>JADMNL010000046.1:600000-1200000 GCA_016271365.2 Neoceratodus forsteri | reverse complement strand
TGACGTCCTAGTGATCACTGAGACCTGGCTTAGGCCAGCCACCCCAGACAATGAAATCAATAGCCCAAATTATTTACTCTTCCGAGCGGATAGGCAATTAAGAGGAGGTGGGGTGGCAATTTATGTAAGGGACAAATACTCAGCCACATGCATAGACACATCATCCTCCCCCAAAGATTTCGAGTGCTTGACCCTAAAGATCGAACTTTCTCCTTCTAGTGCACTCTGTGTAATAGGCAGCTACAGGCCCCTTCTGCCGGGCCTCATCTCCTGTCTCACCTCAGTTCCGTACTGGGGCTCAGTTCCTTGGAAACCATTATTCTTGGTGACCTGAACTATGATTGGCTATCAAGTGCATCAGCTCCCTTGAAATCCTTTTGTGACACTCTAGGGCTGGTGCAACTCATTGGCGAGCCTACTTGCCCAAATAAAAAGAACCTTAACAACAGTTCCCTCTTAGATGTAATTTTGGTTAGCAAGCCACATCTGTTCTCTCATGTCGGAAAAGTTTTCTCAGATATTAGCGATCATTGTATAATCACCACCATTAGATCCGTGCACAACTCACAGTTTGTGGCAAAGTTCTCTATCAAGAGGTGCAAACGCAACTTCAATTTGTTTGCATACGTCCACAACTTGAAACATTCACCGCGATGGCAGGAATTCTTCCTAGCCAAAATGGTTAACAGGACATATACTATTTTTTACAATATTTAAGTGAGGCTTTAAATAAGCATGCAGCCTTGGTTAAGGTGCGGGTCAGGTGCAGCACCTGCCGTTGGTTCTCGCCTGAGCTCAAAGCTTCCCTGTTAGAAAAGGATACTTTATGGAAAAAAGCCTGAAGAAGCAAGAATGACTCGGATTGGTGTCTTTTTAAGAGCGCACGTAACAAGTGCACCAAGTTGGTCAGAGCAGCCAAGGCCGACTACTATCGTTCAGAGCTAGCCTCTGCCTCAAGAAATCCTTCAAAGCTCTGGAAAACATTAAAAGACATGTCTGGACACACACCTGGTAATTCCATTCCAGCAAAAATTAAGTCCGGTGGCAGCGTTATCTCTAACCGATCAGAGAGATTGGAAGCCCTCAATAACCATTTTGCAATGGCCAGGCTAGCATTTGATACTTCCCCTGCCAATGACCTCCACACAGCTCAGGGCCCACCAACCCACAAGTCCCCTCCTACCGAGGAGGTCTTCTCCCTCCTGCCTGTCTCTCTAAAAGGGGTGGAAGACCTACTGCTGCAACTGGACACCAGGAAGGGAGCAGGCTTCGACTTCATAGAGCCATACTATCTGAAATGTGCCTACCATGTGCTTGCAGTGCCAATCACCCACCTATTCAACATGTCACTCTCCCAGGGTAGCCTCCCCCTCAATGGAAAATAGCCCATGTTATCTCTCTATTAAAAGCAGGTGACCCCTGCGATCTAAATAATTACAGACTGATCTCCCTCCTCCCCATCCTGTCTAAATTACTAGAAAAAACAGTGTGTGGCCAGCTAGGGGTACACTTAGAATCCAGAAGCCTATTAAACCCGGTTCAGTCTGGATTCAGAGCAAAGCACAGCACCATAACAGCCCTAGCTAAGCTGACCAATGATTGGCTCCTAAACCTTGACAACAAGTAGCATGTCTGTGCCATTTTCTTGGATCTTAGTAAGGCATTCGACACAGTCGATCACAGCCTGCTTCTTTCCTCCCTAAGCACCTTAGACCTGGACCATAAATCTATGTGCTGGTTTGCAGACTACCTCGGAGAATGGAAACAGCAGGTTAAAGCTGAAGGCGATCTTACTTCATTAAAACCTATGCTGAGGGGCGTGCCCCAGGGCTTTATCCTTGGTCCCCTCCTCTTTGCAGTCTACATTAACAACATCAATGACCCCATAAAAAAAGCCAACATCCACTTATTCGCGGACAACACTGTACTGTACTTGAGTCGTCCCTCGCCGGAAGCAGCCTGTGAAAACCTCCAAGCTGAATTTAACCTTCTACAATACCAGCTCATAAACAAAAAGCTTTTGCTCAATGCAAAAAAGACAAAGGCCATGCTCTTTCCCCCCTCCTTGCATGCGGCAAGTCCTGCTGGGGGGGGGGGTTACCACACAAATGACCACTGTTCTTGGAGAAACACTAGAGTATGTAGCTAAATTCAAATATCTAGGAGTTTGGCTTGATCATAAACTTTCCTTTGCCGACCATCTCGAAGAACTACGGAAGAAACTAAGACAAAGATTAGGATTATTCTACAGAATTAACCACCTGCTCACAAAGGAGGCCAAGATTCAACTGGTTCAGGCTACCTTCCTATCTTTAATAGATTACGTGGACCTGCTCTACAGCCACTGCACTGCCTCTGCACTGGCTAAGTTGGACACCCTCTACCACAGAGCTATCAGGTTCATCACTGGCCTTCCACTTTCCACACATCACTGCTCCCTGTACTCACCATTAGGCCGGACTTCCCTTCACTATAGGAGGAATAGAAACACCTCCCTATGGGCCTTCAGAGCGGTGACCAACAAGCTCCCCTCATATGTCTCAAATTGCATTCCCCAGAGTGTGTTAGGCACCTATGCTCTAAGAAGCTATTCCCTAATTGCCCTCCAAGTTCCAAAGGTCAACACTCATTTCTGCAAAGCTACTCTAAGCTTCTCTTTACCCACATTGTGGAATGGTTTACAAAGGAACTTGAAGCTAAGCTGCCCTGTTAGCCTGAATATCTTCAAGGCGCTCTATGATCGCTACATGAAAGCATCTTGCAAATGTTTTCCTCACCATTAAACCACTAATTCTGCAACTCCCCCTTTCCATCCTGACGCTCACCATGTTTCTACCCCTGGCTCTCACTCTTTCCCTATTAACTCTTCCTGCTGCATCCACCCTTCCCTGTCTGCTCCAACCTGGCTAAAGTCCCACCCCATCCATAGTAGTGTCCCAATTATCTACCCCTCTTCTGTCATTATCATAATAAACAAGTACATGACAGCCATCGTCACCTTCTGTAGTTTTAGCCCAATTTTTCCCCCCAGTCATTGGTAATATATCTCTCCTCTTCTTTACCTCTCTAACCTGCCACCCCATACGCGGCCTCTTTCCCCTATATGTGTAGTTGCCGGCTGCCTCACTCAAAAGATCTCTGCTTATAACCCTTGTATGCCTATGGTTGATTATTTATTTCAACCTTGTACTGTACTGTATACACTGTATATACTTTTTCTTCTTTGTATATTATTGCTTTTTGCATACCTGCTTCTGTACTGTACTTTGAAGTATTCATGACCAGGTCCACCTTGCAAATGAGCCTTGCTCAATGGTGCCTGCCTAGAAAATATAGATTTTGACTGACTGATTGATTTAGAACTCTCACAGCAGCATAACCATTTTAGAGTCAGCTGCTCTCAGGGAGCTTAGAATATTCATCAGTAAGTTCAAGTGTGGCAGTCAAAGTGGCAGAAGGTCTGCCATTGGGGCTCTGTCAAAGGCAGCCCTGGTTTTTCTCACCCTAGTTTGGTAAAAATACCATTGGGCCAAGCATTGAGCCCTGTGGCACCCCGCTTGTAACTGTTCTGGGTGCCGAGAGCTACCCCACCACCACCCTCTGCACCCTCCCCTGTAACCAGTTCTCTATCCATTTAGTCAGACCACCTTCCACCTGTACCCCTCCTTCTCTTCACTCTACTCCTCCTTGGCCTGTGTCCCTCCGCCTGGTAGTCTGCACCCTTTCTCCTCCATATTCTTACCAGGTGGTGGTGCCATCTGTATTACACTCAGACCACTCTGCCTGCCCCCTTCCAGGGTTACTATGCCTCTGCCTTTACCTGCATCTAGGGTGGTGACCTCATCAGGCTTCCCTGTCCAGACCTTTCTACCAACCTCAGTCTTTTGGCCCCCCCCATTTGTTTAAATCCACCTTAGTAGAGATAAACCCCTCTAATCCAGGCTTTTTTTTTTACATATTTTCTCACTGGGCTACGGTCGGCTTGGTCATCCCAACTGAGCACTGCCCCCGACATCAGGCCAACCTGCTCACCTCCACGGATTACCCCCATGGTGGGGTGCTGAGGAGCTTCCCAGGTCGACCCACCGGAGCAGGATCCGGTTGAGGAGGCACCATTCGGGGCAGGCAGGAGGGGTCAGAAGCTCATGCTGCCTGACCGTAGCCCATTTTCCACTTTTCTTCCCTTTGTGGAGTGCGGGCATGCAATGACACTTAGGCACAGCATACCAATGTCTGCCACACTCTGCCACCCTTTACTACACCACTGTAGTAGTGCCCGTGGTAGTCACCAGGGGCCGCTACAAAGTGGTGGGTCCCTGGATCCCACCCCAGGATAGGAGAGCAGTCCTCTGAATGTTCAATCCTATCCCTTCCTTGCAAATCCCTGGCAGCCCAGGCTTGCGTCCGAACCTGGGTTGCCAGCGTGGTGTGAGGTGTGGCATCCAGTGCCTCAACCCTCAGCACCAGTGGCCCGGCAACAATGTTGCCTTTAATACTCCCCTTCCCTTCCTGCTCCAGTGTACCCTGTCCCCCGCATACAAGTCACTATTCCCCCCAGACCTTACCCCAGTTAGTCACTAACCCATAATGTTTCATGCGGCACCAATCCCTCAGCCACTTGAACTCCTCAAACCTACCCTTCCTCGCCATGCTTGCACATGGTACCAGCAGTACTTCCAAGAATGCCACCGACTTCCCCAACCCCTCACACTGCCTGCCCATGTACTCAAACCTCCCCCTCACTACTTCCACAGTGTCCCCCGCCAAGTCATTTGTACCCACATGCAACAGTAAATGAGATTTCTTCCTCCACCTCGCTGCATGCTTGAGTAGTGTCTGTCCTGACCTCCTGCAGTCAACCTGGGGACAGCTTCAACCCAAATATGGCTGTACCTTCCCCCTTTCCACCCCATCTCACCCATTTTAGCATAGAATCCCCCAGGATGAGTACCCCCTCACCGCTTAACCCCTTTCTCTTCAAATGCCCCTTCCACCACCCCAGTATTTGTTCTTCCCTTTCCTTTACCCCCACCAACTGCACCCTCTGTGACTTCTGTATCTGTACCCCCTACTTCCGCCTCACCCCTTTTCTCTGCCTTATTCTTCCCATCCCCCTTGAACTCCTTCCCAGCCTGTTTGCTTCCTACTGGGCTTCCCATGTCGACCTCCCCTCCTCCCCTGCTGATTTCCAACCCCTTTCCTATCCCTGCTGTTGTTGATTTAGAGCCCCATTCTCTTCTACCCTGAAAGTGATGCCCCTCCCATCCTTCCCCTTCCCATAGCCTTCTCTCCTTCAGTCACTACCCTCTTTCTTATTAGCCCCTTCTACCCTTTTGTCCTTGCTATCTCTTCCCCTACCTGTTACCATCCCTCTCATGCCCCACTTGTCCTCCCCCCCTTCAGTATGTTCCTGCTCCCCCTCTCTGTCCCATAGCAGAGGTTCGAATCTATTCATAGTCGATACCTGTTCTACATGTCTTCCCTCTATTGGGTCCCCCTCCTACTTGTTCCCCTCTGTGGCACCCCTGGTCCCTCCCTACCAGCAGCCATCTGCTCTCTCCCCTGGTACTCCTTGTGGTCTCTTCCTACCCCATCAGGAGGACCTCCCCACCACCCTTGCCTCAGACATCCCCTCCCTTGTTCTCTCTTTTCTGTTAGTGCCTCTGATATTGGGGTCAGTTTCAGTCCCTAGTTATTCTTCCTCCATCCTCCTTTGTCATCCCCTATTCCCACACTCAGGATGCCTACCATACTCATCTCATCTGCCCTGCCACTTACACTCGTCTCTAACCTCCACAGTTCCTCCCTCAAACTAGCCAATCATCTGCAGACCATGCACCCCCCCATCCTCCAAGCCCAGTCCAGGATCATGGCAGACCCACACCCTGTCCACCCCTCCACCCTTCCAAAGATGCCTGTCCTATTGACATGTGGCACCTGCCCCATTTTGGCCCCCATCTTATGTTACAGGCCCTTTCACAGGTTCTGTACCCTACTACAATTGTTAGGCCCCATTTACTCAAATTCCTGTCCCCTTCCCTATACTAGTCCCTCTACTGACCCCTTGCCGACCAGGGTAATTCAGTTTCAAATCTCATCCATTAGATACTGTATTACTGTAGCAATTCTAAAGCCTCCTTGTCTGTTTTTCACCCCTCAGCTACCAAATTTTTGTTCTTGGCTCTCATACAGTTTCACTTAGCCCAGTTAGAAATCCTATTGCACTCCAAGTATTACTCAGCTCAGTTAGAGTAATAAACTAACCCCTTTAACACAAAAACAGTTATAGCCTCCACCTCCACCCCTTTTTGCTTCTAGTGAAGAATGTGATTATGGGTTTGCATCAGATGTACAGTGACAGCCATAGATGCATAATATTATTAAACAGTAATCAACTGTATGTAAAAGTTGTTTTTTGAATGTGTGCTTTCTTATTGTTGTCAGTACTACTCCATCCATTTTGTACTCTGCCCCTGGATTTCTGTGCCCCAAGTGCATTATTTTACATTTCTGTGTTCAGGACAAAAAGGCTTTTCAATGAGGGTAATCACTAATCTAAATTCTTTATAATTTTTTTTAACTGCCATCAGAAATTTGAATTTTGTAAAAACAAAAATGGAAATACATGTAATAAGATGACCATATTTTGCAAATATAAGGAATTTAGATTAGTGACTACCCTCATTTGAAAGATCTTATTGTCCTGAACAACTTTCAGTTTGGTTGTTTTTGTGCAGCTAGAATAGTGTTAAAGATATTTAGATTTGTTTGGAATGTTTGAGCATTTGCTAAGAATTCTGCACATTGCCTTAGGAAGATTCTTAACAAAAAGCAGTTTGGAGTTCTGTCTCAAAACTTCTAAACACACAATGGGTCTGAATGAGTAAAATGGGACAGGAATTGATTACTTATGTGCAGGTGTTTGAAATGTCTCTAGTTTCATAAATGATATTCATACCTCTAAAGGATCCCTATTTAACTGTGCCTGAATAAAAGCTGAAGCTGTCAGTTGTGTTTTGTTTTGGTTTTAGGTTTATAGAACTGTTATTTAATACAACAGCAGACTAGGTACATATAGACATATGTTGATACATGGACATATTAGGATGACAGTATCTCAATTACAAGGGGGTCTGTGTTAGGTTTGGGTTTTGAATATACACATACACTAGTCACTTGTTACAGAATTGCAGTTATATCATGTTTAAGACAGTACAAGTTTGACCATGAGTAATATGAACTTATTGTACACAGAGTTTAAGAAAAATGTATCTGAACAGTACACTGTGTAAAATTTGATTGACACCACTTTGTGAAACAGCTGGTGAATGCTTCATGTACACTAGGACAGGTTGTTTTCTAGCCAATGTTTTACTTAACACATGGATATTTTAATATGTATAAGACTTTTAATATTATTTACTATGTATTACTGAAAGAGCTACTGATGCCTGAAAGAAAACTTTGAAAAACATAATAAGCTAGTAAAGTTCTGATTGTATTCCATATATATATTCTAGATTTCTCCTCACCATTATTTATTACTGAGGAAATGTGCATGACTACATGATTTTTATCCCTTACAGTTACTTTATAGTTAATCTGCCTCTATAGCTTATTCCCTACTTCAAGTCATAATGCTCTGTTGTGACATCACAGTCTGTTGCCATGAGAGTAACTGAGATGTCTCAAGCAGTGCATTATGACCTCAGGTAGGGAGACAACAATGAAAATAAATGAACTCTTCAGGAGCAAAAATCCTGTTTTCATACAATTGACCTCAGCAATAAATAATGAGGAGGAAGAATAAAGAACTAATGTGAAATACAAACTGAACTTTATCTAAATATTATGTTTTGTTAAGTTCTCCTGAAGTTGTCAGCTGTTCTTTAAGCTTATTTTAACTTGTTGTTTTTAATCATTGTCATTTACTAGTGCTAGCACAGGCACACACAGAGGATTTTAAAATGAAGCTTCAGCTGGTTTATAGCTTTTATCAGGGAATGAACTTTCAAGTCAGTGTCATTTGACCTTAGGATTGCTTTCTTTTGAAGGAAATGTTGGTATCTTTATATGGGTATGTTGCTTTTTGAATGCAGTTTTAACCAATGGGTTCCTTAACACCTTTTCATCTATTGTTTTTTTTTTTGTTTGTATTATCTGGGTTTTGAGAAAGTATGTTCTTCTAAAACAACTGCCAGTGTTTTATGATGAAGGATTCTGTATAATTCCAAAGCTAAAAACACCTGTCTTCTTTTGTAACAGCTCTGTTGGTCAAATAAAATGTATCAAATAATCTGTTTCTGTAGATCTTGTGTTACAAGGACCAATATGGTAACACATTTTTCTGTGGCTTCACAGTTTCAGAAATGTTAGCAGGAACTTATCACTACAGTGCCCATGGTTCTGAAACCATGAAGTGGCATAGTGAAAACTCCAACTTCTTGGTTCCATGAAAGGAACTGCACTGAATGTTGTCCTTACAAAGAAAACGATACAAAACACAACTGACAGCTTCAGCTTTTATTCAGGCACAGTTAAATAGGGATCCTTTAGAGGAATAAATGTAATTTATGAAAATACAGGCATTTTAAAAAGCTGTACATACCTAATCAATTCCTGTCCACTTTAAATTAGGCATGACAAGAGATGAACAAGATGGTCTGGTTTAGAATTTCACTTAAAGGAGACCTACACTGAACCTGTATGTCATTTTTCCCAGAAGAAGGGTTTTTATATATTGCATCCCATTCTGCTATTGTTCAGTCTATTTTGTCCTTTTAGATAATTCAGTGGGTGTTTCTGATTCATACACTAGCGGTAAGTGCCATTTTAGAACTGGACCACAGAGTTCTAAAATAGAACACAAATTCATTGAGAAAACAATATAAGTTCTTTAACAAGGACATAAAGTACATCACACAGTTCTAAAATGGTAGTGCCCATCAGAGTGTAAAGCAGGAACACCTAGTGACTGCACTGCAAGGCCAGTAAAGATGGAATGAAAACAGAATGTGGACCAGTAGTAGAAACAACGCTTCTTCAGAAAATACAGACTTACAGTTTCAAGGAAGTTCTACTTTAAGTGGCATAGTCATTTGCAAAACTGAGGATGTTTAGAAGTGCTAAACAAATGTAAATATCTCTAAAAGTTTACAAGTTACAGATTTAAAAACAGTATGAAAATTGTTCAGGAGAAAATACCCTTCAAATGAGCTTATTCATTAAGCTTCACTAATTATATTTTTTAAACTATGGCCATCTGATTACCTTGATTTTCATTTTTCATAAGAGTTATGCCAAACAAATGTAAATATTTCTAAAAGTATATGCGTTACACATAAACCATCATATGAAAGTTGTTTAGAACAAACATACCTTTCCAATGAGCCTATTCATTAAGCTACACTAATTATGTTTTTTAAACTATGGCCATCTGATTACCTGAATTTTCATTTTTCTTCACAATTTTCACCTTTCGGTTGGCTATATTTAAAAAAAAAATCTAATTAATTCAGATTAGTGACTACCCTCATTTGAAAGGTCATATTGTCCTGAACAACATTCATGTTGGTTGTATATTGGTTACTTGTATACTTTCTGAGATATTTACATTTGTTTGGCATGACTCCTACTGTGTTCACGCAGAGAGAAAACATATGAGGTTGTTTGGAAGACCATATTTTACAAAATATAAAGATTTCAGATTAGTGACTACCCTCATGTGAAAAGTCTTTTTGTCCTGAACAACTATCACACTGGTTGTTTCTGTGCACGTTTAATAGTTTTAAAGATATTTAGATTTGTTTGGAAGGCATGCACATTTGCTCTCAGAGAAAAACAGCTATGAGTTCTGTGTTCATCATTCTAAAAAGAGAGATGGGAGTATTTTTTAACTGCCATAGGGATTTGCATTGTTATGGAAGGATATATAGAAAACTACTAAAAAATGTGTTCTGCAGAAACCCCTTTTCAAGCTAAAGCAATATGGCTATAGGCTCTGTCCACTGCCATAAAAATGAGGACAGGTAGCAGTATATGAAAGAGATTCTACCAGTTATGGAGAACAAGACTGTTGAAGTCAAAGGTGAGGTAGAGTCCTTATGGCTACATGTGTCAAAGAAAAGATATGAGAGCCTGAGGACTGGAGTGACCTACAGATTCCCAAACTATCAGGTAGATCAACAGCTGTGAGGAAAAATTAGGAAGGAAATCAGTATGGCAAAATAGTTCTTACTGGGGATTTCGACCTCCCAGATACTGTTTGGGAAACTCCAGAGAACAAAGTCAGAATGACCACAGAAATTAATGGAGGCAGCACAGTACTGCTTCTTGTGTCAGTGTGTGTGACAGAGACAACTAGGGGAGTGTAGTACTGGACCTTGGGCTATCCAATCAGAATACTTTAAGTGATCAGAGAGTTGTGGACCCTTTAGGACAAAACAACCATACTGCTGTGAGATTTAGCATTGCTCCGGGGACTCAGCCCTTAAACCCTATCACTATTGTCCCTAACTTTAGGATAGCAGAATTGTCCAGGATGGTGGAGATTCTAGAGGACAGGCTGAAAAGAATTAATGAGGTGTCAGAAGCAGAGCACAAATGAACAGAATTCAGGAATGCTGTGTTAGGGTCCACAAGGGAGTGTGTCAGGTATGTTGGAATGGGCAAGAAACGTAGAAGGAAGTCCATTTGGTTCAGTTAATAAGTGTAGGCAGCAACTGAGGGAAAGCAAAAAAGGCTTTTAGGACATACAAGAGGGACCAGTCTGAGGCAAATTGAGAGAATTATAAAGGTAAATTTGAAGCAGCAAAAAAGACAGTAGCAGAGGCAAAGGCTTCAACAGAATCGAAAAGTGCAGAAGGGTTAAGGATAATGACAAAGCATCTATCAGATACATAAGGGGAAAAAAGCAATGGCGGGCATTGAAAGGGTGAGGAAAGGGGGCAAGCATGGATGATGATGTGGGCAAGGCAGACTTTTTTTTTTTGTCAGTTGTTTAACCAGGACTAGTACACTAAGCCGAAAGCTTTTTTACAGGTGCGACCTGGGAGCACTGGGAAGTTAAGCAACTTGCTTAGGGTCACACAGTCTGCAAGTAGAAGCTGTGGGATTCAAACCCAGGTCTGGTCTGCTGGATGTCACCAGATTTGCAGCTCAGAGCCTTAAACCACTGCACTAAATTTTACATAAGAAGTGAGAGAATCTGGGTGCAGTGAAATACAGTATCTAGTTAGATGGGTGGAAAGCTGGCTGGGGTGAGACAGCAGAGGGTGGTGATAAATGGGGTCAAGTTGAGTGAGAGAGATATCACAACTGGGGTACCATAGGGTTCAGTCCTGGGCTGGTCCTTTTCAATATGTTCATCAATGACAGAAATGTAGATATGACAGCAGAAAAATATCAATGGTCTATCCAGTCTGGAGAAGGAACACAGGGCAAGATGCATCTTTTTGCAGATTACAGTATGCTCTGTAGATGGTTAGGCAGCAAGGAATGAGTTAGGGAGTTGGAGGGACCAGCAAAGCTTAGAGAAATGGTACAAAGTCAGGCAATTGAAATTTAGCCTCAAGTAATTAATAGTGTTGCACATGAAGAAAAAGAACCCCAGCACAAAATATTGAATGGGAAGGGTTAACTTGGACAATACTTCTGAGGAAAGAGACCTGACAGTCACCATAAGCAAATCCCTAAAATAATCTAGCCAATGTAACAAGGCCTACAGCAAGGTAACCAAAATGTTCGGTGTATTGGGAGGGGGTTTGACAAAAATGGGAAGAAGTGATACTACCTGTCTATAGATACCTGATGAGGCCACATCTGGAATACTGTGCCCAGTACTGGGTTCCCACCTAAGAAAAGACTAAGCCTGGAGGCAGTGCGGAATAGGGTAACCAAAATGATTCAGAGCAGATCCTACAAGGATCAGCCTAATGTACTCACTGGAAAGCAGAAGGGAGAGTGGCATATGACAGAGCAATAAGTTCCTGAAAGGAATGAACAAGGCAAACTGGAAGAACATATTCAGCAAAAATGGTGAAGAAAACAGGGACATAAGTGGAAACTAGCTGGGGGATATTCAGGAGGGATGTGAGAACATTTTTAACAGAGAGTGGTTGAGCTGTGGAACAGCCTACTCAAGAACTATTAAGTGTTTCAAACACTGTTGGAATCAAGTAAAATGTTTAACAGTTACCCAAGGGAAAGCAGTAGAGCAGAAGACAAGAGTGGGGAAGCACTACTGTTGGAATTACAGGGGGCTTGTCAGGGCTCAGCCCCCTCATCTCTGAAGTGAGTCCTGGTAGCTCATGTATCACTGCCAATGACTTATAATGGGAAAGGATGCTCAATTTAAAGATAGCATTCTTACAGCAACCCCCTAGCTCCCAAAGCTCAAAAAGTGTAATTCCAGCACTAGTAGGCAAGGACAATAACCCTGACTAGACAACTGGTCCCGGGGTGGAATAAGGTAAAACAGGACAGACTAGATGGACCACTGGTCATTTTCTGCTGACATTTTCTATGTATAGCAGGGTACTAAGGACAGACAGGATGGACCAATGGTCTTTCTTCTGCTGTCACTATTTTTCTGTTTCTATCTTCAATTACATTTTTCAGTTCTGTGTTCATTGTAGATGCCTACAGACCCATACCTGAAAGTAGGATAAACTAGGGTAGCTCAAAATTGGATTCCTCAGATGCTGATTCGATTTTTGGATTTGCAATGCTAAAATCCTAAATGCTAAATTGACTCCTAGAACCTATTTTCACATTGGCATTTAGGAGTTAGGATTTCAAATCCGAACCCTAAATCTGATTTTTAGGTTCTTTAAGGATATGAAACAGCATCAGATTAGGATTCAGAAGTTCCTAAAATCTTAAATCCTAAACTTGGATCAGAATCTGCCAATTCTGAGCATCCCTACTCAGAACAAAGGTTAAGTGTGGGGAGAATTGCTGTTGAAAGATTGCTCATGGAGCTGGTAAATCTCAAAATACAAAAATCCCCTGACCCATATGGCATTCACCCAAGGGAGTTGTAAGAGACTATTTAGGCTAGTAGCACCCCTTGCTGAACTGTTCAACAGTTGCTTAGAACCCTGGGCCTACCAAGAAACTGGAGGGTAGCAGATGTGGTGCCACCCCACAAGGCTATGGATAAGGAGGACCCAGGGTAATACAGACCAGTAAGCCTAACATCCATGATGGGGAAGTTATTAGAAACAATTGTTAAGGAATTGATAGTGGGCTTCATGGAAGCACATGGACTGCAGGACAAGAGGCAGCACTGGTTTGTGAAAAGCAGGCTATGTCAGATGAATCTGATACATTTCTTTAATTGAGAACCATTAATGGGTTGAAACATAGGTGGGGCAGGCCAGGGGACTGATAAACCCACTTGGGGAAACCAGAAGCGGAGGCGGGGAGAAAAGCCTACCATGGCACTGTCATCGAGGCACAGTTCAAGAGCACAGGAAAACCAGGAGCAGTTTTCAAATTCACCAACAATTATTTACTTACACTAGCCGTATCATAAAATACACTTGTTCAGTATAATTATTTACAAAGGCAAAATAAAATTAAGTTTTCTTTCAGTCTCTGTGTCCCTTCTTCTCCTAATCCCTCTTGCAGTTGCAGCTTAGCTCTTATAAGTCTTTTCAACCCCCATTCTTAGCAAGCATCCTGTTCTTGTAAACTTCAGAAGCTGCTAGAACACAGTGTGCTTTGAGCTAAGGCCCCTTCTGCAGCTTTTGCAAAAGGCTGGAAGATTTGCACTCAAGTAACCTCTGGAGTTTTCCATTAGCTTTCTGCAATCATCTCAAATTATAATTATATACATTTCAACAATAATACTATACATTTTCCAAACAAAAGGGATCCCAATGTCAGTTACATTTCCATACAATGAATTTGCACATATTCTATATTAGCAGATATGCAAGGGAGGAAAAACAGACAGCAAGGGAAAACTGAGAGACAGTGAGAGCCAAAGAATTGCGAGACTGTCGGGGTGATCAAATCCAAAGTCTCACAGGAAAATTGGGTTGCGCAACCAGACAGAGAAGAGACAGAAAAGGACAGATCCTTGCCTTTTAAACACTTTCTCTAACAACTGGGACAGGATCCTAGTCTACTCTGTCACAGGCACTAGTCAGGTAATATAGTAACAACCATAAGCAGACCTGATAGGCCATCTGTCTCCTTTTGTCGACAGATTCTATCTTTCTATCATGGTGTCAGATCATGCTCCAATCTCTTGGATGCTTATGATTAACCACACAGTCCCCAAATCACCCAGATGGAGGAACAACCCTCTCCTATTGAGGTCCCAGGAATTTGGTACCTGGTGGACAGTACAGATCATCACAAAAGTGGACCGCTTTCTGCTCCTTAAAAAAGCAAACTCAGATATTGCCATTCAAAATGTTTCATTCAGTCTCAAGCGTTCCAATGTTTTTTCTGTGCAGCTTCTTCAGGGAACTTCTTTTGTATCCTTTAAATTCCTTTTTAATGTTTTTAGTCACTTAACTCAGGCTCACAACTGCCTGCCCAGGAATCACTTGGTCTTGACTGACTGCTGCGTAATATTGTCAGACAGGTGTTATAGTTCTGTAGTTATATTGCCACTTCCTAAGATGCTGAACTTGGGTATTGTAATCGTGCTAGATGAGTGCTTATGGAACTATCTGAGTGTGCTTTTAAGGAGCAGTGAGCAGTCCACTTTTATGATTATTTCTGGAATACACACCCAGACCAGCTCAAATAAGAACTCTGCCTTTTGTAGGTGGCCTGTTGGTTTGAACTTCTGGAGAGCAGAGATCAACACCTTTTCTGAGATAAACCAACAACCAGATAATACCGAACAGGTCATCTTGGATGCCTTCAAGGCTTGATAAAGGGGTGTATAACTTATGTGGCCCACCTTAATAAAAGCAGAAAACAAGAAGTAGCAGATCTCACAGACTGACTTAAAATGGCAGAGAAAGAATTACACAGTGCTACAAAGACTCCCGGGGGAAACGAGCAGGAGGTGACCATCTTCCACCAGCAAGAGGAAAGGGCCTTGCTCTTTACAAAACAGCATTGGGGGAGAGTGGGGAAAGAGCCATAAATTTGTTTGCATATCAGCTTAAAAAGAGAAGTAATGAGGTCCACATCTCCCACATCAAGTGGGGAGAAGAGAAATTATCATCAGAGGTCAAGTCTGACAACAAAAAATAGCACTATCCCACATAGGTGTACTCAGTGTAACTATGAGCAACACACAAGCACCACCTGATGAGGCACTAATAGTGTGAAACTGGTTGGGTTTGCTTATAGGGATTTCCTTGTTACTCTGTTCCCCTAACTTAATCTCTTGCATGATGATACAGCACTGCCTGGTATGCACTTTGCACTTACTTATGTGAGAATAATAAACTTTTTTCAATTTTTGATTACTTGGTGATGTTTGTGTTGTTTCACTTTTGTGTCAATTATCATCAGACCTTACTGAGAGAAATAAAGTCATTCATGACTCTTCTCTGCTCTCTATATTTGTCAGACACAGGCATCCACCTCTAATATAGCAATATACCTGGGACCCTCTCCCTTAGCAAGGTTCCCTAACCACTGGCGACTGAAATGGAGGTGCCACTTTCCCTGGATGAGGCCAATATGGCCATATCAGACTTAGCCAAAGGGAAGACACCAGGACTAGATAGTCTGATGGTGGATTTGTATTAGACCTTTCAGTCTACCATAGCTCCACATCTCTTGAGGGTGCTGCAGCATGCTCCTGCGGGGGAGGGGGGATTTTCCTAATCTCTGTAGGAGGCTACCATCATGCTACTACCAAAACTTAATAAGGATGCCTTTCTTAGTGCTAGTTATCACCCCATATCCCTTCTAAATATGGATGCCAAAGTGCCAACAAAGGCATTTTCATTGACACTAGAGAAAACACTCCCAAACATTATTCACCCCGGCCCAGACAGGATTTATGAAGGGTAAACAAGGGACGGACAACCTCAGGATGATTGCTAACTTGATTAGTTCAGTGATTAATCAGATGGGGCCCATCGTACTGGTGGCCATCGATGCTGAGAAAGCATTCAACTTGATGGAGTGGGATTGCCTGTTTGTGACAATGAAAGGCTTTGGCTTGGCCCAAGATTTATAGAGTGGGTAAGGGTACTGTACATAGCCCCAAGGGCAACAGTACTTACCAATGGTATTCTGTCACCAGCTTTCCCACTCCACTGAGGCACACACTAGGTTGCCCCTATCCATGCTGTTTTGTAATGGATGTAGTCCCACTTGCAGTTGGTGGCCTTATGGCAACATCACAGTGTCACAGGCATATCACTGAGGGAGGTCAATTGCACAGCCCTTCTGAATGCAGATGACCTGCTATTAACTTTGTTGGAAGTGGTGACTTCTTTACCTGTTCTCCTGCAACTGATATCAACATTTGGGGTCCTGTTGTGGCTATGAGTAAACTGAAATAAAACAGAGGGGGCCCCCACTAGCTGGATTTACACAAAGGATGGCTCAGATACAAGAGCAAAATCTAAAATGGTCCTTATCGGGAATCAAATACCTTGGAATGACCATAGGACTAGTGGAGTGGTTACCCAAGAATTTGCAGCCACTGCATGACACACTGGTTCTAGAAACAAAGAGATGGCAAAAGCTAACCTTGTCCATACCCGGGAAACTGGCGGCCTTCAAGATGATGGTATTACCTAGGACTGCATACTTCTTAGATAATCTCCCAGTTCCCATAGCGTCACAATGGTGGCAAAAGCTGGACCAGCTTCTTTCCATCTTCTTATGGCAACAGCAGAAAACCTGTTTTGAGAGGAGGATCCTCAGGGCACCACCTCAGGCAGGAGGGTGGAATACATCCTGTCCATGGGCATACCATGTGGCCAATGGGGTCAGATACACAATGTACTGGTTGCTAGAGGAACAAGATGAGGCCTCTTTCTGGGTACACACTAAACAGGCACTAGCAGGGGACATGCCACTTTCTCACCTCCTTTTGGACACAGGGAAGAGTTCTGGAGAATTACCACCTACCCGTAGATGTAAATTCTCCTCTTGGCACACAATTAGGAGATTGAGTAATTGGCCTAGGGATAAACTGGGTTGGAGAGCTAGTCTCTGGCAAAATCTACAGATCACAGTTGGGGTAATATCCTAAACTGGAAGAGCTGGCAACACAGGGGTATGAAGATTATCAAACAACTACTTGGGGTGCAAACAAAGATCCTTAAATCCTTTGGGTAACTACAAAAGGAATTTGACTTCAAGGGGTCAAACACTGGAGATACTTGCAGCTCAGGCACTCTCTGAAAGAGTGGCTAGGGGAAGGATACAAATATGTCCCTACAGACATGGCACAGACAGTAGAGGCCTCGCTGGCAAAATGGAATGGAAGAAGTGGGACTATGTACAACAAACATATGCAAAACTTCTGTTTACCTGACTGGGACCCCAGAGTATAAAATGGAGCAGGGACATGCAGGAGGATATTTCTTCAGATACTTGGGAGAGATGCTGGAACTTAGCCCATCAGGGCTCAATGGACCCAAAGTGCCAGCTCTTTCACAAAACACAATTGCTGAGTAGATGGCACTGTACCCCAGATAAACTGCTGCACATGGGGGGTCCATATCCATTCTGCTTGCTAGTGATGTAACAGACCACCCTGTGATATTGGTCTCATTATCTAGGCTTACCATAACATACACCACTTCTAGCAAACAATAATACACAGAGCAGAAGACATTGTGGAAAGACCAGTGGAGCAATCCACTCAGTTGTGGGTATTAATGGATACAAGGATGCTTCAGGGGAGGCTGGCTGCATTTCATCCCTTAATTTACTCATTGGAGGCAAAATGACAGCTATTGATGGAAGGAAGGCAGAGAGACCATCCATAAAGGAATGGAAAGCCCCCTCATGAGGGTCAATGTCAGAGTTAGGGGGCAGAGGACACATTTGTTACTAGCTGGCAGCCAAGAGTTAAGCAGTTAGATGAAGGGGTTGTTCCAACGGGAGTTGGCTAGGGTAAGGAATGAGCAGGACTGAGCCCTTCCCCCTAGTACCTCTTCTTCACCTTTATATGAGCAGGGAAAACACTTGAGACACACAGACACACGGAAATCACCACCCAGTGGATTCTATTACTATCCTCTATGCTTTGTTTCACTACTTGGAAGAGCCAAGCAAGGTATGATGCAGGGCAGCAGCAAACTGAGGTATAATTTGCAGGCATATATTAATAACCAAAATTTGTAACCAATACAGAACCACTTCCCTTTGTACAGATCACGGACCTGGAAAGATGTTCAGAAAAATATTGTATTTATACTATGTAAATAGTTATCATCTGAGCTGATAGTGTCTTAGGCTCCACAAAGAAACAACAGTTACTGTATCATTTCATTATTTAATGTCTCAGTCAAGGGTTGTGTTATATCAAACTTTTCAGTTAATTTTACTGTGGTATATTTTATAGAGAATACAGATAATGACATAGAGTATAATATATAAGGTTTTCTGACTCAGCTGTGTTGCAAAATGTTTTATGTATATTAATAGCATTACAATCTACTATGAATACTCACACAATGTTGCTTTAAGTATTTACTTATGAATACTGTTACATACTGTATATTCTTTTTATTGTTGCATCTTCATGGGGAACACCCCACCTAGTAAGAACAATTTAATATATGCTGGATGTGTATTTAATTTCTAATAAAAATTATGTTGTACAAAAAAAAAATATTCTACATTTCTCTGTTTCAATTCAGTGACACTGGCATTGGACAGGGGCCAGCCTGTGGATATTGTCTATCTAGATTTCAGTAAGGCATTTTATTCTGTTCCACATGGGTTTGGTATAAAAGGTGAGATATCTGGGGTAAGGTTAGAACTAACTAGGCTGGTGGGGCATGGCCAACCACCACACGGAGTAGACATGCTTCAGGTCAGTTCTCTCTTCAAGAATAAATATAAATCAAATAATAATGATAAAACTTACAATATTGCATGAGAAAGTGCTCCATCGGGTAGTGGAAGTGTTTTGGTGACTGAAGGCAAAATTTGCAGCAAGTTACAACTGGCAATCCAAGGAAAACAATAGGAGACCGCGAAAAAGGTCAAAACATAGCTGGGCCCAGCCATGAGGGAAAAGCAACAGCATTCAGTGAGCAACCACAACAAGATTTACAATTATGAATGTTATAGTGCATGGTTAGGGCTTATTGTGCACAGAATTCACACAGGTCGAAAACCTTACTGTGCACATTCTAAAAACCTTACTGTGCACATTTTAAGTTATTGTGTATGTTCTAAAAACCTTACTGTGCACGTTCTAAAGTTATTGTGCACATTCTAAAAACCTTACTGTGCACGTTTTAAGTTATTGTGTATGTTCTAAAAACCTTGCTGTGCACGTTCTAAAAACCTTACTGTGTACGTTCTAAAGTTATTGTGCACATTCTAAAAACATTACTGTGCACGTTCTAAAGTTATTGTGCACATTCTAAAAATCTTACTGTGCACATACTAAGTTATTGTGCATGTTCTAAAAACCTTACTGTACATGTTCTAAAAACCTTTCTGTGTATATTCTAAAGTTATTGTGCACATTCTAAAGTTATTGTGCATGTTCTAAAAACCTTACTGTGCACATTCTAAGGTTATTGTGCACATTCTAAAAACCTTATTGTGCACATTCTAAAAACCTTACTGTGCACGTTATATTGTTAAGTGCACCTGCCATTCCCTCAAGCTCACTCCCACCTATTGCTTTCAAGGCGAATTCTCAGCTCCCCTGCCTAATGCAGGACCTAGAGATCCTGATTAAGCAAATAATTTAAAGAAATTATTTTTTTCAATACCTGACAGGTCAGATGGTTTACTTTATATCTGGCAGATCCTGTGACCCTCCAACCCCTCTACTGCCAAACTAACAGTCCCACTGTCCCCCATGGCCAGTCCTGTCATGACATTAGTGAGGACTAAGCTGGGGGGACAGCTGTGTGCCAGCTCATACTAACACATTGTAATACTCCATAACATCACATTTTCATGCTTAGTGTACCAGTACCAATTGGGCTGAGTCTGCATGATTGGTAGGGATGTAAGTTTGTCATGGATGAGGTTTTAATGACTCATTGTTTGTTCATGAAATCATTAGTAAACAGTAGTAAATGCTGTGGCACTGTCATCATTGCTACATTCTGATGATACTAGTGAAAGTCATGGAAGTCCTGAATAAAGATCAAACATCATGGAATCAATGATGTGTATGACTGCCATGACAAACTTACATCCCTAATGATTGGTACCGGTACATAAAGCATGAAAATGCACTGTTGCAGAGTATTAGAATACATTAGTAAGTACCAACAAATAGACGTCCCCTGTGGCTTAGTCCTTCAATCACATCACCACAGGGCTGCAGACAGTTGGCCTATTAATTTGGCAGCATGGAGGGTGGAGGGACGTAGGATCAACCAGATATAAAGTAAGCTATCTAACCTGTCAGCCACCTTTATTCCTTTAAATTATTTGCTTATTCAGGACCACTAGGTTCTGTAGTATTAAGGCAGGGGATGTGAAGATTGCCATTTCACTTCTTTCACTCACTGTACCTTGCTGTGCTTCACAGAAATCATAACAGCAGCTTTTAAAAGCATACACTATAACAAAATATGGGTGACCATAAAACAGCTCACCTTGTATTTCCATCTCAGAGTTGAGATACCAGCATTGACCTCTTGAGCTTCGCTCTCAAGGTCCATATGTTGATATCTCAACCCCTCGATGGGAACACAAGCTTATTGTGTATAGACACCTAATCATTATTCCCCTCATGCTCGCTATTCGAGGCCTAGACCTCACAGATGTGACAATACACTCCAAGCTCCAGGAATTCAATGGTCAGCTTACCATCTGCAAAACTCACTTGAATATAGCACCTGCAGAGACAGAGGGAGCAGAAGATCTGCTCACCGGTCAGCAACAATATCAGCAGGCCTGATCAAGGAGAACAAGGTGTTGTGTTTTAGACTTGAGGTGCTGGAGAACAAAACACAAGCAGCAAACATAGAGCTAGTGGGACTTGTAGAAGGCATAGAACGAGAGAACCCATGTAGATTTGCTGTTCAATGGCTTGGGGAGCATTTAAAGTGTAACCCATATGTCCATTTTTGTAACATGGATATACATATGGCATCTACAGGTTCGGGGAAAGATGAGGTTACCTGGCACAAGAGACCTAGGTTTGGCTACTCTGCATAGGGGCACCCAAGTAATTCCAACCACAGGAAGCAATAACTGTAATGTCCAGAACCAGAATTGGGATTTTTCAGTGTGGCTTTATTTATTAACTCACTGAACATAAACAAAGCACTGCATGGTCCCCCAAAGGGCTACGTAACTGTAATGCAGATTAGAGGTTAAACACAGCGGTCCATTTGAGGAATGAACACAATATAACAGTTGTCTGGCTTTGGACCCACCAGGCACTCAGCCCGGACTTTGCATGCACATTGGATACATAGCCCGACTGGCACGGCTCCCCTGCTGGCCACTCGACTGACGGTCCACTTGGCGAATGAACCAAAACTCTACTTTGAAAGACATCCCATCAAACAAGGAGGCTCCCAAACTGTGGCTCCCCACACCACTTGAAGTCTGCGACTCCTAGAGAGATTTTGTTTTCATACTTCCAATCGAAACTCCCATCCAACAAGGAGACTCCCATCCAACAAGGAGTAATTTTCCCATCCTGTGGCTCCCCACACCACTTAGAGTCCTGGACTCCTAGAGATTTTCTAGTTGGACCCACGCCTGGGTACCCACCCCATCACTGGCCAAGCGCATGAGGCAAGGTAGCAAAAACACAGAAGAAATCCAGAGAGGTGGACCTGGTTACTAAAGATGGGGGTTTTCCCACCTCCAGCTCCCACAACCCATACCCGCCATTTCTCTGGACACACAGAACTTTAGACTTTAAAATGTAGATTGACGTGGATGACCTGAAGCACCCCTCTACAATGAACTTTAAATCCATTAACACTTTAAACAGATGACTGCTCTATTTGTTTGTCCTAGTTGACATAGTCCTCCCAAATAGCAGTCCCCAATACTTGAAATCCAACTGAAGAAAAGAAGTTGTTTGCCCTTCCAATGGGGCCAAACACTCACCCATTCGTTGCAGGTGCCCCACAGGCGTAAACTGTAACCTTTGCTGTTATACATGAACAGACTGAACTTAAATTAAAACAGGCAGCTTTCTTCCCAAGGTGGGAGAAAGGGATTGCCCCTGGAACCCACAAAGAACTTTTCCTCACCCCCCCCAAGAGAGAGGGGTAAACAGACAACTACTGTTGTCCTTCTTGTTTGCTTAAGGACAAACTGAAGACTGACTTTGAATTCCCAAGGTTCTAAACTTACTCTGAGCTGAAGATTCCAAATGTGGCTCATGCAGCTGCGACAGTTCTATTATGATGTCATCTCTCAAGTCTCAGCTGTGACTGAGGGACAGTGAGACAGTGTGAAACCCATTTAACTGGAGTTCCACAAGCTGCCTTCCCTGCCTACCACTAGGTCTTACTGGGATTCTAGTAACCCCGGGTAACAAAGGGGTTACACTCGCTCTTGACCAGGAAAATGACTGTCCCCAGTCATTATGCACCCGGCCTTAGGCCATCCCACCCTATGTGCTACCTGTGGAAGGGGGTGATCAGGCCCCCTCCTACCATGTGCAAGCACAGGTAGGCAATACTAAGGGCCTAGAGGCCTATAGCTGACATATCAGCCTCTACTCTATCCATGTACTATGGACACCTAGAGGCTGTGATAGAACCGTCCAGAGCATAGCCCTGATAGATCAGCACTGCAGTCCCTATGGCCACTGAGGACCACAGCCTGTCTATCCCCCCTAACCCTCTAGGGAAAACCTATCTGCCTCTTACATAACATCCCAAACAAAACAAAACCCGGGGACCTCCCCGACCTTGGGCAGCCTGCAACTACAACATTAGGAACACAAACAGTACTTTAATTTCTACACAAGCACTGAACGAGGAACTCCGATGAGCTCCTCCTCCTCCTCTTCTTGTCTTTCTCTTCTGTCCTCCAGGAACACCTGTAAGAAAAGACAAAAATAAAACAAAAAAAACACACCCTAATCTGCATTTACGATCTACCTAAACAACAACAGTGACAACAACAACCCTTACCATACAGGAAAAACAGAACACTAAACAATCCCAAAAAGAAAAAATATATATTTTTTTTTTTTAGAAAAGTAGAAAAGACAGTATATACATTAAGTACAGAAATGACATTGATAACAATACACTTCTTTGGGGGGATGGAATGCCCTAAATGTCCCACTAGTGACTACAAGGCCCGAAGGCCAGTCCATTAAAGAGTCTCTCCTGGGCCGGAGCCCCGTGAACATAGTCTTTTAAGGCCATAATCCCGAAGGGGAGAGTCTTTGCGGACAGTTCACACACTGTTTGAAGTCTGTAGTGTAAGGTGTGTATTGCAATGTCATAAAGATAGAATAAAAAAGAATTTTGATGACTCACCAGCCTCTTGAAGTATTCGTACATCACCAACCTGGTCCCTGCCGAAGACTCTCCCTGGCAGCATTTCTTCTGATACAGCTGGGCGGACATCTTCCGGGAACCCACAGGAGTGCACATCTGGAAACAGCTGGACTGATGTCATAACTGGAGAAGGAACCTTAGAACAGGAACAAAAAGAGAAACAGCTGGTCCGGCGTCATCCGATTACCAGGCGATGAACAGGCAAACAGCTGGGCTGGTGTCCTCTCTGGATCTGAAGTCATCTGGTGGTACCAGTAGACGGTTATTGATTGCAGACAGTTTACTGTAGACTGAAGAATGTGGAGCCCCGAATTTTTGTTTATTCATTTTGGCAGTTCAATAAAGGTACTTCACAGTTCAGATGTGGCAGTATTGACTACCACTGCTCGGCTCTCCATTTTGTAGACTCGGGCTTAATTTCTGGGAGGTCCTTGCATTGAGGCCAATAGTAGAGGGGGTCAGGGGCTTGAATTATTACTCCATCTGGCTGCACATAATTCACACAGTGGGAGACTTCGGCCCCTCTCTCTCAGTCCACTATTCTCACTCTGTCCATAAACAGTGTCCTGCCTCTCTCCACTGTGTATACTTTTCGTGGAACAGTCTATTCTTTACATGCTGGTTAGCCCCAGGATGCACATGTTTCATTGCTTCATCCCAGATCCAGGATTTCCTGCGGTTCTCAATCTCCTCCCAGACTCTCAGAGGAAAGGTAGGAAAGGTCATACCAAAGATTTCATTTGCCTTTCTACGAACCAGTCTCTCCTCTTTACTTGCTTTGGTCAATCTGAGACCGCTGGCCTGGCTTCGGGGTGGCCAGTCCTGGTTCTGCCAGCTTCGCATCCTCAATGAAATTAAAAACGGATCCCTGACTTCTTCTTCTGGTGAAGCCAGGGCAGTGGCATCACCACCTTCTTGAACACATTCCTCCGAGGCAAGATCTTGAGGCTGTGTACCCATTCCTATCTCACAAGGCCACTTAGGTTCCTCCTCATCTTCCTTTTCACTGAGGATCTGAGCCCAGGAGTGAGCAGTAGTTCTCACCCCTGAGACTATCCATTCATCACTGGGAGCGGAAGTCGACACCTCCCATTCAACGGCCTCCCGCATCTCATCTTCACCTTCGAGACTTGGGCTAGGCCCCCCAACCCAGGGGTCTATTGATGCTTTATCTGAACTTGCCTTCTGAGATCCAGCATCCAAAACTTCAACTTCAGATTCAGTCTCTAATTCTGCACTCTCTAACTTTGTGCCACACTCCCCCGGGGGACCTTCCTCCACAGGCTCTGCCTGATGCTGTGTGCTGCCAACTGCAGATTCTTGAAGTTGTGTCCATGTGGGAGCCAAACGAATTTGAGGCACTTTATACAAGCCATATTTTTGTAGACAACCAGCACAGTGAGGAATCATGAAGACATCCCTTCCAGCACTAAAGCACATCTGGCATACACGCACTGGATAATTAGGAATTGCCACATCAGGAGGGAGTTGCCCTCTATAGCACCAATTTTCAATGTTTCTCAATCTATTTACTGCTGCTGTTACTGCAACCCAGGCATGATCCGGGTAATGAGCTGGTCCTGAGGCCATAACTGCAGAAAAACAAACAAAAGTTCACTGTAACTGAAAGTGCCACTTTAAATGAACACACTCTGTAGCTTTAAAATGGCTCCTCTGCTGCTGTGTTTACGTTACTACCCCACCCTGTAATGGCAGCGGCAGCAATCCTGTGCATCAACATTCAGACTCTGGGTCAAGCCACTGCGCACCGATTTACATCAGCTACTAATAACTTTTATTTCAAACTGCACAACTTGCTCTGTTCTGGCTGTTCACACATTTACAGGATTTTCCTTGGACTTTTCACATGCTGGCAACATTTATTTAATCACAGTCCCTTTTAAAACTTCAGGTTTCAGTACAGGATTGCCTGCTTTTACTAGTGTTGCACTTATTTTACAACCCACAGTCTCTCTCTGGCTGAAAACTTTAAACTGAGGCTACTTTCATTGCTATGCACACATTTAATGGCTTTACAGACTTGCACTTGCCAGCAGGATATCACACAATCGCTACTTGCAAAGCGACTATACAGCTGCACTCACATTTTATATGGCATTACTGAAAATCACTGATTTGAGCAGTTTTAAATCGTTTACTCACTGTTATTGAAGCAGATTGCTGCAATGGGGTAAAATGTCCTGCAGCCAGATTTTTGAAGGCCTCGGATTTCAAACGGGCGGGCAGTCTCTGCGATCGTAGTATTAACCACACAATTCACTGATCCCACGATCGATAAGTGGGTTAAGCCCAATTTTTAACTGGAAAGTCACTTTTCTACTGTTTACAGCGCTTTGAACACTTCGCGAATGCTCCTCCACTGCCAGTACAAGCACTACTCTCTGTCTCCCTCTCGAATGCTGAAGCAGACACATAAGAGCTGGCTGAGGGGCCGGACTAATGGCAAACTGACCAACCACATGATGCCATGCAAATGAGCCTCTTCTTCCTCACGAAGGCTCCTCTCCTCACGGCGATCGTCGAGCAGGCAAATTTAAACTGAAAAGATGCACTTTTTTTTTTCAGCTGACTCCACGGCGGGAGCCCATTTCAACCATGTAACATTGCCATTAACTCTGCAGTCTCTAGCATTGCACAGAAAGCATTTCCAACATCCAGGGCATAATTTCTCTGTTGCAACCCCTAGTTTTCCACACTTTCCTTCACAGAACTTTATTTTAAAACTGACAAACGCTGTAAACTATGTTGATGCAGGACAAGGACACACACTTTGGCTTTACAGCTCCTTGGTAAACAGTTGGCATTTTTTAAACAGCAGCACAAGATTCACAGCACACAGCACACACTTGGGAAATTGCTTCAACTTTTTGGGCTACCGACTGCCAGATAGCCAAAACGCTAGTCTATTTGCCCAAGCACCTTGCTTCCCAAACAAATCCAAAGCGGTGCCTCCATTTTTGTAACCCATATGTCCATTTTTGTAACATGGATATACATATGGCATCTACAGGTTCGGGGAAAGATGAGGTTACCTGGCACAAGAGACCTAGGTTTGGCTACTCTGCACAGGGGCACCCAAGTAATTCCAGCTACAGGAAGCAATAACTATAATGTCCAGAACCAGAATTGGGATTCTTCAGTGTGGCTTTATTTATTAACTCACTGAACATAAACAAAGCACTGCATGGTCCCCCCAAAGGGCTATGTAACTGTAATGCAGATTAGAGGTTAAACACAGCGGTCCATTTGAGGAATGAACACAATATAACAGTTGTCTGGCTTTGGACCCACCAGGCACTCAGCCGGACTTTGCATGCGCATTGGATACATAGCCCGACTGGCTGGCTCCCCTGCCGCCACTCGACTGGCAGGTCCACTTGGCGAATGAACCCAAACTCTTACTTGAAGACATCCCATCAAACAAGGAGGCTCCCAAACTGTGACTCCCCACACCACTTGAAGTCTGTGACTCCTGAGAGATTTTGTTTGCGTGCTTCAATCGAAACTCCCATCAACAAGGAGACTCCCATCAACAAGATAATTTTCCCACCCTGTGGCTCCACACACTTAGGAGTCTGTGACTCCACAAATTTCTAGTTGCAACCCGTCTGGGTACCCACCCATCACTGGCCTAAGCGCATGAGGCAAGTAGCAAAACACAGAAGAAATCCGTAGAGGTGGACCTGGTTACTAAAGATGGGGTTTTCCCACCTCCAGCTCCCACAGCCCATACCCGGCCATTTCTCTGGACACACAGAACTTTAGACTTTAAAATGTAGATTGACGGTGGATGACCTGAAGCACCCCCTCTGCAATGAACTTTAAATCCATTAACACTTTAAACAGATGACTGCTCTATTTGTTTGTCCTAGTTGACATAGTCCTCCCAAATAGCAGTCCCCAATACTTGAAATCCAACTGAAGAAAAGAAGTTGTTTGCCCTTCAATGGGGCCAAACACTCACCCGATCGTTGGGTACCCCACGAAGAAACTGTAACCTTTGCTGTTATACATGAACAGACTGAACTTAAATTAAAACAGGCAGCTTTCTTCCCAAGGTGGGAGAAGGGATTGCCCTGGAACCCACAAAGAACTTTCCTCACACCCCCAGAGGGGTAAACAGACAACTACTGTTGTCCTTCTTATTAGCAAGGACAAACTAAAGACTGACTTTGAATTCCCAAGGTTCTAAACTTACTCTGAGCTGAAGATTCCAAATGTGGCTCATGCAGCTGCGACAGTTCTATTATGATGTCGTCCCTCAAGTCTCAGCTGTGACTGAGGGCAGAGTGAGACAGTGTGAAATCCATTTAACTGGAGTTCCACAAGCTGCCTTCCCTGCCTATCACTAGGTCTTACGGGGATTCTAGTAACCCCGGGTAACAAAGGGGTTACAAAAGCTTGAACCATGACCCACAGTATACTGAGCATACAGTATAACACACAGACATCACAGGGAAGATGACTCAGGATCACACACACTGCTGATTACTTTTGCTGGGGAACATAAGAGAAACAGAGTTCTGGCAGCCACAAAAAGAAAGGGATCAGTGGAGATGGATGAGGGGAACACAGTTTCTATATTTCCAAATCTCAATTTTGCAACAAGGGACCAAAGAAGACATTTTTCTAGGCTTTGGCCCACATTACACTCTTTAGGGGTCACTCACTCCAGTGTCCTGCCAAATTGCAGGTGATTTACTCGGGTATCGTTTACATCTTTAATGCCCCTACCGAAGTGGGTAACTTAGCCAATGAAATAAAAACTGACTTTGGCATCCATGAGCATGTAGACTGTGAGACTGCATGAAACTGACTTTTGCTTAAAACTGTACACTGTTATTACCTTTAATATTTAATAGTGATTGAGGGGATGGGAGGTTTTGGTGGAAGAGTCGCTGGCATTGCTGAATTTAGTAGGCTAAATGCCTACGCTGGGCAAATCCCACCCTAGATATAAGACATAGCAGAGTTTGAGGTTGTTCTATGTTGGTAACAGTAACATCTGTATTGCAGCCCCCATAATATCTCCACACCAACTGATTGATGACTACTGTGGTCACAAAAGTTTTTGAAATATTAGTATACTCATGTGATCCTGCTCCACAAGAGTGGTAGCAGGGAGGAGGCAGGGAACTACAGACCAGTCAGTCTTACCTCAGTAGTGGGCAAGATTATGGACACACTCCTTAAGGAAAGGATAGTGCAACACCTGGAATCCATAGGAGCACAGGATCCAAGACAGCATGGGTTTACAAAAGGAAGGTCCTGTCAAACTAATCTCATAGATTTCTTTGACTGGGTAACCAGAGTGGTGAGCCAAGGGGGAGCCTCATCTAAGCAAGGACATAGACAGGATGGATGCAGTCCAGAGGAGGGCAACTAAAATGGTGCAGGGTCTACATCAGAAACCATATGAAGAGAGACTGAGAGAGCTTAATATGTATACCCTTGATGAAAGGAGGGACGGGGGGACATGATAGAAACTTTTAAGTACCTCAAGGGAATCAACAAAGTCCAGGAAGGTAGCATATTTCAGAAAAAGAGATGTGTAAGAACAAGGGCACAATTTAAAAGTTAGAGGGAGACGGCTCAGGGTAATGTGAGGAAATTCTTTTCATGGAGAAGTGGTGGACGCATGGAACCACCTTCCTGGAGAGGTTGTGGGGTCTAAAACAGTGGGGGAATTCAAACATGTATGGGACAGATATAAGGCAATTATAGTGGGGGGGTGCAGGAAGTAGACTGTTGGTTAACTAGAATCTGCAGCTTATCCAATAGGTAGGGAAATGGGCAGACTGGGTGGGCCAAGTGGTCCTTATCTGCCGTCAGACTCTATGTTTCTATGTCACCTACCTTGACTTCAGCAAAGCTTTCGATACTGTTCCACATAGAAGATTGATTAATAAGCTGGGTAGGCTCAGGGTGAGTCAGACATTGGTCAACTGGGTGGCAAACTGGTTGACGGGCAGAAAACAGAGAGTGGTGGTAAACGGTATACAGTCAAAAGAGATGCAAGTCATAAGCGGGGTACCTCAGGGATCAGTCCTAGGGCCAGTCCTCTTCAATATCTTCATCAGTGACATTGCAGATGGACTGGAGGGTAAAGTTTGTCTGTTTGCAGATGACACCAAGATCTGCAACAGAGTAGATGATTCAGATGGGGTGGGCAGAATAAGAAGAGATCTGGATAAACTAGCAAAATGGTCGGAAGAGTGGCAACTGGGTTTTAACACAGAGAAGTGCAAGATCATGCACATAGGGAAGAGAAACCCTGAAGCCACCTATAGGCTGGGAGGGGAGTTGCTGGCAGTCACAAGGAAAGAATGAGACTTGGGTGTCATCATCACAGATGACCTAAAATCATCCAAGCAGACCACTAAAGCAGTAGGTACGGTTAGTGGGATGTTGGGGGTGTATTAGTAGGGGTATCACAAGTCGGAAGAGGGAGGTAATAATCCCTCTTTACAAGACACTGGTTAGGCTCCATCTGGAGTACTGCATGCAGTACTGGAGGGCATACCTTCACAAGGACATTAACCAAATTGAGGCAGTCCAGAGAAGGGCAACCAAAATGGTGCAGGGACTGCATCAGAAAACATATGAGGACAGATTAACTGAGCTCAATATGTATACCCTAGAGCAAAGGATGGAGAGAGCTGATATGATTGAAACATTCAAACACCTTTAGGGCATTAACAAGGTGAAAAAGTCTAACATGTTTCAATATAAGAAAAATAGTAGGACAAGAGGGCACAGCATGAGATTAGAGTTAGGCTGATTAAGGGGTAATGTGAGGAACTTCTTTTTCACAGAAAAGGTGGTGGATGCATGAAACGGCCTACCTCAGGAAGTGGTAGATATGAATACAGTGCAGGGCTTCAAACAGGTATGGGATAGGCATAAGGGAGCAATACAGATGAGTATGAATAGATAGGCCATTGACAGAGCTAAGGCCGATGGCACATTTATGAGGTAGAAAAAGCAATGGGCAGACTGGATGGGCCTTGTGGTCCTTATCTGCCATCAACTTCTATTTTTCTATGTTAAAAAGAGATGTGTTTCAGTGTATATAGCGGTTCTGTTGGGCGCTTTCTCCATTGGAGGAGCTGCATGATGTTTTAAAGCAGCATGACTATTCCTGTGGGGCTTTTGTCAGTAATTGAAAAGTTGGTGATTCTTATATTTACTATGTTTGTTCCTAGAGGGAGATGATGTATGGCACAAAAGAACTCTGTGTTTTACTCTATTAAGCTATGGTACCACAAGACCATAATAAAGATGGTCAGAGACATTAATTTATTCCCATCAGATACAGGTCGACTTCCATTTATGGCTCTTTTGCACTTATCTCTGAAGATTCTGGAACTTATAAACCAAACCTTGTTGTTGCTCCTTGTATGACTGGTTAACCTAATGGGAGTGTGGGGGAGGGCAGTGTATTGTCTCCTAAAACAAGTTATGCTGTCAGGTAATGTCTGTATTCTGTACCTACCCTTTGTGGATATCTTGTTAAAATTAGCATTTTAAACTCAATGAAAATAAAGTAAAAAAAAAAAAAAAGCAGGTTGACAAGGAACTGGTTGGTGGACAGAACCCAGAGAGTGGTCCTAAATGGTACATTCGCAAGGGGTAATGGAGGTTACCAGTGGGCCCACACCTAATAAAGCACAGGGATAGACTAGAGACAGTCCAGTGGAGGGTCATTTAGATAATTCATGTGCAAAAGGAAAAACCATATGAGGGAAGACTGGTAAGCCCTGGGCCATGACAAACAAAGGCTGACCCTCAAGATTTGCCTTATTATCAAAAATAGATTTTGTTTTTCTTTTTAGCATTGAGTCAGTTTCACATGAATATTTACCAGATTATCACATCACTGGAGGTTAACGTGGAGCTTTTGACCCCAGTATTTCCCCAAAACAATAGATTATTTTTTATTATAATTAACAAATTTAAGCCTGAGGAAGAAAATATTTCCACTTCCTGCTCCTAAAAAAGGCCCAGAAAAAGGATCAGTTTATTAATTTGTCGTGACCTTAATATGTACTCACTGCAAGAAAGAAAGAAGGATGATACGATGGAGACTTTTATGTTTTTGCAGGGGTACAGCCCCCAAAGCTTAACCTTGACAGAGGACCCCAAAATATAAGGCCACCACAAACTGTGTGTGGGGACACAGATGAGCAATAAATGGTAACTGGGTTTGTCTGTGCATAGTCACTGCGTGATCAGTATCTATTTTGCAAATCACGTTGTGATTTAAAGTGTATCTAGAATGTGTGGAAAACTTATAAAAACGTAATATCTACTCACAATTTTGTATATACTGTATGGCAACTTTTATACTGAACTTTATAGAAATGTACTTTCAATGCACTACTGAAAATGAACGGTTCAGCGGCTGTATCATAAATAAACATAATATTAATGTAATGCATAGTCAGCCGCCCATGTAATTCATGGGTAGCAAATAACTTTCAGTGTCATGAGGCACTCTGCACCTTACCTTTTCCCATGCAAGTGACCTGGGTTCAGGAATGAACTTGGGTCGCTGGTGGTCAGACGGGAAAGGAGACAATTGAGTATCCTGAGGATAGCTCTCCTCTCCTCTCCTCTCCTGGGTGGGGTGGTTCACCATCTCAACCTCTAGCTACCCCCCAGATGAATGCCTCAGTGTAGTACTGGCAGCCTGAGTGACATGAAGGGAAAGTTGCAGATCCATAGGTCTGTGTACCTCTACATCCACGCTTACATGCCACAGTAGCAAGTGCGCAAGGGAGGAAGGGAGGAAAATGGTTGGTGTAGGCTACATGAAGCCCTGCCTGCCTACCTCCACCCTGCACCATCCTTCAGTCACCTGCCCCATTCTGATGTGTGTCACTGGACGCTGGGAGGATGGCCCTCTCCTTCCCTTCCAAGCCCCGCTATGGGGGAAATTCATGGGGGATCTCAGGTGTTTGTGGTCCAGCGCAGTGGGGTGCAGGGTGAGAGGGGACAGGGCTGACAGGCTGCCCACATCAACCATGGGAGAAAAACTTCTACGGCAAAAAAAAAAGAAATGCCATAATTCACAGCTGTGATGTCAGAAATCTGAATTATGGCTTTTTAGAGTGTCTGTGTCACTAAAACAGTTTGAGATGTACAACATAATGTAGAGCACTCTGAGGTAAACAGAACATCATCATTTACAATCTACTGACAAGGAAACAGTTTCTTTCATATGCAACAGCTTTAAACATAGAAATATAAGCACTAGAATGGCAGTCTAGTGCCTGTGTAGCATGCTCAGATAAGCAGAATCTCCACTCTAATAATACATAATATTTTAGCCTGGCAGTAATATTTCCACTGTACAGGCAAACAAACACAACAGAACCGTGCCTGCTAGAATAACGTCATCATTACTGACTGCACATCCTAGATCCACACGTTGCCATTCTAGTGCTTATAGTACAATGGTTCTAAACCCTATGAACGGTTTTTGATGTGATAATATACAAAATAAAAAATAGTCCAACTGCAGATAACAAGGTTTGTAATTCCATCTCAGAGTTCTCGAGACATTTATAAGCCCCTTGAGCTTTGCACTCATGGTTCATGAATCAATATAGATACATAGATACATAGACAGTGTCGGCAGATAAGGGCCTATGGCCCACCCAGTCTGCCCATTTAAGTTTGTAAGTTCACTTTATGTTTTCCAAGAAGTCTGTTGCCCCTTACCCCTGACCTCCAGAATGCCTTTATGTCTATCCCATGCATTCTTAAATCCCGTGATTGTTTCAGCCCCCACCACTTCCACTGGCAGGGTGTTCCACTTGTCCACCAGCCGTTCTGTGAAGAAATTCTTCCTCACGTTTCCTCTGAATTGTCCTCCCTCCAACTTCATCCCATGCCCTCTAGTCCTGGAGCATCTTTTTCGCTTAAAAATAGTGCATTCCTGCACCCTGTTCCTCTCTGTAAGATACTTGTATGTCTCTATCATATCCCTCTCCCTCCTCTCCTCCAGGGAGTACATGTTCAGTGCCTTCAACCTGTCCTCCATAGGACTTGTGATGCAATCCATGCACCATCTTTGTTGCCCTGCTCTGAACCTTCTCTACCCTGTCTATGTCCTTATGTAGGTAAGGTCTCCAGAACTGCACAGTGTACTCCAGGTGCGGCCTCACTAGTGTCTTGTATAGTGGAATTATGACCTCCCTTTTCCCGCTGGTGATGCCCCTGCCTATGCATCCCAGCATCCTATTTGCTTTACCTGCTGCCTTGTCACACTGTTTCCCTGCCTTGAGGTCTTCAGAGGTGATAACCCCAAGATCCCTTTCCTGCTTGGTGCATGCTATATCCTCACCCCCCAACTGATATATTGTGAGAGGGTTTTTGTGCCCCATATGTATTATCTTGCACTTCCTTGCATTGAATTTCAACTGCCAAACCCCTGACTATTCTTCAGGTTTCTGCAGGTCTCTTCTCATTCTGTCTACACCCTCTGGTGTGTCTACTCTGTTACAGAGCTTTGTGTCATCAGCGAACAGTGAAATTCTGCCTTCTAGGTCCTGCGCAATGTCACTGATGAAGATATTGAATAGTACCGGTCCCAGCACTGATCCCTGTGGTACCTCACTGGTCACTCTTCCCTCTGTGGAGTGACAGCCATTTACCACCAATCAATATCATATCAATAGAATTACAGCCTTATAATTCACAGTTGCCTATCATTTATTCTATAAACACATATGTTCTGTATTTGTCTTCTCCTCTTTCACTACTACTAAGGGCAGCTGCTTGAAAATAGGATCCTTGTCCCTCAGACTGTTACTGCTTTCTGTCTGCACATGATGTTATAATCCCATTTATAAATCACAATTGGTTCTCAGGGAAATGGTTGCCATGGAAATGATTATGGACAAGCAGGCGATTATGACATCACATCCTGACAAGCAGCAGAAGTCTGAAAGACAAGGCTCCTGTTTCCATGCAAATCTCTTTAGTAAGAGAATAAGGGCAGATAAAAACAGGAAATACAACTCAGTTGTTTGGTTTTTATGTTGCTTGCACACATGTGCAAGAAACATAGTGCCATCATCGGAGATTTCGGAGGTGTGTCACCTCCTCCTCCTCCAATTCAGTCAGTGAGCTGGCAGGCACGGCCCCTGTAAGCCAATGCATTTTGGAGCTGTCTGTGACACGCTCCAAAAATGCAGTAACCTCTGATTGAGGGCTACGCTTCAGTGAGCAGCGATAGAAGCGTAGCTCCCCCGCACAGGCGTGCGGCGCCCCTGCGTGCTATGTAGCCAGGGGTGCCCAATCCCCATCGGCTGAGCTCGTCGTCCCCCAAGTAGTTGGTGCCATGCTGGGGCCCACCCAGCGTGGCAATCAATCTTTGGCGGGGGTGCCCAATCCCCTGTCAGCTGAGCAGTCTCCCCGTCCTTGTGTCATACTGAGAGCCCACCAGCGTGGCAAACATCCCACGCGTCTTTTTTTAAACCTATAAAACAAAAAGCGGCCCGTGGCGTCTCCACGACCCCTCACACAACCCACCCACTGCGCACCAGCCTCCCATACCCCCCTCACCCCATACTTACCTCGGACTCCGGCACGGCCGATCTTGGTGGACCCGGGAACACGTCTGCACTCTTCAAAGCCGACCCTTGAACTGAGGAAATGCCGTGGCTGTATAATGGGCTAGATGAGGGGTTCAACTGTGCATATCTCAGGCATTTTTGGGAATTTTGCACAAATTTTCAACATGGGGTTTTAGGACCCCTTCTCATGAATGATGTCACTGTCATGGCGTTATTCGGGCCGAAGGGTGATTTCATGCAGTGACTGTGAAATCACCCTTGAGCCGAATACCACCATGACAGTGACATCATTCATGAAGGGTCCCAAAACTACATGTTGGTAGTCAAAACAAATAAACTGTTTCTGAGCATGCATTGCGCAGTTCTCGCGGGCTATAAGTTGCGAAATTTCAATATTTTCACTCCAGATTTTCAACATTGCCATTTACCACACCTTCTTATGAGCAGTACAGCTGTCATTTTCACATCTCACCCAAAATGTGTTTCCGCCCTTGTAGTGCAGAATGGCGCAGTCGGTGTGCGAAATCAATGCACAGGACAAATTAAGAAAATCACAGTGCCACCATTCATGAGCAGAGGTCTTAAAATGGCTATGTTGAAAATTTGGTGAAAAAATTCCTAAAAATGACTGTTTTACGAGTGTGCATTGCACAGTTCCCACGCACGCTCGTAGGTTTGCGAATTTTCAATATTTCCACTCCAGATTTTCAACATTGCCATTTCACCACACCTTCTTATGAGCAGTACAGCTGTCATTTTCACATCCTGCCCAAAGCGTGTTTCCACCCATGTAGCTCACAATGGGCGCAGTCGATTATGCAAACTCAATGTATGGGACACATTAACAAAATCACAGTGACACTGTTCATGAGCAGAGGTCTTAAAATGGCTATGTTGAAAATTTCGTGAAAAATTTCCTAACAATGACTGTTTTACGAGCCTGCGTTGCGCAGTTCCTACGCATGCTAGTAAGTTCGCAAATTTTCAATATTTGCACTCCAATGACTTCCAAATACCTAAACAGCACATAGAAGCAAGCAACATTCGGCATTGACAAATGCTTGTTGTGCATTGCTCCAAACCAAACACAGTCTAAAGCCTATTTATAAAATGAGTAGGGAAGATCTGTGTCTCATTGGTCATCTTCATGTTCAGTGAATGAGTAGAACAGCAAAAGAGTGGAACAGGTGACTGGCATTGTAGGCATCAGCATACAAACATACAAAGAAGCCAGCAGAAGAAGGCCATTTGGTCTATCAAGTCTGTTCGTACTGCAAGGTCCATAGCTTGAACTAATATCCCTGCCCTTCCTCCCCACTCCAACCATCCTCCCTACCTATGATCCTTACCTTCCCCATGCCTATCCCAGCTGCCCACTGTCTTCAACAAGATGACCTCTTCCAGCAGCGCATTCCAAGTCCACCACCCTCTGTGTGAAGAAGTGCTTCCTGACCTCCCTCCTAAACCTCCTACCCTCCAACTTAAGACTGTGCCCTCTCATGTTATGGTTGCCACTCAGCTTAAAGAGATTCTCCTTATCAACCTTATTTATCCATTTTAAGTACTTGAAAGTCACAATCATATCCCCTCTCTCTCTCTCCTGTCTTCCAGGGAGTACATGTTCAGTGTCCTCAACCTCTCCTCATATGCCTTACCCTGCTGACCTGCTATCATCTTTGTAGCCCCTCCTCTGGACCTTCTCCAGTAGGTTAATGTCCTGTTTGAGCTGTGGGCACCAGTACAGAACTCCATACTCCTGAATCACGGCCTTACAAGTGACTGTACAAGGGCAGTATAACCTCATCTCTCCTACTACTGATCCCCCTAGATATGCACCCAAGCATCTTGTTTGCCTTTGCTGCTGCTTTCTTGCACTGCGTGGAGTACTTCAGGTGACTAGTGATCATCACTCCCAGGTCCTTCTCCTCCTGTGATGCAGATACTCGGACTCCATCCAGGTAGTACTCTGTCATGGAATTTTTGGCTCCAATATGCATAAATTTTGCATTTCTTGGCATTGAAGCAAATCTCCCAGATTCTGGACCACCTCCCAGCTTTTTCAGATCTTCCTGTAGGTCCTGTATCCCTTCAGCCATGTCCACTCTCCTGCAGAGCTTGGTGTCATCCACGAATAGGCACATTTTGCCCTTAATTCCATCCCCAGTGTCATTGATGAAGACTCTGAACAACACCGGCCCCAGCACTGAGCCCTGCGGGACCCCACTGGTTACCTCTCTGGTGCCAGATAACTCTCCCCCCACAACCACCCTCTGGGTTCTGTCCCTCAGCCAGTTTTCCACCCATCTAATCATCTTTTCCCAAACCCTGAGATCCACCAACTTCCTGATCAACATTTTGTGGGGCACAGTGTCAAAGGCCTTGCTGAAATTCAGACAGAGGATGTCTATCACTTGGCCCCCGTATACTGTCTTAGTGACACAGTCAAAGAAGTCAATCAGATTCTTTGACACAATCTCCCTCCCATGAACCCATGCTGCCTCATATTCTGGATACCATGCTGCTCTAGATATTCCACCAACCTTTCCTTTAGTATGGTCTCCATGAGCTTGCCCACAATGGAGGTCAGACTGACTGGTCTGTAATTCCCAGGGTCATCCTTGGGACCACTTTTGTGGAGGGGCACTACATGTGCTGTTCTCCAGTCCTGCGGTATGATGCCTGACTCTAGTAAACTATTAAACAGGTCTGCCAGTGGTCCTGCCAGCTCCTCAACCAGTTCCATTAGTATCCTTGGATGTACTCTGTCCAGGCCTGGTGATTTGTCCACCTTCAATGCCAGCAGCCCCTCCCTCACTCTATCCTCCTCCTCTATCACTACATCTGTGTTCCCCTCCCCCCTTGTTCCTCTTTTCCCTCCTGAAGGCACTGGTCCATCCTTCTCCCTGGTGAAAATGGAACAGAAGTATTCATTTAGTAGCTCTGCTTTTCCCCATTATCCTCCATCCCTTTCTTAGTCTAACAATCCCTTCCTTCTTGCCCCTTTTCTCACTTATATAGAGAAAGAAAGCCTTCTCCCCCTTCTTAATTCCTTCAGCTATCTGCAGCTCCTTCTGTGCCTTTGCTCGCTGGACTTCCTTACTTCCATACGTGCCTCACTAGCCAACTTTAGCAGAAGGACATGGAGAAGTGGGGGACTTTGCTGGTCAGCTAAGGCAAGGCACCTGTTCACTACTGTGTAACAGTCACTGCTGGGAAGGGCGGAAGTTCAAAGGTAGACCAAAACTGAGAATAGGAGCAACACCCAGTCTAGGATAGGAGTATAAAAAGATTTAAACAAGGTGCAGGGGAACACAAATAGAAACAAAAAAATAAAGAGGAAAGCTTGAAACACCCTATCAGGGATAAGGGTGCAAAAGTATTTTCAGGCAACACAGGGAGAATAGAGGTTGAGAATGCTGTGAGTGGTGCAGTGTAGTGACTGCGGGGTGGCAGTCTCCAAAAGATCTCTCTGAAAACTGTTGCCTCACAGCCACTGAACTGTACCATTCCCAGCATTCTCAATGTCTCTAGCTTGAGGGATGAGGTCACTAGACTCCAGGTTGAGTTGGCTAGGATTCAGGAAACCTCTCCCCTCAACCAGGGGCCACCAGATCTGCCTCTGTTACCTTAAAGGATGCCAGGGAGGAGGAACAGCTGGACTATGGTGCGCTCCAGAAGAGTGGGGGTGGTGGGAGAGAGACACATTCCTCAGCCGGTACTACTACATAATTCCTATGCTGCTCTGGAAGGGTGGGATTGCCAGGAGGAGGCACCTATAGTACTGATTAAGGGGGATGTGGGGGCCATCTGTAGTGGAGACACCAAGGAGGGTGGTAGAGGACCCCAGAGAAGAAGGATGCAACTTCTGATGGGAGACTTAATTGAGAGGGCGAATAGATTTGGGAATAGGAACGTGGGGGAAGAGGCAGGTTAGGTGCCTACTCAGCACCACAGCCCGGAGGGATGGAAATCAGATCTTGAGGATCACTAGGGCAGCATGACAGGGGAGACCTGGATATCATTATGCACCTGAAGACTAATGACCTGGCTAGAGACAGGGTTGGGATAATGTTGTGGGAGTTTATGGAGCTGGGGAGGGGTCTTAGACAGGTAGCTTACTCATTGACCTTCACTGAGATGCTGCCTGTCTACAACATGGGACAGGAGAGGGATCTCCATACCAGGAGCTTGCAGAGAGGAAGGGTTCGGCTACACTGGGGAGTGAGAACCTACCTGGAAGGATAAGGCCCTATACAGGGGTGATGGCCTGCATCCATTCAGGAGGAGAACCACAGTCCTTAGTTGATGATTTAAATATTACTTCGATGAACATTTAAAGTAGCCAAAGGGGGTGGTGGAAGGAATCAGGGAGTCAGAAACTGCCCCCCCCAAACAGGATGAAGTAGAAAGTAGGAGAACCTGAGGGGAGAGGAATCCTCAAGGGTGCAAATTAATAAAGGGAGGAAGGTGGAAGAAATAAAGAGGGAATGGAATGGGAGCCTTAAAAAGAGAGGTGTGAAGGAGGGAGGGCAAAAAGGAAAAAAGGGAGTAATAAGCAGAGTGGAAACAAAATCTGGAAGGCCATGTGTGCGAATGCTAGAAATCTAGGAAATAGGATTCTGGACCTAGAGGCCATTATGGCAGAGGCCGACCTGGATATTGTGGCCATTATTGAGTCATGATGCACTGAAAACTGTATTGTAGGACATGGTCATACCAGGCTATACTCTGATCAGGAAGGGCCATGTGGGAAGGAAAGGAGGGATGCTTTATGTGAGGGAAAGCATAAAAGGGATGGAGATACAGGGAATACAAGGGGAGGCAGAGGTACTGTGGGTTACACACTGGAGACACTATTTGCACTGATTGATCTATGGACCTCCAGCATATAAGAAAGAATTAGATGAGATACGGATGGAAGCCACTGGCAAGAGGGCAGAAAGGGAGATGTGCTGCTGGTGGGGGACTTCAACCTGCCAGATGTAGACTGGAGCCTTGGAGCAGTGGCTTCACCTAGAAGCAGGAACATGCTGGACGTTCTGCAGGGAGCGTTCCTCAGGTAACTGGTCAGTGAACCTACTCATGATGGGGCAATACTGGACCTGGTACTCACTAGAGGGGACAGTGTTGCGGTCTTTAAGGTGGGAGGCCACATGGGAATCAGTGATCAATGTATGGTGTGGTTCAATATACGGATAGCTGCAGAATCAAGCTGCACAAGGGTGAGAGTCCTGCATTTCAGCACAGCAGATTTTATAAAGCTGGGTGAATGCCTCAGGGATGACCTGGCAGGGGGGGATGGCCTGGGTGAGGTGGAGAAACAGTGGGAAAAGATTAAAGGGAGCATAGTATAGGGCAACAAACCTCTGCATCAAGCAAATGAGCAAAAGCAAGAGGCGAAAGAGACCACTATGTTTCTCGAAAAAGGTGGCTGAACAGGTAAAGGCTAAAAGGATAGCATTTGGAAGGTATAAGGAAACACAGAGGGAAGAGGTTAGGGAGGTGTATGAGGGAAACAGGGGGAAGCAGGGAATTTTTATGGCTGCATGGTGATGTCACCATGCTGATGTATTGCCATCAGTAGGGGAAAGGACTGACAGGATTGTGAGACTGTAGTCTTCCACTGAGTAGTTTGGTTTGGACATATTACTCCACTGTTCACTCCATTTACTGCAGTGGTGTGTGTCTGCACTCCTGCCTGCAGTAGATAGCACTATTTCCAGAGCCCCTTTAATAATTGTGCCTGTTAAAAGAGCTTAAGGCAGTAATTGCTCTAATTCCTATTGAAAGACATTCATCATTTTAAGGGCATATAAGATAAATAGCTTGAAACAGCAAACTTCCATAAACAACGAAAAGATGATCTTCTTTCTAGGACACGCCTTGGCCTGTACTCTGTCTTGCATTCCACTGTTTAGAATTCCAGTCTTTGATTTAGCTCCATTCAGCATTACACAAGTTTGTCTTTAAAGAGCGTGCTCCTATTATGTGCTTATAATTTTTTATTGCTGCATATTTACCTGATTCTGTGGTATATGAGTTGATTGTCTGCAAAAAATACATAGTTAATGAAGCTGTATGCCATTTCTAGGTGGCTTTGTTTTTCATTGCTTCCATCTGCTTATGACACTGCCTGCTGCCTGCTCTCAGGTAACCTTGCAACACCTGTGAGTCTTAACCCCTTGATTATCCTGGTAATTAATCTTCAGCCTTCTTGTGTTAGATACATAGAAGTTGACATTTTATTTTAGCTGCCCGATCTTTAGTGCATTTCCCTGTTCAGACCCATAAAGGCATTGTGTTTTTACAGTTTTTTTACATTCCTAACCTCTCTCATTTTATTTTGCTGTCCAATGTCCACCTCCACATTTACATGTTTTATTTTAATTTGATCAAGCTTCACATCATGTGAGGCTAGCTAAGAGGAAGATTCACAGCTGTAGCAATAGCATTCTGTATATTGAGGGCCCAGCAATCCTCAAATAGTTTCCTGCCCCTCTGTGCATGCAGAGGTCCTGGAAAAGCTTGTAAGGGACTTTGGGTCCATCGTGTCCAGCCCTTCAGTCACTATAACATAGTAATTTAATGTTGTAAGGGACTATGGGCCCATCATGTACAAAGCCTCAGTCACTATAACATAGTAATTTAATCGTGTAAGTGACTCTGGATCCATCATGTCCAACCCCTCACTGTAACATAGTAATTTAATGTTGTAAGGGACTCTAGGTCTATCATATCCAACCCCTCACTATAAGATAGTAATTTAATGTTGTAAGGAACACTAGGTCCATCATGTCCAACTTCTCACTGTAACATAGTAATTTAATGTTGTAAGGGATTCTAGATCCATCATGTCCAACCCCTCACTGTAACATAGTAATTTAATGTTGTAAGGGACTCTAGGTCCATTATGTCCAACCCCTCACTGTAACATATTACTTTGATGTTGTAAAGGACTCTAGGTCCATCATGTCCAATCCCTCACTGTTTAACAAGAGGTATTGTAAGTCTCAGGAAGTATCTGCATTCCAAAAGAGACTTGTTACTTTATTTTAATTAACTGAAGAAAAATTAATCCCTCCTGATACAGGGAAGTGAGTGGATTACAATTTCATAAAACCAGATCCACATTACACCTGGGGTTTGAGCAGTCAGCCTCAGCTTGATGCAGGGGACTGATGACTGGGCTTCAACTAACCAGGAGTACAGGGCATGCCATTTTCACTGAGAGGGCTGGATGTGGGCACACACAATGGTGAGGGGAAAACATAGAGAAGGGTCTGTGGCAGTCAGGTATGAGAGGCATGCTGGTTGAGGCATGGATGGGGGAATTGTGACACAAACACAGAGCAGTCAGATGCATATGAATATTGCTTCTGTTTGAAAACCTGAAGCTGCCACTATTGATATAGCTAGGCAGTCACCAGGAGTCAAACCCCAGTGCTGCTTCCACTCCCCCTCCAATACTGGGTGCCCAATTCCGGGGTTGGATGGTAAAGTCAAATGATAAGCAAGTAGCCACTTGCTGCCAAACTCTGGTGCCACCAAGCTCACTCCACTCTGACATGAAGTGCCCAACCTTGGAGTCAGACAGGAAATAAAAAAAGTAAGCAGACAATGACAGCCAAACCCCAGTGCTACCAGCCCCTCATTCTGAAACCAGGTAACCAGCCCCCTGGTCCAAGAGTCAATGAAAAAGGTAAACAGACACTGGGAGCCCAACTCCAGTGATGCTTTAGAAAGAAACGTTAAGTTGTTTTTTGCGCTACTCTGTTGTAGCATTGCTCCCTGCAATTCATTGTAGTATTGCACTTTTGTGTACTTGTCACTCGTACCTCAAATAAAAAGCAGCTGTATTCCATTGTCAGTAGTAAAACTTTAGCCAGATTCATAAAAAAAACATATGCACATTCACAGGATGAATACTCAAAACAACAAAAGCGCAGTAGTGCAATGAATAGCAGGGAGCAATGCTATGCCAGATTGGGGCCAAAACAATTAACGTTTCACTCCAGAAGCAGAGCTTCAAAAATGCCTTTATATTATCCACTGCCAGTGATGTGTACAAATTAAAAAGTTAAAACAATGAATGTGACACATCCTCAGGATACAAGGAGGCACTTATAAAATTACAATTGGCAATTAAGGTAATGAAAAGTATAATATCAAACCTGGTATAAACTACCCACAAGGCATATTTTCACAGTTGGTTAGTGAATGTAATTAGAAAAAAGATTTATATATAAACTACAATATCAGGAAATATAAATGTATATAGAAGTCCATTTTGTGGCTGTCGGGGTGAAGCACTGATGATGTAAAATGTACAGGTATTCATTTATATATCCCTTCTCTTGAGAGACATTTTCCTTAGGACCATGGAACCAATGAACTCTGCAGTACAATGATTTCAAATGTCAAGAATCTAGTCTAAAAACAATATATAAAAAACAAGATATTATTATATCAGATGCCCAGGCGTAATGGATCTATACCTTGGGGGTCTCACTATGGCCCAGGTGTGAATGATTGCTTTGAACTTGTGCACTTCCTGTAAGATTTCTATAGACAATCTTTATTTCCAGTATATGAAGATGGCATACTTTGCAACAGAAGTGTTTCTTTATTGTATTATGACTAAATGAGCATCTGATACAATAATGTCCAGCTTTTTATCATTTCTTAGAATACATGCCTGACATTTGTATTTTGTATCATAGAGTCCATTGGATCTACAGTGCTAGAGAAAATGTATCTCAAAAGAAGGAATATATATGAATGAACACCTGAACATTTTATATCCTCAGTGCTTCACCCAAACATGTGCAAAATGGACTTCGATATATATTTATATTTCCTGATATTGTGGTTTATATGTAAAACTTTTTTTAATAATTACATGTACTAACCAACTGGGGAAAATATGCCTTGTGGGTAGTTAATACCAGGTTTGATGTTATACTTTTCATTACCTTTATTACCAATTGTAACTTTATGAGCCTCCTCGTATCCTGAGGATGTGTCCCATTAGTAACAGACTGCTAATGTCTCTTTCATATACAACGCTGTATGCTGTATTACATGTAATGTGACAAATTTTAAATAGAACCTTTAACAGCAAACACCATACTAATTCCTGCTATTATGAACGTTCACTAAAATCATTTTGCAGTCATATTGGCTCTGACTAGAGTTTGTTTAGGTATGTAAGTGAAAAGAGGAAGGGTAGGGGTGGTATTATATGGTTAATAACAGAAGGGGGGATGTGCAGAGGGGAACCGGGAAAAGGCAGACATCCTGAACAAATACTTTTGTTCACTATTCACAGAGGAAGGAGAAGAGGAGGGGGGTCACAAAAAAGTAACAAAAGCTTTGAAGGGGGAAGGTGAACACTAGTCCTTTATTGAAGGCGAGAATTCTGAAGGGACTTGCTAATCTGAAGGTGGACAAAGCAATGGGGCCAGATGGGTTGCATCCAAGGGTACTGATGGAGTTCAGAGAAATACTGGCTGCACTTGTGACAATTCAGTTTAACAGCTCACTGGAAACAGAAGTGGTTCTGGGGGACTAGAAGAGGGCACATGTAGTCCCACTACACAAAAGTGGTAGCAGGGATGAGGCTTGCAATTATAGGCCAATCAGTCTGACATTGGTGGTGGGAAAGTTAATGGAATCACTGCTGAAGGAAAGGATTGTTTAATATCTTAAATCCAGTGGGTTACAAGACCCAAGGCAGCATGGTTTCATGAGGAGAGGATCATGTCAAACAAATTTGGTAGATTTCTTTGACTGTGTGACCAAGGAACTAGATCAGTGTGGAGCGGTGGACATGGCCTACTTAGATTTCATAAGACATTTGACACTATTCCACACAGGAGACTAGCAGGTAAGCTGGGTAGCTAAGGAGTGGGTTCAAACGTGGCAAACTGGATAAGAAATTGGTTAGTGGATAAGCAACAGGGGGTGGTGGTAAACGGAGTTCACTCCAAGGAAGAGAGCGTGACAAATGGGTTGCCTCAGGGATCAGTGCTGGCACCGGTCTTCTTTAATGTCTTTATAAATGACATTGCAGAGCAGCTAGAAGGGAAGATCTGCCTCTTTGTGGATGGCACCAACATTTGAACTAGGGTGGACATTCCTATGGAGGTGGGGGGGGGTTAAAGGAAAATCAGAGACCTGAGAAAACTAGAGGAGTGGTCAAGGGTATGGCAACTGGGTTTCAATGCAAAATGTGCAAAATAATGCACATAGGAAACAGAAATCCAGGTGCAAAGTTCAAAATTAGTGGAGTGGTATTGACAACCACCAAGCAGGAAAGAGACCTAAGGTAATTGTATCAGATGACCTAAAGGTGGCCAGGCAGCATGTCAAGGCAGTAGGGAGGGCTAATGGGTTGCTGGAGTGCATGGGGAGGGGTATCGCCAGCAGAAAGAGGGAGGTGGTGTTGCCTCTGTACAAATTGCTTGTAAGACCCTATCTAGAGTAGGTGCCTTCCTCAAGCAACTGGTCATGGAACCAACTCGGCAGAAGGCAATACTGGACCTTGTGCTCACAAACAGGGACAGTGTGATGGGGGTAACAGTGGGGGAGCACCTGGGTAACAGTGACCACCAGTCATTGTGGTTTGAAATCACAGAAAGAGCAGAACCAAACCACACAAAAACACGTATCCTGGATTTTAGGGGGGGCAGACTTTGGGAAAATGGGGAGATACTTGAAAGAGGCATTAAGGGGAATAGGACAGGAATCAGGGGTTGAGGAACAGTGGGCAGTATTTAAAATGGGGATTATAAGAACAACAGAATTATGCATTAAGCAGGTTAGCAAGAGGAAAAGGAAGAGGAGACCATTATGGTTTTCAAAGAGGTAGCAAGAAAGTGAAAGCCAAAAGATTGCATTCAGGCAATACAAAAGACACAGGCAGAAGGGGATAGGGAGAAGTACCAGGAGAAACAAAGGGAGGCAGGGAAGTCAGTAAGGGAAGCCAAAGCTCAGACAGAAGAACACATTGCAACATCAGTGGGTAAAGGGGACAAAACCTTTTACAGGTACATAAGTGAAAAAAGAAAGACAAAGGGAGGGATAGTGAGACTGAAGGGGGAGGATGGGAGGCGCGTAGAGGATGACAACAGTAAAGCTGACATATTGAACAGGTATTTCTGCTGTCTTTACTAAGGAAGAGGGGGGTAATGGGTCTGAAGGGAGTACAAGGGGGTGAGAATGGTGCAGAAATGGACACAAGTCCCTTTACGAGAAAGGGTCCTGAAGGAACTGGAAATAATAAGAGCTGATAAAGCAATGGGGCCAGATGGGGTGCACCCTAGGTCCAAAGAACTAAGAGAGGTGGTGGCTGAACCTCTGGCTATCCTGTTCAGCCAATCACTGGAAACAGGAAGTACCCAAAGACTGGAGGACAGCAGATGTAGTCCCTTATACAAAGTGGGAACAAAGAGGAAGCAGGGAACTACAGACCAGTCAGCCTCACCTCGGTAGTGGGAAAGATCATGGAAGCACTACTGAAGGAGAGATTGGTGGAACATCTGGTTGTCAATGGACTACAGGACCCAAGGCAGCATGGTTTCACCAGGGGGAGGTCATGTCAGACCAACCTCATTGAATTTTTTGACTGGGTGACTAAGGAGGTGGATCAGGGGAGGGCAGTGGCATGGCCTATCTGGACTTCAGCAAGGCCTTTGACGCTGTGCCACATAGAAGACTATTACACAAACTGGGGAATATGGGTGTGGGCAGGACAGTAGTGTGGTGGGTAGGTAACTGGCTGGGTGGCAGGACACAAAGGGTGGTGGTAAATGGCTGTCACTCCACAGAGGAAGAGTGACCAGTGGGGTACCACAGGGATCAGTGCTGGGACCGGTCCTATTCAACATCTTCATCAGTGACATTGCACAGGATCTAGAAGGCAGAATTTCACTGTTGCTGATGACACAAAGCTCTGTAACAGAGTAGACACACCAGAGGGTGTAGACAGAATGAGAAGGGACCTGCAGAAACTTGAAGAATGGTCAAGGGTTTGGCAGTTGAAATTCAATGCAAAAGTGCAAGATAATGCATATGGGGCACAAAACCCTGGCACAATATATCAGTTGGGGGTGAGGATATAGCATGCACCAAGCAGGAAAGGGATCTTGGGGTTGTCATCTCTGATGACCTCAAGGTGAGGAAACATTGTGACAAGGCATCAGGTAAAGCAAATAGGATGCTGGGATGTATGAGGCAGGGGCATCACCAGCAGGAAAAGGAGGTCATAATTCCGCTATACAAGACACTAGTGAGGCCCCACCTGGAGTACAGTGTACAGTTCTGGAGACCATACCTACGTAAGGACATAGACAGGGTAGAGAAGGTTTAGAGGAGGGCAACAAAGATGGTGCATGGGTTGCATCACAAGTCCTATGAAGACAGGTTGAAGGAACTGAACATGTACTCCCTGGAGGAGAGGAGGAGAGAGGATATGATAGAGACATACAAGTATCTTACAGGGAGGAACAGGGTGCAGGAAAACACTATTTTAAGCGAAAAAGATGTTTCAGGACTAGAGGCATGGGATGAAGTTGGAGGAGGACGATTCAGATGAAACATGAGAAAGAATTTCTTCACAGAACGGGTGGTGGACAAGTGGAACACCCTGCCAGAGGAAGTGGTGGAGGCTGAAACAATCACGGGATTTAAGAATGCATGGGATAGACATAAAGGAATTCTAGAGGTCAGGGGTAAGGGGAAATAGACTTCTAGGAAAACAGACTGAACTTACAAGCTCAAATGGGCAGACTAGGTGGGCCATAGGCCCTTATCTGCCGACACTGTCTATGTATCTATGTATCTATGTATCTATGTATCTATGAGTACAGTGTCCAGTTCTGGAGACCACTTCTCCAGAAGAACATAGACAGAGTGGAGGAGATCCAGAAGAGAGCAACTAAAATGACACATTGTCTTCATCACAATTCCTATGAGGAGAAACTAAAGGGCCTCAATATGTACACCCTGGGAACAGCAGAGGGAAGGGGATTATAATAGAGACCTTTAAATACCTCCTGGGGGTAAATAAAATACAGGATGGGAGTATTTTTCAGATGAAAAGGTACTCAAGAAGAAGAGGACATGCTATGAAACTGGAGGGGGGAGATTCAGGAGAGATATGAGGAAGTACTTCTTCACAGAAAGAGTGGTGGATTCCTGGAACAGCTTTCCAGCAGAGGTGTTGAGGGCAAAAACAGTGGCGGGGTTCAAGAAGGTATGGGATAAACACAAGGGAATCACAGTGGAAAGGAGGGGGAGAGGAAGAGCTGTAGATCGGGCACAGTCTGCAGTAGTAGCCTAGGTAGGGAGAAACGGGCAGGCTGGATGGGCCAGTGGTCCTTATCTGCCATAAAATTCCATGTTTCTATGTCAAGAGGCATAGTTGGTGAGACAACTACCACTGTTAGAAACAAGACCTGCCAACGGGGATGCAGCACAGTACAAATCCTGGTGCCAGCCAGTAGAATATTGATTGATTTATTGCTTAGTTGACTGGGTAGGTACACTGGTCCAAGGGACCATTTTCAGGAATAACCCAGACCTAGATAACTAAAAAAGAAGGGTGGTGCATGGTTATAAACAAGCTATGAAAATGCATTTGAAAAATCAACAGAAAGGACAGGTAAAAAAAGTAAAACTTAGGATACAGCACCAATAAAGTGGCACAATAATCAACTGGGTTTTGTAAACCAGCATAGAAGAAATGGAAACAATGGTGCTTGTACAGTGTAGTGGGAAACAAATGGTGCTAAGACAGCACATGTAAGCTGTCAAGACAGACTTAAATCTCTTGAACTGGTGAAATTTTGTCCTCTCGTAGGTGAAGACCAAAAGTTTAAACAGTATGCTGAACATACCTGTAGTGCTATTCAAAATTGGTAAAAAAAAGAAAAATTACAGTCTTGTTACTTTTTTCATTGGTAGTTTTGGTTCACCATTTTTTTTTCTCAATTTTCAATCTGTTCTGACAGAACATCACCCTGCCCCCACACCTACTCTTGTTCACTCCCCTGTCTGCTCCAGCCCTCATATTGCTATTCACTTACTCTTTTACAGTCCAGCATCCATATTTAAAAAAAAATAATAATAAATTCCTTAGCTGTGAACCCATTCAATTGGGTTATGATGAGAGTTATTCTCTCTTCCCACCCACTTTCATCTACTTGCTGTCTTTTAAATATGCCTTAGACAGCAGCACAGTTACATAGCAATGTGAGAAGTATGTATATTATTTGAAATCCAAGTTGTGAATTCATACAAGATAAAAACAAGATTTGGTTGATGCCAACATGGCTGCTCTTGCCTTTTTATGTTATCTTTGTTTATTTTTGTAGCAGGCTGTACTGTCTCACCAGTATCACTGTTATAACTGTAGTTATATGAGGACCCCATCCAATGTTATTTTTATTACAGATTGTTTTGCATACAGTGCCCACAAGGAGGGCTTTGACACACTGGCACTGCTTTTCAGTAATGCTCTCTACACAGTACACAGTGGTTCAAGTCCACCCAACACCAGGCAAGCAGTTTCATCCCCCAAGCACCAAACTCTCTTATAGCACCCCTCCATATCACCATTTCTTTTCTTCTCTTATCGTCCAAGTTGAACATCAGATCTGTCAAGTAGTTGGGGGGGAGGGCCAGATGTTTTTTATTCCCTGAGGGACCAGGTTGGACATCAGACCCATCAGGTAGTTTGAGGGAAGGAGACAGATTTTTTTCTTCCTTGACAGGCTGGGTAAGGTTTTGGATTCTTCAAGTTGATTGGGGGGGGGGATTGATTCTTTCCTGACAGTCCAGGTTTGGCCATGGACTCATCAGGTAGGTGGGTGGAGGAAGAGGGACAGATATTTGAATCTCTGTCTAAGAGATCATGTTGGGCACTGAGCCAGTTAGGTAATTGGGGGAAGGGAGAGTCAGATTTGTTTATTCCCTGATGAGCCTGGCTGAGCACTGGACCCATCAGGTAGCTTGCTGGAGTGAGACAGATTTATTTTTTTATATTATTTTATTCCCTGACAGGCCAGGTTAGGCACTTGATAGCTCTGCTTTACAGCAGGATGGGTTGGAGTATGCACGGCAATGGGAACCCTATGAGTGTATTCAGGCAAGTGCAGAGCTGAGACTGAGCATTGAGAAAAGGAAAGAAGAGAGGGGTAGACTGGGGTGGTGGAGCTGGGATCACAGGCACTTAGGGTTACAGCCTCAGAAGTGTACGCCATCGGTCCCCCTTGGCCCAGTATCCCATACTAGTGTGCTGTGAGATGGAGAAGGCAGAGATGGCCGAACAGGCTGGTAACAGCAGCAGCCCCAAGCCTCCTGTGCAGCGTTTGACCCCTTTACTGGGACCTAACTTGACAGGCATGGGGAGAGCAGTGTTTTACTACCCTACCTATTCCACCATCTACTCATCACTTTGCTGCTGCTTCTCCTGATCTCCGTTTGACTTAATACATGGGCTAGGTAAGGCACAGGACCCATCAGATAGTTGGAAGGAGGGTGGTAGATTTTTTCCCTAATAGACCAGGTTGGGCACTAGACTGGTAAGATAATTGGGGGAGAGATGGACAGATTTTTTTTATTCCCTGGCAGATGGGATTGGGCACCAGACCTGTCAGGTTGCTGCGGGAGAGGATCAGAATTTTTGGTTTTATTCTGTTTTTTTTCCGTGACAGGCCAGGTTGAATACTAACTGTGTCATGTTGTTGGGGGTGGGGGGATACTTTTTTAATTCCTCAACAGGCCAGGTTGGGTTCCGGACCTGTCAGGAAGTTTGGGAAGGTGGACAGATTTCTTTTATTCCTTGACAAGCAGCACTGAGCACTGGATCTTGCAGGTTGTTGGGGGGGGGGACTTTTTTCTATTCCCTGACAGGCTGGGTTGCATATAAGACCCATCAGGTAGTTTGGGAGACAGGGACATTTTTTTTTATTCCTTGATAGGCAGGGTTGGGTATCAGACCAGCTAGGTAGTTGGAGGAAGAGACGGACACATTTTTTCCTTTTAATTCCCTGATGAGTCAGGTTGGTCACTGGATCTGTCAGGTTGTTGGGGAAGGTGACCAATTTGTTTTATTCCCTGAAGGGCTGGGTTAGGCTTTAGACCCATTAGGTTGTTGGAGATGGGAGGCATATTTTTTTTATTCCCTCATGGGCTGGGCTGGTCACTGGCCCATCAGATAGTTGTAAGAGGGGGCCATATTTGTTTTTATTCCCTGATAGGCCAGGTTGGGCACCAGAAATTATTTTCTGTTCTACATTCTCTACGCCACCAGTGTTGAACTCCTGTGCCCTGTAAAATACTTTGGGATACAGTGTGTATGAAAACCATTATTTAAAACTTACTTCTACTATATTCGGCAGTTCCTGTGCCAGTAGAAATTGACTCATGTGCTTTTTAAAACACCCGGCCTGTCATAGTTGAAGAGGAGGGACATATTTTTGTTCTGACAGGCTGGGTTGGCCACAGAATCTGTCAGGTACTTGGGAGGAGGGAGATAGATTTTCTTTTTAATCCCTGATGGGCTGGGCTGGGCTGGGGTATCACTGGAAATTCTGTTCTAGTCTACATTCCCTACATTACCAGTATGGAACTCTGGTGCCTTGTAAAAAAAACCTCTGGGATACAGTTTGTATGAAAGTTATTATGTAAACCAAAATTCTGTTATAGTCTACAGTCTCTGTGTTACCAGAATCTAACTCCTGTGCTTTGTAAAACACAGAACCTGTCATAATTAGGGGAAGAGGAACAAATATGTTGTCCCTGACAGGCTGGGTTGGGCACCATCTCCATCTCTCACATGTAGTTGTGGGGAGGGGGAGATATTTGTTTTTTATTCCCTAGGAGGGAATATGGTAAATTAATGATGCCCACCCCTGCCATTTTTTCCAAAAGACTTTGCTTCTGATGGACGCCATCAGCCAATGGTGGTGGGCCCGAGGCAGATGCTTCACTGCTCAGCATGCTGGGTTGGAGCGTGCATGGCAGCGTAAACCCTGTGTGCATATCCAGTAGACTGCTGAGCTGAGACTGAGTACCAGGAAAGGAAACACAGCAAAAGAGGGAGAGTCTGGTAGCAGAGCTGGGATCATGTGCACTTGGGATTGCAGTCTCAGAAGTGCGCGCTGTTAGTTTCCCTTGGTCCGGTCTCCCAAGCTAGTGCACCACAGACTGGACATAACTGAGAGATTCAAACTTACTGGTAGCAGCAGGAGCATAGAAACAGAGGGGGACATATATATATATTTTTTTTATTCCTTGACAGGTTAAGTTGGGTACTGGACCCATCAGGTTGTTGTTGTTGGGAGGGGGGACAGATTCTTTTTTATTCCCTGATAGGCCGGCTAAGTCCCTGGACTTGTTAGGTAGTTGGGGGAATAAAGGAGAACATTTTTTTGTTATTTTCTGACAAGCTGGGTTGGACACCAGACTTGTCTGACAGTTGGTGGAGAGGTGCAGATCTTCTTTTATTCTCTGTAGGTCACTGTTGGCCATCAGAAATGTTATTCACTTCAACATTCACTGTGCTGCCAGTATGTGACTACCTTACTTTGTAAACTACTTTAGGATACAGTGCGGATGAAATTCATGCTTTCAAATTAAACTGTTGTATTCTATGAAAATGAGTACCGTAGCTCAAAGAATTCATATTAATTCTATGTTGTAGCCTTTTATTGACCTTTTAGAATGCAGTTCTGATAAGCACTTGTGAGACAGCGAGCATTCCTCCTCACAAGAACTATATGGTGAGTTGGGGACCTGACTGCTGCTATCAGGCAGGGGAGGGAGGGTAGCAGTCTGTGCTGGAGTCCATTTTGCATTATTGCAACATCTTCAAGCAAACAGCCCCCACACTCACAACTCCTCTCCAGTGCAGCTTGCATCAGCGCTGACAGGAGCCATATGGGCATGACACCAGATCAGTACGGGAGGTTAGGGCAGCTCCAGAGCAGACCACAACTTCAATTGGTGCCGCTGTATAAAAACGCTGAAAGCTGTTTTTCAAATTGCCTTTCCCTGCTCCCTTCTTGCTCCAACAACTTATCCCCCCCACTTTGTTTTCCCAGTCCCTGCCCAAGCTACTCCGGAGTGACCGGAAAGTCAGCTTTATTTTTTCATTATACCGAGAGGCTAGGAGAAATCGTTCCTAGTTTCTGCAAGCATCAAATGGTGGCACAGCTCTGTCTTTTGTCCTCTTGCACTGCAATAATTGAGTAGCATGAAAACTCTCAGTTTTAAGTAGGTGATTGAGATTTTTTTTCAGAAAATAAAGATTAACTTTCCATTATGTAGTTCGGCAGACTGAGTTTATTACTTCTATTACTTCCATTCTAAGCTCGTTCATTGTCATTCTTGCCACCAAAGCATGGGGGGGGGGGTGGAGACTAGGCTAAACAACCTGAGGACTTCTTCAGTGTATCACCTATTGTAGGTCAGCTGCACATGCACGAGACAGTTATCACTTGCTCAACAGGTTCTCATGCACTCTTCTCCTCTGCAGCCAATAGAAATTGTTAGCAAAGCATTACAGATAACTGCAAGGAGCAGTAGCAAGGCACAAGTCACTCACTGACAGCTATAAAAAGGCATATCCCAGTCCCCCAGTGCATTTCAAAGTGTTAGCTATAAAACACCTCCTGACTTTGATTCCATTAGGAATTAGTCTGCTATGCAGACCAGTTCTAACAACTCTCTCAGAATGAGGAGCTTTAACAGAAACATAAGCAAATAAGATAAAAAACAAGGAAGAGGTCTACACTGGGGCAGGCGGTGCTTAGATAAAATACAAATGGAGAAATACAAAAATCCAGCGCTGAACAAAACCAATAAAAACAGCTCACATGATTATCAAATAGGTACAACATTTATTCAAAGTGCATAGTGCAGAAACAAATTCCAGACACATTTCAGAACAAAAAAGGTTCCTTTCTCAATGGATACAGATAGACAAATGGAGCACCTTAAAAGGCACTTCATTTGTCTATCTGTATCCATTGTTCTGAAATGAGTCTGGAATTTTTTTCTTCACTATGCACTTTGAATACATTTTGTACCTATTTGATAATCATGTGAGCAGTTTTTATTGATTTTGGTGAATGCTGGATTTTTGTATTTCTCCATAAGCAAATAAGACTTGTTTATCATTACAAAAAAAAAAAATTCCACATGCCAAGAACTCACAAAGTGAGGACACGTTTTACAACCCCTACATGACAGTATATGATAGTGCCCCCTGGTGAGATTCCTCCAGCAGAACAATTATTTTAGAAAAATTTGATTATTTCAGTATGTTTTATGTATTTATTTCTTAGAATTTTTCATTTTAAAATTGTTTAAAACCCATTTTATAAGTGCAACAGGACACTCTAGGGTGTGGGTAGTAGTATATTTACCACATTTCCAGAGGCTGAAGATACTCAGCCTGTGGCCTTGTGCCTCTCTATGCTCCTGGTTGTGTGCCAATCACCCTACTACCCACACCCTGTAGCGTCTTACTGCTTATGTCCTACAGCAAGGCATCATGGGTAATAAATCTGAGTGGGATTATGGACAAAGACACTTGGAAGTAACTCTATACAAGCTACACTAAGGCGAGTGCATTGGTTTCGTCTCAGTGGTTATTCAGTAAGGAGCTCCAGGCTCAAAATGCAACCAAAAAATGCAGGGGCTACTTTAGAACTAACGTTTGAATGGGAATGCACAGAAAGCCTGAATGTGAAAAGGAATAAGGCTAAAGAGAAGTTGAAATCGAATGAGGAACCACATTCAGAGGTGAGCGATATAAAGAACTCTTCCGGGAAACTTGAGAAGTTATTGAAAAATGAGTTAGACATTGCATACAATAGTATAACTCTCAAGCAATATTTGGAAAGAAATTTGGCACCACGAGGCCTCCGTATTACCATCCTGCCATCATGCAGCCTCGAAATTTTTGACTTTAAAGAACATTGGATAGCTACCACACTGTTATGCTCTAAAACGTTTATCAGACTTCTGATCAAATTTGACATTAAAAAGTATGAGGCACTCAGACCATTAATAGAAGTGGCAAAAAAAGAAGTTCTGAGATAATAGCTTTTTTAAGGACTCTGACTCATCTATGTAAGCATGGCTGGATAAGTATGAGGCAGATCTGGTTGTAAAGAAACAGAAAGAATTACAGAGAGATCAGGAGGATTTAGAAAACAATAGGATCCTATCCTGGAAGAAGTACGACCGCAGCAGAAGTAGAAGCCAGGGGCACTCAAGAGTGAGATCTGCTGATAACAATCAGCTCTATTCCTGAAATTAATTGAATGTGGATCCTTTTTTAGACAAGACAATACAAGAAACAAATGAGGGAGAAGGAGGCGGAAGACAAGGAGAGGCAGAAGGGGGCAGAGAAGAAACGGTGGAGAATAGACAAACCAGGGGCAACAGAAGGAAGGGAAGAGGCAGGAGTTACAAGTAATTGACCTATCTAAATGGGAGCTTACAATAACAGAAAACTGTTTGCTGAAGCGAGGTCTATCATTTGTACCCACCCCCTGCCTAAATAGATTCCAAGTGCAAGTGGATGTTTATAAATTACTACAGAAAATTAAACTTTGTGCATTTTTCAACCAATACCAAGGAACAGAACTGTTAAATGAGAGAATGGGCTTTACGGATATTGCGGTGGATGCTATGGAGGGATTACAACCGACTCTTTCAGACATACAAAACTCATACATAGGGGATAATCAGCTTGAGAACATTGACTACTTAATCAGCAAAACAGAAGTCAATGAAACAGAGACAACATGAATGGAGTTGGGTGAGAATGACAACAATTTTATACCTACACAAGAAAGATGTAAACTTTTTAGACCATGCCCAGACTTTATGCCTATTGTTTTTAACCCAACTATTGCTACGTTTGAAAAAGTAGTGTTTAAACAGATTAATGAGATCTTAAACAAGGCAGGGCAACCAAGGCATAATAATCTTAGTAATGATGAAAGAATTGCACTGAAGAAGCTGATGGAATGTAATGACATTGTTGTAAAGGTGGCAGATAAGGGGGGGAACATAGTGATTTTAGATAGAGAGCACTACGTCAGGATTGTTTTGGACTTGCTGAATGTTAATGTTAACTACACAAAATGATCAGGAAATCCCACTAACAAATTTAAAATGGAGTTATATCATTTACTGCAGCAAGGTACAGGAAATGGTTCTATTTCACAACTGGAATTTAAATATTTATGGAACGAATACTCGGTTATTCCAAGGTTTTATATCTTACCCAAGGTTCATAAAAATTTATATAACCCACCGGGTAGGCCCATTGTTTCAGAGATGGGATCTCAAATGGAGAAATTGGGTACATTTGTGGACCATTTCCTACAAACCAGGATAGTTAAGCTTGATTCATACACTAGAGACATCACACATGTGTTGAATAAGATCAAAGACACAGAGTGGGAACAGGATTTTGTTTGGTTGACTATTGATGATGTAGAGTCTTCTACACTAGCATTAGACATAATAATGGCCTGACATCTAGCAGGTATTTTCTGGAAAAGGATATGGATACTGAAGATATACTGGTGGAATTTATTTTAAAAGCATTGGAATTTATTTTGATATCCAATTACTTTGAATTTTCTGGAGAATATTATTTACAAAAAATGTGGTACAGCTATGGGTGCATCCATGGCACCCTCATATGCAAACATGTTCCTGGGCAGGTGGGAAGAAGAGTTTGTATTTAACAGAGACAAAAATCCCTTCCTGCCCAGGATCAGGTTCTGGACATGTTTTGTTGCCGACATGTTGTGCCTTTGGCAGGTGGATACACAGGGGATAGAAGAATTTGTAGAGTGGCTCAATGACAACGACCTGAATTTAAAGTTCACTTATAAGTCAGATCTGAACAGTATCGAATTTTTAGATCTTATCCTGAAAAGCCAAGTGATACTTAAAACAGGAATACAAACTAAATGTCATAGGAAAGACACTGCCACTAATTCTATATTAGGGGCCGATAGTGCACACCCAACGAGCCTGAAGGAATCCATACCATATGGTCAATTTCTAAGGTTGAGGAGGAATTGTTCTAATAACAAGGATTTTTTTGAACAATCAGAGGAACTTAGCACTAGATTTTTACAAAGATGCTATGATATTCTTGTGATTAATAAAGCTAAGGAGAGAGCACTGGAAAAGACAAGGGAGGAACTTTTGAACATGAATAAGGAGAAGATAGTATCAGATACAGGCCCAGTTACCTTTGTGACTGAGTACAATTAACTGAGTGGGTCAAATAGGGAATGTGGTCCATTGCAACTGGCATCAATTACACACAGATGGTACTCTGGGAGAAGCTGTAGGCTCAAACCCCAGGATCACCTTTTCCCGGGGTCCCAGCCTTAAGGATAAACTGTCTCATAGTAGGTTGGCACCAACTATTAGAGCTGGAACCTGGCTAGATACAAAACCAAAAGGCATGTATAAGTGCCAAAGATGTATCACATGCAAGTACTGTAGCACTGGGAAAGAATTTATACACCTGAGGAACAATACACGATTTGATGTGAGGGAGTTTATTAATTGTGACGCTTCTTTTGTGGTCTATGTCCTGTGGTGTCCCTGTAAAATTTTTTATATACTGGGAGAACAACAAGAGTATTCAAACTCAGAATTCAGGAACACGTGAGGAACATTATAAACAAAAGGCTGGACACCCCGGTGGGTCTGCACTTTCAACAATTTCATGATGGTGATCCTGTGAATTTTAGATTTATGAGCATTGACTGGCAGGCCCCAATGCGTTATGGTGGGGATAGGGTGAATGAACTCCTTAAACAGGAGCGTGACTGGATCTATAGACTACAGAGCACTAAACCAGATGGTTTCAATGACCAGTGGGACCTTAAGCCCTTTTTGAGAAAATTATTCGATGAGGTATGTTAATTGATATATTAAGGCCCAAATTATTCTCCTTTTGATACAGTCTAACTAGTGTCTTTCTATATTTTTTATTCTAGGTTTGAGTGTACAGAGATATTGCATCTCTGTAGATCCCCTGTTAAAGAAAGCTGCAATGAAAGAATGCTGTAGAATTTAGGGTGATCACAATCTGACAGTACCTCTGTACTTTACTCTCTCTCTCTCTCTCTCTATCTTTCTTATCCCTGCTCACTTTATAACATTTTTATATGTAACTCGACCCTTCCTATTACTTCTCTCCCCTTTCTCCCTACTCCCCTAACATAATAATAATAAATAAAATTAAAAATAATAAAATGTAAAACAAAATGTCTTTGAAATTTCCCCCACCCCTCCCCTTTCCTTTCTCCCTTATTTACTTTTATTTTTACTTCCCCCTACCCTGACCCTATTTTCCTCCTCCTCCTTCTTTACCCAAACCCTCCCCATCCCTCCCCTCCTCCCTTCTACCCTTGTACTTCGTCCCCTCTCTCTCTCTCCTTTTGCTCTCCCTTTGGGATTTTCCCTCTAGGATTTTCTTCACTATGCCATTGCATCCTTTACAATGAGACTTTCTTGCTATCAAGCTAAAAACGTACACACATTTCAGCTTAAACTGAATGTGAAATAATGAATTGAAACTTGTAGCGAGTTATGCTACTTTATTTTATACAACTTTTTCTATTTGGGGTTATCTATATTCTGTTTATATGCATTTTATTGTATTTAAATGAATTTGTGTGAATTCACTATCATCTGTGTATATTGGGCACTTTGTGATCATGTCACTGTTTTGAAGATATTTAAAGAAATTGTGTCATTCCTATGCTACACCCCCTAATGACCGCTTAGTAGCCGAAGTGCAGGGGTCCGTAGTGTGGCTTGGTTTTTGCCATTAAAACTACTTTTGCACAAGCAGTTTACTGCTTTTTAGCATTTTTTTTCTGTCTGGAGTGCTGTTTTTTTGGTTTTACTTGGTGCTTTGGAGCTAGCTTCTCTCTGTTAGCACCAGTCCCCAGTGATAGCACAGCATACTTTTGGAAGTTGGTTAACAAATCCACATGCAAGGTAGGCTAACATTGCTTTGCCAGAAGAGACACTGGCTACATTTTCAAAGCCCTCAGAATTCCCCCAGCTGCATTACAAAAGTGGCACAATTTTCTCCAAGTGTCTCCATTTATGAAGCTACAAGTTTTCCTACAGCTGCAGTATTTTCAAAAGTGGAGCCAGTTTATGACTGGCTCCATGATTTATGGCAGCTTGTGACCATTTTATTGGTGCAGCTGCAGGGAAAAATTATGCCTGGCAGGACCAGGTGTAACATCCCCTGCAGCTGCGCTGGCTGAAGATACAAATCTCCGCAGGTGCAGAAATTTCATACTGCAGCCAGGGCTGCAGGCCAGGACTTAGTCCCTGATCCAATTGAAAATGCAGTCCACTGTCTTTTAAACAGGCATGTACATCTGATCTAGTATTGACTGAGGATTTAAAAAAACTAAAGACATGTGTTTTGTCTTGCTGGGATTCCTCAGTGGCACAGTTGTCATCTCAGTCAAGTAACAAGTCAGAGCCCCAAAGCACTGGGCATTTAGTACATGTAGAGCTAGCGTACTGAAGAGGCAGCTTGTAGGAAGAGTAGTGCATTGGATCTGTAAAAGTATGCTAAGAGAAAAAATACTTCACATAGCATGGATTTATGCATCTCTCCAAACCACACATGCTCTACAGCCTCAGTGCCAGAACACAGTATCATGGGTCTGCAAATCCTTATGCAAGGCTGGCTGACAAAACTTTGTCAAACCAGACATTGGGCCAGATATCCGAAGTGTGGCACACGGCTTGCGTCCATCCTGCACCATGACACTTTGGTTTTGACAGTGCGCCAACCACGTTGCCGCAGCTGCGCCCAATTTTGCAATCTTAGGTGCAGTTATGACAATTTTCACAAGCTACGGCAGCTTGCGCCACATCTCTGGTGTGAGCTCTGTAACACAGGCCCCAAGGAGTGCTGAAAGTTGGACCAGGAAAAGTTGGTCTAACTTGCGGCAATTGCCGCACGGGAAGGAAAATCCCATTAGATCACCACAAGCCCCATGCACCATATTGTCGGTGCACCAGGACTTGTGGCGATCTAAGAGATTTAAAATCCCACCCATTGTCTTTGCAACAGGCTTGTACCTCTGATCCAGTATGCGCTGAAGATAAACTACTGTACATGCATGCAGTTCATCCTGTTAGGACTCCTCAGTGCAGTGCAATCACTGTCTCAGCCTAAGTCAGAACCAAAAGGCATTATGTATTTAGTTAAAACTGCACCTAGGGCACAGGAACCCTAGTACTGAGTAGTCACTAATCAGAGAGGGAACATTGGGGTTATTATTTCAGAAGATCTCAAGGTGGTAGCACAGTGTGACAAGGCTATGGGCAGGCTAGTGGGATGATGGGGTGTGCAGAGAGAGGCATCACCAGCAGAAGGAGGAGGGAGGTGGTGCTACCACTGTACCACTCTCTTATACATCCTTGGTGTCCAGTTCTGGAGATCACACTTCAGGAAAGACCCAGGCAGGATGGAGGCAGCCCAGAGAAGGGCAACCAAGATGGTGCAGGAGTTGCAAGGGAAGCCCTTTGAGGACAGGCTAAGTGATCACAATATGTGTACTCTGGAGGACAGGAGAGAGAGGGGTGAAGTAACTAAGACCTTCAAGTACCTCACGAGGGGTGAGCACAGTGCAGGGAGGGAGCCTCTTCCAAAAGAAGATAAGCCCAAGGATTGGGGGCATGTATTGAAATTGGAGGGGGGAAGCCAGCCCACTGGCACTGAGGGCTGAGGCCGTGGATGCCACACCTCGCGCCATGCTGGCGACCTGTGTTCTGGAGTAAGCACGGGTCGCCGAGGGCTGGCAGGGGAGGAGAGGGATCGAGCATCTGATGGACTGCTCTTCTCCTCCGGGGAGGGGGATCCACAACGGTCGGCATCCGACTGCCCCTTGGAGAAGGCTGGGGGTCAGGGATGCACACCACACACTGGGAGAAGTTGACGGCAGACACCTGGCTGAGAACGTGTGCAGCTGCGTGCCTCATGGCTGCTGGCATCATTGCATGCCCTCCGACTCCGGAGAATTTGGAACAGGGAAAATGTCACCAGCCATGGCGGCTTGATGGCCATTTGGAGGGGGACGCCCGGCTTCGAGGGCTCACTGCGGTCACTGGATCCTGTGTCAGCAGAGATGGGGGTGTCTCTCCGCCACCACGCCATGGAGGGCAAGCTGCGGGGGTATGCAGTGAGCCCGAGGTGGGAGTCAGAGCAGTCTGGACAGCGGCCGGAAGGAGGTGGATGCCTGGACGTGGATGGCAGACTGGGGGCCAGGTAAGAAAAGATGACCAACTAAAAAAAAAATAAATTGGAGGGGGGAAATTTCAGGAAGGATGTGAGGAAATACTTCTTCACAGAAAGGGTGATAGAAGCATGGAACTGACTTACAAGTCAAAGTTGTGAAGGCTAGAATGGTGGAAGGTTTCAAGCATGCATGGGATAGACACAGGGGCATATTAGTACAGAAACACTGGTGGAGGGGCCCTGGGACCAATTAGGGTCTGTGGAGGCACAATCCAGTACAATAGGCAGAGAATTCCTGGGCATACTGGGTGGGCCTAACATTCCTTTTCTGCTGGCACTTTTCTCTGTTTCTAAGAGGGGCGCTTCAGAAATCCAAATTTTTGAGCAGTGTTCCAGAGCTCTCTTTTAAAGGAGGGGGTTCAAAACAAAAATTACCTGCTTTGTTAAAATGAAGTAAACAAAATTAGGTAGTCCGTCATTCTTCAAATGTGCACCTGTTAGTCAATGTACCAGCACATGGGTAAAGGTAAAGTTAAAAGACAAGACCATATCATTATTGTGAAGCTGAGAAACTGCTGGTGAATACATAATTTATGATTCTACAATGACTGATGCCCTCTGACATTTAATCATATATTAAATTGCTAAGCAATTAGTTCCTGGTTTTCATTACTGCTTTAATCAGTGTAGACAATAACATCACTCATATTTACTGTTCTGTTGGGAAAAGTATAAGATATCAGCCTGGCTAGCCCTCTCTTGCCAAGTGAAATATGCACTTAGCAGCTACCACTTTATAGTTCCAAGGGGAACTTGTCAAATTGAAAGGTCACATAAATATCACCAGCGATTTACAATGCATACTCTCTGTGAACTCACTAGGAATTACAAGTTTCACTAACACTCATTTTCAAATCCAGTTCTTTTTTTCTGTATGACTACTGGGATTCCTACTTTTCCTCCATATTTTTCCTTTTTGCTTCTTCTGAAGCCACCATCACATCTTTCCTCCACACCTCTCAAGTGTCCCTGATTTTTTTGGACATCCCTCATTGTGCCTCAGAAAGTTACTTGGCCCTTGTAGTCTGTCATTTCTGTCAACAAGGGGTAGAAATTTGAATAATAATAAAATAGTACTAGACAGAAGTGTCTGTCTGTTTTTCTCACAAAGCCAAATGTTATCAGGCTAAGATAAGACTGATTTTTTGTATTTCACTGTAAAACCCCAAAGGCAACTGGAGTTTATACAAAGTCTAGAAAAGGACAGGACAGGCATAAAAAATAAACCAAGAAACACACAACATATTAAATACACATACAACATATAAAATGTTATACAAAAAAGCCAACCAATTTAAAGATTAACAAAGCTTTAAAAAAATTTTGTATTGAAGAAACTAAAAGTGTTTTTGTAAATCTTAGTTCCGCACCGCAAATGAAAATTTAGGCCTTGACTTCTAGTTGCATACTTGTTTTTAATAACAGGTTCTAGAGCTAAGATAATTTCTGTATTCTGTGTCCATTGTTTTGGTCAGGTGCACCTGATGTTAGTCATGTGACCCTGATTTGGTCCATGTGTCCCTGATTTTGATAATGTGCCCCTGATTGTGGTCATGTCCCCATGATTTTGGTCATGTGCCCCTTAACTGGGTTGTTTGTCCTTTATTTTGAGCATGTGTCTTTGATTTTTTGATAAGACTTGTTCCAAATTTGGGAGGTAGGAGTTTGACAGTTGTATTCTGCAAATAAAAATAAATAACAGATCACTCATTTGACCCTCCCAGATGACCGAGGCTAGTACCCTAGAACCCTACCCCCTTCCCATGGCAAACAACAATAAAAAACACTATCTGGAATCCTGTCACCCTCCCACTCAAAATTGTCTTTCCTTATCCACCCTACTCCATAATGCTCCCCACCCAATGTTTCTCCCAACCCACCTTAGTCCCTAATGCCCCCACCCAACACTGTCTTTCCCAAACCACTCAACATCATTCAGAAATTAAGCTAGCTGCTTCCAGCTCCTATGCTGCACCCAATCAGCAGCCAGGGTCTGTGAAGCCATGCCTACTGAGCCACGTATCCACCAATCAGGTGCTGTCTGCTTCTGTGCCTGGGACTGCCTTGGCTTTAACAATAAGATGCCAACAGACGACTCCCTGGAGCTGTAATTCGCTTGAGGCCACTGCTGCTGCTTCTAAGGGGTTGAGAGAGACACCAGCTGAGTAGAATCCCCCTCTCCACTCTGCAGTTCTCCACCGGGACTCAGAATGGGTCTTCAGAAGCAAAGCTGGCTGATTTCTTCAGCTCCAAAGCTGCACCAAATCAGCAGCTAGGGTCTGTGACGTAGTGCCTCCTGAGCCACAGGTCCAATAATTGAGTGCTGCCTGTTTCTGTGTCTGGGACTGCCAAGGCTTTGAAAACAAGACACCAACAGCCAATTCCCTGCAGCCATAATTCACTTAAGACCAGTGTCACTGCTGCTGAGGGGGTCAAGGGGGCATCAGCCTAGTAGGATCACTCTTCCCCCGCTCTGCAACTCTCCATTGGGACTCAGAACTGAGCTTCAGAAGTGAAGCTAGCTGCTTTCTCCAGCTCTTAAGCTGCACCCAATAAGCAGTCAGGGTCTGTGAAGCTTCCCCTCCTGAGCCGCACATCCACCAATGGGAGGTTGCTGCCTACTTCTGTCCTGGGACTGACTGGGCTTTAAAAACAAGGTGCAGACAGTTGATTCTCTGAAGCTATAATTCACTAGAGGCCGCCGCTGCTACCCCAGCCCCTCTCAAAGAGCTCCCCCTGGAGAAGGGTTTATGTGATCCCACTCCACAAGAGTGGTAGCAGGGAGGAGGCAGGGAACTATAGACCAGTCAGTCTTTCCTCAGTAATGGGCAAGATTATGGAGGCACTCCTTAAGGAAAGGATAGTGCAACACCTGGAATCCATAGGAGCACAGGATCCAAGACAGTATGGGTTTACAAAAGGAAGGTCCTGTCAAACTAATCTCATAGATTTCTTTGACTGGGTAACCAGAGTGATGGACCAAGGGGGAGCAGTTGATGTCACCTACCTTGACTTCAGCAAAGCTTTCGATACTGTTCCACATAGAAGATTGATTAATAAGCTGGGTAGGCTTGGGGTGGGTCAGAAGTTGGTCAGCTGGGTGGCAAACTGGTTGACAGGCAGAAAACAGAGAGTGGTGGTAAACTGTATACAGTCAGAAGAGATGCAAGTCACAAGTGGGGTCCTTCAGGGATCAGTCCTGGGGCCAGTCCTCTTCAATATCTTCATCAGTGACATTGCAGATGGACTGGAGGGTAAGGTTTGTCTGTTTGCAGATGACACCTAGATCTGCCATAGAGTAGATGATCCAGATGGGGTGGGCAGAATGAGAAGAGATCTGGATAAACTAGCAAAATGGTCAGAAGAGTGGCAACTGGGGTTTAATGCAAAGAAGTGCAAGATCATGCACATAGGGATGAGAAACCCTGAAGCCACCCATAGGCTGGGAGGGGAGTTGCTAGCAGTCACAAGGGAAGAAAGAGACTTGGGCATCATTGTCACTGATGATCTGAAATCATCCAAGCAGACCACTAAAGCAGTAGGTAAGGCTAGGGGGATGTTGGGGTGTATTAGTAGGGGTATCACAAGTCAGAAGAGGGAGGTAATAATCCCTCTTTACAAGACACTGGTTAGGCCCCATCTGGAGTACTGCATGCAGTACTGGAGGCCACACCTTCACAAGGACATTAACCAAATTGAGGCAGTCCAGAGAAGAGCAAACAAAATGGTGCAAGGACTGCATCAGAAAACATATGAGGACAGATTAACGGAGCTCAATATGTATACCCTACAGCAAAGGAGGGAGAGAGGTGATATGATTGAAACATTCAAACACCTTAAGGGCATTAACAAGGTGAAAGAGTCTAACATGTTTCAATATAAGAAAAATAACAGGACAAGAGGACATAGAATAAGATTAGAGGGAGGCCGATTAAGGGGTAATGTGAGGAAGTTCTTTTTCACGGAAAGGGTGGTGGATGCATGGAACAGCCCACCTCAGGAAGTGGTGGATATGAATACAGTGCAGGAATTCAAACAGGCATGGGATAGGTATAAGGGAGCAACACAGATAAGTATGAATAGATAGGCCATTGACAGAGCAAAGGCCGATGGCACATTTATAAGGTAGAAAAAGAAATGGGCAGACTGGATGGGCCTTGCGGTCCTTATCTGCCGTCAACTTCTATGTTTCTTTGTTTCTTTTACTCATAGTTCTTTCTAGTGGTAATGTTTTAGTAAGTAGCTCCAGCCACATTCCCACTGACCTGTCTTTGAAGTGAAAGCACTTCTCAATATGGTGTACTTCCCATTCAGTGACCCAGTTATGTGTCCTGTGAATACTGTACAGGACTACCTCTGTCTTTATCTGACTCTAGTCTCCAGTACTCTTCTATTAAAGTACATTTGGCAGGCCTTTCGGCTCTTCATGCCCCCACTGATGATTGCATATTGGCACAGCTAGAAGTGTCCGTACATTTCTTAAGTGCATTCTGCAGATACATCCATCATTTTGTAAACTGGTTATACCTTAGGAGTGGGACCTTAATATCATCCTTGAGAAATTGAATCTGGCTCTGACTGAGCCTACTGTGACCTGTGAGATTTGCTTCCCTTCATAGAAAGCGTAGTTTCTGGTTGCCATGATTTCTGCTGGTTGAATTTCTGAGCTTCAGGCTTTCATACATAAGCCACCTTAACTGATATTCTACATGGATAAGGTCTCTTTGCAGACCACTCCTCATTCCTTGTCAAAGATGGTCTCTGATTTCACACTGAATCAGATTATACACCTTTCTGTGTATTATCCTGAGCATGGTAATAAAGGTGAGGCATTGCTCCATACACTTAATATACATATGTACCCCCCTACCAGCCCCTTATTTAATTAGTAGGCACACCTCCCATGTCTAGGGGAAAAGAGAGGGGTGGGGGCACAAAGCAATTGTAATACAGAAGAAAACAACAGACTGTGTGTATTAGACACAGTCAGACCTATATCAAAACCCAGGTCCTGAGGAGAGAACATTTGCTAAGGGCTATGCTATGTTTGCAACTTCGGGAAAGGGGTACCCAGTAAATCCACACAGGAAGCAGTAGCTAGATTGTCCATACCAGGCTGGGATTCTAGAGTGTGGCTTTATTCTGAAACAAAGTTGGAAACACAAAAGCAAAGATGGACCCCCAGGGGTTTACACTTCATGGCACAAGGCAATGCAGAACACATCTATAGAAACAGAAACTTGAACCTCCCATATAGCATAGGATTAAACATCTGAAAATTGTGGAACTAGCCACAGTGAACGCACACAAAATCCTCCTGGAAAAGGCACTAGGCAAATACTTAGAACAGTTCTCATATGGCACAGGATTAGACATCTGGAAATGTGGAAGTAGCCACTGTGAAAACACAAAATCTTCTGGAAAATGGCACCAGGCCATTACTTAGAATAGTTCACACATGGCATAGGATAGGAATGTGGCACACTTGCCACGACGGAGCACACAAGGCTCAAAACTAGAAAGAAATCCACATGCAAGGGGTAAACTTCTTCAGGCATTGGCCACATGCACTGAAAGAAAACAGGCACCCTTACAGAAGCCGAAGTCCTTAACTGGTCACTCCAGTTGGGGGGTCTCCGACCTTTTGCTTTCGCATCCATACCCAGCCATTCTTTCAGTTACACCTCACAAATACTGAAACCGTAGAAAATGATGCTATCTTGAAATGTTTAGCACATTTAACATCAGGAACATCACTAGGGTGTAAGGTTAATGTCCTGAACAAAGGGCAAGTCACATATGGGACATCTACTATTGTCAGCAAACGTTAAGAACACAAGTCTTCTTGAGAAAATCCCACAGAAATGGGTGAAAGGGTCCCTTTATCAGAGAGTCACCCCACAGAAAAAGGCAGGTACATATCCTGGGTAACTCAAACAGAATCTACTTGCAGTTTGTACACCAAGGCAGCTTCACAAAAAGTTCTAGGTTGGATCAGGGGATTGCCCCTCAAATCCTCTGCAGTCCCCCTCATCCCACATGGGATAAAGGTTCCTGGAGACAGTTTCCACCACTTCACAAATAGGCAAAAGATGTCCTCCACTAGGATGAAAAAGACAGACACTGCTCACTCTCTGATCTTTGGCACAAGACTACTCTCAGAATTCTAACCCCCCCCCCAACTTTCACACAAGCTGTGTGGCTTATGCTGTTGCAAGAGTTCTAAATGACATTATCTCCCTGCTCTCAGCAGTGACCAAGCTGCAGAAAAGGGCAAGGTGAAAATCCATTTAACTAGATAGTCACCAGCTGCCTTCCCTACCTAACACTGACACTGATGGGATTCTAGTAACACCAGGGAACCGGGGGGGTAACACATAGAACATTATGTTTCTGCCTCAGTAGCACTAATGACTGCAGAAAGTCCTCTCAGCTTTTTGATTTATTCAGCCCTGGTAAGGAGGGTGCACCTGTAACTGAACAGTGGCTGTACAAATGACTGGCAAACTATATTACATTTTGTTATAGGAAGAGCAGTAAGGAACTCCTGGTGTCGTCCGTTGCCACTCTGCCAATGGTATGGTCACTTCTATTGCCTGTTTTCAGAATGTTTCAGCTGCAGATATTTGTGCTGCTGCCACATGGAGAGCTGTGCATACTTTCAATAAGCCTTATAGGTTGGGCTTCGTCTCGTGCAGATGTGCAAGTTTTAGTATTGCAGTACTGCAAGACCTCCTGTCATGCTGTCATATCAGACTTTTCTGTCCACCCTGAGCACTTTATCTACTGCTTGGGAATCATGCCGAAGATGTGTGCCAATAGAGGAGATATACTCAATGAAGCTAAAACAGTTACTTACCATAACAGTAAATCTTTCAGACAATCTCCTCCGCACCTGCCCCCTTCTCCCTTACTGAGGAATAAGCTGACAGGTTTTTCCACTGCCTTGTTGGAGGTGTCCATATGTTCCTCATGTTTATTAGGCTCAAGGTTCAAATTTATTAAATGTGTATAATCCACATTCAAATACACTAACAATAAAAAGAAAATAAAAAGACAACAATAAACATATATTCAGTTATGCAACTTATACATCACATTTCATGCAAAATTTGAAACCGTGTACATTACAGCAAAAAAACGGCAAATAACAGAGTTCCTATTTTTTTCCTTGTTTGTTTTACATTCTTCTCCATACAGTACTGGTAGAAACTACTTTTACTTTCAGACACTAAGGCATCAGAGAAAAACATAAGGTGCTGAATTGTTAGAAGCTGTTAATTTTTACATACACATTCTCTAACAATTGCTTGTTTAGTTTTAGTTACTTTATTGACTACATCCAGTAGAAGTCCTCTCAGTATTCCATATCCAGATTTACAGTAGGTCACTCTAAGCTTCTTATCTTCACACGTATACAAATATCTTTCAGTCAGAAAGTTATGTTAGTAGTAGCTATATATACCATTATAGAGCGAGGGAACACTCCCGACCAATTGGAGTGCTCCTTTTTCCTGCGCATGAGACACTCTTATCCTGTGAAGAGTGTCTCACATGCAGATGCCATGAAAATGGGCACATTCTAGGACAGTTTTTTTCTTTTAAATAGCATTGTGTGCCCCTCACTCTATAATATTTTAATACATCCTCATTGCCACTCGTTGTGGATAAGAGTGGTTTCACTTGCCTTCTGCTCCAGCCAGAATAGCTCAGCTTCACTTCACTGTTCTCTCTCGAGCAGAATGCGTGTGAAACCACTCTCATCTCACAATGAGTGGCTCCGTGGGACATATTAATATATATTATTGTTCAACATATGAATTTTTGCTAGATCGTTCTGAACAGCAACATCCTTTAGTCTCTCTGCAGTTTCTGATATAAGGACATCACTATTTATTAGCACATGTGATGTCTAAACATTACCCATTCCATGTTTAACAAGTGTTCTATTGACTCTTGCAAAGCAGTTATCACCATTATTTTCAGTCAAGAATTCCTTAAAACACTGCCTCGGTGACCTGCCAACGCTCACTGACATGACTTTTCCTAGTAGTCTCATTGCACCAATTTCCATGGCTGCCTCTAAAGATATTAAACCACAAATCAGCTCTCAAACCACAGAGGGGTATCTTGAAGAAGACTTAGTGTTACTGTGCTTTAACAAAGATATTTTGAATAGACTCTGCTTTGCTTAGTTTTTGGAGGTGCTTAATAGTCATCCCCCAAATCTCACTTCTGTACATTATCTGTTTTTAAGGCTGCCTGAGGTAGTCAGGATAGACTTCTTGGGGTTATTATAACAAGTTTTTAGAATCCGAAAGAGGCATACAGGCATATTACCCAAAGTTACTACCACAATTACTGTGTGAAGACCTCATCACAGTAAATGCAGAACTAACCTGTAGCAGCATTCCATCTGCATGTGTTTTCCATTGTTTTTATCAAAACGCATAGGAACACATTAGGCATGTGAATTATTAAGAGGCAGAAGCAAGTGCTGTGAAAAAAATATATTTAAAACAAATCTATGTCAGCACCGGACTCAATTTGCTGAATCTATTTCAGCTTTGGATTCAAACCGACCAAGATGCCCCTTAATTTCAAACAAATCTGTAAACAAAAAGTATAGGTTGCTCAGCTGTAATCATAGTTCTAGGAATGGCATATGTGCCACATCCACACTCTGGAAGTTCCATCGGAATGCAATGATTGGCCAGACATCTTTAAGCTAAACTCCTCCCACCACCTCTGTGGCTATATCCTCCGACTCTGCTCTGTGACATCAAATCTTGTACAATGGAAGCAGGATCAGGTGCCGCTTGCCAAGAGCAGCTGGGTGGATTGTGTGCATGTGAATCATATACCCTCCCAGAACTATGGTTACAGGTGAATAACCTATTCTTCTAGAGGTGTGGATATGGTTCACTTATCCACACTCTGGCAGACTCCTAGCAGCTCTCCAGAAGATGGGGACAAGGCACACAACTACTTGGTAAACAGAGATTGGAGAATCTAGGTCCCAAAACATGCATTCCAGCATGATTCATGGTTGATGCAGTAGTGGGAAATGAAAGTGTGTGCTGACCTACAGGTAGCAGCCCTATAGATCTCCTGTATGGTTATATCCCTGGGGCAGCCACTGAGGCAGCAGTATGTCTGGTTGAATGATCCCCAATCCCAACTGGAGGCTCCCAACCAGCCAACCTACAGCAGAGGTCAATGCAAGATGTACTACATCTTGCAATCATTTGCTTTGCTGCCAGTCTGCCAGGTGCAACTTCAGCATAGGTGACAAACAGCTGGCAAGCCTGTCCCTGAATTCCAGTCACATGCTCCACATAATAGGTGAGAGTTCTCCAGAGGTCCAGTGAAGGATAACTTTGGTCCTGTAAAAGACTAAACATGGAGAGTCCACCGAAAGCACCTGGAACTCCCCAATCCTCCTGGGAGACATAATGGCCACCAGGGAAGCCATCTTCCATGACAGGTGTGACAGCTCACATCTGTGCATTGGCTCAGATGACTTGTCCATGACCATAGCCAGGACCAGTAGTAAGTCCCATGGGTGGAGATGGATCACACACCGGAGGGGACAAGTAATTGAAAAAATGTCTGACCACCTTCTCCGGGGCCACCATTGGCATACCATCCCATGCCCAGTAAGCAGAGATGGCTGCCAGGTACATCTTAAGGGTTGTCGCTTTCAGTTCCAGCTGGGCAAAGGCCCAGAGTCAGTCCAGGATGCTAGTTGCCAGGCAGGCAGAGATCAAGCTCCTTGTCCTGGCACCAAATGGAAAATGTCTTCCATTTAAAGGCACAGCATGTTTGAGTCTACTCCTTTCTAGATGCCTCCAAGATGTGAAGGACATCCTCGGAAAGACCCAAGGCCTAGAACTCTAGCCACTGAGGAACCAGTCTGTGAGGTGCAGAGACTGAAGGTCCAGGTGCAGGACCATCCTCTAAAACTAGCTAGCAGGTCTGGGTGGAAAGGCAGTCAATGCAGAGACTGGTTACGGAGGCTGAGGAGATCCTGGTACCAAAACTGCCTTGGCCAGTCTGGAGCTATCAGGATCATCCATGCCTTGTCCTTCCTGATCTTATCCAGTACTCTGGATCAAGGGGAAGGGAGGAAAGGCATACAAAAAGCTCGGGGTCCAGGGCCTCAAGAAGGCATCCCTATCAGTGTCCCAGACTGTGAGGAGTGAGCACAAAGCAGCCTCAGTTTGGCATTCTACCAGGAGGCAAACAGATTCACTGAGGGTGAGTCCCACAGGAAGAACATGTGGTTCACCACCTCCTGATTCAAAGACCACTCATCCAATATCTCTCCTATCTGGCTGAAAGTGTCTGCAAGCTGACTATTCTCCCCCGTGACATGAATTGCCAGGAGATCATCACCCAGGCTGTGCACAGGGGTCCAGGTGCAAACTGCCACCCAACACAAGGGAAGGGAATATGTGCTGCTCTGTCTGTTCAGGAAAAACATGGTCTTGGTGTTGTCCATCTGGACTGGAATGACCTGACCCCTAACTAGCAAAGCAAATTCTGTCAGAGCCAAGTGCACTGCAAGGAGTTCCAGCAGGTTTATGTGGTGATGGGCTTCCTTGGGTGACCAGAACACATGGGCTGTGTGGTCTCCCAGGTGTGCTCCCCACCCTACCAGAGATGCATTCATCATCAGCGTGACAGTCAGTTCTGGGTGAACAAATGAGATTCCTTCCTCCAGATGTTCCAGGACCAGCCACCACTGGATGGCATCCTTCATTGGTCAGGTCATTGTGACCAGCCAGTCCAAGTGGCTTAGGACTTGGGACCATTGGGATGGTCCAGTTCCCACTAAAGGTGGTGCATCCACCAGCAGGCCTAGCGGACCACTCTGGATCAGGATGTCATGTACCCCAGCCACTGTAAGAAATCCCAGGCAGGGCTCAAGAGCCCACCTGAAATGACTGGGCAAAGGAGGTAAGATTCTGTGCCCAGGCCACTGGGAGGCAGGCCTTGGCCCACAGGGAGTCTAATTCTGCCTCAGTGAACTTGATGACCTGCTTTGGTACCAATTCAGACTTGTCCAGGTTGACCAACAGGTCCATGTCTCAGCAGATCTGGATAGCAAGGTCTGTGGATCTCACCACTGACTTTCTAGATGGATCAGCTATCAGCCAGTCATCCAGAGAGGGGTACACTCTGACCACTAGGTGCCATAGGTGGGCCACCACCACTGCCATGCACTTGATAAAGACACTTGGAGCTGAGGAGAGGCTGAACAGCATGACCTGAAACTGGTACAGGATCCTTCTGTGCAAAACCAAAGGCACTGGTGGTGGAACTCGCAGATGGGAATGTAGAAGAACACATATTGGAGGTCCAGTGAGCAAAACCACATATTCTGTTTCAGTGATGGTATATTCTAGCTCAGAGTGACCATCCAGAAATTCTGCTTCTGTACATAATGGTTGAGAGAATGAAGTTCCAGTATGGGGCACCAGTCACTCATTTGTTTTGGGACCAGAAAGTACCTGGACATGTAACCTTGAATGGCTAAAGCATCTAGGACACAGGCTATGGCTCCTTTCACAAGGAGCTAAACAATGACCTCCCTGAGGGTGGACAGCATGTCCTGTGACACCCCGACTCTTGAGGCACATGGAGGTTGGAAGGTGGGAAAGCCTTGAATTCTAGAGACAGTCCTCTGCCAACTATGTCCAACCCCACCCCCCACGCACAGCCCCATCTGGTTCCCAACAGCCTTAAAATATTCAAGCTGGTGCTACAATACACACTAGGGAGCATGCAGACATGCTGCTAGCAGGCAGTGAGATTACAACAGCAAAGCCCCCCATAGCAACAGATGTAATTTCATCTTTACAGATACACAGAAAAGTCCACAGCATGAACACCTATAACCTGGATTATTAATAAAAAGAACACAATGAGATGTGTGTCAGGCTACACCAGATTTCTGACTACCCCCCCCCCCAACACACACAAAGGGAAGAGATGATGGGTTTGGCTGGGGAGGGGATCTCAGTGGAAGCTCCATAAGCTTGGGAAGCTGTGCGCATCTTTAGGCTGATCCGTTTCAAAGATGAATCCTTGCTAATGACTGTCAAGCTGGGACACTTACTAAATATTGAAATGGCGAATGTACAGCTGGTTAAAAAACTTAACCCCATAGCAACGGATGTAATTTGTCACCAGTCCACACACTCACACACAGAGAGAAAGGGAAGTGGAGGGGGTACTCAGGGGAAGTTCTGTAAAACTGAGAAGCTGTATGCATATTTAGGCTGATCTCTTTCAAAAGTGAATTACTGCTGATGATTGTCAAGGTGGAACATTGCTAAATGTTGAAATGGCTTACGTACTGTAGATCTGGTTAAAACTTAAACCAATGTATTTTTCACGAGTTCTCAAACAACACTCCTTCTTTTTACAGATACACGCTTTATTTTATCCACTTAAGCATTCTAAATAAAAATAAATATATATTTTTTTAATGTTAGGTGTGTTCACTATGCTGATTACACAAGCCATTTTGACCACAAATATTTGCTACTTAGACACAGAGGCACAGAAAGGTTGCTAAGATTGTAATACTGTACACAAACTAGAATGAAACCTTAGCTACCTTTTTATCATGAAAGGACAGCACCTGTTCAAATGTGTAATCTTTAACAATGATGTGTTTGATTGTTGATTTATTTTGAAATGAAAGTTTTGTGACAACCTTAGCAACGTTTTGATGCTACAGAACTGGTGGTCATGGTTATCATAAACTTTTGTTTCCAACTAAATCAACAAATCAAACACAGCATCATTAAATAATGTTACATATTTGAACAGTGTCTATTGTGCAGACAACTACAATCTGCAGTCTGTCTACATATTAATAATGTATACAACACACGGTCAAGGTCCTTTGTTAAGTAGCAGGGAAGAGTGTTTTTAGCTAACTGCTGGTATTTTATTTCATCCTCCTGGTTACCCATTTAAGCTATTCATTTGCAAATTGCTCTGATCCACAGCAAGACATAGTCAAGGTCCTGCATATTATTCTCTTTGCCCAATGAATACAACAAATCAATGATGTAGTTACTGTATGTGCCACTAGCATGCTGTGTGTCTGTGTAAGTTTGCTTCAAACCTGACTAGGCTGGGGTTTGTATGAAATGCTGCACCATTACCTGGTTGAATAATTTCTTAATTCATAATTAAAAATTGAAATATTTATGCTATATTTTAAAAAGAGTAAATGAATAAATTCATGTATACATATATGAGTACTTCCCCCTTCCCTGAAAACCAAGTAGAGAAACCACCTATAGGTCTGCTGCTGATATGTGTGTTCTTTTTGCAGAATTCTTCTCTATTATTTTATTTAAAAAATGTTTTTGTTCAAAAATAGTCTTTTAGGTTCAACATTTGTCTAATATATTTCACTGCTGGAAGTTTGCTTTAATCACCAACTCCAAAGACTTGAAATTTGAATGTGCTCAGCAGGTAGTATTGTCTTTCATTGAAATGGCTTATATGTAATGCAGCTCTAGAGTACTTCCTTGGCCTATAATAGTAAACTTGTGTTTTTATAGCATGAACAGGTGAGGCCGCATAGAATCATAGAATGATACAAGTCTGTTTAGCCATAGGCCTTTATGGCTCACTTAATCGAGAAGTCAAACAGGGATGCTTATTGGCTCCTGCTTTATTCAATATTTATATAAATTCACTCTTGGAATATAGTGACTCTGTTCGACTGGACCCTCCCCTCATTAATAAAACTAAGCTATACTCATTAGCATATGCAGATGATATAGTATTATTCTCTTTATCCCAAATATGGCTCCAAAGACAGATCAATATTTTTGTGGAGAAATGTAAAAATGTAGAACTTAAAATAAATCTAAAGAAAACCAAAGGGATGGTAATTGAATCTTATACAAACTTAAAAAAAAGCCAAAATTATAATAGATTTCACTAGAATTGAAATGGCAAAAGAATATACCTATCTGGGAATTCAAATGTCAGATAATGCAAAGTGGAATAAACATCTTAAAATACTAAATCATAAGGTGAAATTAATAGAGAAGGCCTTGTTGAAATTTAATTTTAAATACAGAGGGAACACAGTTCTCCCGGCTATATTAGTGGGAGAAGCCAAAATCAACCCCATAATTACATATGGGGCAGAAGTATGGGGTACTGATAATTATAATTATTTGGAAAACTCACTGAATTATTACTATAAATCACTGCTTAAAGTTCCAAAGTCAGTCTCAAATGTTATGGTGAGGGCAGAATTGTGTAAAGTGGAAATTAATTGTATAAAAGAAATCAGACTGGTAAATTACTGGATTAAGATTATAAATAATTGGTCAAATAAGCTTCCTAAGAAATGTCCAGATGAGAAAATTAAATAGGACAATAAAAATATAAAAGCTAAATGGCTGTTTTCTCTTAAAGAAATAATGTCCAGAATAAACGTTCTCCATTTATGGACATATTATGGCATGGGAATCAACACTGCTACACAACATAAAGACCTCATCAAAACAAAACTTCTGGAAAATGCTAAAATAAAGGAAATGGAAATAATTCAAAATCTAAAGTGTGCAGAATGGTTTAGAAAAAATAAAATTGGACATTATTTGGAGGAATGTTTAACAATTCCTATAAATTTGGGACAGAGGAAAAATATAACTTGGGCAAGATTTGATCTGATCTCCTCTAAGCATACTTATTTTAATAAACTAACAAATCATTACTTTAGGAATATAGAAACTTTGAATTGTGCTTGTAATAAGGGACATATAGAGTCAATAACCTATGTTATTATGAGCTGCCCATTATACGTGCAAGCTTGAAAGGAGCATATACTAACTATATTAACTTTGTATTCAGTGGTTTTATATGACCCTATCTTCATCCTTCTTCATCCAAGAACAGTAGATGAGGCCATAAAAATAGCAAATTTTCTGACTTCAGTCATTAAAATAAAGAAAATAATATTTTGATCACATAGAGTAGAAAATTGAATAAGTTAACTAGATTCTCCTCTAACTATCTTATATATAATTCAGAGAAACAAATATATTGCGTGGTGGAAATTTGGTTCCTACTTTTAGGATGATAATAATGATTCAGTCTATTTGTATTAATTGTTGATCATTTTTTTCCATCTACCTTTGTAAAGATGTTTTTATATTTGCATATGTATAAATGTTGTAATGCTCACAATGTTTGTCCATTGTGATTGAACAATAAATGTTTTGATGATGACTCACTCAATCTAAAATGTATATCCAAATATTCCATCACCCTTGTACCTATCTAAGGCTGATTTAAAATGTGCTAGGGAACTACTATGTGTTGCTTCAGCTGGCAAACTATTTCATGAACCAACTACTCTCTGACTGAACCAAGCTCCACGTTTATTGGTTCAGAACAGCTCTCCTCTTAACTGTAGTCTGTGCAACCTAGTTCATCTGTTAGGCACCTTGCTGGCCAAGCCAAGGCACTTGAAAATATCATCCCTCTGGAATGCATTATACACCAGGCACATGTCTCCCCTATACCTTCTATACTCCAGGAAACAGAAGCTCAGTTTTTTTCATTCCCTCCTCATATGTTTTGTTTGTGATAGAGTGACTAGATCGAGTTGTTCTTATTTGAACACCCTCCAACAATTTTATACAACCCTTTGTATGTGGTGCCCAGAACTGAACACAATACTCCAATTGTGGCCTGACCAGTACCATATACAGGAACAATACAACCTCCCTATCCCTGCAGCGAATATTTTGTTTGATGCAACCAAGTATCCCATTGGCCCTCCTCACAGACTCTAGACACTGTCCCTCTGATGTTAAGCCATTAGTAACAATAATTCTTAAGTCTTTCTCTGTGCTTGTTGTCTGCACCTCCTGGCCACAGAGCTCATATGGTGATATCATATTCTGTCTGCCTAAGTGCATCACCTTGCATTAGTCCAAGTTGAAATACAGTTTATGGTTTATTGCCCATTGTTTTAATATCTTAATTTCTCTCTGAAACTGTTCAACTGCTTTGTTATTTTCAACAATGGCATCAATTTTCCGTCATGCATGATTTACATCCATGCATTAGTAGATGTTTGCATTATATAAATATATATATATATATATATATATATATATATATATATATATATATATATATATATATATATATATGAAAGAGGCATACCCCAGTACCAAACCCTGTGGAACATCACTGGTGACCTCCCATGCTGACTGATGTCCTGTTATACATACTCGTTGCCTTCTATTATGTAACCATGAGTTTACCCACAATAACAATGTTGGTGTCATAATTTAGGTGAGGCCAAATCTAGAGTATGGAGTTCAGTACTGTTGCCCATGCCTCAAGAAGGAGATTAACCTGCTGGAGAAGGTCCAGAAGAGAGCTACAGAGATGATAGTGGATCAGCAGGGTAAGGCATACAAGGAGAGGTTGAGGGCACTGAACATGTATTTCCTAGAGGGTAGGGGAGAGAAAGGGGGACATGATTGAGATCTTCAAGTACTTGTAAGGGATAAATAAGGAGGAGTATAAGAAGGGTCTCTTTAAGCTAAGTGGCAACCATAACATGAGGGGCCACAGTCTTAAGCTGGGGAATTATGAGCGAGGTCAGGAAGCACTTCTTCATGGAAAGGGTGGTGAACATTTGGAATGCATTGCCAGAAGAGGTGGTCTTGATGAAAATGGTGTGCAGCTTCAAGAGAGGCTGGGACAGGCATAGGGGGAAGGTAAGGATCATGCGTAGGGGGGATGGAAAGAATGGGAGGAGTGGGGGACAAGGTCAGTAGCTCAAGCTCTGGACTCTGCAATACAAGCAGTCTAGATAGACCAAATGGCCTTCTTCTGCTGCTGGCTTTTTTGTATGTTCATATGTAGCAGCTTACTTTCAGTGCATGGACTAGAATAGCTAACCTGTATTTTATACTGTGTTCAGTTTAATTTCAGTGCATACAGACAAAATGCTGCTGCCCTGGGAAAGTAGATGCCACTGGCTTCCCTGCATATTGAGGTGCCTTGGCTCTTCCTCGGATGTTGAGAAGATGCAGGGCACTTCAGTATGAAGGGACATCCACTTACCAATGACAGCAGCTTTTTGTCTGAAATAAACATTTTGCACTTCATTTAAAATGATGTAATAAGGAGTGGTGCCATTTTATTTTAAAACAATTCATGCTCAATTTGCTTTATACAACATCATCCAGTCACAAGGATTTTATGTCATGTTTATGCCACCATTCTGGTATCCACACACAATGCTCACATTTGCAATGGCCCCTTGAGGGAGTTGAGAGCTAGCTTGCTTGACTCATCACTGGGGCTGCTGTGTGAACAAAACAGCTCTGTTCTCATTCACCTCCCCTTCCCCCATGGCACCTTATGATGTTGAACACCCTGACTCACTCACAGCTGGCACTGGATGGCTGCGAGCTGCTGTGCTGTGGCCAGGACTACAGGACCCCAACTAAGAGAGTGACTGAGGTTGCAACTGTGCCTCCACTGCTGCTGCCATGAGCCAAATTACAATGTCAGAAATTATTTATTTATTTACCATTCCATGTAACATTACAGCAATTCATTTATACAAAATTTACATTCATAAATGTGATTATTGCAGTAATATACAAAACATAACAAAAAAATTAATAGCAATTACATATAGACTAATATATGGGCAACCATACACAACAAGGCTGTGTTTCCACCAAGGGGTTGAGGTGACACCATAGGGACCTCAAGGGTGAAGCTCAAGAGCTCTCTGATGTCATCTCAACCCTGAAATATAAACATGTGTCTAGTGGGGTTTTGGTTGCCCATATATTATTTTTTATAGTATATCGGTTATGAAATGGAGCTGGCTGTAGTACTTCTGTTCTTAATCAAAACAAGAAAAAAAATGCTTCTAAAATATAAAATATAAACAGTAGATTTGATATTAGGTAAGGATGGCAGGTGAGCCTCATGAGGAAAGACTGCTGAGACAAACTTGAAAGGAAAAGTTGTTGTAGTTGTAGTACAGTAGTGATGTCGCTACTATACTACATCAACTTTTTGTGACCTTTGAACTATACTACAATAAAATTTGATGACCTTTGACCCATCCTACAATAAGAAAAGTGCATGTATTGAAATCCATGCAAACTAGGGGCTAACTATATACTACACAACAGTTTCAGTTTCATATATCAATATAAATCAAAGGCAGCCGTTATGCTCTAGCTAACTTGATAATTTTAGCAATGTATACGTCCTGTAAGGCGTCAAATGAATTCCCAGCGAAAAGCTGAGCAAATCTTTTGATTCTCAAACTAGATTTACTAGCATTTGTTTTAATATACTGTATTTTATTTGAGGTTCCTAACATTAGTTCGCAATCAAATATCACTTCTAGGTAACAGTACTCTTCCATCACTTCAAACTCTATTCCCTCAATCACACAGATTTGGGGTTGAAATTTTCTTTTCCCAAAAGTTATTATTTTGGTTTCTGCACTTTTGATTTCCAGATTTAGATTTAGTGTTTTTTAAGATGATTTATTATGGCAGCCATCCCTCTGCAAAGCCCTAAAGGTATTCATAATTGAAGAATCACATGGTCTGCATATAACAGCAATTTAATTTATTTTCTCAAATTGTTGGTGCAAATATATCTACCGGTATCATTGCTCTTGCTAATGTTTCTATGCAGAGATTAAACAGTGTTGGGGCCAAAAGGCACCCCTGCTGTATACCTTTATTTATTTCAAGTTGCTCTGTCAGATTACCATTCCTATCAAATCCAATTTGTGAACATGTCTGAATAAAGCATTACAAGAATGGATAACAGTTGTTCATCTGCTCTGAAGTCTTTCAAGATATTCCATAAAATTGATCTTTTAACCAAGTGAAATGCTGATTTCATATCAATAAATGATGCATATTTTTAACTGTTTTCCTTGTGACATATTTTTCTAATATTCAAATTTAGTGTGAAGATTAATTCTAGGGTACTCTATTCCTTTCGGAAGCCATTTTTGTATGGTGATATTAACTGTTGATCATTAAACCTCAAATCCAGTCTGTCTAGAACATTCCTAAAATAAATTTTCATAATGACTGGAAACAGTTACAGGTCTAGAGCATGTAGAATCATGCTTTACACCTTTCTTAAACAGAGGAACTACAATTGTCGTGTTCCAGTCATTTGGAATACTCTTATATTTATTTATTAATGTAAAAACAAGGTGAATAGCGCTGCCCTCCATTCCACATCATGTCGCGGAACTTCTACAGGAATTATATCTATTCCTGGTGCCTTCCTCCTTTTTTGTGCAAGAATTATATTTTTAATGTCAAATCTGACAGGTACCCATTCTTAACACACATTACCAGTTGCATCTTTCTCCATTACTGCTATTACAGCCTCATCACATACATTATTAGAAGTTTTTGAATGAGATACCCACGTGCTAGAGCTGATCATAACATTTACATTATATATATTGTTACCCTCATCGGTTCCAAACATGAGGGCCCAGAACTGTTTCCTACCTTCTACATTAATTGCATTTTTAACTGATCCCATAAGCCATTCCTGTAATCTTTTTCCTAGTTTTTTAGCAAGTTTCTGTATTTGCTTTTTAGAGTGCCTTTTGTTTTTGCAAATCATCCTACCTGCTTTAATTTGTGTTTTGCTTTTTACATCAAACCACTTCCTCTGTTCTCCAATTCTATTGTTCTCATGCTTTCTCATTTTAGAATCTGTTCTACTACTGTATTTATAATATGTTCTTATATCTCAATAAATTTCTCAGACATATGCTCCCCTATTTTTACTCCATTATCTGCAAGAAACATTACAGCAGATTTTCTTCTAGTTCTGCTTTATTTATAATATGTTCAATTTTCTCTTTTACAAATGGGGTCCAGATTATTATTATTATTTTTTTTGCATAGCTTATGCATAGCTTATTTCAGGATATTTACTAAGACTGTGTACAGTCTTGTCTATATGGTTATCAGTTAGTATTTCAATATACATCAAGAAAAGAAGTTGCCTCAAAGTCTTTTCTTCACTTCTGGCTGCTTTCCCATTTATTATTTTAAAATGTATACATATTTAACTATGTGTATTTATTTTGTTGATACCCTGCATTAGTTAGGGTGGCTATTTGTTGATTTCTGTTTAAATTACTATTGATGGCAGCCATCAATCTCCACCAGGAGACCTCATCTCCACAAGGACATAGACAGGATAGAGGCAGTCCAGAGGAGGGAAACTAAAATGGTGCAGGGTCTGCACCAGAAGCCATACAAAGAGAGACTAAAGGAGCTTAATATGTATACCCTCGAGGAAAGAAGGGGGGGGACATGATAGAAACTTTAAGGGAATCAACAAAGTCCAAGAAGGCAGCATCTTTCAGAAAAAGAAATGTGTAAGAACTAGGGGGCACAGTTTGAAGATAGAGGAGGACGGCTCAGGGGCAATGTGAGGAACTATTTTTTCAAAGAGATGGTGGTGGACACATGGAACGGCCTTCTTGAGGAGGTTGTGGGGTCAAAAACAGTGGGGGAATTCAATAATGTATGGGACAGACTTGAGGCAATGATAGTGGGGGTAGGAGGAAGTAGGCTGTTGGTTAACTAGGATCTGCAGCTTTTCCAATAGGTAGGGACATGGGCAGACTGGGTGGGCCAAGCAGTCATTATCTGTTGTCAAAGTCTATGTTTCTATGTTTCTATATTTTCTCTGGTTTCATATTGGTTTCCAGGAACTGGAAAAGTCCAATTTTGGAATGGGTCCTGCTTTTAGGGAACCGCCCTATTTTTCTTTTTGACACATTTTAAATTACTTAAATTTAAACCACTTTCAGTTTCTCTTTGAATTATTCTCTGTTCCTTGTTTTTGGGAACTGAGGCAATATTTTACTTTTTTAACCTTCTAAAACATTGTTTAGGTGTTTTTTTATTGTGGTTTGAATTTAAAAGGAACTGAACTGCATTTTTCTCACTTTAAACCCTTTTGTAACGTACAGGTTTTTTTTTTTAAATAGTTTAGGAATTTTTAAATTGGAAACCAATAATGTCTTCCTGGGGTCATCAGTGTCTGGCATGACTGGCAGATCCAAAAAAAAAAGACAGGACCTATAGGTTTTAAAAACTGTAATGTTTATTTTTAACTCCTGACAACAAAGGCAGATTGCCATGAGCTCGTTTCAAGTGCCTGGGTCCAGACCATGATTTTGTTAATTGTGAGCTCTGTATTAACTTTTGCCCTACAACACAAAAGAAAAAGGTCAAAAATTAGAAGATCGTATGGCTTCTCAGTCTACCTCCACATCACCTGAAGGCTCAGATGAGGATCCAGACCCTCAAATAAGCAGCAGTCCCTGTCAAAGGGGATGGAAAAGGAAGGTAAGACTGCAAGAGATGGTTCAGAAATCTGGGTGTCTGAAAGGGGGAACCTTGAATCCAGCAAAAATAAAACAGCCTTAGAGGAGACACTGGAGACCATGTCTACCAAGAAAAAAATAAAAATATGTCACTGTTCTTCCTCCTGAAGAAGGAAAGGAACCACCAGTGGACACAAATAAAATGCCCTCAATAAAATACATGACAAAGTCATGGCAATGCCTCCAGGCATTCTACGCTATGGGGAATTTCTTAAATATGCCTGCCCTTCCTCTCCAGGCTCTGGTTCCATTTCCCTTGCCTGTGCAGCAGTAGGTTGAAATGCATTATGAAGAGGAGGAGGAAGAAGAGCCCATAAAAACCAGATGCTTCTCCTGAACAAGAATCTGGCTCTCCTCCTAGAGATGATTATACCTCTCACTATACCTTTGTGAGGCATATGGTAAATATCCTCAACATCACCGCACAGGAAACTAAGGAGGATGCAGATGAGGTGGAATTTATGGTATGATGGGCTTAGCTCCTACAAAGAGGTTAATGCTGTACATCCATAAATCCCTTATGAAAGCCACTTGTAAATTCATGTCAGCACCACCTCAACTGCTGGCATAGATAAGAAAATTGAGAAAAAGTATCAGGTGGATAAACAGGGATCTGAGTACATGTATTCCCACCCAAACCACAATGCTGTGGTCCATACTGCCACCTGTGACAAGGCTAAAGGTGCCCCTTTCCTCCCAACCACCTGAGAAAGACTCCAGGAAACTGGATAGCATGAGCAAAAAGGTTTATACCTCAAAGGGACCAAAATATTACACACAGAGCATAGGCTACTGTGGGAAAAGAGAGAGCAGAAGGGGGCAGTTATTGTTAGTTCTCCTGATAAATGGAAATTTCCTGTGTGGAACATGCTTCTAATACCATACTTCCAGGAAAACACATTACAGACATCCCTATACCAATAGGAAATATGAAATTAAACAGCATATTACTTGCAAATCTGATCACATGACCTATCTCCTACAGTGTCATTGTGACCAACTGTATATTGGAAAAACAAAGAGGGCACTACAGGCATACATTGGCAAATATAAAAGTGATATAAGAAGACATTATAAGAAGACATTATAAGAGTTCACCAGTGGCCAGGCATTACAATGAAGTAAGACATTCTGTGGCTTCTCTGAGGTTCTGGGGCCTCGAGAGAGTGGGATAACCAAGAGAAAAGAGGATTGGGACACATTACTGTTGAAAAGGGATGTACACAGAATCTAGCATATAAATACCTTGGATCCAAATGTGGGACAAAACAGTGAATGTAACTGGTGCCTTTATTAGTGAGAGCAGTTATGAATGATATGTGACAGAAAAAGGTCCAAGAGAATAGTGTGAATGTGAAGGACATATTAATGCCAATGGACTTGATTTATATGTGTGAACACTGTGAATATGAATGTTTTTATATAAGACATAAAGCAGGAAGTGAGCTAAAAGAATGTACTGAGGATGTGGTATCTGAGTGAGCTTGGCCTGAGATAGTATGCATTTGGAGTGCTTTAGGACCTAGGGGAATCTTTTGATTTTAAAAATGCACATTACATATTTTCTGAATATCACATTGGTGACAATGGGACTATGCTTTATCTTGACTAACAGTTAATTTAAGAATGGTAAACCACTGCAAGAAATGAAGTGGTTTAAGATAAGTGGAGTTCATAATGGTAACGTAACATATAACAGAAATAACAAGGCCTTGTCGCAAACACCATTTGTCAGGATCCTTACTGGACATAATACTGTCTAATAGACCTCATAAAATTCTGCATCAGGCAATCTAGTATAATGACCTCATTGACCATAACATTGTGGTGTGTGTTAGGAATCTACCTAAACCTACTAACTTTAGTAAAGTAATTACAAAAAGATTGTTCAATAAGTTCAATTCAGGCCAGCACAGTGGTGCTGAGGGCTAAGGCGCTGGATGCCTAACCTCATGGCATGCTGGCGACCCAGGTTCGGGAACGAGCCCGGGCCATCGGCGGTCAGCAATGAGGGGGGAGGACAGAGCTGGATGGAGCTGCTGACAGGCAAGCTTTCCTCTCCAGGGAGGTGTAGTGGCAATCCTCAGCTAATGGCTGCTTCTGGTGGAGGCTGGGGACAGGACAGGCCTAAGGGGAGCCAGGCACTAGGCCAGTAGGGTGGGAGGAAAGGGGCCATCACCAGGGCAGTGGGACAAATGTGTGCCTCCACGCATTTGCACTCCTACTCCTGGGGCCCTTGGGAGAAAAATGTAGGAGAAAAATCACTGGTGGTAGGATGGTGACTGACACCCCGCAGGCACTGCTCCAGGGCTGGGCATAAGGTAAGCCCCGGTAATTCTGGGTGACGGGGCTGGGGGGGTCAATCAGATGGGAGCTGTCTGCGAAAGATGCAGAAAAATATGATATATTACAAAAAAAAAATTCAGACAACTTTCTAAGAGACTTGAGACATTAATTGGCAACAATTTTACCTAGCCCCCAATATAAACAAAGCATTGACTATTTTCAACTTTATCCTTCGTGAAATCATAAATAACCATGCACCACTAATCAGCTGTGGAGTGAAAAAAGCTTCCTGTCCCTGGTTTAATGGGGAAATTAAATTAATGATGCTAAAAAGTGCTACTGCAAAATGCACAAAATCCCCATATGATTGGACTGCATTTAGGACAATCCATAATGTCTGCACTAAACTAGTCAGAATTACTAAAGAGAACTACTTCTTTAACATGCTGGAATCGGCTAACGGAAACTTGGCTAAAATTAGGGCGTATCTTCAAACTAGTGGAAGGGAGCAAAGCTCCTCCATCCCTCCCCAATTCTATTAACTATCAAGGTACACCTATAACCTGGGCCCCTAATTTTCTGCAGCACAGTGGGACCAAGTTCTGCGGCAAGGCTACCTTTTGTCACAGAACTTCTGCGGCGTTGGTTTGTAATTTCTGCAGAAGTTCTGCGGCACTAACAGACTACCATATCACAGTGTCAGCTTGTCATCCTGACTTCACTTTCATGTTAGTGGTTATAGCAATCAGGATAGTGGAAAGCACAGTAAGACTAGTTCAAAAAATAACAGACTTATAAAAATAATGTTATGCCTAAAAATGCAAAACAAATGTCTCTCCCTTAAGGTTCTAGCCTGTTGCATAAATGACATATGCAGAGGGGGATCTTATGTGACAAATAAGGTATTTCTATATGCATGCTATCTATCTCACTAATGAGGTCTCCACTGTCTATCACTTATATATTTGTATATGCTTTCTATACCACTCATGAGGTTCCCACTGTGTATCACTTATATATTTATATGCAATCTGTAACATAGAAATATGCGTGTGTGTGGTGAGAGAGACAGAGAGACTGTAGATGTGTGTTTGTGTGTATATATATATATATATTTTTTTTTTTATTTCCATGAACTTGCATCCTCATTCATACAGGTCCCATTGGAAATGGAATAGAGGAGTTATTGCAAAATTCATTTTTCATGTCAACCTGCTTTCCCTGACACACTGCGTAACACCATCAGGCCATGACATGCATGTGAACCAATTGTGAGATACAGTTCTCCAGCCCATCACAATATGTCCACCATGTGACAGAACACTGCACCATACCTTCCCAGGCTCCGAGCAGTGATGTGTTCCACCAATCCTTGTGCTGCCCAGCCAGCTCCCAAAGCTAATCTCTGAACCTGAGTTGCCAGCACAGCAACACAGCATGCTACCCTTTGGCCCAACAGCTGTCCTTGCACACAACATTTCTCAATAACTTTTAGGTGATTCTATCAACCAATGACAATATGTAATCAATAACCCTGGCAAAAACGTGTACAGTGCAATTGTTTATTTAACAGGTCTATTCTTTCAACAGGTTTACACATTACTATATTTCACTTTTCTGGACATAATTATTTTTCTTAAAAATGTAGACAGTTAAATTCATTTTACCAGTTATTCATTTCAGATAGCGTCTCTATACCTTAAAGACACAAATAAGCTTGTACAAAGTGAGGTATGGACTTAACAGGTATGTGCTATTGACAAGGTTTTGTTTAAGTTGGCCCTAGTGCAACAATGTAAGACTGAAAATTGTATTAGGCTGTAGTGCAGGTTGAGCAAATATCACCATGCATGATGTGCTGTGCCACCGTCTCTGGCAGTGGGAGCTGTGGTAGATAAGTGACTGTTCATTTCTGTTGCAGAATGCAGCCATATCATTAGCTAATGTATGATGTTATAGCAATGATAACATCACATTCTGAATATATAGGGGGGTTTGGATGTAAAAAGAAGGGAAGGGAACCAGATTCTATGTATAAACAGAAATATTAGTAAAAAATCACCAAGAAAAGTGAATTCTGCTGCACCACAGAAGTTCTACGGTAGATTGCAAGTTCTGCGCAAAATTCTGTGGCCGCAGAATTCTAGGGGCCTTGCTTATAACTGACAAAGACACCACAGTCAATAAATTAAATGGGGATTTTGCCACAGCAAGCCTCGCCTTTGATTCATCCCAGTCAGCCACCTTACATCCGTCTCTCCTCCAGTCAGCTGCATTGCCTCATATTCCGACCTATGCATCCTTGGCCTTCTCGGACATTTCCTACAAACAAGTAGAAAACCAACTACTTAAGTTGGATACAAAAAAGAGTGCAGATGCAGACAACAGTGACCCCTTATTCCTGAAGTTAGGTTGCCACTTGCTCACTGCTCCAATTACTCATGTATTTAATCTGCCCTTGGCAGAATGTATGGTGCCACAGGATTGGAAGGTAGCCTGTATATATGTTACCACTTGTTAAATCAGGAGATCCTAGTGACCTAAATAATTATAGGCCAATATCAATTCTGCCAGCCCTCTCAAAAATTCTTGAAAAGTTGGTCAGCTTACAAGTTAGGACTTTTCTTGAAAATCATCAGCTATTGAGCCCAATTCAGTCCAGTTTCAGGTCTCACCACAGCACTACCTCTGCCTTATTCAAAGTCACTAGTGACTAGCTTGAGGCTATGGATGGCAGACAGATTCAGGTAGATTGCTGGTGCTCTCTTTTTGGATCTTAGTAAGGCCTTTGATACTGTGGATCATCCCCTACTGCTTGAGAGCCTTAAAGAAATAGGTTTGCAGGATTCTGCAGTTTGCTGGTTTGCCAGCTATCTGAAAAATAGCAACAAATCAAAATCAATGAAACCCCTCTCCTCACAACTTCCTGTATTAAGAGGGGTGCCACAGGGTTCCATTCTGGGTCCTCTGCTGTTCTTGACATATGTGAACAACCTGAGCAAAGCTATAACTGACTCGAAAATTCACCTTTTTGCGGACAGCACTGTCCTATACACATCAAAACCATCTTTTGAACAAGCCTTTACTGCCCTGCAATTTAACTTTAACAAGCTCCAACACAACTTAATACTTTCTAAACTATTGCTAAATGCCAACAAAACCAGTTATGTTTTTTTATTCCACAAAATTCACAATCGGGTAGCACCACAAATATTCTGTTGATCCCCATTACAACTCTTTTAGGGGACACACTCGTGGAAGTGGAAAATTTTAAATACTTAGGTTTCATATTTGACTCTCTCTCTCTCTCTTCTTCCTCCCACATCAAGGTGTTGGTCAAAAAATTAAAAAATGAGACCAGGTTTCTTTTTTAGAAATAAATCCTTATTCTCAAGGGATCCTAGAATTAGATTAGTTCAGGCTACATCCTGCCACTCTTAGACTATGCGGACATTATGAATGCCAATTGTGCATCCATAAATCTCTGCAAATTAAACACTCGCTTCCACTTCGTTATCCACTTTATAACCAATGCTCCAGCCAGAACCCACCACTGCATCTTACATAAGGAGGTGAATTGGACCTCATTGACAACCAGGAGACTACGCCACACCTACATCTGGATTTACAAAGTGCTCCAAAATAAGTTACCTCCTTACATCACTTCCATCCCCAATTGAATGCACAGCACTTATGCACTTAGGAAGTGTGCATATATCACAATGAAAGTGCCCAACTTTTACACACACTTTGGTAGAGCATCCATGAGCTTTGTACTCCCCATGGTTTAGGACAAGCTGCAAGCTACCTTAAAGTTCCAGAGTTTAATACCACTAAGAGCATTCAAAAGGATCATAAACGAAATTGAAACATAATCCTGCCATTGTTTCTAAATACCACCGTACGCCCCTCACTCCCATTTATTCTATTTTATTGGTCTTGCCAGATTTTTGGCCTACTCAATATCATGCTCTTAAGTTTTTGTGTTGTTTCCCCATCCATTTTCACTTTGTATTACACATTGTTAAATCTTTTTACCTTTTAATTCATTTATTCCATATGTTATTGCAATTTTGTGTATATTATATGACTCTCATATCATATGCTATGTACTGTTGTATCTTGTATGCATTTGTTTGTTTTTTATCCTGCATATTTTGGACTTTTGTTATGTTATGTTGTATAAGGGACCTCCTTGCAAATGAGCTTGCTCAATGGATTTTATCCCTTTACAATAAACTTGAACTTGATATAAGTTCTGAATTACAGGCAATATAGAGAATGTGGTTCTCCTCTCCTAGTAGTGCTGCCGAGAGTACTGGTTTATAATTAAGCAATAAGACATGACAAGGTGTGTGTTATTGTGTAATAATGTCACTCCTGGGGTGGCTTGAAGCATGAGGCAAAGCTGAGTGCTTCCACCACCCTAGGAGTGATGTTATTACACAATTACACACACCCTGGAGTGCCTTATTGCTATTATACAATGGTTCTTTATAGAAAAAGGAAATGACAAAAACATGTTTAAAATGCTGTTTTTTCTCCAGTTTTTCTTAGGGTAGGTATATCTATTAAAAAAACAATCCCTACTTTTCATTTTGTTCAGCAGGTGGCTCTGCTGGTACACACTTGCTTTGCATCTATTTGTAGTTCTCTCTCTCTCCATTTGTCTGTTTGTAAGGTGGCCTCCCTCCTCCATTGATTTGTTCCTCTCTGCCTGTTTTCAGTCCACCAGGTAAATTCCCACTCTGCTGTGTTTTTTTTTTCACTTTTATCTTGTTGTGCCCACACTAGTGTTTCTTCTTACTTGATGTGCTGAGTGAGTGGTCTGTGAAGCCAACAACCGACCACTCAGGCTTTGAAATACCACTCGAATGCTGATGCGGTACGCACATCACTTCGGCTTATATTCCATGCAAAGCTAGTCAGAATTCAGGTTTTAAGAAAACTTTTACTTTAGTTACATTGTGAACAAACACACAGGAGGTTGAACTATACTGAGTGACTGTGATCAGTTGTGCAGGTCCTGTTTGCTTCAAGAAGCGCCCACTCACTCGCTCAGTGTCTCCGTCACAGAAGCTGAACTGTTAGATTTGAAAAATAGAATGAATGCTGCACTTTGGAGAAAAAACACAAGAGTACCAAATTAGGGATGGTGGAGAGTGTGTGTGTGTGTGTGTGTGTGTGTGTATGATGTGGGGGGTTGGGGTGGTGCCAGTGTCACAGACATCCTGACTAAAGTAGTTTACAGCAGCAGTAATCGATATAGCTGTGGGGTGATTTCTGTGTGTTCTGAGGTCTCCTCTGTGCCTAGACTTAATACAGTGATGTTATTGTTCAATAACATCACTGTCCCAGGCACACATTAACCAATCAGGACACTAGAAATTTTGTTGCCATTGTATAATGCAGAGCAACAAACTACGAAGATTGGCTTAAAACAAAAAAATGATTTTGCAGCTTTATGCTTTTTATAGATTTGTGGAGAAAATATTTATATTTTGTTTAAAAAAAGTAAGAACAAAAAAAGTCCTCGGGGGGGGATGAACTGCTACAGTATACAGTTGCCATAGGTCCAAGATTGCTGTCCACGTCTTATCTCAGTGAGCTGCTGGTGTTCTGTAGTGCTGTAGTGTTCAGACTCTGTAGCTAATGTGGTAGACAGTGCCACTAGGAGACATCTTGTGACATCACCTCCCCGTGCTGCAGTATAAAAAACAATAAAAACATGTAGGTCAGCAGCTCCAGCTGCTCCTAATACCCACTAGGAGTGCATTAGTTGCCGTACAAGTTCTCCAGACATGCAATAATGAGTAATATTTAGTGCAAAAACAAATTTTCTGGATATATAGGCTTAAACATTTTTTCACAATAAGGACATGTTAAATTATGTTTGCAGAACCCAATGAGGAGTATTTTTTTATTTTATTTAGTTAGTTTTTGTTGACCGGGAAGTGTACTAGACATATTCTGCCTATTTTCAGGCACAACCTGAGGGAGGGGAATACAAATGAGTACCAACTGACCTTGAACCAGATTAAGCTCTTGGTGGTATTTTTAGTGAATGGGGGAAATTTGGTCAGGGCACCGGGGAATTTCCCCCTACTCTGTGTGAGGGCACTGTTGGACCATGGATTCATTCATGGGACCCAGTCAGTCAGCTGGTGTACCTGCAGAAGAGCACAGCTCCGCTCCTGCAGGTCCAGCTTTGGAGCCTGAAGTACTGAGGACATCTGACCATTTTGTTGATATGCTTGTGGATCTCGCTGTACCAGATGAATCTTTACCTGCTCAGTCTGCCTCTGCATCATCAGATTTTTTGTCTGTGGATGAACTTTGGTTGAAGTCCCTCCTTGCTGCACATTGGGACAAGGTACTTGCTGTTATTGATGACATTAGCCCTTTTGAGTCGGCCTCTCCTGGGACATGGACTCTGTCACCAGAACTAGGGGCTGTGGAGGATCTTCCTGCTTTCATTACGGATGCGGTACCTTCAGACTCTTTGGAGGTGCAGAGTTGGCAACAATCTTCTGTCGCACCAGTCCTACCAGTGTTACACCATGCTCCATTGGAATTTTCGGTTCCTACAAATCTGGATCAAGCAGTGTCTTCTCCGCCTTTGAATTCAGCGGCGACTTTACCTGGTGAACTTGTGAGTACCATGCATCCTAGACCGTGTGTATCACCACCTAATGCGCAGACTGTCTCACCTGTTTTGCATCCTCCTGCTCTGTTGCCTTGTTCTAGCCCACTACCTGTCTCTTTAGAGGCCTCCCTGCGGAGTGTGGGTTGGAAACCAGGCGGTTCGGGGCACTGGATACCTGACCCTGCCCATAGCCTGATACCTGGCTGTGGAGGGCAACAGCCCTCCTTCATAGACATGCCGCCACCTTTGCCTGGTAGCCTGGATTTGGATTTGTGTGCTGAGGATGTTCAGCATCCTGCATTGGGTACTACTCTGCTGGCTAAAGTTCCTTCTTTGCCTCCCTCCTCTTCAGGTGATGAAGGTCCTAGCTCTCAGGGACCAGCGTGGGGTGATAGAATGGACATGGATGTCCCGCTCCCTGACTCTCCTCCATGCCCTTCTCCTGACCCTGGGGACAAGGCTAAATCTACTTGGGAAGAATTTCGTAGAAGGGATACATTTCGGAACTCCCCCCTTCTTCTTCAACGACGGAATGCGGTCCGCCTTCAGTGCATTGGGGGTCTTGATGTAGCTCCAGACCGTCTCTATGTAGGAAAGTCACTTTTGAAAGGATCTTTGGTTTTTTTTACAAACAAAATATTTGCACTGATTCATGTATCAGGTTCTTCCTTATATGACATTAGTTTTCAAAGCCCTGGAGGATTAGATCGATTCTGGACAAAGTACGATACTCTTAAATACACTGAGTTGTGGCTACCATTTTGGGCTATCCCACTTACTAGACCTTATATTAAAACTGTCACCATTTTGTTTCGAAATGACAATGTAGCAGCTAGTGATATTACGCATTGGTTAGCTAAACGCTGTGATGTCTTGGGGTTGCCACAGCCTATATTTGACTCTGAACACTTGTGGACTGGTGGTTGGCGTTATAGGGTGCGACTTAGAAATACGAATGTGGGTCCCATACACTTACCTAATAGTTTGTTTTTAGGTAGGGAACGGGGGCATTGCTTCTATGTGGGGCAGCCTCGTACCTGTTTTAAATGTGGCTCCCCTTCCCATCTCAGTGCAGCCTGTGATAGACTACGATGTTCCCTTTGTTTATCTTTTGGCCATGCTAATGCAGATTGTAATTCTGAACTAAAGTGTAACCTGTGTGAAGAACTAGGTCTTGGTTTTAGAGCCTGTCCTTGGGCTTCCCATAACAGAGAAGATAGAACAGGATGTGATCCTTCTTAATGCCCAGAAAAAGGATATTGCTACGACGAAGTCCCTTTCTTCGCATGTTAAGGTAGTCACTGGTCTCCCTTTATGCCCTGATATTGCGATGCCTGCTCCCCAGTCAGTGGTTTCTGTATCTGAACCTTCCACTGAGCCTCCTTTACAGGAAGTTCCACGACTGGTTGTACAGGACTCTTCCTCTACGTCCCCCCCCCTTTCTGTTGTTTCTCCGGTTCCTGCTGAACCTGTGCCTGTCCCTGACAAACCTCTGGATATTATTATTATGTCCCTTCCTGAGCCTAGTGTTCAGACAAAGAAACAGGCTCAAAAACAGACTACAGGTAGGGCCAAATTGGCTAAAGCATCTTCTCCTGGTGGCTCTGTTCCCTTAAGTAATAAATTTGAGGTCCTGTCCCATCACACTCAGTCTTCCGATGTGGAAGCTGATTCTGACATCTCCTCACAACCTATGGTATCCTCTGATTCTGAGAATGATAAATTAAAGGAGTTGCCTATGGATACTTGACCCTCACGGTCGGGGGTGAGACCCCGGAGAAGTACCAGAAAGGGAAGGGTTACTTGATGTTGACTTATTTTTATTTCAACCCTTTATCTGATTCTCTTTCATGGCCATGGCATTTCATCTCACTGTAGCCACCCTCAATGTGAACAGTGTGAAAAATGCTCGTAGGTGCCTGATTACTTTTCAACTTTTGAGTGATTTGGCGTGTGATATTTGCCTTATTCAGGATACCCGTCTCAATACCCTTCCTTTGGTTAATATGACCAAAAAGCTTTGGCGATGGGGTCCTTCTTTTTTTTTTCTTTAGGATTAGACACATGTAGTGGTGTTGGGGTGTAGTTTAGGGGTGATGGATTTCATGTTACCAAGTTGGTTGAACTGCTTATGGGATGGGCCTTAATATTGGATTTTACTTATTTACTTTACACTTGGAGATTAATTATGATTTATGCACCAGTTATGAAGAAAGGTCGAGTGGATCTCTTTCGTGAGGTGCAGCCTTTTTTGTTCACATCACGCTTTCTCATATGGGGTGGTGACTTTAGTTGTGTAGTGTATAAATCAGATTGGGGTGCCCAGACTGATAATGATTTCTGTGATACACATTGTCTCAATCACACTATTGTCCAGGGTCGTTTACAGGATGTTTATTGGGTTTGTTATCCTACTGGTGGACATACTTTTTTTAAGGGTGCCTTATCCACTAGGATTGATTTTCTTTTTGTCTCTGCAGCTTTGAGGATGATTAAAGCTCAAACCATTCCAGTGGAGATTTCAGACCATAATGTGGTAACTGCCACATTAGGGGTAGGCCCTCATGCTAAACTGGGGCAGGGATATTGGAAACTGAATTCTTTACTGCTACTTGATAACAGGTTTTTGGCCCAGGTTCATGATTTGTTGAAAGCTCGTATGTCACTAGCTGGACTTTCTGAAGATTTGTTAAATTGGTGGCTACTCACTAAATCTGAAATCTCTACTTTGGCTAGGAGGACATCTAAATATGCTGCAGTGACTAAATATAAGAGATATTTGTCTTTATGTATGCAGTTAGAAACATTATATTCAGCTGTACACTCACAAGGCTTATCTTTGACAGCACAGGTACAGAATGTAAAAAAAGAAATGGCTGCACTTCAGTATACTAGAGCTACTTCCCTGTTACATGAACATAGGGTTTATTCTGCTAATAAATCTGCTTTGGGGGATGTTTTGGATTGTAGTCATAGGCATTCTGTGGATCGCCTTCTGAATGAAGTTGTGGATACTGCTGGTACTATTTACACTGCATTTCCGGATATCTTGCCAGCAGTCTCCTCGCATTTTTCAGACTTATGTGCAGCATCTCCAGTGGATAGCACTGGTGTAGAACAATTCCTTTCCTCTCTCCATATTGCCTCTTGTTCTGATATACTATTACGGGCTTTAGTTGCTCCGATTAGTGTTTATGAGGTTAAAAGGGAAATTTCCCAATTATGGAATAACACGGCGCCTGGTATTGATGGCTTGCCTGCAGAATTTTATAAAATCTGTAGTCCTTTGGTTTGTGATGTGCTCACAGTAGTGTTTAATTGGGTTTTGCAACGTCACACTCTCAATTTCCATTTTTGTACTTCAATTCAGATTTTGTTATGTAAGAAAGGTGATAGAACTTTACTTTCCAATTGGAGGCCTTTAAGTCTCCTTAATATGGATTTTAAAATTTAATGAAAATATTGAATACCAGATTGTTGTCCATAGCTCCACACTTGATTTCCCTACACCAATCCTGTTTGGTACCGGGCAGATCTATCTATAATAATCTCCTTTTGCTTCAGGAACTAATAGAGCTTGGTAAAGTTGATGTTATAAAGGGTTTTCTTATGTCCATGGATCAACAAAGGGCCTTTGATCAGGTCCCGCATAGTTATTTGTTTCAGGTTTTATGAACCTGTGGAGTTCCTGATCACTTTATAACTTGGATTGCTTTGCATTATAGTCATGCTTATGCTATGCCTTTAGTAAACAGTTACTTGGGTTCCTATATCCCTATTCGTCAGGGGGTGAGACAAGGCTGCCCTCTGAGTCCATTGCTTTATGTTTTTAGTTTGGATCCGCTTTTACATACAATTTCCCAAGATGTGTGGATTCTTGGTATTGCTTCCCCTCATAGTACCCTTGAGGCCAAAATTTCGGCTTATGCTGATGATGTCTGTGTCTTTGTTGTTGATTTGACCTCTGGAGATATGGTGTTACATCATTTTTCTAATTTTTCGGATGTTGCATGTTCCTCCTTTAATAAATCTAAGAGATTTTTTTTATCCTCTGCATACTGCCATTCCTGAGGTTACGGAGCTGCAAGGCATTCCTGTTGTACTGGGCCCGGTCCAAATTTTAGGTATTGATTTTGGTAAAGGTGATAATGCATTACTTAATTGGTCAGCTAAAATTGAAGCAGTTCAGTCTAGAATCAGATTATGGAAGTCTTGGCAACAAACTAAACAGAAAAAGGTTATCATTACTAAATCTTTACTTCTCCCTCAATTTTTATACCTTAGTGCGGTATACCCCATTCCTTCTGGTTTGGAAGCCACTTTATTGGGTCTTTTTTTTTTCAAATTATTTGGGGGAGTCACCTAAATCCCATTAAAAGAGATGTGTTGTATCTTCCTATTGCACAGGGTGGTTTGAATTGTGTGAATCCGATTACTTTTTACTATAGTATTTTTTTTCATTGGAATTTACTAGACTTTAGTTGTCCACACTCTGAGTTATGGGTGATTTATGCGTATGGTTGGTTACCTAAATTGTCCTCAGAGTGACCAGGTTTGAGCCAGAAAAATTTGCACACTCCTAGTTACCAGATTTATGTCAGACCTGTGATATCGAAACTTAATAGAAGGAAGCCCATGTGTATTGCAAATCGCACAAATATATTTTTGATGTCCTACAATCTAAAGCACATTCCATAGTCCCCGGTTTTAAGGATGTACTGGATGGTCATGTTGATAACCTCCTTAAAAGTTTGGTAGATAAATGGATTTCACCAAGATTATGGGATGTTTTATGGCTTAGTTGTCATGGGCATCTCAATGTTAGGGGGGAAATTAAAGCATAAAATGGTTACTGAACGTACTTGTCCAAGGGATACTTGCATTAATCAGGAGGAAACAATGTCCCATTTTTTTGTTTCCTGCCCCTTTGTGCAAGAATTCTGGATGACCCTTTCTGACCATTGGAGCCAGCCTTTCTGGCGGGCTGTTACATATCTGGAAGTTGTGGGAGGTTTTTTGCTACATTCTACTTTGTTGGATGCAGGTGTAGTACAGCTGCTGTTCGCTGTGTTCAAGTTTCATTTATGGCATGCCAGATGTCACCTTACTCTACAACAGTTATACCACTCACCACTTGAAGTTCTTCAACATGTTGAACAATGATTTGTTGTTACAATGTGATTCTGAACGCAACTGTTTGTCCAAAAATGTATGGCTTATGAGGTGGAAAGAGGTTCCTTTTTTGAAAGACAAAATGGGTTGAATCATTATGCTGTCAGAGAATTGAGTATTGCTGATATTCTCTTTGTTATGTTTTTTTTTCTTATTTTCCATGAATTGTATTATTGTTTTTCTGATTTATTGTTCTGTTTATTAATAAAAACCTTCCCCCTACTTTTTTTGAGAAGTGCCATGGGATCTTTAACATCCACCTGAACTACCACCAGAACAGGCAGATGAGACCTCAGTTTAACATGTCATCCAAAAGACATCAATTCAGGAGTGCAGCACCCCCTGCTCATGCTGCACTACAGTGTCAGTATTGGGATTTAACCTAAGTGCATGGTGTGGGGATATAAACCACAGCGTTCAGATCACCCAGTCTGAGAGGTGATTGTGCTACCTGCTGAGCCACTGACACTGACTATATACAGAGGGATGTGGCAAATCAGTTAAGTAGGGATATATACAATAACAGGCATGTTCAGAGAGACAGGTTCATTTTAAAGAGATTTCATTTATTACTTTCTAAAGGTTTTAAGGAAAGGAATTACTTTGTGACATTTATATGTATGTTATAGGGATATGATGAGACTGAACAAGAAAGTGGACAATGATGACATGCTATTTTGAAACAAAAATTAGGTTAAGAATGGGAGTTTAAATTTCTGAAAAATATTGAATACTACTATATGCATGTACAGGATGGCATTTGCATATATTATATGAGCAGAAGTTTAAAAGAGAGCTTGATATTTTGCCATTTTAATGGGGAATCACTTGTATTTATAAAATATACGAGTACTGCTAGATAATGGTAACGTGAAAACACACTTCTTTAGTGGTGGTGGCACTTAATTGCAATTACATACATAAAATGGGACCTCTAATAACTTTATGTATATATTTCAAACATAGGTAACACAGCATGGGTCTGCCAAAGTAGCAAAGTGCTACAAAATGCCTTGTGATATGATAAATAAAAGGGAATAGAATGGGGCTTTTTGCTTTGGTGTAGAGTTCATCCAACTTTCTGCACTGGGACCTACACGGCACAGTACCAGAATGCCCTGTGGAACTCCATATAGGCACTGAGCAGAAAGGCTACTGGAGACTTGGCACAGAATATGTCTGACACAGCAAGCTAAGCCATAGATGAGATGAGGATCTATGTCACAATAGCGGAAGAAAAAATCGCGACAAGCAAAAACAGCCAAGCAAAGTCAGCACCAACAAAAACCACAATCAGCAAAACACCGAAGAGCAAAAGCAGCAAACAGGACAGTGAGCAGCAGGAAAATATGAACAGTGCAAGGATGGGCAGAACACTACCAGGGGCAGGGGGCTCGGGAGGGAAGCAAATAAAATATTCTAACTCCAGTGGGGGATGCAAATAGTGGAGGGTGACATAGTCGGGAGGGGTGTGAATTTAATATTCTCACTTGGGGGGGATTGAACTCAGGGAGGGGGACAAAGTCAGGAGGAGGGTGAAAGAACAACTACATAAGAACTTACCATAACAGTAGATCTTTGAGGGGATCTCAGTCATCAGGTAACACCATAGGAACCTTCACCATTGGTGAAGGAGAATCCACATGGAAGATTTTCAGCAGTACAACTGGGGCTGCCCATGCCACCGACATCCACTGATGTCACCAACCCTATATAGGCATGGGTGGCCCTGCTCCCTCCTCAGTTCTTTCCCCCTGGAGATTAAGGGAGCAAGTCACTCACCCTGGGGGAATGAGGAGAGAAAGAGGTACCCAGATCTAAAAGAAAAGCTGGGTACACTAGCTAGCCAGTTCCTAGACAGAAGCCCCAAGAAGGAGGGAGGTGGGAGGGAAAATATACCTGATGACTGAGATCCCCTTGAAGATCTACTGTTATGGTAAGTTCTCACATAACTGTTCTATATTCTTTGGGGTTATCTCAGCGATCAGGTATCACCACAGGAATGAGTACCAAGCAGTTACAAGGGTAAATAGAAAGTCTGGGAGGAAGTCTCTTCATAAACTTAAGACAGGAGTCCCTGTAACACAGCCCTGCCAAATCCTGCATGGGCTTTTGAGGCAATGTCCAGACTGTAGTGCTTGGTGAAAGTGTGGACTATACTCCAAGTGGCAGCTGCACAAATGTCAGCGGCTGAGACCCCTTTGAAACAAACCAATGAGATTGCCGTTCCTATGGTGGAATGAGCTTTGACAGCACCAGGCAAATCTTTGCCATACTTGTTGTAACAAAACACAATGCAATTTGCCAACCATTTGGATAAACATTGCTTAGAAACTGAAGCGCCTGCTCTGCCCAAGGCAAAGGCAACAAACAACTGCTTTGACTTCCTGGACTCCTTAGTCTGAAGCAGGTAGTACTTCAAAGTTCTGCTCACCTCATACATATGGAGCAGTGCTTCCCCTGGATTGACATGCTTGGGAAAATAAACAGGAAGGTGGATAGACTGATTAAATGTGAACTTCGAAACCAACTTGGGCAGAAACACAGGATTGGTGTGCAAAGACACCCTGTCTTTGTGAAATATCAAATGAGACTTCTAACACCAAAGGGCCTGAAGCTCTGAAATTCTTTGAGCAGAAGTAACTGCAACTAAAAACAGTGCTTTCCAAGAAAGAAACTGGCAACAGTTTTGGGAGTGAACGTTCTTTATATATAATGGACTGCATCTGACTAAGGAGGGAGTCAGTGCATTGGAGCAGAAGTTTGATGTCTTTGCAGAATATTTAAACTAGAAAATGGGGAGAGAGGTGCAGCACCCAATACATCGAATGTGAAGAACACCCCTCCCACTTCAGCTAGTGATCAAACAGGAGTTCAGCATGTTTGTAGTTCATTTGCATCACCAGGTAAGGAAAAAGGTCTGGCTCCCCATACGATGCGCAGGGGAAGAGCTGGACCTTGCACCACAACTAACACACTGAAATCTGCCCAACAGAAAATCATGTACACAAATGCCCGCAGTCTGGGAAACAAGAACCCAGACCTGGAGGCAACAATAACAGAGGCTAAACTGGACATAGTAGCCATTAGCGAGACATGGTTCACCAGTAGCCACAATTGGGAGACTACAGTACCTGACTATGTACTGTTCAGAAAAGACCAAGGTGCAAAAACGGGGAGGGAGTGTCCCTTTATGTCAATGAAAATATCAAAGCTGCAGAAATTCAGAATATGCATAAGGAGCCAAAAGAACTGTGGGTCACCCTGGAAACAGGAAGTGGGACAGCTATATGAACCGGGGTTGTCTACAGACCTCCAGACCAGGGGGAGTACATAGACACATTACTGTTAGAAGATATACAAAACATGACAGCTAGGGATGGCCCGGAGGCACTGAAGGTTGAGGCACTGGACGCCACACCTCATGCTGCACTAGCAACCCGGGTTCGGGTACGGACTTAACTCAGCGGGGGCCAGCAGGGAGAGGGAGGATTGAGCATCCCAACAGATGCTCTCCTCCCCAAGGAGGGTTACCAGAGGATGCCTAGTGCACCCATCACCCCGAGAGAGTTGGTGGAAGCACAGGCTCTCCAGGGTTCTGGTAGCTTCTTTCACTGGATTCGGGGAGGGGGGATGGTGTTAGGTGCTTGAGATAAGGCGTACATCAGCAAGTCGCCTCTCTGGACGTACATCCTTGTGTCGGCATCCCAGGGTGTCGGGACAGGGAACCACAGAAAAAACAGAAAAAAATTCCTCGGTAGGCCTAGATGACAGCCACTTGGAGGCCATTTAGAGTCCAGCACCCATGGGCAGATCCCGACTGTGCAAGGTGTGCCACAGAGGTAATAGAATGGCAGGTAAGGAGTCACCTGGGGAACTCTAGGGAACAGACACCGTGTAAGAGGACTCGGGGTGGCTTCAGCAATGCCTGAAGAGGTGGAATAACAAGGGCATACTTGCTCCATGTAAAAAAAAAAAAAAACATGACCGCTAAAGGGAAGGCTCTGATAATGGGAGACTTCAACATGCCAGATACAGATTGGTCAATACCAGCCAGAACTAGACACATAGTAGATTCCCTGCAAGGGAGGGCCTCAAACATTTGGTACAACAACCCACAAGAGACAGGGCTATCATGGATCTAGTACTGACTAATGGGGAAATGATCACAGATCTCCAGGTAGAAGGTCACCTGGGGGCCAGTGACCATCACATGGTATGGTTCAGTTTGGCCACTAGAACTAAATCATCCCATACTAAGGCAAAAATATGGGGTTTCAGAGGAGCTGACTTTGATAAGATGGCCAACAGAGTTAAGCTAGCCCTGGCAAGAAGAAATGCAGATGATGGGGTACAGGCAAAGTGGGCAAGCATTAAGGATGCAATACTTGAAGCAACATCCCATTGCGTTAGTGGGAAAAGCAAGAGCAAAAAAAAGGAAGAAATCACTTTGGTTCTCAGAAACAGTAGCAGAAAAGGTCAGAGCCAAAAGGTTGGTCTTCAGGAAATATAAGGGAACGCAGTGGGATGAAGATGGGGAGGCATACCAAACTTCCCTAAGGGAATCAGGGAAGACAGTAAGGCAGGCAAAGGCACAAACCGAGAAAACGCTAGCATGAACAGTAAAAGAAGGGAACAAGACTTTCTGTAGATACATTAGTGAAAGGAGAAAGTCCAGTGGGGGTATTGCTAAAATCAAGGGGGATAAGGGGGAGTGTGTGTGGAGGAGCACCAAGGAAAAGCATCTATCCTAAATAGATACTTCTGCTCAGTATTTACTGAGGAGAAGGTAGGGCAGGGCCCACAGCTCAGCACCATGGACACGGGGGAAGGGAGGTGTGCACATGTCCCTTCACAAAAGAAAGGGTCCTACAAGAGCTCGCTAAGCTCAGGGTGGACAAGGCTATAGGACCTGATGGCACAGGGGTCGACAAATCCCATAGCCTGATGTCCCGGACTACAAGATTTTTTCAGTCAGACTAGCATTAATTAGGTTACCGGTTGTCCCTGGACAACCAATTCAAAATTTTTTTTGTTTTATCGACCTACTGTGCTGTTTCATAACCTACCACTAGGTGCCACCAGTGCCATCCATCAATCTTCATGCAAGTTCAGCCACTGTCACATGGCTTGTCAAAGATTTGATCAGGGGGTGGCCAAGTTGAAACAGAGGTACAGAGCAAGCGTGGTAGTGCGTGGACTCCAGGACCCTCCCCGATCCATCTCGACCCATCGCAGCAGCAGAAGAGAAAAAATATCTAGGACAGACAGGTGAGCCAACAAATTCACTGTGGGTGAGTACATGTCAGCCCAGGGCATTGGCCGCGATGGTGATGGGGGGGGTGGGAGGTTTCGTGCATTGAAGCAGGAGACTGCCGCCGAAAACGCCATTTCCAGACAGGTGATTGCAGACAGAGTGATTTTCTTGCTGTCTGTGATTGCCAGTGATGTACCCTAGTAGAACTCTGTATTTCCACCATAGGCCAGCTATTATCAGGACTGGCAGAAAGTTCATCATTTAAAAAAAACATGAAATAAAAAATACTACTGCGGCGGGGTCTGAAGGGTCAGATGTCTATTTGCAGCTTGGGGTAGGGGGTTCTTAACTAGGTTAGTCAGACCGACGGTCAGAGAAGTCGTGACTTCTCACGAGAGAGAAGACTGCAGCACTTTCACTGTAGTTAGGGGCAGGCTACACAAAAAAAGTGAAAGTCTTGACTGACTCTTGTTGAGAAGGGACCATGCTTACTCATTACTTAACTGTAGTACTGTCTACTACTTGTACTTTGATGCTCCAGTGCACTGCAGTAGATGAAGGGGTGGGGAGTTGGCAGTTAAGCTGGTGCCATTGTGTGTGACTGTACAGTCAGCCAGGGGCTAAAGGCAGCATGGAGTTAGTTAATATTCCCCAAAAAAGCAATGGCCCCTGTCTGAACGAGAAGGCCATTTTTAAGGACTAGCCTTGTTTAAAGTAAAGGCACTGCAGTTAGGTGGGAGTTGCTGGCATAAAGGTAATTATTTTTGTGTGATTGCATTGCAAAGTAAGCTATACATAAAGAAACTGTGTTAGGCACTGACTGCAGCTAAAATAATACATAAGAGACTCTTTCTATAATATACAGAATCTGAAGATTCTGCACTAACTGCCCTGCCTAACTAAAGTGAAAAAGTGTAATCAATTAATTGCTCAAATAAATAAGCCTAACAACAAACTGAGTGTGTGGCAGAGGTATCGTGTGGATACTAAGGAGTGAACTAAAGAGAGGTGACCCTGCCTCTACTGTCCTGTCCTGTGGCTGGCTGTCTTGGGAAAGACACATAAAAAAAGAAAGACAAAGTTATTAAATAAAAAAGAAAAGAAGACAAGGAGGAGCCTAACTATGTTTGGGCTGTGTTGTTGGGGGAGAGGTGTCTGACACTCGTGTGGAAAGGAGTGAAGGGGACGGACAGGTGACCTGCTAGTGTCCTGTGAGTGGCTGGCTTGTGAAGGACAAAAGCAAAAAAACGCAGAAAGAAAAGAGTATAAGGAAAAATAAAAACAGAGGAGCATAACTGTTTGTGGGTTGTGAAAGGTATCGTATGGAAAGGAGTGAACTAATGAGAGGTGACTGACCCTAGTGCTTCTAGTCTAGTGTCCTGTGTCTGGCTGGCTTGGGAAAAACACTACACATACAAAAAAAAAAGAGAGAGAGAGAGAGAAAGTTATTTCAGTAAAATAAGAGGATCCTATCACTGTGTGTGGGCTGTGTGTTCTGACTGATGGGTTGTGATTTGATTTGCCTGACTGTGTGTGTTGCTACCCTGGCCTGTACTGCTGATTTCTCTGTCCTCTTGTCTTGATCTAGTCTTGCCTTTCCTGGCACTGGTTCTGTGTGTTCTATAACAGAAAGTAAACATTTTCAGACTGTCAGTGTTAACATATTAGTATTTAACCCCCCCAAAACAAAACACATACAGTACAAACACTTTGTTCTTTACTTTAATTGATTTTTCTTTAAAATATGCCCCTTTTTAACTGGACTACCAGCTTCAACACAAGGACTACTACTTTCAGACAAGCCACTTGTCCTGGACTACTAGTGAATTTTAAAATTTGTCGACCCCTGTGATGGCATACATCCCATGGTACTAAAGGACCTAAGGGTGAAACTAGCAGAGCCATTAGCAGAACTGTTTAGTGAGCCTCTGGGCAAAGGAGAGGTCCGAGAAGACTGGAGAAGGGCTCATGTGAGCCCGCTCCACAAGAGTGGCAGCAGGGAGGAGGAGGCAGGGAACTACAGACCAGTCAGTCTTACCTCAGTAGTGGGCAAGATTATGGAGACACTCCTTAAGGAAAGGATAGTGCAACACCTGGAACCCACAGGAGTGCAGGATCCAAGACAGCATGGGTTTACAACAGGAAGGTCCTGTCAAACTAGTCTCATAGATTTCTTTGACTGGGTAACCAGAGCGGTGGACAAGGGGGTGCAGTTGATGTCACCTACCTTGACTTCAGCAAAGCTTTCAATACTGTTCTACATAGAAGATTGATTAATAAGCTGGGTAGGCTTGGGGTGTTTCAGAAGTTAGTCAACTGGGTGGCAAACTGGTTGGCGGGCAGATAACAGAGAGTGGTGGTAAACAGTATACAGTCAGAAGAGATGCAAGTCACAAGTGGGGTACCTCAGGGATCAGTCCTGGGGCCAGTCCTCTTCAACATCTTCATCAGTAACATTACAGATGGACTGGAGAGTAAGGTTTGCCTCTTTGCAGATGACACCAAGATCTGAAACAGAGTAGATGATCCAGATGGGGTGGACAGAATGAGAAGAGCTCTGGAAAAACTGGCAAAATGGTCTGAAGAGTGGCAACTGGGGTTTAATGCAAAGAAGTGCAAGTTCATGCACATAGGGAAGAGAAACCCTGAAACTACCTATAGGTTGGGAGGGGAGTTGCTGGCAATCACAAGGGAAAAAAGAGACTTGGGCATCATCATCACAGATAACCTGAAATCATCCAAGCAGTTCACTAAAACAGTCGGTAAGGCTAGAGGGATGTTGGGGTGTATTAGTAGGGGTATCACAAGTTGTAAGAGGGAGGTAATGATCCCTCTTTATGAGACACTGGTTAGGCCCTATCTAGAGTACTGCGTGCAGTACTGGAGGCCGCACCTTCACAAGAACATTAACAAAATGGAGGCAATCCAGAGAAGGGCAACCAAAATGGTGCAGGGACTGCATCAGAAAACATATGAGGACAGATTAACAGAGCTCAATATGTATACCTTAGAGCAAAGGAGGAAGAGAGGTGATATGATCGAAACATTCAAACATCTTAAGGGCATTAACAAGGTGAAAGAGTCTAACATGTTTCAATATAAGAAAAATAACAGGACAAGAGGACAAGCATGAGATTAGAGGGAGGCCAGTTAAGGGGTAATGTGAGGAACCTCTTTTTCTCAGAAAGGGTTGTGGATGCATGGAACAGCCTGCCTCAGTAAGTGGTGGATATGAATACAGTGCAGGGCTTCAAATGGGCATGGGATAGGCATAAGGGAGCAATACATATGAGTATGTATGAATTAATAGGCCATTGATAGAGTAAAGGCCTATGACACATTCATAAGGTAGAAAAAATGGGCAGACTGGATAGGCCTTGTGGTCATTATCTGGCGTCAACTTCTATGTTTCTATGTTTCAAATTGCAAGTCGCAATTGGCTCAAAAGGAGACAGGGTCAACTTCTCTAAAATAAAATTCAAGTCCCAAGCCAGGACAGGAGAATGGATTGGAGGTTTCAGATGCAGGATGCCCCTAAGAAATGTATGGGAGATGTCCAGCTGAACAATTGTGTGCTCACCCACGGCCTCATGAAATGCAGAAATGGTGGACCATGAGGTAAGAATACTGGAGGCCTGAGTTGGACAGTGTGATCAGGTAGTCCGGGATATGATTCACCGAACAGGTGAAAGGGTCTAGGTCATATATGGAAGCCCAGATGGCAAACCATTTCCACTTCATGGCATATATGGCTCAAGTAGAAGGCTTCCGGCTTCCGTGCAGCCATCACGACATCTGCTACCCTGTTAGAGACCCCAAACCTGGCACTGGCTACGTTTGCAGGAGCCAAGCATGCAGATGAAGGGACCTGAGGTTGAGATGGACCAGGGTCCCCTGATCCTGGATCAGCAGATTCCTGCAAAGAGAAAGAGGGACCATCTGCTGAAGTAGAGGGAACCATATCTGGTGAGGCCAGAATGAAGCCAACAGAATCATGCTGGCCCCCTCCAACTGAAACTTGTTTAGCATTCTCTGTATCAGAGGAAATGGAGGGAATGCATAAAAAAACCTCCCACTCCAAGAGAGGGACAATGCATATCACCAGAAAACTCCAGGCTCTAGATCTAGTGAGCAGAAATTGTGCAGTTTTGCATTGAGTGAGGACGTAAAAAGGTCCAGCTCTGGATGGCCCCATCTGACAAACAAGTCTTCTGTGATGGATGGGAAGAAGCACCCATTCATGCATGCTGGACTGAGTCCTGCTGAGACTGTCCACCAGTGTGTTTAGGATGCCTGGCATGTGGACCACAGAGAGTATCAGACTGAACCAGCACCCAGTACCAAACTCTCATGGCCTCCTAGCAAATGGGGTACGAGTGAGTTCCACCCTGCTTGTTGATGTAGTATACTACACTCAAATTGTCTGACTGCACCAGCAGCTGGCCTGGAGCAAGATGCTCCTGAAAAGCCTGCATGGTGTAGAGCACCGCTGTCATCTCCAGGACATTAATATGCAGGGAGGCTTCCCACTGGGACCAGAAACCCTGGGTTTTGAAGGGGCCCAAGTATGCTCCCCAGCCCAGACCTGATGCATCTGTGATTAGGATCTGATGCAGGGAAGAGATCTGGAATGGAACGCCTTGAAGCAGATTCAAGGGGTCCCTCCACCACTGCAGTACCTTGTATACTGGGGAAGAAACCAGGACTTGATGGTCTAACTCATCCATGCGCTGGTCCCTTTGTCCTCGGAGGGTCCACTGGAGTGCATGCATATGAAGTCTGGCCAGTGAAACAGTGGGAATGGCAGCTGCCATTAGGCCCAGCAATCTGAGATACACCCTGCCAGGAATGTACCGGCTCTGAACAACTTCCTGAGCTTGGGCTATGAGGCAGTCTACCCTGTTTTGGGGCAGGAAGGCCTTCCCTTGTGCTGAGTTCAGAGCCACCCCTATATACTGCAGCCTTTGGGATGGTACTAGAACTGACTTGGGCAGATGTCCAGGAAGTGGAAGAGCTGGAGAGTGCACTGCAAAGTTAGCAAAAGCTGTTCCCTGGACAGAGCCTTTAGGAGCCAATCATCCAGGTAAAGGAAGACATACAGTTCTCTCTTCTGAGTGCTGCTGCAACCTCTGCCAAGCACTTGTTAAAGACTCGTGGCACAGAGGATAAGCCAAAGTACAGCACTTTGAACTGATAATGCTCACCCTGAAAGGCAAACCAGAGAAACTTCCTGTGCTGAGGAAAGACCGAGATGTAGTAGTAGTAGTAAAAAGCATTTATTTTTATACAGGATACAAAATGACTTTCACATTTTACGCCATTAGGGTAAAATCCTATTAACAAGGTGTTCCTGTCTTAGATGTTAAGAATCAGTTACATGTATCAGACATATCCAAAATACAATAATTAGTCATACATTTTGCATAAAACCTTCTATACTTAGTCAAAACAGGTGCATCCTACTGCTAGTTAATTTTTTCAAAGCAGTATTAAATTCATGTAAACCTATATCTGTGTTTTTTCCTTATATCTTAAACTCAATTCCAGAATTTTATTGCTACATAAGCAAAATACATTTCTCCTATCCTGGTTCTTGGTGTAGTTGTTTTCAACTCCCTCAATTTTGTTGTATTTCTTAAACCATAAGTATGTTCTACTTTCTGTAGTTTTTCTCTTAAATAAAATGGTTTCCCTGAATCCAGAAGTTGCCTTGTCATAGTGACCCAAATAATTTTTTGTTTACTTTCTAAAGTGAGTCAATTTAACTTCTCATATAGTGTACAATGGTGGGTCCTCCTATCTGCTCTCAAAGCAAATCTTGCCAACCTATGACACATAGTTTCAACCCTTTTTATTACAGAGACCCTGGCAAACATGTAGATATTTATTCCATATTCTAGTACTGGTACCAGCATGTGGTTTACTATGAACTTCTTCATAGATTCATTTATACAATGGCCTGTTCTACGCAGGGCCCCAAGTCTTCCATTTAGTTTGTTTACCTTCTCATTAATGTGATATTCAAAGGTCAGCCTCTGGTCTATCCAGAAACCTAGATATTTATATTCACTCACTTGTTCTAACTCCCTACCATCATTAGACGTATTTTTCAAGTTCACCATGGCCTTAATTTTCTGGGTGAAAAACACAATCTTTGATTTTCCGCTGTTCAAAACTAAATTGGACCTCCCAAACCATTCCTGGATTCTATCAAAATCTGCTCACAGTTCTAATTGTATTTGGCAAACAACTTTACCCTTAACTATTAAAACAGTATAGTCTGCGTATAGACAAATATCTAAAACTGTTACTGTTTGAGCTACTGGATTTTAATAAACCAAAAACAAAAGGAGGCACAGGATCGATCCCTGGTGCATCTCTTGTTTCACCTCTGCTTTTATTGATAATGTTTTACCCACCGCAGTATGTTGAGTAAGGTCTGTCAAGTAGGGCCAGAACCATCTCCTTGTATCTTCTGACACTCCTGAATTTTGAAGTCTTCTCATCAGTGTTTGATAGTGCACTGTGTCAAAGGCTTTTGACAAATCCATGAACACTGCACCCACCGACATCCCCCGATCAAGAGAGGAAACCAAGATGTTGATTATGTCGGTGAGTGCAGTGCTCATGGAATGCCCTTTTTAGAACCTAGACTGGTGCCTGGACAGCTGACCAAATCTCTCCATGTAGTCATAAAGCTGTCCATGTACCAGCCATTCCAGAACTTTAGAAACCACAGATAGCAAAGCTAGAGGCCTATAGTTTGTAGGATTTGATGGATCGCCTCTTTTAAAGATTGGGACAATTTTAGCATTGTTCCATATTGAAGGGAAAACCTCCTCACATAGACTCCAATTAAAGAGTTTTGTCAAAATCGGAGGTATTATGTCATTTGCATCTTTTATAAACCTTATTTCCGACTGATCAATACCTGGAGATTTATTTGCATTCATTTTCTTTATTACCTTTTTAACTTCCCTACAAGTTAGTCTCCTAAATCTAAATTTGGGATATTCTGATCATTTTATTCAATTACTTGGTATTCAATTACATGTTTTCATTTTCCTCCAAGCCTATGACATCTGGTAATTTAGTAAAATAATTATTTAGAATATTTGCTGATCTCAACTCATTTACCATGACCCCTTTTTCTACCATTTGTATTTGAACCTGGTTTTTAACTGTTTTTTCCAAAGTTTTTATTAATGACCAGTATTTTCCTGTCCCTCTTGTCTCCTCACTTTTTTTAGTATAATACTGTTGTTTAGCATTTTTTATTTTTGTTTTAAGACTGTTTCTACTAACTTTATCATTTTCCCAATCTAGGGGGTCCAAAGTTTGATTTGCTTTCTTCCACAGCCTATTTTTCTCTCTTATTTCTTTTTTTATTTATTCAGTAACCCATGGTACATGATTATTTTTTTGATTGATTTTCACAAATTTCATTGCAAACTTACAAAAACAAATTTTGAAATTCTTGTACTGCCAAATGTATGGATGGTATAAGAAATAATCTGGATCAATTTATCTGCCTTAGTTTATCATGGAACCTTTTAATAGAGTATTTTTGAAGCTTCTGACCCATTTTATATATTATTATTTTCCTTATTCTCTATAAAGTAGCCATCCAGGCTTACGTCACAACTTAGAGAGTTGTGATCTGCCAAAACTGGCTGATTAACCTGGACACTATGCGCTTGGATATCCTGAGATATAAATATTAGATCCAGTATACTACCAGCACTCTTTTGAATAGTCTTCCTGGTTGTACTAGATGTGCAGGTACGCATCCTGCATGTCCAGTGAGCAGAGCCAGTCCCCTGTCTTGAAAAGAGGCATTAGGCCTAGCAAAGTTACCATCCATAACTTTTTGTACTTGACAAACAGATTGAGGTCCTTTAGATCTAAAATGGTCATCAGATCTCTTTGAGGACCAGGAAAAACCTGGAATAAAACCCTTGGTTTCTCTGATGCCTGGGCACTGGTTCAATGGCATGCTTGTGCAGAAGAGACTGCACTTCCTCCCAGAGAACAGACAAGTGAAACAGGGGATAATTGGAGGGTGGAGGTGGGTTGTCTGGAGGCTGCTCTATGAGCTCCAAGGTGTGACCCTTTTCTATGATCTGCAGAATCCATACATCTGAAGTTATGGTTCTCCATTGGTTCACATGGAGGGAGAACCAGCCTCCAACCACCACCTCCTGGTGCAGGACCAGAGGAAGGGCACCTAGCAAGGAGTCAAGCAGAGGTGGAGCCAGCCACAGAGATGGATCCCTCTCTTCTGGGGTGCTTGGCTGCCACTCCAGCACCGCAGGGGACAGGCAAGAGGGCCTGGGCTCTACATTTTCTCTGTGGATGGGGAGCTGTACCAGGCCTACTGTTCTGTTTACAAAAGGGAGGCCACCCTCTACCCTTTGATTGAGTGTGGTAGAGGGAATGGACCAATTTGATGGCACTGCCCAAGGCTTGCAGATCATTTATGAGGTCCTGGACATGAGGGCCAAACAGCTTAGTGCCACTGAAAGGGGCAATAAGCACTTTCTGCTGCACATCAGCTCCAAATCCTGATACTCTGAGCCAGGAGTGCCTGCAGAGGCATATGCCCATGGCAGCTGCTCTGGCAATGGTGTCAGCTATGTCACACAGTTCTGTGAGGAGATGTTTGCTAATATCCTCAGCTGCCTGGAAGCACTGAAGCAGCTCCTGCTTTTGAGTGCCCTCAGGAAAGGCCTGGGCTGCAGCCTTGCCCTTCCTCCAATTGATATTTTGGTATTTAACTATGTGTGACAGATAGTTAGCAATCCTCAAATCTAAGGTGGAGGAGACAAAACCCTTTTTCTCCATAGATCAATTCTATGAGACTCCTTGTCTATAGGAAGGGAACTAAGGTGTTTAGGCACCTTAAATCTGGAAGAGCTGTCTTAATGACCACTGAGTCAGTTTCTGCCTAGGCAGAATAACAGGGAAGACCCTGGGGGGTATGATAAAGCTTGTCTGCCCTGTGTGGTGTAGCTGGCACCATATCTGGTCTGTGCCAGGCTGCTGTGCCTGCATTCTTTTGCTGGGAGCATTGGAGGAATGATCTCTGGGGGGGATTCTGGAATCTCCAGGAAATCTACAAGATCTTTCTTGGTGGCATCCTGTTCCTCAATGTGGAAGTCCATGGTCAAGGACAGCGGATTCATCACATTAAAAAATTGGGGTCCTCAGGAGGAAACCTGGAGATCAGGACCACTTCCTCTTCTTCCTCCTCATCCTCAGGAAGAATGAGGTCTGGATGATACTCCTCCTCAATGTCGACTTTTTAAATCTCTGGGTCTGGTGTCAGGTGCACTGTTGACGGCCCACGGGGAGCTTTCTGGGGCCAATGAGTTGGCATCAATGACGAAGCTGCAGTTGATGGTGTCAGTGAAGGGGGCCTGTTTAAGGCACACAGTTGCTGCATAAACACATTGATGAACTTGAGCAGGACTTCATTGAGGTTGACGGTAGGCATCAATGACACAGGTGTTGATGTCCTGCCTGCTCAGTCTTGAGAACTCGATGAACCTGTAGCCCTGGTGGGAGAATGGGCAGGCCACGATGGGAGAGCCATCAATGATGAGCCTGTCATCAACAACAGAGGGGCCAGCGACCCAGAGATCGATGGCTGGGCACCGTGTGAATCAGGCAAGGGTGCTTTTGGTATGGGTCTGGTGGGCACAGAGACCTGGATAGCAGTTATTTTTGTCAGAGTGGCCACAGCTGATGAAGATCCCCCAGAAGAAGGTGAGGCTGATGGGGAGCAAGATCAACGCCAGGGGAAGCAGTTGTGATCTGGGGCTTTCTTAGGACTTTTTCCCCCGAGGACTCGTCTCAGGCCTTGGAGACCTGGAAGCTCAAAGAACTGGCCAGTGACTGGGGAGCCAGGGCACTGGAGGACACCTGCCCAGAGCTGGCCACCTGTTGATCCATCAGAAATTTCTTTAAAGCCTTTTTGCATCACCAAAGGGTTGTTTATTTAAACTACTGGCAGAGCTCACAGTCAGAAACTTCATGGTCAGGCCGAAGACAGCAAAAACAAATGGAGTGTTATTTGTAGAGGCAATCTTCTTTCCACAGCGGCAGCGATGGAAGACAGAAGTAGAAGGATTAAGTCTCAACATAAACAAAAAGAATAAATCTCTCAAAAAGAGATTTTTTTACAAGGTAAGTGAAAAAAGCTGTAGGCTGAAAAAAGGTGCGAATACTGGGACAGAGCTTCCTTGGGGACCAATGCAAGTGAGTCCACGGTGGGGAAAAAACTGAGGAGGGAGTGAGGCCACCCACGCCTATATAGGGTTGGTGATGTCGGCGGATATCAATGGCATGGGCAGCCCCAGTTGTACTGTTTAAAATCTTCAGTGTGAATTCCCCTTCACTGACAGCAAAGGTTCCTACAGTGTTACCTGATGACTGAAATATCCCAGAAGACTTTAAATATTCTCATTCTGGGGGGGGTGGAACTCAGGGAGGGTGACAAAGTCTGGAGGGGAAACAAAAAAATTAGAGCACCCAGAAGTATCAAATCCGGGTCTGCAGCACATAGCAATGGCACACACAGGTGGTGATTCTAACCTATACGTTACTTTGGTAGCACAGTTTCTAGCACACAGTGGCTGGATTACATCACTCAACTATATTACTGCCTACCTCGCTAAACTAACCATGCACTGTAAAGACAATGTAGCTAACCTTGTGTTCGCTGTTACTAATTTGCTGTTTCATACTCGCTGTTTTTCACTCGCTATCTTGACGTAATACCACCATGAAATACCAGTTCTATATGGCAGTGGACACAAATGACACTGGCATATAGGGTCATGGCACATGCAGTGTCTTTAATAAGGTTTGTCTGGCTTAGAACTCCCAATCTATCCCAGAACACTCAAAGAAAAGTGATGGATTTCCCCTGCAAAGGAAATTCACTGTTTTGTGACAAAGTAGAGGCTTACATGAAAAAGGTGAATGAAAACAAAACCACCTACAAAAGCAACACAGAGAAAGAAAAGGCCTCCACTTCCTAAAGGCCTTATGGAAGGGCACATAGAGGTAGGGGATAAGTCGACTATGCTTACATTCCCTATGACTACCCTCTACATAGGGGTAACTTTAGGGGTTGGGGAAGGGGTACCAGGTGTGCAGCTGTACCACCAGCTCCCAAAGCCCAAGCTAAACAAAAGCCCTGACAAGTTTGCACAGATTGCCCATCCATTGCCAGTGGGAGGAAGACTGACTCCCTATTTTCAAGAATGGACAAAAATAACCACAGACAAGTGGGTCATGGAAATTGTAAGTCATGGTTTATCCCTGCAGTTCAGAAAATTCCCCAAACTGCCCAACCTCACGCCCCAACAGAAAGAATCCTGTTGGAGATGGAGGGTAAGAAACTGGTGCCAGAAAATGCAGTGGATAAATTAACCCCCTCGCTGTGGGGCAAGGATTTTATTCCAGATACTTCCTGACCCACAAGAAAAATGTGAAGTGGCAATTCATTTTAGACCTGAGATATTTGAAGAAACACTTAAAGAAAGAAAAATTCAAGATGGTAATACGGGGCTCAGTAATCCCACCTCTACAAGAAGGAGACTGGCTCGGGTCACTGGATCTGAAAGACACTTATTTTCATGTACCAGGCAGGCCCAGCCACGGAAGGTATCTCAGGTTTAGGATAGGGAACTGCCACTACAAGTTCACAGTCCTTCCTTTTGGCCTCTACTCAGCACCAACAGTGTTCATGAAGTGCCCAGCTGTAGTGGCACCACATTTGAGAAGGCAAAGGGTGGTGTTATTTCCCTATCTGAATGACTGGCTAATATCAGGAAAAACACATCAGGAAGCAAAGTCCTCTATACTAGTGACACAAGGCACATTGGAGGACCAGAGCTTCAAAATGAAGCCCAAAAGTCACAAACAGAACCAGTAAAAGTTCTGCACTTTATAGGTGCAGAGCTGGATATCCAGCAAGGGTGGGCATTCCTCCCTCATGCAAGAGTAGCAAATCTGACTGCAACTGCAGAATCCTTCAAAGCAGATCAGCCCAGACTTACTAGGGACTTTCTGCATTTACTGGCACATGTGACCTCTATCATGAACCCACTTCTGAGGGTCAGATCCACTGAGCTCACAGTGCCCACCCCTAAGTGCAATCCATGACAGGAAGGGGGAAACAAGGGATACCCTCTTTGTGTCCTTCTATATTTTTACTGTGTTCATAACTGAACACTTGCCACAAAATCCCAGGGTTCCCTCTTTACTCTGGATCAGGGTACAATACTAGTCTCCAGTCTTGTAGACAAATATGAGCCCTTCTTGGCTGTTACACAAAGGAAGAAGATCCAGGTGTTACAATCTCTTCAGGGTAGCGTTGTAACCCTGATTCTGAATTCTCCCACAAGGAATGCAGTAACCTGGTTCAAATCCCCACAGACCCTTCCTTAAGACTTTGGCATTCCCCCTATCTTTATCCAGACTTTCCCTTTTCAGACCCTTTGTTCAATTTGGTAGCTTATGTTGGCACCCCTTAGAAATAAGTTTAGTCACAGATTATTACTGAAACATCCCACAGTCACACATGGAATATAAAAATCTCGCTCAAGCAGGTTTCTTAAACAAAACAAATGTCTTTACTAAATAATTAAATAATCATCATACAATACAACAAAAAGGTTTGATCAATTCGGTCAGAGAACAGCACAAATAAAAAGTGGACATGTACATACAAAAAAAGCCTTAAAACTGTTAGCTAAATTCTACCTTAAGTTCATAGTGGATTGAAGTCCAGGAAGAGTAAATGAAACTTTCAGTTTCCTTTGATAGAAGTCTTGCTTATTGTGTGTCAGGAGAAGAGTGTCCCTTGAGTGTCAGCAAAATGAGAGAGAGACCCTAGTTTTCAAGCTCTTTGTATAGTGTCAGAATCCCTGGTCTGTCCTAACTTTTAGGCCAGTAGATGTCACGCCTGTGCTTTCCCAATAACACAATTTTCTAGCTACCTTGTGATGTCATACTTCCCTGACAATTATGACACCTGTAAGAAAATCTGCAATAGGCTGTTGCTTCTTCTTAGCAGACTCAGCTCTTCGGCATCACCCAGCCTGCCATCACCTGGTTCCACTCATACCTCCTAAATAGACAGCAATCAGTCCAAGTGGGTGACTCTCTCGCCTCTCCTCACTTCATCTTATCTGGTGTCCCCCAAGGATCCATACTTGGCCCTCTACTCTTCTCTGTCTTTATTAACAACCTTCCCTCCTCCTGCGTAGCCTCAAACATGCATCTCTATGCAGATGATACAATCTTATTTGCCTCAGGCCCCTCTTTCGACAGTGTCCTCCCCGTGCTTCAGGACAATTTCAACATAGTCATATCCTGGTTCCAGGAAAACCTGCTTACACTAAACTCAAAGAAAATGGTCACGATGGTCTTTGGCTCGAGACAGAAGCTGGCCTCCCTCTCAGCCCCCCCCCGCTATTGCTACCACAGATGGCTCTCCCTTGGAGCAAGTCTCCACCTTCAAATACCTGGAAGTTTGGCTGGACAGCCACCTCAGCTTCTCCACCCACATTGAGGCACTCTGCACAAAGCTCCAGCCCAAACTTGCTATCCTCTATCACCACAAAGAGTGCCTACCAATCCCCACACATTGCAAATTGGTCCGTAAAACTATCCTACCAGTAATTGACTATGCAGACATAGTCTATGGAATGGCCCCAGCCTCCTCTCTCGTCAGACTTGACTTACTCCTTAATTCCTTCTGTCACTTTGCTACCACCTCACCCCCTTTCACTCACTGTTGTCAGCTCTAAGCTACCTTATCCCTGACTCCGCTCTCCCACAGGCACACCATTCATGGTGCCTCCTTCATAGCTAAGTACTGGCATGGTTTCCTACCTCCCTACCTCACCTCCCTCCTCACCCCAGCCTCCTCCCTAGGTTACCTTCTCCACCACAGGGACACCCATACTTTCCACCTCCCACACCCTCGCTCGCAAACCGGCCAAGCTGCCTTCTCGTACCACCTCCCCCTTCTCTGGAATAACCTCCCTCCAAACCTTTGTCTGGCACCTTCCAGTTCCATTTTCACTCGACTCATCAAGTGCCATCCCGCCCCACAATGCCCTAAATGTTCAAATGGACACACAACAATACCGAAGAACCACCCCATCATCCACCCATCTACCCCAGCTTCCTAGATCAAGCTGTTTTCATCTCCCTTCTCCCCTTTTCCACTTGAATTGTGTTAAACTGTTTTAACCATTGACTCAGTGTATTTTAAAAACGCTGTATATAGCTGTACATACTGTCTGTTTCTGTATCAACTACTACTAATACTCTTTGTACAAACAGTACCCGGGTCACACCTGGAAATGAGCCTCAGCTCAGTGTGCCTTTCTAGGTCATCAAATTTTAAATAAAAATAAATAAAAAAAAATAAAGAATGGATATTTTTGTCCTTTCCTTTTATCTCATCAAAGGCAATATATTATGAGTTTCCTGGGACCAAAGCATCCTGCCTTTGAAGTGAAAAAGGGCCAACTCCTGAACATTTTATTTACCTCTGTTTCCCTCAGTTAGTTAACCAGGGAAATACCCTTTTTTTATCATCCTTTGATTTTTGCACCTCTGCAGTGCTCCAGTGGGGGCATCCAGCCACCGGCCCCCACCGACCCGGAGGATAACAGGCTCACTCGATATGCGAGGGTCCATGCATGGCCGTCACCAGACCACCCAATGCAATTCCATGACAGGCCTCCAGATCAGTGGGTGCATGGCCATCAAGCTGCTCGGTCATGTCCAGACCTTTTTCCACCTTGGTTTTGTCCCCCTGAGCCAGCAGTGCAATGACGCACAGCGCTTACACTGGTATCTAGCCGAACTCCTCCCCCATGCTGGCACCACACCCTGTGCTTCTTCCAGTCTTCACCAGAGGCCGTCCAAGCATGACGCAACCCCACGAGCCCACCCCAGAGGAAGGAGAGCAATCTCTGTATGCTCAATCCAACCTCTCCCCTGCCAGCCCCCAGTGGCCCAAGTCCATTTCCAAACTCAGGTCGCCAGCATGGTGTGAGGTGTGGCGTCCAGCATCTCAACCCTCAGCGCCACTGGGCCAGCAGGGAAATACCCTTTGATCAGCTACCCCCAAGCCTTTGACAAGTAATTGCCAGCTTTCTGGCAAGCAAGCTGGTTCCTCTCAGGTCAGAGGAAGGTCAAACATGTTAAAAGAAATCCAGTCTCTCTCACTATCCTATAAGACCTTGTCATCCATTTTCCTTGTGGCAGTTTAAACATACACAAAATATAATACAATATGACACCGTATATCTGTACATCTTACTGGAAGTGGCATAGCTCACAATATCTCTCCCTCCTAGGCTGAATTTATGGGAACACGTCCCATACCACATGGTAAGGTTTTCACAAATTCTGTTACTGTTCTAACTGGCAAGATAGGCCATCTGCGTTGGTGTTGGCTGACTCTGCTGAGTGCATAATCATCGTGTTGTAGGCCTCTAGGGCTATACTTCACTTTAAGAGATGACCATTTGTTTTTCCTATCTGATTTAGCCACAACATGGGGTTATGATTAGTCTGCATCTTGAAGCATCTCCCGTAGAAGTACAGCTCTAATTTCTTCCGGGCCCATACCAGTGCAAGGCATTCCTTTTCCATTGTGGAAAATGCTTACTCCCGGGGAAGTAACTTTTTGCTAAGGTACACTATTGGGTGATCTTTTCCCTGATTAGAAGTCTGACTGAGGACTGCTCCATAATCCCCACATATGAGGTATCTGTCTGTACAACAAACTGCCTATTGTAATCTGGACTGACTAACCCAGGGGCACTGCACAGTACTTCCTTTAGCTGTACAAAGGCTAGTTCACAGGCTGGCTCCCAGTCTACTTTTGTGGTCTCTCTTTTCTTTAGCAGGCCAGATGGGGGAGCTGCCAAGGTATTGTAATTTGGAACAAACATTCAATAGGACCCTGCAGTCTGTAGGAAGCTCCTAACCTGCTTCTAGGTTTCAGGCCTCTATTGCCTCAATCTTTGCTTTATTAGAGTGACGCTGCCCCTGCCCCACCACATGGCCTAGGTATGCCACCTCCGCCATAGCCACCTGGCACTTTTCAGCCTTGACAGTGAGCCCTGCCCTCTGTATCCTGCCAAACACTATCCTTCAGGTGGGACAGATGTCCCTTCTAACTGGTACTGAAGATGGCACTATCATCCAGATAAACCACTGCGTACTCTTCAGTATCATGTAACACCTAATTGACCAACCTTTGGAAGGTGGCAGGGATGTTCTTAATTCCAAAAGGCATTACCTTGAACTTGAATAACCCTTTTGGAGTGATGAAGGCTGACCTCTCCCTAGCTCTGGCAGTTAACTCCACCTGCTAATACCCTTTCTTAAAGTCAGTGGTGGTAAGGTATATCACCCCTCCCAACTTGTCTAATAGTTCATCCATCCATGGCATTCAGTGGGTTTCAGACTTCGTGACTGCATTGAATCCACAATAGTCCATACAAAAGTGAGTAAAGCCATCCGGCTTGGGAACGAGGACTACGGGTGAGGCCCAGGGACTGTGGGATTTCTGGATTACCTCTAAATCCAGCATTTCCTTCATCTCCCTCCTAATGTCCTTTATGATAGCCTCAGACACCCGGTAGGCTGTCCACCGTATGGGCGCTTGTGTCCCCATGTCTATACCGTGTGTCACTAAGGGGGTTCATCCAGGCTTGGCCATAAACAAAGAGGCAAAGTCCTCTAAAATCTCCCTCACTTCCTGGGACTGTTCCAGGGTTAACTGGGGCAACAGTTTGATTGCCTCCACAGATAACTCATGCTTGCTTTACTCAAGCAAGTCCACTAGGGGGTCTTCTTTGTCCATCCCCTCCCCAGGACTACACACTGCAAATACCATGTCAGCCCTATTTTCATATGGCATCATCATGTTGACATGGTATATCCTATGGTTATGTCTCCTGTCAGGAAGTTCTACAATACAGTTCATGTAATTTACCTGTCGGACTGCTTTATATGGTCCAGTCCACTAGGCCTGCAGCTTGTCCTTCTGGACTGGGATTAGGACCATGACTTTCTGACCTGCACTGCATGAGCGAGCCCTGGCTCCATGGTTGTACTGGAGCTTTTGCTTCTGTTGGGCAGCTGACAGGTTGCTTTGGGTTGCCCCATAAGCTTCTTCAGCTTCTCCCTAAACTTAAGGACATACTCCACTATGGGAGTTCCCTGGATGGCGTGCTTACCTTCCTAGTCTTCCTGGATTGAGTCTAGCAGCCCACGCACCCTATGTCTATATAAGAGTTTGAAGGGGGAGAACCCTGTTGACTCTTGGGGCACCTCCCTGTATGTGAACAACAGGTTGGGAAGATATTTCTCTCAGTTCCTCCCATGCTATTTAGCAAACACTTGAAGCATCGATTTTAGGGTACCACTAAACCTTTCCACAAGCCCATTAGCTTGTGGGTGATAAGGTGCCATGCATTTCTGCACTACCCCACACTTCTCTCACAAACACTTCATCAGGTCCAACATGAAGGTACCCCCTTGATCAGTGATAACCTCCTGTGGAAATCTGACTTAGGAAAAAATCCCTAGCAAGGCATCTGCCACTTTGTCTGTCCTAAGTGAGGAGAAGGTGACCACCTCTGGGTATCGGGTGGCATAATCAACTACCATCAGGATAAACCTGTGCCCGGGGTACTCAAAGGTCCCACAATATCCATTCCTACCCTCTGGAATGGCTCCTCATCAATAGGCAAGGGAATTATGGCAACTTTGGTTTTATTGCCTGCCTTCCCTATTTGTTGGCCCTTGTGACAAGACCTACAATATTCCTTCACCTGCTGGGTGAAGTTGGGCCTATAGAAATTCTTGGCCAATTGCTGTGTGGTGCATACAATGTCCAGATGTCTGGACATGGGGATATCATGAGCGATCTTGAGCAACCGCTCATGGTACTCCTGGGGAATGACAAGCTGCCTGCCCATTACCCCCTCTCTGTTCTTACGTACTGTGTATACAACAGTCCACTGTCCCAAAATACCCTCTATCTTATGTCACCTCCCTGTGTCCCATCAGATTCTGCACAAGCCCTCAGCCTCTCCAAACTAGGGTCAGTTCTCTGAGCAGCTGCAAAATCTTCACATTTTCCCAAGGTATGGGACATGTCCCCTTCAGTTCCTAAACTGGGGTCCATAGCTCTAGCATCAAGGCATTCAGTGTCACTGCCATCCCTAATCTTCTGACCATTTGTTACCCCTTCCTCCTCAGAGTAACCTTCTGTAGCTGTTTTGTGAACTGCTACTTGGGGAAGTTCTACCTCCCTTTCACTACTCTCCATTTCAGGAGACACAGGCTGAGGAACTAGCCTCCCGTTTTTTCCACAGGGGCTTCTATGGGGCTCAGGGAACTACAAGCAGCCTTTACCGCCTGACCGTGGGTAACCGCACACACCACCCCGTTCTGGAGATTGTTCCTTATAATCACATCCAGGGCGAGGTTGTCTGCCACTGCAACTTTTTGCACTGTCTCTCCTGTCTCACCTCAGTTCAAGAGAACACTAGCAAGTGGCAGAATTTTCTCATCCCCAGTGAATCCCCGTACCATTACAAACTGATTAGGTATAACCTGTTCAGGCCCAACCAAATCCCCTTTTACTAAGACAAGAGATGTCTTGTGTCCCTTAACCCATGGGTTTGCCCCCATTTACAGTAACTAGGTGTATGTGCTCCCTCATGTTTACAGGCATGCTTTCAGGGATACACAGTGCACCCAAATCTGTTCGAGCAGCCTCTTGTCCACTCTGCACCTTTTTAGGACACTGTCTAGCAAGATACCCTGGCTGTTTACAAAACTAGCAGTCATCATTTCTTTTATCCAAGAAATTCCTTTTTTGTAACCTGGGGCTTCCCCCTTACTATGGAGGCAGTGAGGGTTTTAGCTGCACTGAAGGTACGCTTTTTCCTTTCTGTGCTGCCACACTCATTCCACTTCCTTTCAGAGCAGGTCTGCTCCTGGTATAGCAATCCAAGAGCTCAGCAGCATGCTGTGCTTTTTTTGGATCTTGGTCCTCTAGCCAGGTTTTCAGCTCTGCTGGGCAAGCCCAAAAGAACTGCTCTAAAAGTACAGCATCCTCAATTTTCCCCATAGAATTTGCTTCCACCCCCTCCAACCAATGCTTTAAAAACTGCCATTGCTTTGCGGCTAGTTCTTCAACACTCATGTCAGGGCTTTTTTGGAGTTTACAGAATTTAACCATGTAGGCCTCAGGAGTCAGTTCATAATTTTTAAGTAACATAGCTTAAAGTTTCTCATAATCTTGGCTATCATCATTATCCAGTTGGCCTAGCACCTCATGCCTTTTACCTGTAAGCAGCAGGGATAGCTGGAAGCTCCAGAACTCCCTGGGTACCTTGGCCTGGATACAGATCTTTTCAAATGAGTTCAAAAATGCATCCATATCCTCCCCCTCTTTCAATTCCACTATTAATTTGGAAATTTATACGCTAACCCTGGAGTTTCAGGTCTATTCCTGCCACTTACCTCCTCTGGCACTTGTCATTGGAGTCTTAACTTCTCCAGTTCAAATTCCCTCTGGCACTCTTTTTCCTTCCTCTCAGCCTCTCTCAGAAGCTGCATTTCTCTTTCCTCAACCTCTCTTTGCAGCTGCTTTTACTGCAACTCCATCTCAAATTTCCTCTGCTCAAATTCCAGCTTTAATTTCCTCAGCTCCAGCTGCAGCCTGATCCCTCCTGGCTCCAGCTTTGTGGTGACCTTCTCCTGGTGCTGTGGCCCTGGGTTCCCTCTGGTCTCTCTGTCCTCCTCACTGGGACTGGACTGTGTAAAGTCCCTTGGCACCCCCACACCCAAGGTCTAGTCCCTTTCAGTCATTTGCTGCAACTCAAGGATTGGGGCAACCGCTTGCTCATCGGCTGCCACAAGAGCCTCCATGAGGTGCTTTTTGGTTCCCCCTTATGCTGGACCCCTTTTTCCTGACACAATTGCCTCAAGTAGTCTGTAGTGTACTCACTGTAGTTGGAAGTCATCTTCTTTTCTCACTACTACTATACTACCAAAAAAAATGAAAACATGTAGGGAACTTAATACTGTAACCAAATTATTTTTTTCCAAATCTCTGCACTGATTGTGTGTGGATTATTTTCAGTTTGTCAATCTGATACAGTATACTGGCCTCAAATCCAACTGTCATGCCTATGCCACCAATATCGCTCGAATCTCACAGCAACCAGATCTCTGGAATCCCACCACTGTGCACTAGATCTGCCATGAGACCACTCCTAAGGGTCAGGTCCACTGAGCTCACAGTGCCCACCCCTAAATGTAATCCATGACAAGGAGGAGAAACTGGGGATACCCTCATCATGTCCTTCTATAGTGCTCACTGTGTTCACAACCGAACACTCACCACAAAATCAAAGGGACCCCTCTTTACTCTGGATCAGGGTTCAATACTAGTCTCAAGTCTTGTAGCCAAATATGAACCCTTCTTGGTTGTCACACAAAGAGGGAAGATCCAGGCATTACAACCTTTTCGGGGTAGCATTGTAACCCTGATTCTGCCTTCTCTCATAAGGTGTGCAATAACCTGGTTCAAATCCCCACAGACCCTTCCCTGAGACTTTGGTATTCCCTCTACCTTTATCCAGACTTCCCCTTTTCAGACCCTTTGTTCGATTTGGTAGCCTATGATGGCACCCCTTAGCAATAGCAGTTTAGTCACAGATTATTACTGAAACTTCCTGCAATCACATACACAATATAGAAATCTTGCTCAGGCAGATTTCCTAAACAAAACAAATGTATTTACTAAGTAATTAAATAATCATACATTACAACAAAAAGGTTTGATCAATTTGGTCACAGAATAACTCAGATAAAAAATGGACATGTACATACAAAAAATGCCTTAAAACTGTTAGCTAAGTTCTACCTTAAGTTCATAGTGGATTGAAGTCCAGGAAAAGTAAATTAAACTTTTGGTTTCCCTTGATAACAATCTTGCTTTTTGTGTGCCGGGAGAAAAGTGTTCCTTGAAGATGTTCAGCAAAATGAGAGAGACACCCTGGTTTTCAAGCTCTTTATATAGTGTTAAAATCCCTGGTCTGTCCTAACTTTTAGGCCAGTAGATGTCACTTTTGTGCTTTCAGAAAGTAGTTGTCCAGCTCAGCCAGCCTCAATATAAAAATAAATATATTTACCGTATTTCATCGATTTGTAACCGCAGCTTTAAATGCAATATTTTATTTTGGTAAAGGCTTTAATTCGAGGGCAGCATCTAAATGAGGGTGGCTATAATTACAAACAGCCGATCTGGGAAAGTTTAGTACTTAGCTCTGAAATTCAGAGCAAGAATATACTGCCAATATGCCGAATGCCTTTGAGAAAAGTGGAGGAGTCAACCAAATCATTGTGTGCAGCCAAGTAGAACTGCTCCTTTTTGTTTAAATGTAAAAAAAAGCTGCTCCATTATTGAAAGTAAAAGCTTCATACTAGGCAGTTAAAAATATGGTCTGTTTTTATTCCTTTGAGCCCAAAACAGTGTGCTCCCAAAAGGAGAACGAAAAGAAGTTGTTTAAACAACTACGGAGTGTAGATAGAATAAACTGTCCCCGTAGTTGTCTGTTCTACGGGAACCTGACCATACACTCCTGTACTACACGTTGCTTTTTGCGGTACAGAATGGTGCCCTGGAGTAGAAGGTGAGGGGGCTGTACAGTACACTGCATTGTGCGGCATAGAACAGCTGCTCCGAAGAGTAAAATGTTAATCCTGCAGCGAAGAGGGATGTTGACACGGAGTGGTAATATTTATTACTTTTGTACTTTACCACCACTCCATTAAACAAAACTCTGACTCTGAATAGTACTTTGGGGTGGAGGGTCTAACTGTAATTAATTTGGTTGTTAATTTCGGCATAAAAACGGGGGCGGCTTTAATTACGACGTTTATTTTTAACTCGGGCTACAGTTCGAGGGCGGCTAGAAAATGAGGGCGGCTTCAAAACAATGAAATACAGTATTTGGGGAGGACCCTGAACCAATTGGGTGCTGCTAACAATCTTGTACAAATTGGTTACAAAAGGCCCACTCACCCAGAAGGTTATATAATTAAGTAATTTTACTGAGTCAAAGATACAGTATATAGAATTCAGACATCAAGCACAGAATTCCAACATCAAGTAAACATTTTGGAAAATCCTTCATGATGACCTAAAGGTGGCCAGACAGTGTCATAAGGCAGTGGGGGGAACCAGTGGGATGCTGGAGTGCATAGGGAGGGGTATCACCAGCAGAAAGAAGAAGGTGGTGATACCACCGTACAAATCATTGGTGAGACCTCATCTAGACTACTGTGTCCAGTTCTGAAGACCACATCTCCAGAAGGACATAGGCAGAAGAGAAGCTGTCCAGAGGAGGGCAACTAAAATGGTGCAGGGTCTGCACCAGAAGCCCTAGGAGGAAAGGTTAAGGCACCTGAATATGTATACCCTGGAGGAGAGAAGGCCAAGGGAGGATATGATAGAGACTTTCAAATATGTCACAGGTATATAGAAGGTACAAGAGGAAGCATTTTTCAGAAAAAAATGTTCAAGAACAAGGGATCATGCTACGAAACTGGAGGGGAGTAGACTCAGGGGAAATGTGTGGAAGTAATTCTTCACAGAAGGAGTGGTGGATGCATGGAACAACCTCCCAGTGGAGGTGGTGGGGGCAAAAACTGTAACAGAATTCAAGAATGAATGGGATAGGCATAAGGGAACCTTAGTGGATAGGAAAGGGAGGGTAAAGTCAGAGACCAAGTAGGGTCTGCGGTGTTGTAGTAGGTAAGGAAAATGGGCAGATTAGTTGAGCCAAGCAGTCCTTATCTGCCATCAAATTCTATACTTCTATGTATTAAATCCAGGTCAGGAGAACAGAAACTCCACGGTGTGGATGTCACGAAAGCTCCGCACTACTACTTGGATCACACAAAGGATGGAAGGTCCACTAACACTCAATTAGTTGTCACCTATGGTGACATGGGGAAAGGGAAACCAGCAGCTAACACAACCATTTCTAGCTGGATAGTTTCCTACGTACAGTTCTGTTATGACAAAGATGGCAAGGTGCCATCTGAAGGCCTTATGGCTCACTCCATAGGAGGCACTGTGAGGTGACCTTTTGCAGGTCTCTGACCTCCTTCCTGTGTGACCTCCTCCCATGCTTGTGACCTCCTTAGGGTTTGGGAGGATCAGCTCTTTAGGTTTTCTGACCCTATTATAGCTAAAGAGGTATTAAAAAGTATTTTCTGTATGCTAACAGAAAGAATCAGATAATTGAGATGCAGCATTTTTCCCTTATTGTGAAATACTGACTGTAGCTCCACCACTATACAGAGGACAGGTGGAGCTGCAGGCCTTAAAAGAGCATTAATATTTCAAAAGCTCAAATACCCCTGTATTTTTTTTCTTTTTTAGGAACTGCTACAATTTTTTTTTTATCCCTTTTTATGTTTGCTTGTGTGCATGCGCAAGAAACATGATGTGACAGCGTAGGAGAGAAGCGGGTTGTGGAGGCACGGCAGTGTTACAGCCAAGGGAGGCACTGCATTTGGGGGCTTGGCGCTGGTGACCAATGGAGGCACAGTGTGCCGATGACACTGGTCTCCAAAAAGTGCACCAAATTGTAACATTTTCGCCTCAGCAATCAGGGTCCACCTCGTCATTGCAGCATCAGTCATTGTGCTGCAACGGAGGAGCGACCCGTCACTGCAGGGCAGAACATTAACTAGCCTAATACTGTTTGTGAACATGGTGGGCAGCTTGCTGCCACGTTTACAAACAATATTAGGCAGCCTCCCATGCCGAGGAGGTGCCCAATCCCCCTCGGCAGCATGTGCCCCCCAAAACAGTCTTTGTTGACCGATGGGGGCCCCAATCCCCACTGGCTTCAGAGCCCACAATGTTTATTAAGCCAACGGGGGAGCCCACTCCCCGTCGGCATGATGTAACACCCCCCAGTTTTGTTGCCTGCCGACAGGGTGCCCAATTCCCGGTGGCATAATGTCCCCCCCATTTTCTTGTATGCCAACCGGGTGTCCAATCCCGTCGGCTATAGCTGCTCCCCCAAAAAAGAGTCCCTTGGCATGCTGGGAGCCCACCCTAGCATGCCAAATGCCCCTGTAAGATTGGAAACCGTCCCGTGTTGTCTTTTTATTTTTTTTCCCAGTAAAGAAAAAACAGTCCCTCGCTGTTGGCCAGACCTCCCTCCTACAACCCGTGCCCACCCACTGTGCACCCTGCCTCCCCACAGCCCCCCTCACCCCATACTTACCTCCGGAGTCCAGCGCGATGATCTTCGGTGGACCGGGAACACGTCTGCAGTCTTCAAAACCGACCCCGAACTGAGGAAATGCCGGTAAGCTGTATAATGTGATATATAGGGTTTTTTCAACTTTGCTGCATATCTCAGGCATTTTTTGGAATTTTGGCACCAAATTTTCAACATTGGGTTTTTGGGACCCCTCCTCATGAATTCTGTCACTGTCATGGCATTAATCGGGGCCGAAGGGTGATTTTGTGGTCACTGCATGAAACCACCTTTTGGGACTGATTAACAAAATGACAGTGCCAGTGTTCATAAGGTGGGCTCTCAAAAGCCTATGCTGCAAATTTGATGAAAAATTCTAAAATGACTGTTTCTGCAGCGTGCATTATGCGCGGTTTTCTCATAGTAGCGTGCCTTACTTTGTTGCAATATTTTCACCCAGATTGCCAACACTGCCATTTGCCCATACCTCCTTATGAACAGTATAGCTGTCATTTTTCACATCCGGCCCAGATGTGTTTTTGCACTTCCGGCACAGACAAGCACGGTCATTGTGGGAAATCCGTGTTCGGAACATTAGGAAAATCACACTGACACTGTTCATTAACAGAGGTCCTAAAATGGCTATTTTGAAAATTTGGTGACAAAAGTCCATAAACTAACTGTGTTATGAGCGTGCATTGCGCAGTTTCCATGCATGCTCGTAACTTCGCACATTTGCAATATTTTCACGCCATGTTTTCAACATTGCCATTTTTCCACACCTCCTTATGAACAGTACAGCTGTCATTTTTCACATCCTGGCTGAAATGTGTTTTTGCACTTCCGGCACACAATAGCACAGTCGCTATGGGAAATCACTGTTTAGGACACATTACAAAAATCACAGTGACACTGTTCGTTAGCAGAAGTCCTAAAATGCCTATGTTGAACATTTGGTGATGAAAGTTCATAAAATGACCGTGTTACGAGTGTGCATTGCGCAGTTTCCATGCACGCTTATAACTTTGCACATTTGTAATATTTTCACTCCAGGTTTTCAACATTGCCATTTTCCCACACCTCCTTATGTACAGTACAGCTGTCATTTTTCACATCCTGGTTGAAATGTGTTTTTTGCAGTTCCGATGTAGAATACCGTGGTTGCTGTGGGAAATCAGTGTTTAGGACACAGTAACAAAATCACAGTGACACTGTTCATGACCACAGGTTGTTAAATGCCTATGTTGGAAATCTGTTGATGAATCTCCATAAAATGACTGGGTTACGTGCATGCGTTGCTCGGTTTCCACGTATGCTCGGAAGTGCAAGCATTTGTAATATTCCCACTACACATTTTCAACATTGCCATCTCTTCATACCTTCCTATGGATGGTACAGCTGTCATTCTTCACATCCTGCCTGATCTGTGTTTTCGTACATGTGGTGCAGAATGGCACTGTCAGTGTTGGAAGTCAGTTTTCAGGACACATTGACAAAATCACACTGCCACTGTTCATGACAAGAGATCCCAAATGCTTTGATTAGGTGGGGTCACAAAAAGGCCATGTTCAAAATTTGTACTGTGAATACCAACAAATGCCTGAGGCATTACGGTTTCTAATCATAACGTCCTACTCCGTACAGACAAACAGGCATCGGGGTGTGCCTTTGGATTGCCGCCTGTACTGCTCATGCCATCCCACCTCCACCCCCATCCCCCAGCCACTGACAGGCATCGAGTTGTACCTTGGACTCTTCATCCCAAGACTTCACCTCATTCTCCTATGCTGCACCCATTTCAACGTATGTCCTTATGGAATGGGGTGACTGTAAAGCCAACCACCCTAAGGCACAGCTCAACATGTGTCGGTGTCTGCAGAATAGGGTGAGGTGACATGGCTTGACCATCATGAGTGACTACCCAAAACCTTACCCCAAATCCTGTCCACCTCTACAGGATGGAGGTGGGGTTCATGTGACATTCAGTACTTCACTGCCATTCCTATTCTGCATCTGTCTAACTCCTGCATTTCTAATACTAATACCAGCAAGCAAACATTCGGCATTGACAAATGCTTGTTTGTTCTATATGTGGGGTTTTTCTCTGTGTTTTCTCTGCCTTGCCCTTTCCTGTGTGCTTCTCTTTTAAGTGCTGTTTCTCTTGCAGTGAACTGAATAGCTCAACTCTGCTTAACACTTGTTGAGTGTTATATGATGCCTGGCTTGGGCCTTAAGTCTTGCTGAGCCAAATGAAATAAAATTTCACTGAACTGCTGTGTAGTTATGCTTTCATTTTAGAGCAGCATATAAAGCTGCCAGAGCCATCCTAGCAGGGAGCCACAAATATTACTATGCCTTCCTGCATGCTTGTCAGCTGCAGAAGAAACAAGCATTTGTCGATGCTGAATGTTGATTGCATTGGTCTGTTGAGCTCGCTCACTGCCCCTCTGACACTCGCTCAATCTGTTTTTCCCGGTGCTGCAGGCTGCTCTTTTATACTGGGCTCCTGCCTGCGTTGGCAGCTTTTTCTGCCCACTAAGAAATCTGCAGCTGTCCCGACAGAGCCCCATTGAGGTGGCTCACTCCCCCTCTCTCACTTGCTCATTCTGTTTCTCCTGGCACTGCAGACTGCCCTTTTGTACTGGGCTCCTGCCTCTGTTGGTGGCTTTTTCTGCCCACAAAGAAATTTGCAGCAGTCCCAACAAAGTTCCGTTGAGCTCGCTCACTCCCCTTCTCTCACTCGTTCATTCCGTTTCTGCCAGTGCTGCAGGCTACCCTTTTCTACTGGGCTCCTCCCTGCATTGTCACCTTTTTTTGCCAACAAAGAAATCTGCAGCAGTCATGATAGAGCTCCATTGAGCTCACAAACTCCCCCTGTCTCACTCCCTCATTATGTTTCTCCCGGTGCTGCAGGCTGCCCTTTTGTACTGAGCTCCTGTCTGTATTGGCACCTTTTTCTGCCCACAAAGAAATCTGCAGCTGTCCTGATAGAGCTCCGTTGAGGTGCTCAGTCTCCCTCTCTCACGTGCTCATTCTGTTTCTCCTGGTGCTGCAGGCTGCCCTTTTGTACTGGGCTCCTGCCTCTGTTGGTGGCTTTTTCTGCCCACAAAGAAATTTGCAGCAGTCCCGACAAAGTTCCATTGAGCTCACTCATGCCCCTTCTCTCACTTGCTCATTCCATTTCTGCCGGCACTGCAGGCTGCCCTTTTCGACTGGGCTCCTGCCTGCATTGCCGCCTTTTTCTGCCAATAAAGAAATCCGCAGCAGTCATGGTAGAGCTCCGTTGAGCTCACTTACTCCCCCTGTCTCACTCACTCATTGTGTTTCTCCCGGCGCTGCAGGCTGCCCTTTTGTACTGAGCTCCTGCCTGTGTTGGCACCTTTTTCTGCCCACAAAGAAATCTGCAGCTGTCCGAATAGAGCTCCATTGAGGTAGCTCAGTCTCCCTCTGTCACGTGCTCATTCTGTTTGTCCTGGCACTGCAAGCTGCCCTTTTCTACGGGGCACCTGCCTGCATTGGCACCTTTTTCTGCCCACAAAGAAATCCGCAGCAGTCCTGATTGAGCTCCGTTGAGCTCACTCAATCTCCCTGTCTCACTTGCTCATACTGTTTCTCCCACCGCTGCAGGCTGGCCTTTTGTACTGGGCTCCTGCCTGCACTGATGCCTTTTTCTGCCCACAAAGAAATCCACAGCAGTCCTGACAGCGCTCCGGTGAGTTTGCTCACTCCCCCTCCCTCACTCGCTCTCTTGTTCTGTTTCTCACAGTGCTGCAGGCTGCCCCTTTCTACTGGGATCTTGTGTTGGAGCCTTTTTCTGCCCACAAACAAATCCGCAGCAGTCCCAGCAGAGCTCATTTGAGCTCGGTCACTCCTTCCTCTCGCTCGATCTTACTCTGTCCCAAACGCAGATTTCCGGCAGGAGTGCAAAAACATATTTTAGCCAGGATGTGAAAAATGACAGCTGTACTGTTCATTAGGCGGTGTGAAAACATGCCACTATTGAAAATGTGGCATGAAAATATTACAAATTTGCAAAATTACAAGGGTGCGAGGAAACAGTTCAACACACGCTTGTAACACAGTCATGTTATGGAGTTTCGTCACCAAATTTTCAACACAAGGATTTTAGGACCTCTGCTCATGAACATGCCACTGTCATTTTCTTAATCTGTCCCGAACACTGATTTCCCACAGCGACCGCGTTATTCTGCGCCGGAAATGTGAAAACACATTTCGGCCAGGATGTGAAAAATGACAGCTGTACTGCTTATAAGCAGGTGTGGGAAAATGGCAATGTTGAAAATCTGGCATGAAAATATTACAAATTCGCGAAGTTACAAGCATGCGTGCAAACTGCGCAATGCACGCTTGTAACACAGTCATTTTATGGAGTTTCATCACCAAATTTTCAATATAGGCATTTTAGGACCTCTACTCATGAACAGTCTCACTGTCATTTTCTTAATCTGTGCCAAACACTAATTTCCCACAGCAAACGTGCTATTCCGAGCCAGAAGTGCAAAAACACATTTTGGTCAGGATGTGAACAATGACAACTGTACTGTTCACAAGGCGGTGTGAAAAAATGCCAATGTTAAAAATCTGGCATGAAAATATTGCAAATTCACGAAGTTATGAGCATGCATAGCAACTGCGCAACGCACACTCATAAAACAGTCATTTTTTTTGGATTTTTTCCACCAAATTTGTAACATAGGCTTTTTGAGAGCCTACCTCATGAACACTAGCACTGTTATTTCATTAATCAGCCCTGAAAGGTGATTCCACGCAGTGACCGCAAAATCAACTTTTGTGGCTGATTATCACCATGACAGTTCCAGAATTCATGAGGAGGGGTTCCAAAACACCCATGTTAAAAATTTGGTGCCAGAATTCCAAAAAATGACTGAGATATGCATTAAAGTTGGAAAAAAAACATTTATTCCATTATACAGCTTACCGGCATTTCCTCAGTTCGCGGTCGGCTTTGAAGAGTGCAGACATGTTCCCGGTCCACCGAAGATCATTGCGCTGAGCTCTGGAGGTAAGTATGGGGTGAGGGGGGTGTGGGGAGGAAGGGTGCACAGTGGGTGGGCGCGGGTTGCCGGAGGGAGGCAGAGAGACCACCGAGGGACAGTTTCCTTTTTTACAGGTTAAAAAAAAAAAGACATCGCGGGACCATTTTTTATTTTACAGGGGCATGTGGCACACTGGGGTGGGCTCCCAGCATGCCACCGAGTCTTTCTTTGGGGGCAAGCTGTAGCTGGACGGGGATTGGGCACCCTGTCGGCACACAACAAAAAGGGGAGGGTGACATTATGCCGACGGGGATTGGGCACCCCATCGGCAGACAATATAATGGGGGTTTACATAATGCTGAGGGGAGTGGGCTCCCCCATCGGCAACATAAACATTGAGGCACTGAAGCCGACGGGGATTGGGGCCCCCATCAGCAAATAAACACGGTGGGTGGGGTTAATATTGTTTGTGAACACGGCGACAAACCACCGCCATGTTCACAAACAATATCAGTGTGTCAAGATCCCGCCTTGCAATGATGGGTTGCTCCCTCATTGCAGCGAATGGCTTATGCTGCAATGATGAGGCGGTCCCTGATTGCAGCGGCTACATTTTTACAAGTTGGTGGCACGCTGGCTGAACTAGTGTCAGCAGCAGCGTGCCACAGCATTGGGGGATGGTGGACAAGCCTTTAAAGGCTGTGGGGGAATTGGCCACAGCAGTGCCGCACCTCCACAACCTGCTAGTGGAGAAAGCTGCCGCAATATGTTTCTTGCACATGCGCATAATCAACATAAAAATTACTTACTACAGTAATGTTGTTTCTTCTAAAGGAGTCCTAATGTATTCTGACATCTGCAGTAAGACCTTGTTGTTCTGCTGCCCCGGAGAGGAAAGAGTTAAAGCTTACATTCTAAGTAGGCATGTGCTCGGTTTCAAATCACTGTTCCTTGGTACATTCCCTTCAACCATCAGATTCTTACAAGCAACCCCAGAAAGCTTATAAAAGATTTGAAAAACAATAGTAAATGCTTATAGCATTTAAATGGAAACTTTTCCTAAAAACCTACCACCCCGACATGGGCTAAGACTCAAGTCACAGATGCCCACTGGAGAAAAACAAAATTCCAAGTAAACACAACAAAGTGTATGAGCTGGAGTGCAGAGACCTCAGGTTCTGGCAGGGGAGGCAGGGTGGGAAGTCAGAATACATAAGAACTCCTTTAGAAGAAACAACATTACTGTAGTAAGTAATTTTTTCTTCACACAACAAGAAGTCCTAATGTATTCTGATATGTGCAGACTACCAAGCAGTTCCTTTGGAGGAAGGCACATAACCTACTTAGGAAAGAGGCTCTGCAATACTACTGTTCCAAAGCTGGCATCACTTCTTGCCTGCACATCCAGGCTGTAATGCTTGGTAAATGAGTGTACAGTTTTCCAGGTAGCTGCTTTACAGATTTCTGACAAGGGAATGTCTCGCAGCTATTATAGTGGCAGCTGTGCCCTTAGTAGAGTGAGCCCTGAGGCCTACATGGGGATCCTTCCCTAGTTTCTGATAGCAAAACTGAATGCAAGACACTATCCATCTTGCAATGGTCCTTTTAGTGGCAGGCTTACCCCTGCCCACTTCCCTGCAGGTAAGGAACAACTGGCTATTGTTGCCCCATGGCCTCTGGTCAGATCCAAGTAATAGCTAATAACCCTCTTTATATCCAGGCTATGTAGCCTACATTCCCTGAACTAGAGTGTTCAGTGAAGAAGACAGGCATGTTTATAGACTGGTTAAGGTGAAACTCTGAGACTATTTTAGGGGGAAACCTTCTATTTGTCCTGAGAACCACTTTATCATTATGAAATGAGATATAGTTAGGTTCCACAGATAAGGCCTGTAGTTCAATGATACGTCTTGCTGAAGTGATGGCTACTAAGAACACAGTTTTCCATGTCACAAACTTTAACTCTGCTGAGAACATAGGTTAGAAGGGAGGGTTGTATTAATTATGCTATGCATGTATTTAGATCCCATGAAAGGACAGGCTCCCTATGAGTGGGGTGTAAATGCAATAGCCCCCTTAAAAATTGTTTAAATATAGGGTCAAAGGCTAAAGAGGAAGATTTATCTGCCGGCAAGCACAGACTGCTGCCAAGTGCACCCTCAAAGTAGAAGGCTTAAGGCCTAGAGAATGTAAGTGAGCCAAATAATCCAATAGAAGTGGAAAGCCCACCTTTTGTGGTTCCACACCTGACTGAGTGCACCATATGGTAAACCTCTTCCATTTTGAAGAATATGTTTTCCTAGTGTTTGGTTTTCTGGAAACTTTTAGGATATCCAGAACCAAGTCAGAAAGTTGCAAACCAGCATATTGAAAATGTCTTTGAGAACTAGGTGATTCAGTGACCACTCGTGGTGGTTCTGGTTGATCCTGCTGGAAGAGTCTGCCAGAACATTGTCCTTCCCTGGAAGGTGAACTGCTAACAGAGTTACCTCCAGGGAGTAGGCCAGATTCCAGATCTTCAATAGCTTCTGTACACAACTGAGTGGACCTTGTGCCACCCTGTTTGTTGATGTAAAACATGGTTGTGGTGTTGTCTGTCCTGATCTGCAACACCTTCCCCTGAATCATGGAAGAAAAGGACCAGAGAGCCAGCAAGACTGCTCTGAGTTCCAACAAATTTATGTGCAGAAGAGACTCCTGAGGAGACCATGTGCCCTGAGCTATATGCTCCCCCAGATGTGCACCCCACCCCAAGAGGGATGCATCTGTGGTGAGTACTACTGTGGGATTTTCCTGAAGGAATGGGACAACCACCCTGAGGTTGTCCCTTTCCCGTCACCACTGCAGAGCTTGAAGAAAGGTGGAAGTCACTAGAATCAGTTTGGACAATGAATCTCTGCTCTGGGACCAAAAGGACTTCAGATGGAACTGAATGTCTCTCATCTGAAACCTTGCCCCTGGTACCACTGCTGTTGCAACTGCCATGTGTCCCAGCAACCGCAGAAAGTACCTGGCTGGTTTGGGGAGTGGAGCTTGAAAGAATCCACCAACTACACAATGTCATCCACCCTGTCTGGTGGAAGTCTTGCTTTTCCCAAAACTGTGTCCAGTTCCGCTCCTATGAACTGCAGGAGCTGAACTGGCTTCAGAACTGACTTTTTTATATTTATTAAGAAGTCCAGCGAGCGAAGAGTAGCCTGACTGCCAGGGCCTCTACCACCTGCTGTTGAGACTGATCTACCAACAGTCAGTCATCAAGGTAGGGGAAAATTGAAATTCCTAAATGCCTTATGTGTGCCACCACCACTGCCAGGCTTTTTGTAAACACTCTGGTAGCTAAAGTCAGGCCAAAGGGGAGGGCCCTGAATTGGTAGTGACCTGATGGCAGTCTGAACCTTAAGTATTTTCTGTGTGACTGTCTGACAGGGATGTAGAAATAAGCATCCTTGAGGTCTATGGATGTTTGCCTGAGAGTGGGCAATATCATAGCCAGGGTGACCGTCTTGAATTTTGACTTTGTTAGGTGTTTGTTCAGGAACATTAAATTCAGAATGGGTCACAAATCCCCATTTTTCTTCAAGGTCAGGAAGTACCTTGAATACAGTCCTTTCCCCCTTTGGGACAGAGGGACATTTTCCACTGCCCTGTCCTGGAGAAGGGTTGTAACTTCTGTTTCCAATAGGGAGATTTCTGCTGGACAGGCAGGCTTGAACAGCCTTGTTCTCAATCTGGGAAATTGTTTGAAATTTAAAGCAAGGCCTTTACCTACCACCTCCAGAACCCATTTGTCTGATGTTATAGACTGCCAATTCTGGAGGTAGTGGGCAAGCCAGCCCCCTACTAGAACTGGGGAGGTAACCCACAACTCTTCAGGGAGTCTGTTTAGCTGTGTCCTGGGTTGGGAAGCTGGACTGGAATGAGTAGCACCACTCCTGTCCCTTCCCCTAAAGTATCCATGCTGTTGCTGATAGACAGGGAAAGCCTGGACCTGATAGAAAGGCCTCTGGTAAGGCTTGCCCCTGCCTCCCCTACCTTGCTGTTTTTGAGGTGTGGCAGCCTTTTCTTTGGCTGCAGCACTCATATAGGAAGTCCTATATTCATCCATTTTCCTCATGTAGGCCTCAGTCTGTTCTCCAAAGAGGGAATTCTGGACCAGAGGAAAATCCAAGGCCTTTGTTTGGGTGTCCTGTGACAGGTTCGAGGTTCTCAGCCCATGACAACCTTCTCAGGGATATAGAGGTGTCCAATACCCTGGATGCCAAATCATTGGCATCCACTGCCATATAGAATTGCTGCTTAGAAGCCTCAAATCCATTCCTAGCCATTTCTCCCAAATCTGCAGCCAAATCAGCAGGAATTTTAGCTGCCAGAGAAGGCACAGCTTCCCACAACTTCTTTTGATACCTTGCCACATAAGCCATGTAAGGGGTCTGTCTGGCAATAAGGGAGGAGCCCAGGTATGACTTCTTTGCCATAGAGTCAATCCTCTTGAAGTCCTTCTCAGGAGAGTGGGAAGATAATGGGATGTTTGCTTTTTCACAGGCAGCAGCCTGAACTACCCCTTCATGGCCGGGGTGACCAGACAGAAATTCTGTGCCATTTTTTGGCCACCGGATACTTTCTATCTGTCCTCTTATCTACAGGAGGGACAGAAGTAGAGGTACCCAGGATTTTTAGTGTCTGTCTCTTAAAAGACTTGTGGATGGGTACCACCAGCCTTTTAGTGGCAGGGACATCCATCATCTCGACAGAATCTGGTTCTTCCTCCTCTTCTAAGGATTCTTGAACCAGTAACTGGAAGGTTCAGCCACCTTTTTCATAAAAGAGAAATGAGTGAGGGCATCCTCCAACTGTTTGGGTGGAGAAATGCCCCCCTCATGTTCTGGAGAAACCTCCAGTTCAATAAGACCGTAAAAGTCCTCCTCCTCCTCATCATCATCGTCCTGTTCAGCCTCCTGATCCCATGGGTAATCACATTCAGAGGGATCCAAGAGGATTTGAATTGGTTGAGGAGCACCCCTACGTACCACCGGTTCAGCTGGACCAGACTGAAGGGATTGAATAATGCATATCACATTAGCAATCTCCTCCACGGTCAGAACCGCAACCGCTCGCAGCTTAGGAGCTGGTTCAGTGTGCTTTTCCTTCTTTTTCCTTTTCACAGTAGCTGGTTCAAGGGCTGTATCCATGGTTTGTTTTGAAGAAGAAGAGGTATCACCTTCCCCATCTGGTTCTTTTGAACCTGAACCAGTTCAGCCATCCGTGTTAGCAGATTTCTTGGCCAATTTCTCATTCAGTCGGTAAAGGTGCCTGTCAAGCATCAACTGAGGGAAATTCTTACAAATGTCACAGTCTGCCTCTAGGTATTCCAACCCTAGGCATACAACACAAGTTGTGTGGGGATCGACCTTGGCCAAAGTGTCCCCACACTCCACACATTGTTGAAACCCGGTTGGTCAGGTTTTATTTTTGGATTTCTGTGACTTCATCTCTAGCTTATCCAAGTGGCAGTTAGGCCGGATAAGAATCCAAAAGTAGCTCTGGTTAATAGACCATTATTAGCGGTCCAGAAAAAAAATGACAAACTCTTTTTTTATTAACCAAAACTAAACAACTTTCACAGAGAAAAAAGTTAGAGAGAAAAGGAGAAAAGGACTCAATACCCCAACGGTTGGATGGCAACTGCAAAAGTACTGAAACTTACCCCATTGAAATAAACCAATGAAATGTATACTATACTAAGACAGTACTGAGAAACTAAACGCTAGTGAAAAATATTAGTCGGTAAGGTAACCGCAGCGATATACCACTAAACCGACAAAATGCTGAGGAGAAATCTCCAAGGCGTCTTCACAGTAAGGTGGAATAAAGAATCTGACAGTTGAATAGAATGTATCAGGAGACAGTGATTTGAAATCAAGTGCATGCCTACTTAGCATGTAGGCTTTAACTCTTTCCTCTCCGGGGTAGCAGAACAACAAGGTCTTACTGCATATGTCAGAATACATTAGGACTTCTTGTTGTTTGAATAAAGTGTTTGTACAGAGAAAACAAGTCAGAAAACTACATAAGTAATTGCCCTAGCCTGGTTACCTTTGAGGTTGAAGACATTCCTGCATATATTATTTCTTTTCCTCCCTTCTCTGGTTTTGCAATGAGTGCCCCATTTGGAACAGCAGTCTGTTTCAATCTCCCTCTCTCTTTCTTTCTGCTGCTGAAATGCTATGGTTTTCACTTAGCTGTTTACACAGCTGAGCTGGCCTGCAGTAGTCAGATATTTTTTAGTGATGCATGGATAATGCCTTTGTGGATCTGATTGTGATCCATTGGATAGTGGCAGTATCTGACCTGGGATCCAACCTAAGTTGGAGGTCAGATCCCACATTACCTGAGGTCAGATCCAGTGATCTGCGGTCAGATACAGGGATCTGCAGTCAGATCCAGTGTAGGATCCAGGGATCTGACCGTGGATCTGGGGGATCCTACCTGGATCTGGGATGGTCAGATCCATGGTCAGATAGCACTACTATCTGACCAGATCCACTATCTGGCTGAACTTCAGGTATCTGATCATATCCTAATTTATAGGATACTATCCAAGCAACACTAGTATTTTACTCTCCCCATTCCTGTTGCCTCTGTGTAGCAGAACATTTCTTTTTAGTCCCTGTTTTTGTTTAAATAACACAAATGTTCAACAGCAGTACTGCTAAATACTAAACAAATGCATAGTAATTTGCATCAGGACACTGGCATAAAGGGAGAAAATGGCTATTTGTTTGATTTTTCTTTAAATTTTGTTGTACACCTCATGCTTACCTGCTCTCTCTGGGGCGTATCTCCATTTCCTTGTCCTCTGTTTCTAGGGACCACCTGGCTACACCTCCCCTATATTTAGGCAGGATCTGGGATTAGGGGAAACTCCTAGTAGAAGGTGGCGTTAAGCTATAAAAAAATATAAAATTGTACATATACTTACCTGAATTATATGTACCGGTTGTATATATTTGTCTTATCTATATAAAGGTTTAAAATTAATTTGTGAATGGTTTTATCACACTGAATTTAAAATATTATTATTTTGTTCTATCAAATGATGTCATGACAGACCTTAAGTCAATCATTTAACATCTGGATGTATATGAAGCCAACATCTCCTGAGTCTCATCAGTTTGTTTGTGGCAGAGTTGCAGCCAAGACAGAGCTCTGTGCTAGTGTTGGATCCAGGCATTAGGTGAACTCTTGGTGATGTAAACTGTTGTATTACCTGCCTGAATATCTTGTATAGCCTCTTTCTGTTTGAATTCTGATTTTGTTTTATTTTAGTTGGTTTTTATTTTGGCTTAATGAAATGTATTGGAAATTGAAGAACCTGACACTGACTTCGGAGTCTTCCCTCCCAGTTTGTGACAATATGGTGGCAGTGGTGGGATGCTCAGTCCAGTACCCAGCTTAGCAGCATGACAAGTTGTATGAGTGGGAGAAGAAGACAGCCACTGGGTTCTAACCAGATTGTAACCAGAAGTATGGCTGACAAGAAAGACCCCGATGTGTGTCATAAGAGGCTGTTGGGGTAAGCCAGAGAACGTATACAAAAAAGGGGGGAAGAATGGTTTGAAGCCCATCCTGAATCACTGCAGGACTTATTATCCTGGTTGTCCCTCAGACAAATAGAGGCTGACAAGCAGAGAGAGGAAGATAGCTGTATAATGGAAAAGAAATGAAAAGAACAGAAAGAAAATGAACAGAGATGCTGGAGGCTATAAGAAGTGGTGCTCCACTGCCTCCTACAGATGAAAGAGGTAATTATACCCCTCTTCTAAAAGACATTAACAAAACTATGCCCCTTGGATGACAACAAGGCATAGTTATTGACATCTGAAAGAGTGGCAGAAGCTTGTCAATGGTCTTGTGATCAATGTATGGTTAGGTTACCTGAAGTTGGGAAGTGGCACAGGGAGGGATGGGGAGGGGAGAATAGGGGTAGGGAAAGGGAGAGGACCAGCTAGAGAGTGGTCTCACTGAATGCAAGAAGCATAAGAAATAGAACAGCAGAGTTGCAGGCTCTCTTAGCGGTGGAGCGGGCAGCCATCACGGAAACATGGGCCAACCAGTACCAGGACTAGGATATGATGATCCCGGGGTTTAGGTTATTCAGAAGGGATAGGGCTAAGGAAAATGGGAGGGAGTGGTTATCTATGTAAGGGAAGGATAAAATGCATAAGGGAGGGAAGGGAGGACAGAAGCACTATGGATGCAGTTCCAAGATGCAAAGAATAGGACACTGAGTATAGGGGTGGTGTACAGGCCATCAGCTCAGGGGACTGACCTGGATAGGGAATTAGCTGAACACATTAGGAGGGTCTGCAGGAAGGGGAGGACAGTGGTGGTGGTGGGGGACTTCAACCTACCGGGGGTGGAGTGGGGCATCCCATCCACCATGAGTGCAAGGGAGTGGGTCCTGCTAGAAGCTTTTCAAGAAAGCTTTCTGACACAGCTGGTCCAGGGGCCGACTCAGTTAGAAAGGGCTCTGGACCTTATACTGGATAATGGGGAAGCTGTAAGGAATCTGGAAATGGAGGAACCACTGGCTGGGACTAACCACTATTCAGTGTGGCTCATGCGCAACATGGGTAGGGAGACAAGGGGCATGGGTACAAGGGTGATTGAGTTTGGGGGGGTGGACTTTAAGAAGATGGAGGAAATTTGGGGCAGGCACCTAGCAGGAATGCAACCACACATGGATGCAAACCAGAAATGGGACATCATAAAGGAAGGGCTGGCGGAGGCAACAGAGTCTTGCACTGGAAAGAAAAGTAAGAAGGAGAGGGCAAAGAAACCCAGTTGTCTGAAACAGGAGGTTATGAAGGGGTGAGGGCCAAGAGGGCAGTGTTTTGAAAGTACAGGAAATTGGGGAAGGGTGAAGATAAGGATACATACATGGAGAAGTCCGGGGAGGCTACCAGACTGGTCAGGGCAGCCCAGGCATCCAGGGAGCTGAGACTGACATGGGGAATTAAAAGTGGAGAAAAAGACTTCTTCTGCTACATCGGAGAGAGAAGAAAGAGCAAGGATCAGCTGGTGAGGATTAAGAAGGACAGGGACTGGGTGGAGAAAGGGTCAGAGCAGGCAGAGGCACTGAATGAATACTTTCTGATCTGTATTCATGCAAGAGAAGGAGAGACAGATACCCCAGGTGAGGTGTGGGTGGGTAGGGGGAAGGGAGAGGATGGCAGATGTAGGGATTACAGAGAGCAGGGTACTAGATGGGTTGAGGGTATTATGGGTGGACAAAGCTCCCGGACCTGATGGCATTCACCCTAGGGTGCTAAGGGAGTTGGTAGAGGTCCTGGCAGAGCCACTAGCTGACATGTTCAATGCCTCCCTGGACACAGGATGTGTACCAAAGGACTGGAGAATGGCCCATGTGGTGCCCATCCACAAAAGTGGCCCAAAGAATGAACCAGGAAACTATAGGCCAGTGAGCCTCACATTGATCGTGGGAAAGCTCATGCAGACCATACTAAATGAGAGGCTAGTGAGCGTCTTAGAGGAAAATAGTCTCCAGGATGGTCAACAGCACAAGTTTATAGTGGGAAGATCCTGCCAGACAAACCTTGTAGAGTACTACAACTGGGTGATACAGAAACTGGACAAGGGCCATGGAGTGGATGTCCTGTATTTGGACTTCAGCAAGGCCTCTGATTCAGTGCCTCATGGGAGGTTGAGGAAACTGGAATATGCAGGGGCAGGACCAAAAATGGTGAAATGGATCACAAACTGGCTAAAGGGAAGACAGCAAAGGGTGGGGGGGGTACCTCTCATCACCAAGAATGGTGATGAGCAGGGTACCACAGGGATCGGTACTGGGACCGGTGCTGTTTGAGATTTTTATTGCAGATATCTCACATGAAACCCAGAGCAAGATTAGCCTGTCTGCAGATGATACCAAGATGGGAGCTGTGGTTGATGACACGGAGGGGTGGAAGGGGTTGCAGGAGGACCTGACTAAGCTACAGGAGAGGGTGGAAACATGGTAGGGGTTCAATGCCAAGAAGTGCAAGGTTATGTACTTCAGAGCCAGGAAACAGGGGAGGGATTATCACTTGAATGGGGTACAGTTGGGGAGTTCCACAGAGGAGAAGGGCCTAGCAGTGATCATTAAGGGGAGCATGAATAACTCTGCTCAGTGCAGGAAGATGGCAGCAAAAGCCAACAAAGTGCTGGGGTGTATTGCAAGAGGGATCTCCTTCAAAAGGAGGGAGGTCATCCTGCCCCTGTATAGGTCATTGGTCAGGCCTCACCTGGAGTACTGCATGCAGTACTGGCACCCATTCCTGAAGAAGGACATCAGATTGTTGGAGGGGGTGCAGCGAAGAGCCACAAAGATGATCCAGGGATTGGAGAAGCCCTATGAGGACAGGCTGGGAGAAATGAATATGTATTCACTGGAGGAGAGGAGAGATAGGGTGGATATGATCAAGACCTTTAGAAACATAGAAACATAGAATTTGATGGCAGATAAGGACCGCTTGGCCCATCTAGTCTGCCCATTTTCCTACCTAACAGATAAGCTGCAGATCCTAGTTAACCAACAGCTTACTTCCTCCTACCCCCCACTAGGACTGCCTTATGACTGTCCCATGCATTCTTGAATTCCCCCACTGTTCTTGACTCCACAACCTCCTCAGGGAGGCTGTTCCATGCATCCACAACCCTCTCTGTGAAAAAATACTTCCTCACATTACCTCTGAGCCGCCCCCTCTATCTCTAAATTGTGCCTTGTTCTTGTAACGCCTCTTTTCTGAAAATGCTACCTTCTTGGACTTTGTTGATTCCCTTGAGGTACTTGAAAGTTTTTATCATGTCCCCTCTCTCCCTTCTTTCCTCAAGGGTATACATATTAAGCTCCTTTAGTCTTTCTTCGTATGTCTTCTGGTGCAGACCCTGCACCATTTTGGTTGCCCTCCTCTGGACAGCCTCCACTCTGTCTATGTCTTTGCAGAGATGGGGTCTCCAGAACTGCACACAGTACTCCAGATGGGGACTTACCAACTGTTTGTACAGACGGATAACAACTTCCTGTTTTCTACTATTGATGCCTCTCCCTATGCATCCCAGTATCCCTCCAGCCTTCCTTACTGCCTTCTCACATTGCTTGCCCACCTTTAGGTCATCTGATATAATTACCCCAGGTCCCTTTCTATTTTACTGTTGTCAGTATCTCACCCCCATTGTGTATGTTTCCCTGGTTTTGTTTCCCATGTGCATTACCTGCACTTCTTTTGCATTGAATCTGAGCTGCCATACATTTGACCATTCCTCCAACCTTGCCAAGTCCCTTCTCATCCTTTCCACTCCATCTTGTGTATCAACCCTGTTGCAGATCTTTGTGTCATCTGCAAAGAGACATACTTTTCCTTCCAGTTCCTCTGCAATGTCACTTATAAAGACATTAAAAGAACCGGTCCCACTACTGAACCCTCACGGTACCTTCTAAGTAACCCTCCTTTCTTCACTGTGTACTCCATTTATTACTACCCTTTGCGCCCTGTTGTCTAGCCAATTTTTATCCAGGCTACCACCTTGGGACCCACTCCAAGGCTGGCTATCTTGTATATTAATCTTTTGTGTGGGACTGTATCAAATGCCTTGCTAAAATCTAGGTAGACCATGTCCACAGCCCCTCCTGGTCTACTACTTTGGTCACCCAGTCAAAGAAATCTATTAGATTCATCTGACATGACCTTCCCATCGTGAATCCATGCTGCCTTGGGTCCTGTGCCCCACTGGCCTCTAGGTACTCAACAATTCTTTCCTTCAGAAGTGATTCCATTATTTTCCCTACCACTGAGGTCAAACTAACTGGTCTGTAGTTTCCTGCCTCTGTCCTGCTCCACTTTTGTGAAGAGGAATCATCTGCCCTCCTCCAGTCCTCAGGTACCACCCCATCCTCCCATGATTTGTTAAAGAGAGTAGTCAGCGGTGTCACTAGTTCTACCCTTAGTTCTTTTAGAATTCTTGGGTGAATCCCATCAGGCCCCATTGCTTTGTCCACCCTCAGTTTCAAGAGTTCTTTCAAAACCCTTTCTTCTGTGAATGGACTAGTATCGACCCCCCTATTCAAAGTTTCTCTCTTGTTTGGTTTAGGTACCTCCCCCTCCTCTTCCTTTGTGAATACTGAGCAGAAATATTCGTTCAGTATCCCTGCTTTTTCACTGTCACCCTCTACCCACATTCCCTTCCCTTTATTAAGCTTCAGTATCCCTCCTTTGGTCTTTCTTCACTCCCTAATGTACCTATAAAAGGTCTTATCCCCCTTCTTAACAGAATTGGCTATCCTTTCCTCGGTTTGGGCCTTTGCTATTCTGACTGCCTTCCCAGCCTCTTTCTTCTTTAACTGATAAAGTTCTCTGTACTGCTCCTTCTGTGTTTCCTTATATTTCCTGAATGCTGTCCTTTTCTCCTTAACCTTCCCTGCACACCTCTTTTGAAAACCATATCAGTGTTTTCCTTTCATTGTGTTTTATTGATTTGCTTTACACAAAGGCTTGTTACCTCTGTGATGGCTGTTTTGATCACTCCCCATTGTTCCTCCACCCCTCCTTCTTGCCTGTTTGCTAGTATCTTTAAGTATCTGAAGGGGATAACAAGACCAACACAGAAGGTATTTTTCAGATGAGAAAGAGGAGGGACATGAGAGGGCATGGACTGAGACTGGAGGGGGGAAGATTCAAGAGGGAGATGAGGAAACATTTTTTCACAGAAAGAGTGGTGGACAAATGGAACACCTTACCAGATGAGATAGTGTCCTGTAAGATGGTGGGCAGTTTCAAGAGGGGTTGGGACAGTGGAAGGGATACTGGGAAGAGGGTAGGAGGGGTAGCTTCTTGATGAGGGGCAACCTGCACAATCGAGCAGACTCGATGGACCATGAGGCCTGTTTCTGCTGGCAATTTTGTATGTTAGTATATTTAACTGGGAAGGCCCAAATAGCTTACAGTAAAGTGGAAACAGCAAAGGCCACTTACTATGACCATGTGAAAAGAATGATTCTGCAAAGATATGACATCAGCAATGAAACATACAGGCAGAGATTCAGGTCTATCAGATTCAGACCTGGAAATCAACCCAGGGCATTTTTGTAAGGTTAAAAGACAACTACTACAAATGGGTGCAACCAGAACAGAAAACCACACACCCAATAGCTGAAGAAATTATCCTGGAGAAATTTTTTTAAATACTTCCAGAGGATCTCCAGATTTGGGTGAAAGAACACAGGCCTGAAACTGGGGAAAGAGCCATTGAATTAGCTGAAGATCACCCACTAGCCCACAAAACACCCCACGGGAAAGACACCACAGACCAAAGGGAATGAGACATCAACCCAGTAATAGACCTTCCAACATTTTCAGAACCCCTCCTGCTAATAAAAGACATGAATCCCACTGCTAATCAAAAACAGAATAGAGCACCTGTCCCAAGGTCTGATGTTACCTGTTATGTATGTGGGGAAAAGGGACACTTAAAATGGCAATGCCCTAAGAAATCAACAGTTACTCTAACACTGGCTAATTGGGAACAATTTCTAACAACAGTCAAAGTGGGTTCAAAAACTGTGCAATGACTAATAGACTCAGGTTGTCAACAAACCCTCATAAGGGCCAGCTTGTTTCCAGCTCAGACTCCAAATGGTGATGTTACTGTTGTGACCTGTGTACATGGGGATACAAAGTGTTACCTGACAGCTACAGTCCCTATTCAAGTACATGGGAAACATATATAAAAGTGGGATTTGTTTCATCCCTGCCAGTGGCAGCTGTGTTGGGACATGATGTGTCTTGTTTTCAAGAACTGGTTGATACATTGGAACACAGTAAAATTTCAGCAGTCATAACCAGAACACAAGCTAAAAAAGCAGGAGAAGTGAGGTCCATAGGGGAACTGTTTCCATTTCCTGACCCTGAACTTTCTGACACATGAAATAGAATACAGGTGAGTACAACAGCTAAGAGAAAGGCACAGGCAGAACAAAAGAAGATTCAGGAAGAACTGAAAAAAGGAATTTAAGGGACACTGAAATAGATAATTGTCTTCTTTTTGTTGCTGAACAACAACAGGACATGTCTTTACAGCCTTTGTTTCAAAAAGTTGAAAACGCACAGGAGGAACCCCAATTTTTTTTCTAATCGGTTATTATACTGTAGGTGTATAAATTCTAAAACAGGATGAGTGTGACCAATTGTTAGTACCAACTAAATATCATAGAGACATCTTACATCTAGCCCACAATATACCTTTGGCAGGGCACCTGGGGCAACAGAAAACCATAGCCCAAATTTTGCACAGATTCTATTGGCCAAAGGTATACAGGGATGTGGTACAGTACTGTTAAACATATGCCATATGCCAAAAGGTCACCACTATCACAAAAATAATGAAATTGTCCCTAACCACTACCCCTGATTGATCAGCCTTTCTCCAGAATGGCCATGAACATCACTGGCCATTTGGAAAAACGTAGTAAAGGGCATCGCCTTATCTTAGTGGTCATTGATTATGCCACCAGATACCCCAAAGCAGTGCCAATGAGAACAGTTACTGTGATCAATATTGCAGAGGAGCTGTCATAGATCTTTAGCAGAGTGGGTATCCCTAAAGAAACACTCACTGACTAGGGTTCTAATTTTACCTCCACAATGTTAAAAGAGCTTTACCAACTACTAGGGATGACCTTGATACATACCTCACCCTGTCATCCTCAGTGTGACAGATTGGCAGACAGGATGAAATCAAACAGTGAGAAGACTGCTGAGGAAATATATATCTAAGGAAGATAAAGACTGGGACATTTTTCTGCCATATATAATGTTTGCATATAGGGAAGTACCACAAAACTGGCTACTCTCCCCTTGAACTGTTATATGGCAGAATTCCCAGAGGGCCCCTGGATGTTGTAAAGGAGGTTTGGGAAAACAAATCTAATGCCCTTATGAATGTATTACAATACCTAACAAAACTGAAAGAAAGATTGGTTAGGTATGTTCAGAAATCCCATAATGTGGAATGGCCCAGTAGTGTGTAGGGCTGAGATGCTGGCACCATATCTTCTGCCCGTAACAGCAATCCGGGTTCGGGAATGAACATGGGTCACTCAGGGGCCAGCCGGGGGAGGGAGGACTGAGCATCCAGAGGACGGCTGTCCTCCCTTGGAGGCAGGTTATCACGACTAACTGCAATACTGCCACCTGGAGATCTCTAGGTGGTAGCGCAGGTCTGGGTGTATTTAGATATAGGGCCATGGCTAGATGTGTTAGCATGTGTCTGCAGAGGCAAAGCTCACCCGCCACATGGACTGCACCATCTAGGCCCTAGGGGAAAACTACAAACCAAGGTGGAAAAACCCACCTTGGCTGCAGTATGAAGTCCGATCCCTTGCAGGCCCTGCACCAGTGACTGGGTACCTCACCACAGTCTAGAAGTTGGGACATTGGTGGGAAGGTAAGTCCCAGAGAAGTCGAGTGACAGGACTGGGGGGACCAGATGGAAGGGGACTTGCCAAGGGCAAACAGGGGCATAAAATGTATATAGAAAAAATAAATCCTATAAGGCTTGTCTTGATACCTAGAAAAAAACAGAAAGTTTACTATGACATAGGGGTTAATAGAAGAAATTCTCTCCTAGTGACCAAGTGTTAATTCTGCTGCCCACCAGTGAGAATAAACTTCTGATAAGAAAAAAATTACTCACCTTAGTAATCTTGTTTCTTCCAAGGTATTCTTCAATATTCATAACTCTTGCAGTCAGCCTTCAGAGTAGAACTGCCCAGAGAATGGAATGATATGTAAATGATGGAACCCATCATTGGCTCGTGCCACTATTCAAATGCTGCCCTTAGTAACTGCTGCATTCTGTAGCACCTCAGATTTCATGGTGAGCCTGCAATGAGAGACCCACCCTAATCTATACTAACAACTAATCACCTAAGGTCCTATAATTTCTAATAGTAAAATAGTAATAATGTGAATTATAGCTAAATCACCCACACTAACTAACCTCCCAACAGAGGAAAATTCTTCAGAATGTCAGAATAACCTGAAGAAGTAAAACAATGCCCAACGGGGCTAAAAAAAACCTTTACTAAGCCAGAAAGTGGTCCCTTTCAATTCAGGCATCCAGCTTGAGATGCAGAGGCCACTGGTTCTGTAAGGGGAAGCAGGGAGGGAGAGTTATGAATATTGAAGAATACCTTGGAAGAAACAAGATTACTAAGATGAGTAATTTTTTCTTCTCCCAGGAATTCTTTAATATTCCTAACTCTTGCAGACTATGAAGCAATACTTTTGGAGGTGAGCACAGAATCTACTTTGGAAACAGACTCTGCAGAACTGCTGTGCCAAACCTAGCATCACTCCTGGACTGAGTGACCAGGCAGTAGTGCTTTGTAAAAGTGTGTACTGTTCTCAGCTGCTCTGCAGATGTCTAGTAATGTAATGTCACTGGCAACTGCACCCCTTGTGGAATGAGCCTAAGCCCTACTGGGGACTCTTTGCCTGCTTTCGAGTAACAGAATTGGATGCATTGGACTATCCAACAAGAGAAAGTCCTTTTGGATGCTGGTTTCCCTTTTCCCGCATCCCCATATATCAGGAACAGCTGCTGTCTGTCTTGTCTATGGCTTTTAGTGTGAGTCATGTAATAGCTCAAAGCCCTTTTGACATCAAGGCTATGAAGTCTGTGTTCCCCTGAACTGGAATGCTCAGTGAAAAAGACAGGTAAGGTGAGGATTGATTCAAGTGGAAATCAGAAACCACCTTTGGTAGGAACTTCCTATTGGTTCTAAGCATTACCTTGTCCCTGTGGAAGAAAATGTAGTCCTGATCAATGCACAAGGCCTGAAGTTTTATTTATTTATTTTTATTTTTTTTTATTTTAGTTTTTGTTGACCGGGTAAGTGCACTAGACACATCCTGCCTATTTTCAGGCACGACCCGGGGGAGGGGGATACAGATGAATGCCAACTACCCTTGAACCAGATTAAGCTGTTGGTGGTATTTTTAGTGAATGAGGGAAATTTGGCCAGGACACCAGGGAAATTCTCCTACTCTGATGGGTGGGGGACCCTTCCCATGAGACATCTGAACCAGCTTCAGTATGCCTCAGCCGTTGGAGAGGACAGAGGTGCTGGATGACAGACTGCAAGAGTCAGATAAAATCCTAGAGGAAGCCCCGACAGTCACTAATGATATAGAACACAAAAATACTGAATTACCTGAGGTGGAGGTGTATCCAGTGGAAAAAGAGGAAACTCAAGGAGAATCAGATAGAGACCAAACTTTCACGATTGAGGAGGAGAAAAAAAGGAAACGACCGGAGAATGGTCAGACAACTTCTTTTGGTACTGTAAAAAAAAGCAACGTTCACGCTATTATGGCTCCAATGGAAACAAACGTGAGTGTGACGGACAGTGCACCGGTGGAAGACTCCTTCCCTTTTTCAGCTCGTCTTTCTACATGGACTCCAGAACAAGCGCTGGAAAAAGCAGGATGGATCAAGACTCAGACAGCGTGGATTCCAGATCCTAACCTTCCCTTGCCTGGGAGAGGATCGGAACAGCAGAAGGACCGTTTAGACGCAGTGAGTGCAGCGGGGGAACATTCTTCAGTGACGGACCAGAATACTGCATCATTTCCGCCACTGGCCTCTGAATCTATGCGTCGGGGATCATCTGAGTCGCCGGTGGAATAGAACCTTTTGCCCCAGACCTCTGCAGAACTGAAAAACGCCACGAACTTGGATCAGGCTACTGTGCTGAACACGCAGCTGAAAGGTCAGTACCTGCAAGGAGAAACGAATATTGTTAGCACTTTACATGACTCTACAAACACTCTTCCTGCAATTAAGCCAGTCAGTTATGCATCCCTTTTTAAACAGACAGATGTCCCAATGAGAAAAAGATTTGTGGCACGAATACATTATAAAGGGGATATGGATCTCCCTCCAGATCGGAACTTTGTGGGAAAGACATTAATAATTAAATCCTTAAAGATTAAACCTTCAGAAGTGTATGCTTTAATACATTCTTCAGGGGATTCTAATTTTGATGTTTCTTTTCGTACTGCTGCATTACTAGACAAATTTTGGTCTGCTTATTATAATGCATGTGCTGACCCTGTTTGGAAACATTTTGTAGTTATTCCCATTACTAGACCAACTGCAAAAATTATTACTGTCCTTTTTAGGAATGAAGGGGTAAATGTTTCGGATATATTATACTGGTTAGAATAACGTTGCACAGTTAATGGTGCACCACATGCTTTGATTGATGAAAATGGGTTTTGGACGGGAGGGTGGAAGTTTACTGTGCAACTTAAAATTACTGAGTTTGGAATTCAACATCTTCCTAATTGTTTTTACCTGGGTCGTGATCGTGGTATACTATTTTATCCAGGGCAGCCGCGATCATGTTATAGATGTGGCTCATTGTCCCATTTAAGCTCCGACTGTGATAAATTGAAATGTACTTCATGTGGTATGATAGGTTATACTGTGCTGGCTTGTACAGTTCCTCCCACTTGCAATTTATGTGGTGATGCTTCACATGTGTTTATAGCCTGTCCGTGGGCGGCCCATAACACCTCGAACTATGCAGAACATGATGCTTACATAGCTAAATCTCTGCTATGGAGACTCCCCAAGTTTCAGTGCAACCTGTTAAAAATAAAGAAAAGCCTCTTTCTTTTCCTACCCCTACTGAACGGTTACCAACTCCCAAAATCACTGAGCAAATATCTGTTCCAGATACCCCTGAATTCCCTGAACCCCCTAAAGCCCCTGACCCCCCAAAATTCTCGAGCCCCCTACGTCCCTTATATCCCTTAACCCCCTGACATTTCTGAAACCATTGAGCAACGCTCCTTCAGAGGGTTAGCGAGTCTTTCCAGTGATCCAAACCAGGCTTCACAACAAACTTTATCTCTTACTTCTAAGGGAGAAGGGGAGCAAGGGGAAACTTCAATCCCCCCCCCACCAGTTGCTCGATGACTTCGCTCCGCCAAACAGGTAGACATTGTATCTATCCCAATATCTAACCTGTACGACCCCCTACAAAGTTGGGTGAGGCTATGGAGGAGGAGGACGGAGAGTCAGGGAATCTATCTCTTACTCCTCCTTCCATGACAACCTCTACATCATTACCTACAACTGATAGTTCTGGGACCACTTTAAAAAAGAAGTCTACTAGATTGAAGAAAAAGAAATGAGGTGGTTATTTATACAAGGGTTCCTTTTTGTTCTTTTGGTTCTTTTCATGTCTGCCATACGTCTCACTAGTTTTAATGTAAATAGTATTCGTTCAAAATATAAACGACCAATTGCGACTTTTTCGGCATTATGGAGCTTGGCCTACAATGTTTATTTTTTACAGGATATTAGGCTATATACAACAGGAGAAGCAACAATGGCCTCGAGGGAATGGGGCTTAGGACCCTCATATTGGTCATTAGGACAGGACCTTTGTTCTGGTGTTGGTTTTTGTTTTAGTACATCTAACTTCATTTTACAAAAAATTGTGGACTTAGTACCTGGCAGAGTTTTTTTATTAGACCTTATATGGCATAAGTTTCCTTATAGACTCATAAACATTTATGCACCACAACAGAAAGCTGCCAAAGTTCAGCTTTTGTGTCAAATTACACCTTTTTTATGTACAAATCGAATCATTCTATGGGGTGGAGATTTTAATACAAGTTTGGAAATCCCTTCACGTAAGAAAACTTATTGCGACACTCATGCTTTACGCAATCTTATCACAGAACTAAACTTGGTGAATGTCTTTGCCCAGTCCCCGCGGCCTACCTTTGTGAAAGGGAAATTGCACTCGAGAATTGATTTCTGGTTATGTTCACAAACCACTGGAATAGTAAGGGGTATCACAGTACCGATGGCAACTTCTGATCATCATTTAATAGGGATACAAATCCAATTAGAAGATGTTTTATCACAAGGCCCTGGGGTATGGAGAGTTAACTCATCTTTGTTGTTAATCCCTGCATTTATTCAGGGGTTTACAGAATTAATTACAGACCATATTACAGTAGTCGCTATATATGATTCTATAATAGACTGGTGGAGTGATACTAAATCATATGTGATATCATACTTTAAATCCTATGCCAGATCTTTAGCTGATGAAAGACATCATACCTCTAAACATCTATGAGCAGAACTATTAGCATTATTTACAGAATCTTATTTATATGGTTCGGACCATTCTGCCCGTGACAAAGAAGTTAAAAAATGCTTTAGCTAAAGTACAGTACAATAGGCAAAATCCATACTTTTTGAACAAAAATGTAAAACTACTGGGACTCAGAGTCAATTCAATCCCCTTGAGGTTACTACTGAAAAAATTGGTGGCAAACAAATATACCAATTGTTGGATGATCAAGGTCAAGTTGTAAAAGGGCAAGAAAAACTTATGGCATGTGTCACAAAATTTATAAAGCACGCATTTGAAACTCCAGATGTTGTTTCAACAGATATGACGTTGTTATTACAAATATTGAATGTACCCACATTAACGACATCACAACAAAGAGAGCTTATAAAGCCCTTTTCTTCTGAAGAGGTAAAAGACATTATCTTAGGTCTCCGGGATAGGGTGGCTCCTGGTTCTGATGGTTTATCGGCAGAGATTTATAAGTTTTTACGGAAACTTATACCACATCAATTAGTAGCTGTATTTAATGGTTTTTTACAGGAAGATCATTTGACAGATCAGATGTATGAAGGATTAATGTTGTTTTTGTACAAAAAAGGAGATAGAAAAGATTTGAAGAATTGGAGACCAATTCCATTGCTGAATACAGACTACAAAATTTTTGCTAAGTTGTTAGGGAATAGGATTTCCAAATATTTGCCCTCTTTGCTTTCACCGTTCCAATATTGTTCAATTTCCGTAGATCCACCCATGATGCTTTATTACTAATTAGAGAATTATTTCTCAAGGTCTTCAAGGTACTTTACAAGGATATTTGTTTAATTTTGATTTGTTTAAAGCCTTTGATAGTATTTTCCAGGAATTTATTTGGTTAACCCTCGAAAGTTATGGATTTCCACAAATTTTTATAAATTGGATTGTTTTATGTTATTCTTTAGCCTATGTTAGGCCGTATATTAACGGAAGACTAGGATCCCCCTGTTATATACGTAGAGGAGTACGGCAAGGATGTCCTTTAAGTTCTTTATTGTTTGTTATAGCTTTTAACCCAATTATTCGGTTACTTCATCAATCTCCTGGATTTTCAGGGCTTCCTGGTATTTATTCTAAAGTAATTTGTTATGCAGACGATCTTTGTGTTTTAGTACCGAACACTACAGAGGGTTGTTTATTAAGTGACATATTACCGGTTTTTCTATCAGTTATTGGATCGAGTTTAAATCTACAGAAAAGTGTGTGTTTTAACTTGACCTCTTCTGCAGATACTGTGTCTTCAATTAGGGGAATTAAGGTAGTAGATTCTCTGCATAAGTTATTAGGAGTTTATTTTGGAGTCTCAGATGCAGCACAATATAATTGGGAGATAGCTCTGAATAAGTGTAGGGAGAGAAAGTAAAGTAAATGGCATAAGTGGTCTTTGGGAAGAATAAATGTATTTTTTTGATTAAAACATGTCTACTGCCCATATTTTTACATGTAGCACATATTTTCCCACTACCTAAATGCTTTTTTGTACCCCTTTTAAATCTCTTTTTTTCATGTTTCTGGGGAAGCCGTCTCAATCCTATTAGACAGAATGTTCTATTACAACCCTATCGGCAAGGAGGGGTCTCTATGATTCACCCGATTGTGTTCTTTTACACTCTTTTCTTTGCAACTAATTTAAAACCTTTGGTTAAGGATTTCTATCCAAACTTGGATTCCTTTGGTATATATATCAATTAAAGATATTTTTCAAGAATGGAGTATTGGGAAATTTTTACACAAAAATAAAAGAAAATATGTCTTATCGACAGATTGGGGAATAGTATTTGACATGCTAAAAACATGGAACATTTTGGCTACTATGATTAAAGAATTATCTTGAAAACAATTGTATACAGAAATAGTAGAATCCCATTTTAAGGTAGACGTATTTCCAGGTTTTACACCTATAGAACAGACACAGATTGGTAAACGCCTTATGGACTCCCGTATTCCAGTAACAATGTGGATATTGCATGGTTAGGTGCACACGGTAAAATTAATGCACGTGGAATCAAAAGCATAAGCAGGTAATGGATAGGAATTGTTTTCGAGAATCATGCAGAACTCACGGAAACAATGACTCATCTATATTTTTCTTGCCCTTTATTTTAAGTTTTTGTTTTTGTGGAAACGCACTTCTGGATAAAGTCTGGTGTCAATGGGATCAAAGAGCTTTATTTTTGGTTTATTTCAGAGTCTTGGTCAAAATGTAATTCGAGCACCCTGAACATTATAGCAATTGTAATTCTGTATTGGGTGTGGCAGGTCAGATGTGTTTTTATTTCAGCAACGGCATCTAACTTCAGAGGATTTATTCAAGAAGATACTAACCCATCTTGCTCTGCCTAAGAGAAGGAGAAAGAAAAATCCTGAAGAGGAACATATGGGAACGATATTGGAACTTTTTTGACTTATTTCTAGTTTATTTAGTTTTTTCTTTCAGATCTGAATTGGGCTCTGAGTTTTCTTAATTTACAAATCTGTGTATTTTCCTTTTGAATTTAATTACTGTATATATGATTTTGCTTTTAATAAACATACCCCTACTCTTTTCAATAAGTGCCATGGGATCTTTAACATCCATCTGAACTATCACCAATTCAGGCAGATGGGACCTCGGTTTAACGTCTCATCTGAAAGACGGCACCTCAGAAGTGCAACACCCCTCTCATGCTGCACTACAGTGTCAGTACTAGGATATGAACCCAAGTGCCAGATATGGGAACTGAACCCACAGCCCTCTGATCTCCTGGCTTCAGAGGTGAGTGTGCTACCTACTGAGCCACTGACACTAATTCTTCTGGCTGAAGTGATAGCCACCAAGAATACTGTTTTCCAGGTAACATGTTTTAAATGAGCTGTGGCTGTTGGCTAGAATGGTAGACCCATGAGCTTGGCAATGCATACATTAAGATCCCATGCAGGCACTGGTTGAAATCTGACCCCCTATGAGGGGGGGTGCAGATGAGCTAATCCCTGAAAAGATATTCTTAAAAATAGGATTGGAAGCTAGGGATACATCCTTTCCGGCCAAGATGTATGCTGAAACAGATGCCAAATGCACCTTCAGAGTAGTGGGTTGCAGACCCAAGGAGTGCAGGTAGGTAAGGTAATCCAGCAATGCTGGTACCCCTGCCTGTGAGGGTATTATATTGTTATCAGAACACCATATGGTAAATCTCTTCCACTTAGAAGCACAGGTCTTCTTAGTGGAGGATTTTCTGTACCCCCTCAGAACATTTAGGACACTTTCAGAGAGATGCAAGCTTGCATACTTTAGGTCCTTAAGAGCTGTGCCATGAGCCTGAGGTTCGGGAACAGGATTCTCCCCTGGGAGGAGGTTAACAGGTTGTGTCTCAGAGGGAGGTGTATTGGTGATGCCACAGACATGGACAGCAGCAGAGAGTACCATGGCTGCCTGGCCCAATCTGGTGCTATCAAGATCAGTGATGCTGGCTGGGATCTGAGTTTGATTATAACTCTGAGAATCAGAGAAAAAGGAGGGAAGGCATACAGCTGATTCCCTGACCATTTCAGAATCAGGGCATCCAGAGGTATTGTGTCTCTGGCTGGTGGTCTGCAACAAAACTGTGGCAGTTAGTGGTTTTTGTGGAATTCAAAGAGATCTATCTCTGAGGTACCCCACCTTCTGAACACCACCTCAAGTACCTGTCTGTTGAGAGTCCATTCGTGATGATCCTGGTTGATTCAACTTAAGGCGTCTGCCAGGGTTTTGTCCTTGCCTGACAGATGGATAGCCACTAGAGAGGCCTGAAGTGAGTAGACCAGAGACCACACCTTCATTGCCTCTGTGCACAAAGGGCTGGACCTTGTTCTTCCCTGTTTGTTTATGTAGTACATGGTGGTGGTATTGTCTGTTCTGACCTGTACCACCTTTCCCTGACTCAAGGATGCAAAGGCCTGTAGAGCTAAGAACACTGACCTGAGTTGCAGCAAAAGGATGTGCTGGAATGACTCTGCACTTGACCAAGTGCCATGTATGGTGTGTGCTCCCAGATGAGCTCCCCAATCTAGTAGGGAAGCATCTGTAGTGAGGGTTACTGATGGTGGTTTTGCTGGAAGGGACTCCCACTCTGAGGTTGTCCTTACTTGCTACTATTGAAGTGTCTGTATCAAGAGTCTTTGTTACAGGTACCAGCTTTTCCAGTGAGTCCTTTCTTTGCACCATTGTGCCCTGAGGTGGAACTGAATGTCCCTCATCTGTAACCTGGCTCCTAAGACTGTACCTGTTGCTGCAGCCATTCGGCCTAGCAGCTGCAGGAACTGCCTTGCTGGCTTTAACCTGTGTAGTGAAAGACCCTGCTGTCTGAAGGATGTTGTTTACCTTGTCCTTGGGTAAAATGCCCTTCCCTTCAGTGTGTCTAGTTCTGCCCCTATGAGTGTAGAACCAGCACTGGTTGTAGAACAGATTTATTTAGGTTTACCAGGAACCCCAGAGACTCTAGCAGGTACTGGGTTGTTCTTAGGGACTCTACCACCTGTTGTCGATTTTCCCACTATCAGCCAGTCATCTAAGTATGGGAAGACAGTCACCCTGCCTTCTTAGATGAGCCGCTACCACTGACAGACACTTTGTGAATGTCCTTGGGGCCGAAGTGTGGTTGAATGGCATTGCTTAGAACTGGTAGTGACCTGAATGGGAACCTGAAGCTGAGGTATTTTCTGTGAGACTCCCTTATGGGGATATGAAAGTAAGTATCTTTTAAATCCAGCAATGCCAACCAGTCTCCTTTTTGGAGGGTTGGCAGAATCACTGCCAAGGTGACTAGTTTGAATTTTGGCTTTGCCAAGTGTCTGTTTAGTAACCTTAGGTCTAGAATAGGCCACCATTCCCCATTTTTCTTTGTGGCGAGGATGCATCTTGAGTAAAAACCTTTCCCCTTATGTTGTGTGGGAACAGGTTCCACTGCCTTTAACAGAAGCATATTTGCCACTTCCTCTTCTAGCTGCTTCCTCTCTGAGTTTGAAGCTGATCTGAACACTCTTGTTCTTAATGATGGGAAGGATTAGAAACTGAGGGACAAACCCTGACTCACTACCTCCAGGACTCAGTTGTCTATGGTAATGTTTTTCCAAGCCTGAAAACAGTGAGCCAGCCTGCCCCCTACTGGAATGTGGGAGGTGGCCTTGACAATTGGATCAGGGATTCTGCTTACACTGGGGTTGGGCCTGGCTAGTCTGTGACCCACACCTTGACCCCCTTCTGCCTCTTCCCCTGAAGTACCCTGTCTGCTGAGGGTACTGCTGGTACTGCAGGACAGCCTGTAGCTGGAAGAAAGGCCTGGTGTAACCAGCCCTACCCTTGCCTCCCCTACCATAAGGCCTACTGGAAAGTGAGTGTTTCTCCTTGGCTGAATTGCTTTTATAGGTGGCTTTGTACTCATCCACCTTCTTCACGTAGGCTTCTATCTTGTCCCCAGAGAGTTATTCTCCACTGGGAAATCCATGTTCTTTGTTGAGCATCCTGTGTGAAACTGGTGGCTCTGAGCCATGAAAATCTCCTGAGGGCTACTGTGAGAGCAATCCACCTGGCAGCATTATCATTAGAAGTGGGTAGCCATCTGGGAACAAGTGACCACCAAACAGTGTGGTTCACAATAATCACAGCCATAGAGTCAAGCCATACAAAAACAAGAGTATTGGACTTCAGGAAGGCTGACTTTGGGAAAATGAGAGAGTGCCTCAGAAAAGCACTAGCAAATGGTCAAGAAAGAGGGGTGGAGGAACAATGGGGAATAATCTAGACAGTCATTGCAGAGGCAACAAGCCTGTGTGGAAGCAAATCAACAAAACAAAATGAAGGGAAAACACTATGGTTCTCAAAAGAAGTGGCAGGGATGGTTAGGAGAGAAGGATATCATTCAAGAATTATAAGGAAACACAGAAGAAGCAGGACAGATAACTTTATCAGTTAAAGCAGAAGGAGGCAGGGAAGGCAGTCAGAATAACAAAGGCACAAACTGAAGAAAAGATAGCCAACTCTGTTTAGAAGGTGGATAAAACCTTTTATAAGTACATTAGGGAGCGAAAAAAAGACCACGGGAGGGAAATAGAGAATTAATAAAGGGGAGGGAATGTGGGCAGAGGGTGACAGTAAAAAAAGCAGGGATACTGAATAAATATTTCTGCTCAGTATTCACAACGGAAGAAGAGGGGGCCGTACCTAAACCAAACAAGAGAGAAACTCTGAATAGGGGGATCGATACCAGTCCATTCACAGAAGAAAAGATTTTGAAAGAACTCTTGAAACTGAGGGTGGACAAAGCAATGGGGCCTGATGGGATTCACCCAAGAATTCTAAAAGAATAAAGGGTAGAACTAGTAACACCACTGACTAATCTCTTTAACAAATCATCGGAGGATGGGATGGGATGGTACCTGAGGACTGGAGGAGGACAAATGTGATTCCACTTCACAGAAGTGGGAGTAGGGCAGAGGCAGAAAACTACAGACCAGTTAGTTTAACTTCAGTAGTAGGGAAAATGATGGAATCACTTCTGAAGGAAAGAACTGTTGAGTACCTAGAGGCCAGTGTGGCACAGGACCCAAGGCAGCATGGTTTCACAGTAGGAAGGTCATGTCAGACAAATTTAATAGATTTCTTTGACTGGGCGACCAAAGTAGAATACCAGGAAGGGGCTGTGGATATGGCCTACCTAGATTTTAGCAAGGCATTTTATACAGTCTCACACAAAAGATTAATATATAAGTTAGCTAGCCTTGGAGTGGGTCCCAAGGTGGTAGCCTGGATAAAATGCTGGCTGGACAACAGGACGCAAAGGATAATAGTAAACGGAGTCCACAGAGAAGAAAGGAGGGTAACTAGCGGGGTACCGCAGGGTTCTGTACTGGGACAGGTCCTCTTTAATGTCTTTAGAAGTGACATTGAAGAGCACCTGGAAGGAAAGGTATGTCTCTTTGTAGATGACACAAAGATCTGCATCAGGGTTGATACACAAGGTGGAGTGGCAAAGATGAAAAGGGACTTGGCAAGGTTGGAGGAATGGTCAAATATGTGGCAGCTCAGATTCAATGCAAAGAAGTGCAAGGTAATGCATCTGGGAAACAAAAACCCAGGGGAAGAGTACACAATGGGGGGTGATTAATAACAATAACAAAAATCAAAAGAGACATAGGAGTAATTATATCAGATGACCTAAAGGTGGGCAAGCAATGTGAGAAAGCAGTAAGGAGGGCTGGGGGGATACTGGGATGCATAGTGAGAGGCATCAACAGTAGAAAACAGGAAGTTGCTATCCCTCTGTACAGACAGTGAGACCCTATCTGGAGTGCTGTGTGCAATTCTGGAGATCCCATCTCCGCAAAGACATAGACAGAGTGGAGGCTATTCAGAGGAGAGCAACCAAAATGGTGCAGGGTCTGCACCAGAAGACATACCAGGACAGACTAAAGCAGTTTAATATGTATATCCTTGAGGAAAGGAGGGAGAGGGGGGACATGATAGAAACTTTTAAGTATCTCAAGGGAATTAACAAAGTACAAGAGGGTAGCATCTTTCAAAAAAAGAAGTGTGCAAGAACAAGGGAGCACAATTTGAAGATAGAGGGAGGAACTGCTCAGAGGTAATGTTAGAAAGTATTTTTTCACAAAGAGGGTTGTGGATGCATAGAAACAGCCTTCCTGAGGAGGTTGTGGAGTCAGGAACAGTGGGATAATTCAAGAATGCATGGGACAAGCATAAGGCAACTCTAGTGGGGGGTAGGAGGAAGTAAGCGGTTGATTAACTAGACTCTTCAGCTCATCCATCAGGTAAGGAAATGGGCAGACTAGGTGGGCCAAGTGGTCCTTATCTGTCATCAAATTCTATGTTTCTATGTTTCTATCTGTTGCCATTTGAAATTGATATTTAGAAACCTCTAGTCCAAATCTAGCAGTTTCGGCCAGATCAGCTGATAATCCAGAGGGAGCCTTATCAGCCATGGCCAACACTGACCACCACAGAGATTTATGATACTGGACAGCATAGGTCATATAATTAGCTTGCCTAATAGATAAAGATGACAGCCCTTCTTGGCCATACTGTTGCTCTTCCTAGAGTCCTTCTCAGGTGGGTGAGATGCTAAAGGTACTTTTGCCCTATCACATGCTGCAGTCTACATAACACCATGATGATCAGGATGGGTAAGCAAGAATTCAGCCCCTTCTCTGTCCAACTGATACTTCTAATCAGCTCTTTTGTCAAGGAGTAGTACAGAGTTTGGGGTCTGCAGTATCTTCAAAATGTCCTCTTTGAAGAATGTGTTCATAGGGAGCAACAGTTTCTTTGTTGGGGTAAGTCCCATAAGTTCGAGGTATTCCACCTTCTCTTTGTCTGCTACCACTTCATTAGTAGCAATATCAAGGGCATCCACCATTTTCCTCACAAAAGAAAAATGTGAGGAAAAATCCTCAGAAGCCCTTGGTGGGGATTCAAATTCCTGATCTGGGGACACCTCCAGCTCAATAGATTCCTCATCATCTTCTTCATAGTCTTCATATTCCTAACAATCCTGAAATTCAGGAAGACAGTGTAACTGGGTAATAAATTCCCATTGTCAGGATCTTTGTGGAATGGTACAAAAGGAAGAGACAAGAGACAACAGACAAGAGGTACTCATGTAATAAATGAAATTTATTACAGATAGATAATACAGACTTACTACCAACACAGTGTAAACACTGGGAGAATACCAGTTTTCCTTACCTAGGCAATGCAGACAGTTTCTCTCTAAGATCTACGTGTTACAAGGGGTCTCATACCCTGATAATAACTATAGCAACAGCTAAGAAAGATATATAAAATGAATTGGACAAAAATAGGTGGTCAGAGTAACTGTCCTAACTGGTGTGAAAAGTTGCACAGCTTGCATAGATAAAAGCACAATGGGGCTACTCTTCCCCAAGGTCAGTTGCAATGATGTACAAGTGCTAAAGAAGGCAATGTTGCCTACATAGGAAAATACAGTAAAAAATAGAGCAGAAAGCATTTCTTATAGCTGAACATCAGTGAAGCATAATAGAATACAGATCCTAACACTTACGCTAATATGATAAGCATCTTCACCCTAAGGTTAGTAAATGTACCTACATATAAGTTGCTGTCCACGAGGTGGGGGTACCATCAGGGGTGCTGGATCATGGATAACGGCACGGAGTCATAATGTTGCAAGACATTATGCCTCATGGCAAAATCGCGCAGCCAATACGGCGTGATTTCTGCCATGAGGTATAAGTCTTCTTTCTGTGGGGTGCTCCACCCCCACACCCCCGTTACGGGGGCTGCACTTCTGAACCCCCCCACTAAAGATTATCAATTCTGGAGGGGGGGTTCGACTCAGGGAGCACACAAAAGTGTAAAAAATAAAAGATTCTGGGACCGGGAGTCAAACCCGGTCCCAGACGCAGCACCTGGGTTCCTGCTGTTGTGGCTCAGTCCTGTGAGCCACAGCAGCTGCTCAGCAGAACCCACTCCCAGTAGAGGTCATATCCTCTGCCTGGGAAGGTGCTACTGGCACAATACTGTGTACAGCAATATATGCGGTATTGCACCATTAGCAGTTACAGCCTACACTGTAGCAGTTTAGCCATTATGTCTTACACTATTAAGTGTGTGACATTATGACCCGGTAGGACGGATAACATTCCCCCCCCCCCGTTGTCTTCAAAAGAAAAAGCAACAACCACAGGAAAGTAGTGGGATGGAGCTACAGAAGCCATCATTTGCAAGCCCGAGGCATGAGCCTTGTAAAGGAATTAGAGTTGTTTGTGATGTTGTCTAAGAGTACATCACAGACAGCACAGAGTTAGTATCAGAAAAGCAATCAAAAATGCCTGGATAATAACAAAAGCTTTAAAAGTTAATTCCAACCAAGTATTGGAAAGAGCAGTGCTTAAGTCACCATCATGAATAAGTGTATTAAGAACATCACCAGCTTTAGAAATATTGTTGCTAATATAGATAAGATGTGAATCCTTTCCAGCTAAAAGAGATTTCAAAGAAAGTGTTAAAGGGTCTATGTGTACGTTAAAGTTAGGCAAATATTGAGACAAGGCAAGCAAGAATTCTGGATCAGTATCAATAACATCTGGTTCAGGGATGGGAACAGGAGTAATAACTGTATTACCAATGACAGTTTTCTGCTGTGGAGTAAAACAGAAGTTAGGAAAATTAATAGCACATGTTTTGGCACCATAAGCAAAGAAATTATGATTTGTCACTACACAGTACTGCCCATAGGAACTGTAGGTAACTCTTACAGTTGGTACTCTGTATTATTATAGATGTATAGGACAAGGGAAGGATTGGTTTGGTGAGCTGTGTCGTGAAGCGATGTACCTCCTCCAGGTAGCTTTGGTATGCAGCTGTTTCAGCATCTGGCGTTGAAGATGCAGCTTGCAAACACTGTTCAGTCAGGTTGGATGGCAGATCATCGCCCAAGGAAAATGACCAATCCAAGTATTCTGGCGAATAACCACAGACAGGTTTATCAATGTCAAATACTTCACAGTGGCATAGATAATAATATCCCTTCTCGGCGCAGCAGTTTGTATGCGGTGCAACCCAAGCTTGTAGAACAGGATGGCTAACAAGCAAAGAAGGCAAGTCAGTTCATTCTCAATAAATGTTCTCAGAAAGATGTCCAATGGAATTAATGGCAGCCAGTTTGTCAAAGACAAAAGTTTGTGGATCAAAGCGACGTAGTGACACAGTGAAAGTAATGACCAGGTTGTCATGAATTGTACAACGTTTAGTAAAATAGCATGGTGCTTGGTTTGGATAGTGTGGAACATACCCAAGATTTCTAGCAGTAGACATAGAAATATTGACAGAATTTGACATACACAATGTAATGCATGCAGTAGATTTGTGGTGAGGACAATACCATTTAGACATTCTCCTATCATAAATAATATCTGGAATTACGTCCTGTTTCCAAATCCCTGAAGAGATTGTTAACAGTGGCAATTACATAAGAACCATAAGCGGAACATAAAAGTTCATGGGCAGTATATTGCTTGTCTGTCTCCTTGTTGTTTTGTAAAATTAGTCCATTAATTTTGTTTCTAGTATTATTGAGCCCTTTTAAGATTTCTTGCATGTTTGTAAACTGTGAAGCGCTTTTCCTTACTTAAGCCATCTGCATAGTGATGGTAACACATCATTTTTAACAGCTTGTTGAAATTTAAGTTTTTGTACTTTAATACAGCTATATTTACTCTATTCCAGATTGATATTCCTGAACCAAAAAGGCTAGAGACAGTGCCTGCTGCATCAGTAACATTTGCAGTATCATGCCTAGTGTGTGGTTTACTCTTAGCATTAGGTGTGGGTCTAAAAACTCTTAAGTGTTCGGTGGCATGAGGACCACTAACTGGATTATTTGTGCGAGTTTGGTAAGCAGCTACAATGTCTATAAGCATCATACTGAAAAATTTAGAAGTGTTGGTCGTGTGACAGAAACCAAACCTGGCCATATTCCAATGTGTAAGATTGAAAATAACTGGAACATGCATAAATTGTGCATTATTAATTAAAGCTCCTGGAAGGGAAGTGGCGGTCAGACCACTAGGAGGACCAGGCTCCTGAGGAGAACATTCAGTCAGTTCTTCTTCAGTGAGTGGGACTACAGAAAGGAACATAGCTTCAGTAGTCTATAGTTGTGAAGACAGAAATCCTGTGACTCTTTAGAAGTGAGATGGTCACAAAAGGCAAGATCTATCAAAGCAGTTAAGTTGTAGAGACCAGTGTATCTAGAAGTGGCTTGTCAAATGGAGAGTGCACCATTTGGTGCAATCCCTGTGTTGGGCCATCCTTGAAAAGTTCCTTTAGATAAATGTGCTACAGGAAGTGTGTAACCATTGTAATAAGGTTTCCCATTGTATCTGCAATGTGAATTTGTCTGGGGCTATAACCATGGCATTTAAATAGGTGTCTGAGCCTTCCTTAACAGTAATCAATTTGTAGGGGGATGTCTATATGAACTCCCTGGGGGCTGAAGATGTATGCATCTCTAGGTGTGTGTTCAAGGTTCTGGAGCAAATGTGATATGCATTGTTTGTGGTCAGTTGTAAGAGGTTTATCCTGAGAGCAAGCCAAAGAAAGTAGCCCACCAGGATGAGGAGGTGCAAGATGGCCATCTTGCCAATGTATCTGAAAGAAACAGAAAAGAACTGTTAAGTGAGGGGTACTATTCCACCTCAGGGGGTCGGGAAAAGTAATTAGTCACCTTTATATAACCTGAGCTGATTAGCATGGAACCACTTGTCAGTGGTCTGTTTCTGTTGCTGAACTCTCATCTAATAAGCAGCAGGGCTGAGTTTGTTGAGAATGGGAAATGGACCTCCCCATTTGCTGATAAAAGAGTGAGCCAGTGGTCTGTATTGGAGAAGCATGACTTGATCTCCAACTTGCCAGTCGACTTCTTTTGCATGCTTATCAAAATGGGCTTTTGCTTGATGCTGGGCATTACCCATATGATTTGCAGCAAACAAATGTGTTTTCATGTCATCCTGAAGTTTTTCAATATATTTATCCACAGATACCCTATCAGCTGTAGAAGTGTGTAGGCCAATCAGTGGTGCTCAGGTAATCTTATGGCTCTATCAGTCATAACTCATATGGCATGCACTGAGTAGTTGCCACAGGAGTGTCCCTGATTGCCAGCAGAAGTATTGGCAAAAGGGAATCTCAGTCCTTGGGATTGTCATTGATGAATCTGCATACCATCTGTTTGATTCTTCTATTTGCTCTTTCTACCTGGCCTGAGGATTGACAATGGTATGGGATGTGAAATTTCTGATCTATTCCAAGCATTTGGAGTGTCTCCTTCATCAGCTCAGCTGTAAAACTGTTTCTCTGGTCTGAGTCTACCCTAAGGGATAGGCCCCACCTGGAGAACAATTGATCCACCAGGATCTTGGCAGTTGTCTTTGCCATGTTATTCCGAGTTGGGAATGCCTCAACCCACTTGGAAAACAAATCTGTAACAACAAGTGCATACTTGTTGTTCTTACTGGAGTTGGTCAGTGAGCCAATGAAATTGATTTGTATCACATTCCCTGGTCCAGCTTGCCTTTGTGGTAGTAATTTGGCATTTTTTTTCACTGAAATTGGATTGTTCTGTGCACACACTATGCAGTTGTCCACATAGTGCTCCATGTCCTTGGTCATACCAGGCCACCAGACGACGGTTTTAAGTCTCTGGATGGTATTATCTGCCCCCTGGTGTCCACCAGTAGGGGTGTCATGAACCATATGGATGAATTCAGTTTGTAAGGATTGTAGTACAACACATAGTTCGTGACCTGTATCGTCCTTCCTATACCAGATCAGTTTCTGATCATGAGATAGATGTATTGTGTCAGAATGTATTTTGTATGGACTACCAGTAGGTAATTCCTGTTCAGTTCTTTTGTCCAGGTATTTGAACACATCTTTTAGCTCTGGGTCTGATTTTTGTGCAGCAGAAAGGTCCAGTGGGGGCTCTGGTTGTGGTTTCTACCTGGTGTTGGCAGCTAAGAATATGGCTGCCACAGCTACTGGGTGAGTCACCAACCATGTTTATCTCCCCATGAGCACCTGCTTTGTCAAGTGAATCTGCTCGATCATTGAATTCATGGTAAGGGTCAGTTTTGCAGTGAGCCTTTACCTTGTGAATGTACAATTTATGAGTAAACTGTTGAGTCAGTGTGTGTATGTGGACAAATCCCTGTATTTGACCAGTGTACCATCAGATGACGTAAAATTGTTTTTCTCCCAGAATGGTACAAATTCGGTAAGGGAGGAGTAAACCCAGTTAGAGTCTGCAAAGATGATAGCATTCTTAGCACAATGGGGCATAACCTTTAGAGCAAAGGCCACAGCTGCCAATTCAGTATACTGTGAGGAAATGACAGTACATTTCCTAGCAATGTGCTTGAAGTCGCTAGCTGGATAGACTGTGAACACACCAAATCCTACTACCTGTTCCCCTCCACACAGGAGGCAAAGCTCTCTGTGAAGACATGATACATGGTGGTATCCTCTAAGATACCTGGTGTAGCTGGTAGAAATGGTTCCGGCTCAGGTATGTCAGGAGGTTGGAGAGCACAATTGTGGGGTTTACCTGTATAGAGTAGTCCATAAGCTAGGATGGATGGCATTTTTGCAGGTAGTACTTTAATGTCCCTGTCCTGCAAAAGCAAAGACCAGTGGGTGAGTCTGGCATTAGAAACTGAACCATCTTTTACTTTGTCTGAAAACAGAAAGTTGGTTGGGATGTGACAGGCATGCAAGATGACAGGTGCATACCCAATGATGTACATGAAATGTTTGACAGTCCAGTAAGCTGCCAAAAGTGTTCTTTCACAGAGACTATACTGTTGGGGACAACATCTGAGATGCATAGACAATGGGCCTGAAATACCCATTGTACTTTTGTGCCAGAACTACAGACATGCCACATCAGATGTGGCAGTTTCCAAATGGAATGGAAGATCTGAGTTAGGACTGATCAGTGCTGGAGCTGAGGCTAAGGCTTGTTTGAGCTGTGTCACAGCATCAGTATGAGTGGGGCCCCCATGTCCATAGGACATCCTTTTTCAGAAGTTCATACAAGTGAGCGGCCTTCAAGGCGAAGTCAGGGATAAAATTTGTGGAGTAATTTACCATTCCTAAGAAGCATCTGAGTGTTGCCACGCTAGTAGGATGTGGCGGATCTTGTAAGCCATGGATCTTTTTTGACAGCTGGGTTTCTGCCTTGGTCTATAATATGTAGGCCAAGGAAGATGACCACTTTCTCACATAGTTGTGCCTTGGAGGGATTGCACTTGAGGTCTGCTCTCTTGCAGAGAGACAGAAGTTTGTCTAGGAGGGTCAAATGATCTTCTTTCGTGGTGGTTGCCAGGAGCAAGTCATCCACAAATAGCAGGAGACACAGGGGTGTGGAGAACCTCTGCAGAGCATCCATCACATGGAGATGGAAGAGGGAGGGACTATAATGAAACCCTTGGAGGAGGTACGTCCAGGTGTATTGACGTCCATCAAAAGTGAAAGCAAATTTGTATTGGCTTTCCTGTGCTAATGGGAGTGACAAAACCCATTAGAAATGTCAACAGCTGTGAACCACTTTTTGTCAGGTGTCAACAGCTTGAGTACATCAGGTGCTGTTGTTACTGTTGGTGCACAGCTAGGAGTAACCTGATTAAGTTTTCTGTAGTCAATTGTGAGTTTCCAGGCCCCATTTGGTTTCTTAACAGGCAAAATAGGTGAACTTACAGTACATACACGAGTCCTAATCACTCCTTGTTGAAACAGTGATTGGATGGTTTCCCTTAGTGATGGCAAAGCTTCAGCAGGAAATGGATACTGCTTCTGCCTCACAGAATTAGGCCCTGTGATTTCAGTGGTGATATGCATTCTACCACAGTTATGTTTGTTGGCAGTAAACATGTCAAGGTGTTTTTGCAGCAAGGGTGCAAGTTCAGAAAACATGTCATGACTTTTGAACAGGGCCATGATGTCATATTCCTTTTTGTTATGGGAGATAGTTGCCACCATGTGTGAGTCTGTGATGGTGACAGCATGACACTGTCCTTTGATCTGAATGAGTAGCCTGTTGGCTAGATCCACTACACAGCCATGTAATGCTAAGAAGTCAATTCCCCAGTTTGCTGGGGTGATGATGTAGAATCATGAGGTCAAAAGCAAAATTAGTCTGGAGGTGGCCTACCACCACAGGTAGAGGAATAAATTGATAGGTATGTAGCTGGGTCCCATCTACACCCTGTGCACTGGTCTTCCAGCTGGTGGACAAGTAAGATGAGATCATGTCCTTGTCATGGAGGACTGACATGGTGGCTCCAATGTCCAGAAGCATGGTAAGTTGGTGGCCCCGACTGTGGCCTTTACACAAGGCTGTCCATTTGTATCAATGATCAGGTTACTCACAAACTGGACTAGGGCCTGTAATTGTCAATCCAATTCTCCAGAATCAGCATTGTCTTCCTGTTCCTGAAATCAACAGCATGCAGGATCTTTTAAGGCCTCCTATATGTCTTGCACTGGGTACAAGTGTACTTGTGACATCGCAGGTGCAGCGATGGCCTGCACTGGTGGTTCCACTTTGGATGTTGCATCAGCCTGGCCAGTAACCAATGCAACCTCACCTCGGCTGCTTGATGACTTGACAGCTGGGGCTAGTGCAGCTATATGTCGTGCAGCAGAGGTTTCCCTTTCAGCAGGAATTTCCTCCAACAGCTTGCAGAGTTGTGTTCTCTTCTCTGATTTATCAATAGCTAGGACTGTTTCAGTATTGGTTCTGGCTATTCTGTTGGGTGTTTGGATTTTTCCAACTGCCTCTGTTGTCCTTGTTCCTGTTGTTTCTGTAGTTCCAGTCCCACCTCCCCATATGACTTTATCATCAGAAGGGGTAGACGTTTTCTGGTTATTTCCCTCCACCATGTAGTGGGTGGGGGCATCAGTGGTAGGCTGAACTGCAGTTACCTTGTTGGATTTGCTGGAAGAGAGGGAACAGAAATAGACCTGATAGGTCCATTCTGTCTTAGTGAGGATATCAGTAAACCTGTTGGTATCTGGGAAAACATTAAGCTCAACCTTTTCTCTCAAGACCGGATACATGTTCTGGATGTACAAATCCTTGTACTCAATTTGGTCCATATCAAAGTCCTCGTCTGCGAGGGACTTCCCAGTTATGTATGAGAGCCACAACCATTGAGGGTAGGTGACTGGGCTTTCCTTTGCACCTTGCTTGATTTTGTAGGCCAAGCACAGTCCCATGATTCCTGTGGAGTTTGCACATATGAATGCAGCAATCTCATCAAAGGTTGCATTACCATCGTTCGGCACTATCTCTGACAGCTTGGCCCAAAGGGTTGGTTCGATTGTCTGTCGCAAAACTTGAACCTGGTACTAGGTTTGGAGAGAGAGAGAGAGAGCTTCTCGCAGAGGGAGTGCACCTTCTCCAAGTGGTAGCTGAGATTATCAGTTGGGCTCATCTGTCCGATACTCTGGACAATTTGCTGGACAGAATGAATGACTTGTAGGGGGTTGGAAGTATGTGTTGTTGCACCCAGCTCAGTCCATTGCATGGTCCTGTGAAGTGCAGCCTCTGCTGCCGCATCAGCAATGGCCCTGTACTTGTGATCATGATTGATTGACTCTTTAAGCATTTTGTCAATTTGGTCTCGGATGGCCTTCTTTTGATCCTCCAGGACAGTGATCCTACTGATCACGTCACTGATCATGCCACAAATCTCTGACTCATTGCTCCTAGTGATGGGAGCAAGCAGAGGTGCATTACAGATGAGATACTGTCCGCCTGTGTCATGGGGGCCGCCATCTTGGCATTGTACGTGGCATCCACCATGTTTGGTGACGCAGTGTGCATGCCAAAGTCGGCGCCATCTTGTGAATGGCAAGTGGAAGTTGTTCCACCACAGGGGTTGGACTTACGTGTGATGTGGCATGCCTCATCATCAAAGTCAGAGTCATCATAACTGGATGATGCAATCTCAATGGGCATACACTGAAATCCATTCATGGCCTTAACATGACCAGCAAGAACCTCCCATTGAGGGCACAACTTCACCATCTTTTGTCTAAACTTCTTTTGACAGACTTTTGCAGTACCCTACTCAATACCTCTCTCAACCTCTCTCTTCAACACTCTATATGCTGTGCTCAATTCAACATTTTCCCTAAGCTCTTTATCGACCTCACAACTTATACGCTTGTAATCCACTTTCAACTCAGCATTCTCATCTCTCAAAGCCTCATTCGTATCACTCAAAATAGCATTCAAATGCACTGTTTCTTATCACATTTCAACCTTTCATAATTGTCTCTTAATAAACATAACTCTCGCTCAGTGTCTTGAGCAGTACAGTGCAGCAGCCTGGAATTGGCATCACAGAGTGACTGTGTTTCCTCTGCTGGTTTCCTTTCCTTTTTCTGTAACTCTGTTGCCTGCAAGCCCGTCTCTTTTTTTACAGACACATTTTGCAGTTCAAGGGAGGCACACCTCGCTGTAAGACTCTCAAAAGTGGTATGTAGAGTTGCAAACAAAAGACCTTGCAGTAATGGTTTTTCTGCAGATTTTGTGTCCAGCGCAAAATCTGTCCATCCACCGTGGGATGAGAGGTAGTTTGAGACATCTAGTCTCAGTTCTGTGCACAGATCAGACATAACAAATAACAGGTAGACAAGCAACAAGCAGTTCAGAAACTTGGTAAAATGCCCATGTGCCATCACCTACCACTTTCCGGTCCACAGTGGTTGATCGGTCATGCCAGGGGGGTACACTGTCACTCGCAAATGGAGTGTAAGGGGTCTGGTGTGGGTCTGACACACCCCAGACCAAGATGGTGTGGGTCTGCCACAACTGCTACCACTGTAAGCATGAGTAGGTCCAAGTAGGCAGAAACCGAACTACACTACTCGACATTCAAAATAAACTGAATGTAAATCTTCCCTTGTACATTCCACCTGCATGCGGTCACCAAATGTAACTGAGTAATAAATTCCCCTGTTAGGTTCTTGGTGGAACAGTACAAAAGGAAGGGACAACAGACAAGTGGTGCTCATGTAATAAATTAAATTTGTTACAGATAGCAGTAGTTTTAAATTCTTTGTTTGGTCCTGGACCATTACAAAATATGACATTTAATACACAGTGACACCTAGATAAACATTTAGTCATACAACAATATATTATAGCGACTGACGCATGGCTGTTCCAAGGGAAACCTGGCACGTGTGGCAAATTATAACCGTGTTTCCCTATGGGAAAAAGCACTACCCAGTAATTATATTTAAATTATACATCATGTAATGTCTAAAATACCCCTTTACAACACATCCTATAGGTTTAAAGTGCATAAAACATTTATCATTTATCCATGATAAGATTTTAATATCATTTAAAGACCCAAGTAATGTTCATGTCTTACAGTGCTTTATCCTAATCAGTGCAATATTCTTTAGATACGAGGCTACTTGGTTTATGATTAATTCATCCTGAGTTGTGAACATAATATTCAACAATACCATATTATCGTTTGTTTGTATTGAATTCCAAATTGGCCTCAACCAGTAAGATCTCTGCTAATTATACCATGAACAATTATTTTTTTTATTTATTAAAAATTGGTGACCGGGAAAGGCATACTGATTTGAGGCTTGTTTCCAGGTGCGACCCGGGTACAGGTGTACACAGAAAACTAAACAGAGAAATACAACAGGTTCTTGTTACAGATGTATAGTACAATGACAGTATGCAGGACAGTGCAGCTAGTTTCTGTTTAGACATGAGACATTGCATCTGGGACTTTCATGTCCAGTGAATTGTGTAATCAGCATAAGTCAGAAGGTTAGTATATACAGCTTATCACAAACTGGTAACAATGATAGAGTGGAATAGTATCTGGATTGGACTGTTAGAATTCTTGGAGAATGAAAGATGGGGCTGTCTGCAGCAGGAAATTACCATATGGGCCAGCCATAGAAGGCTAGGCCTGAGTCAGGGAGGGACCTTATGAGCAACTGCGGCAGGGGGGGGAGGGGAGGGGAGGAGCCTGAGGAGTAGCTTTGCAGCTGCGAGGGATTGGGTCTGATGGAGGTTGGGGGGAGATTTTTCCAGAATAGGGGGAGATGGTAGGAAACGGCTGCCTGCCCCGAGGCAGAGAGGGGGCGTGTGAGTTGGAAGGTGTGCGTGTCTCTGTGGTGGAGCAGGTAGCCAGAGTAACTGGCTGGTGTGAGGCAGGAGGAGAGGTAGGGAGGTGGGGAGCCTAGCTAGTATTTAGCTAGGAGGGAGGCACTGTGGATGATCCTCCTATGCGAGAGTGGGGTCAAGAATAGAGAAGAGTAGAGGAGGCAGTGGTGAGTAAGTGGGGGAGAGGCTGTGGTGAAATGACAGGAGTTGAGAAGGATGTCTAGTTTTGAAAGGGATGAGGCTGGGGCTGTGCCGTAGATGATGTCCGCATAGTCCAAGACTGGTAGGATGGTTTTACGTATGAGTTCACTACGAGTGGGGAGGGGAAGGTTGACTTTGTGGCAATAGAGGCACGCCAGCTTAGGCCGGAGTTTAGTGCAGACTGCCTCAATGTGGATGGAAAAGTTGAGGTGGCTGTCCAGCCAGACTCCCAGGTACTTGAAGGCAGGTACCATCTCGAGGGGAGAACCTTCTAGGGTGCAGATTGGTGGTGGGGTGGATAGGGAGGAGAGCTTTTGTCTTGTACCAAATACCATGGTTACCATTTTTTTGGCGTTTAGTATGAGTTGTTTTCTTTGGAGCCAGGTTTGGACCCTGTTAAAGTCACTTTGAAGATCAGGAAGCACTCTATCATGGGAAGGGCCTGAGGCAAAGATGTTGGTGTCATCAGTGTATAGATGTACGTTAGAGGAGAGGCAGGCAGAGGGGAGGTCATCTATGAAAAGGGAGAAAAGGATGGGGTTGAGGACAGAGCCTTATGGATGCCTGAAAGGATGGGTAGTGGGGGGGGAGAGTGTCCCTTATTTGAACCGACTGCTGCCTGTTCTGGTGGTAGGAGTGGAACCAGTTGATGGCAGGCTGTACGAGGCTGAAGGAACTTAATTTGCAGAATAGCGGGGTGGGAGACTGAGTCAAAGGCTTTTGCCAGGTCAATGAAGATGGCGGAAGTGGTTTGGCCTTTGTCCATGGCAGTGAGAATAGAGTCAGTTACATGTAGTAGGGTGGTGATAGTGGAGTTATGTTTTCTAAAGCCTGATTGAAAAGGGGAGAGGGAGCTGTTTGAGGAGAGAAACACAGACAGTTTGGGGAGCATGAGTGATTATTAGAGTTTGGCGAGGGATGGGAGGAGAGAGATGGGTCGGTAGTTTCCTGGTTGGAATGGGTCTCCACCTTTATGCAGGAGAAGGATTTTGGCCATTTTCCAGGTGGTGGGGACCGTGACTGTTGAGAGGGAGAGATTGAGTATGTGTGTTAAGGGAGTGGTTATGGCTAAAGGCAGAGATGTGTAGCAATCTGGGGTGTAAGCCATTTGGGCTGGTTTTGGACTGGTTTAGAGTGGTGAGGGCAGAGTAGACCTTCCTGGGTATGAAAGGGGGAAAGAGGAAGCCGCAGTCAGGGGGAAGAAAATTGTGGGGTTGGGTGGAGGGACTGAATCTGGCAGGGCACATGAGATGAAGAAGGAGTTAAAGAGTTCAGCTACAGAAGCATGGTCTACTACTGTTCTGCCATTTAAGCTGAGGAGTGGGCTGGCTTGCTTAGCTGGAGGGTCCATTAGAGAGTTTAGTACCTTCTAGAAGGATTCAGGGGAGGCTTGGTTACGGGTAAGTTGTGCTTTGAAGTATGAGGCTTTAAATTTTCAAACTACATTGGTGCATTTGTTTCTGAGAAGTTTGGAGGTTGCAAGGGGCAAGGAGGCTTTGTATAACCTCCGTGCCTTGTCCCTGGCCCGACATAAGGTGATGAGGTCCAAAGTGATCCAGGAGTGATGGTAACGCTTAACTCTGGCTTTCCTGAGGGGAGCGTGGCAGTCCCAGGTGCTTAGGAGGATTCTGCTGAAGTGGGATAGGGCAAGGTCAATGTCCTGGGAGGTGAAGACTGGAAACCAGTCGGCGTTTGAAAGGTCATGCTGTAGAGTGGGTTCATCGAGGAGGTGAAGCGGGCGAGACCAGATGAATTTGGGGCCGGATTGTGGTGAGTGGATTTTGCGGATGCAGTAAGTGATGCAGTGGTCGCTAAGGGCATCAGAGAGGGTGCCTGAGGCAGATACCCTGTGCAGATGGGAGGTTAAAATCCAGTCTAGAAGGGAGTGACTTTGAGACCGGTGGGTCAGGCGGGTGGGTTCATGGATTAGTTGGGAGAGGTTTAGGGCTTCGATCCTCTTTCGGTGGTTTTGGCAGTGGGGGAGAGCCAGTCGAGGTTGAAATCACCTAGTAGAATGAGTTCACCATTTTTAGCAACCGATGAGATTGTAGTGATCGCCGTGATGAGGGTGTCGAGGGAGGTCTTTGAGGGGACGTATAGGACCCCTATGTAAAGGGGGAGGACAAGGGAAAGGAGAGGAGGGCTGCTAGGGATTCATGGGAGGCTGGGCAGGATTCCTTGAAGCTAGTGGAGCAAGTTAGGGAAAACCTGACATACAGCGCTACCCTGCTGCCTCGCTTGCCATGGTCCTACCGGAATATGACATAGTCAGGGATGGTAATCAAGGAGTTGGAGATTTTGGCAGATAACCAGGATTCCGTGACACAGAGTATATCAGGTTGGTACTGGTTTACCCAGACAGAGAGGGCATCTATTTTAGGGAGCAAACTCCTTGGCGTTAATATGAAATATACGGAGGCTCTTAGGGAGAGAATCTGGGGACTGGGCTGAAGAGGAAGCTGGAGTTGGCATGGTTTGACTGAGTGCTAGGGGGTGCAGGTTGGGCTGGATGTTGCCTGCCAGGAGTAGTATTAGCAGGGGAAAGGGGAGGAGAGAGGATTTCTTACTGTTACGTGTGTTGTGCCTGGGGAGTGGAGTGCTTAGGTTTAGGCAGTGAAGAAAGGCCTCAAGATTCAGCACGTGTGAGTGAAGCAGTGAAGGATTGATGGTAGGGGAAGGTGAGTGTGGGTGGGAAAGGTGGGAGGGTGGATGAAAGGGGGGGAGAATTGATGTTGTAAGGCGGGAGCGTGCCAGAAAGAGATCTGTGGAGGTATGCCTAAGGGAAGGGACGAGTAAGAGAGAGGGGTTGTTAACGGGGTGCTGACATGGGGAGGAGGAAGATAGGTGGGCACTCTGTAGGAGACAGGAAATTGAAGAAGTAGGCAAAATACTGGGTAAAGCATCATTGTGGCTAGGAGGGTGAGAAGGAACTAAAGGATGCAGAAGCGGCCTCTAGTGGGGGAAAATGATAGCTTGCTAATGGGAAACTTGGCTGATTGGTTTCAGCCATCATGTCTATGCAGCTATATAACGCTAAGCCGACCAAGGGGGGTGGGGCTTTCCTCAATCAGGAGCCAAGAGCGTGGTGGTGCTGCTGAATGGCATACCTTTGTTTTTGTAGGGAAGAACTGTGGGGGAGGGCGTCCGTCTGTCCTCTCGTACCCTCAGGGGAACTGCCAGAGTTCTTTCTGTGGAGGTGAGAGACAGACAACACTTTAGTAATAAGGAACTTATTGGGAGGGGCTGCAAGGGAGGATGTGGAGTGTGATTCGGATTTCAAATGGGAGCACGTATTTCCACTATACAAGCAAATTTTGGGCAGGGCTAACATTAAACTCTGGCTGCTGGCAGTATGCATTTACAACAGTAAAAAAAAGCTTCTTCAATATTATAAGCTAATTTAGGCAAGGCTGAGAATTGCTCAGGCCACAGGCAGTAAATAAATGTGCATAACACAAGGCAAGCTAATTAGTCAAGACTGAGAATTTGCCTAGCACAGTTTGCAGGCTGTTTAGTTTAAATATATAAGGTGAGGCTAAAGGTGAAATTAAAGCAGTAGATTACAGGAGTAAATTAAAGCAGGCAAATAGTATTTTAGGACAATAAGAAAACTATCTTCATTCGTATGGCGAGATTAATTGTACAGCTTTTAAAGGTGCTTCAGATTTGTTGGCTTAAAAATGGCGCCAAGTCCTTTCCTCATTCGGGAGCCGAGAGCACGGTGGTGCTGCTGAATGGCGTACCTTTGTTTTTGTAGGGGAGAGCTTTTGTGAGGAAGGGCATCTGTCTGCCCTCATAGACTCTCAGGAGAGCCACCAGAGTTCAATTAGATATCACATGGTTTAAATCCTCTAATTCTGAATAACAGCCACAATATTTGTCTTCTTCATTCATTTTTTTAGAGTATCGAGCCATCATTATTTTCCATAGAAGAGTTCCATACGATATTTAGTGTACCAATTTATTTTATCCTGTTCTATAATAACATCCAAGTAATGTCTATATTCATGTTTCAGATCATATATTATTAACCAAGGTGAAGTTTTTAATTTTGATACTATCAATAGATCATACTCTTTATGCACATTTACCACCTTATTCATAATATATCTAGAATATTGCAAACTGATTTGAATTCCTTTTTGATAAAGTTGATCCAGAATATTTAAATCATATTTACTCAATAAGATTTTTTATATTCTTTAGCCATTCTGACTTCTGATAGCCATTTTTTCCCACTCATATTTTTCTATGAGACATAATGAGGGCAATCAATCCCTATTAATTCTCATTAATTTAATCCAATAAATCAGTTTTCTAACTGCCATTAGAGCACTTGTAGTTACCATTCCAAGTTCCACCCTTACCAAAGCATTTGGGGCAGAAAGACAAAGTCCCAAAGTATTTTTATAAAGTTTATTTAATGGAGTTTTCATAGTTTCATTTTTTGCTAGATTTCATATTTCACTTTGGTAGATGATTTGTGGAAAACATTTTGCTTTTATTGCTTTTAATAGTGATAGAATTGAATTACCCCATAGTTATAATTAAACTTCTGTAGTGCTCTAGCCATTTGTTTTAATTTTATTTTAAGCTTTCTAGTATGTTTAAGTCAATTACCATTTGAAGATATTGTAAGACCTAAATAGTCATAGTGATTGACTATTTTTAGCTTCCTATCATTAATCTTCGAGTCTTGACTATTTCTGCGTTCCCCTACAATCATTATTTGGCTTTTCTGTTCATTCATTTTCAGTCCATGTTCTTTCTCTAAAAGAAAGAATTATTTTAATTTACTTTGCAACCCTTTTTTAGACAAAGCTATTAATACCAGATCAACTGCATAAGCAAGTGCAGGACATAAATGAGTACCTGTCTTCGGGGAATCCATATTTTCTTCATTAAGTTGGACCAAAAATGTGTTTAAGTAAATGTTAAATAGTAAAGGAGCGAGTATGCATCCTTGCCTTACACCTTTATTTGTGGGAAAGGGTTTAGATGTTTGACCATTTTTACCCCATCTTACTTGCACCCAAGTTTGCATATTTAGCGCCATTATTATGCTAATCAATTTTGTATCTATTCCCCATTCGAACATTATTTTCCACAATTTATTTCTATAAATGGAGTCACATGCTTGGCTAAAATCTATAAAAGCCAAATAAATCCTTTGTTTTCTTAAACTTACATACTTCTCATATAAATGCATCAATACAAATGTATTATCTATTGTCATATATCCCTCCCTGAAACCTGCTTGGGGTTCTGAAAGACCACCTAGTTTTATTATCTCTTCCTTTAATCTACTACAGATGATCTTAGCAAAAATTTTTCCCGTAACATCAAGGAGGGAGACTGGATGATACATTGTGGGATCTTTTCTATCACCCTTTTTATAGATTGATATTATTGTTGCACCTTCCATTCTGATGGTATACTCTTTGTAGAGATGCATTCATTGAAGTATGCAACTAAGATTTCCCTCCAAAAAGAAGGAAAACATAGAAATACTTCAGCAGGAATCTGATCAGGGCCTGGGGCTTTCTTTCTTTTTAAAGTTGTTATTGCAATATAAACTTCTTTTGATGTTATCTTCTGAAACTGTGTTCTATTTGATTGTAATTCCCACAGAAAATCAATGTTTTGTTTATATCAAAAACAATTTACTATAATACTCAACCTGTATTTTTCAGTGATGTATACATCCAACACATTTTTACTATTATCCGTTACCTTCACAGCCATCAGCCAGAAAGATTGTTGATCTTTTCTATTATTTGCAACATTTTTTGCCATTGGTTCAATCTAAATGTTCTACATTTTTGCTTGAGTAATCTCCTGTACTCCTCCCTAGCTTTATTTAATTCCTTATATTTGTTTTTATCTTTGGAAAATTTCAATTTTCTTATCATTCTATTAAGAAATTTTTTAGCTAAAAGGCAGTCTTTATCATACCAGCTATTTCTATTTTCCATCACTTTTTTAGTCAAAGTGGGTTTATACAGGAGACTACACAAAATGGAAAAACAATTTTCTATATAATCTTTCACTTCCGTTAATATAGCATTTGTATTCGAATGGACCAAAATTTGTAGTGATTCGACCACTAGTTGTTCTACCTTTAATTCCCATTTGATTTTCTTATAATTCCTAACTTCAATATTCATAAGATGGTCATTTTTTATCAATTCAAAACTCTCCTGTCTCTGTACTTTCCAAGCTAAAATTATAGGGAAATGATCACTATCACTTCTTTCAAAAACCTTACAGTAAGACCAATGGCCCATATCTCCACTCCAACAGATATAATCTATAACTGCAGGATCTCTTGGTCCATAATGTGTAAAATTTCCTGGTTGATTTGGTTTTACTCTTCCATTTACAGGGGCTAGATTTTTTTTAATCAAAATCTCCATTCATTTTCTCCCCATATCATTTATCTTTTTATCTAAGGTAACTAGATCATATTCAACAGTATTCAAAAAGATACAATTTTTAATTTTATCATTTGTGTAACTGTCATAAGTGCCAATTCTGGCATTTAGGTCCCCACATGGTAGAATATACAAACCCGGTCTAAAATTCTGAACATTTTGCAGAAGGTTTGCCAATTCCACCCACAGAGTTGTTTTATAATATCTTGAGTTTATAGGGGGATATAAACATTTAACAAAAGGAAAACATCATTGTTGCTTTCTATTAAGAAAGCATGAGCTATTGAACATTCACAAGTAACTGTAGCATTCAGTCCATTAATGATTTTATAGGAGGTAAGTAAACCTCCTGAGGCTCTACCAGCTTTACCTTGTTTTGTCCCCGGTAGATGATAATTCATATACTCATTTAAATGATTGTCCATCTCATTTATTAACCATGTTTCCTGTAGGCAAAGAATATGATATTCGCTAATGAACTGTTTCCAATCCATATCTGCCAGTCTATATGTTAACTCAGCCACATTCCAAGATATTAACTTAAAGGCAGTGTCACTTATTGTCAAATTCTCTGAACTTTTGGGTTCTTCCAGTCAATTACTCAACTCAGCTAATTCTGCAAATGTATTTTCTACCCTAATATTATATACTATTTGTCTACTTTCTATTTCAACCTATCTTTCAGTCTCAGTGGTCTGATGGGCCTCTGAAATTGGAACTTCCTTAAAGGGTTCCAGATTTTTTCTGATCTCTGACTTTTTCATATCAGTATTCCTATTGGAGTTTTCCTCTACTATAAAGAGTCCCAGCCTATCAAATTTTGCTAAATTGTTTAGGATTGCATTGTATATTTCTCTTGATTTCAAAGTGATCAAAATCTGATCACAAAGTATGTATTTTCCTAATCTTTTGGTCTCTACCGAGGTCCTTATCAATGAAACATCCAGGAACTGGCTAAAAATATCCATGATTATATTTTTTAACTTAAATTTATTTTCATTCTGAACTCTTATGAGTCCAAATAGAGATAGCTTTAACTCCTCTAGGTCTCTTCTTTTTCTATTTCTGTCTACAGACATTTTATCTTCCAGCTCTTTATTTTCTATGATGTACATACCAAGATCATCTAGAATTGATCGATTTTTTTAAGATAAGATCAATGGCAAATGACAACACACATCAATCTGTCCAATGCCATTTATACACTTTTTTCTATAAGCATATTCTATCTCAAGGGAACCCTCAGGTATCTGTATTGCATGCTGCAACAGGTTAAGCAACAGTTTTTTAAGTTTACCAGTAGATTCATATCTTAATTCTTTAAGGTCAAAAATGCTCAAACGAACCCTTTCTTTCTTATCACTGTTCCCTTGGGTATTTAATAAATCCCTATTGATAAAATCAAGCTTCATACCCAAGAGTTCCAGTATATCATTATTAAGCCATAATTGGTTTGCCACTTTTGGTTCCAAACAAAAAATATAGACACAATCTCTACCATCAATATTCTTGTCAATCATGATTCTTACAATGTCACTCTCCAAGATCTCCACACCTAGGACTGCCCTAAAAAGGTGCACAATCTTATTTTTAACCATCCTGTGAGTGGGAAATTCCTTTATATTAAGTCCATATAGAGTCATTATTGCACATTTGTTGATATCAGCCAACTTATTTGCTTGCTCCATAATCACATCACGAACATCATGTGATAAATCCCCATTCATTTTCACCTGTTGCCATTTTCCCATTCAGACATAAGAGCCTTAACATTACTATCAACCATAACACAGATATTCATTAATTTATTCATTTCCTTCTCTTGTTCTTCTGAAGCCATCCCTTTTAGATTTTCATCCTGGCAATAAGATTTTCTCTCCTGAGTTTGATCTTCTTAGGTTGATAGAATTTTCTCATTAGTTAATAAAAAATATTCCATTTTCTTGCTTTCAGTTTGCATTCTTTTCTTTTTCCTATTTCTATTTCTCTTCCTAGTCTTATTCGAATATTTTTTCTTTGGTGTTTCTAATATAATGAAGGAAAATCAGGTCTAATGAGAGATTCTATTGTCTTATTATGATGGTCTTCTTCAATTTGAAATGAAGAGGATTTAACTTCAGGTACTAATAGAGTCACTTTATGTAAAATACATTCCAGTCTATCACTGTTTACAGCAATATTTTGTTTAATGGTCTCTAATTCCTCTTTTACACTTATTATCTGATCCATCAACAATAAATGTGCAGCATAGGGATTTCCCATTGATCTTTTTAGATCTTCAGTTATGCAAAAGGATCATTTTGCAAGGTGTTCCCTAGGGCATTTCCCAGGATGTTACTTTCATCAATCCCTGTATACTCAAATGAGCTATAAACATGGCCATCACTATATTGTGATGTCTCAAGTTTTTCTAGTCCATTCATGGTGTTATGCATTTCCAAGATTATTTCTTCAATAACCTTGGCTGTCTCCTTATTTTTTAGTACATCTTCCTCTATTCTTCCCTCTAATTCTGGAGATCTCATATTTGTTCTATTCACTTCTGGTGAGAACTCCATATTTGGAGATGGATTATCCTCATATAATATGGAGTTTAATTTTTTGTCCTTCACTTCGTGATCAGCCATGCTTAAAGAAGTTAGTCCTGGACTGGACCTACTTTCTTGATCCCTTGTTAATTGTCCAATAGTATTATTATTTCCCTTTTTATTTTGAGGGGTTAGGAGATTTTTATCCTTATCACTAATCCCCTCACTTATAAGATCTTTAAAAATTTTTGGAGTAGATGTAAGACATGATAATTCCATTGGATAATCATACAGTACTTATTTAAAATTTTCCCCTAAAATAGTTACTCCTATATGTACTCTTTCTTCTGTTATTTCCAATATTTCTCCTATTTTCTCTTTTTCCATTTTATTATTCTGAAAGTGATCACTTATCTTTGTCTGTCTTCTTTTACTTTCCCCAACTCAGTTTTCTTATTTGTTTGGATTTTTTTATCCATTTTTTTTGTTTTTTGCTTAATCAGCATTAGACTTGCCATTGGGTCAGTCATTTCTCCTTCAGAAATGACTAGTTGGATAAGTCTTTCTTGAAAATATGTCACACCCTCTTGCTGTCTAGTATCCTGACCATTAATATACTCTAGGGCCTGTTTTCTTGTTTGAACCATTTTCTTTCTCCTATTAGGTTGCTTGGGTCGGCCTATAGTAATCAAAAACTCGGGTCTATTTTATAAAAATCACCTGACTTAAAAACTATATATAGAAAACTATAAAAGAAACAAACAAAAACTTAAATCACAATCAAGTGTTGTACAAATACTACTCAAATTTATCACCAAGTCCAAGAATAGTCTTTAGCAAGAAACAGGTCAGAAGTTATTTTTCTTTACCCGTCTCATGTTTATATATTCAGTGGTTCTATATATGCTGTAAAAAGACTCCACTGTTTAACCAACCTCAGTGTTCGGCGATTTTGACCACAATATTTGTAGATCTCAAAAAGTTTCTCAGAGAATCTCAAAACTTCAGGAGGTCTTAAACTTGCACATACAAGTGCCACTTTCTTAAGATTTTTACAGTTCTTAAAGTTCTTAATATTCTCCACTCTCTGCTTCTGGAAAAAAAATGTTGCCAGGCTCTAAACACCTTTAATAAGCAGCAAAGAGAGAGAGAGAAGAAAAAACATATAAGAAACACTGAAATGCCATAATAAAACTGCTTCAGATAATTATAGGCCAAAATTTAAAAGCATTTAACATACTGTTTAAAACTTCTTTATTAAAAGACTACTGTGGCCTTAACTAATTTTGAATAGCTAAAATAACTTAATCCAGTATTTTAAAGTACATATGAATATAAAAAAAACTCACATCAGTGCCATTTAGTAAAACATGTAGTTCTACAGATTTAAAAGAAGACCAGACAGTTAATCCATGTTCTAAATAGAGGCTATCTTTCCTCGTTTCTAAGCTCAGTAAAAAGCAGATGTATGTTTGGCTTGAGGAAAAAAGTGAAAACCGTCACCTTCTCAGGCTAAATAAACAGTGTACAATGAAATGAACTGCGGCATATAACTTTGTGTTTTAACCTCGACCAAAAATACAAACATTATAGTTATTTAAAAGTTGTATTTATTTATTAATTTAGGAAATCAGAATTACAACCCTTTGAGTCATAGGCTCGTTTCCAAAGGCTTCACGTCAGAAAAAACATAGATATTCATACAGTAAATACATAGAATAAATGTGGGTGAGCAATCATATACAGTATAAATACAATGAGCACAGGTTAATGCTTATACATGTGGTAACTAAAACAGGGCAGAGCTATCAACATATTTACCTAAGGAGTGGTTAATACCTATACAATTCGTAGCTAAAGCAATGCATGATATGACTTGGTAGTAAGTCACCTCAGGGAGGCCTTGTCTTATACATAACACAATTTATTCATAGTTCAGTGCAACTATATAGTAATCAAGGGAGGTGAGGAGCCTGCAGGCTAGAAAGAATGAGGGCTCTCCACTGCCTGACCAAGGGCGGGTGTGTGGCCTAGCGGTGTGGTGCAGGATCCACAGGTTACCGGTTACACTGGCATTGACGTGTAGGGCCCTTAAGGCATCTTTAAAAGAACCTAGATTGGTGATTGATGTGACAGCCGGTGGGAGGGCATTGTACCAGGATGGCACTCTAAGGGGGAAAGATCACTGGGCCAGGGTGGTCCTGACTCTAGGCACCTTCCAGATAGTTTTTTGGGCAGCCTGTGTGGATGCTGAGATGGTGGCTGCATGAAGAGAAGCCAAGACACCTATTAGGGTTAAACCCAGGTGGATTTTTTTGGTGAAGAGACTGGTCTTGGATAATAGTCTTTCCACAAGGGAGAGGATATTAGTGAGCATGTAGAGGGTGCAGGGATGTGTATTTCTGTCGGCACCAGAGAGGAGCCAGCAGGCCTTATTGATGACTACTTGTATTTGATGAAGTGCCGTAGGGTCGGCAGCAGCAAAGATTGTGAGGCCATAGTCCATAGGTGATAAGACTGAGGAGGTAATGGCTAGGTGAAGTTCTTCAGGTGGCAGGCAGTCTTTATGTCTGTAAAGGAGACCAATGTGGGTGTTGGTGGTGGAGGTGAGGATTTTTATATGTTCGTGGAATGAGAGGGAAGAGTCAAATGTAATCCCTAGATACTTGTACTTTTGGACCTGTTCCAGTGGGATGAGAGAAGCAGAGAGTATTTCCAGGAGGAAATCCTTTGATCTGTTTTGGCAGTGGGCATAGAGCATCATCTTAGTTTTGTTAATGTTGACCACCAATCTATGTTCAGCAAACCAGTGTTCAATCTGAGAGAAGGAGTTTTGTAAGGTACACTGGAGAGAGAGGATCAGGATGTGTGGCATAAAGAACAACATTATCGGCGTAGAGGAGAAAGTTGCTGGGGCAGGATTTAGGCTGGGCATTGAGGTAGATGCTAAATAGCAGGGGACCCAGGATAGATCCCTGGGGAACTCCTGAACGCACAGACAGCATAGTAGATACGGTATTATTAATTTTAACACATCGGGTTCTAGATGAAAGATACCTGGAGAACCATGAGAAAGGACAATAAGAGACCCCAATTTGTTGTAATGTATTAAAAAGGAGGGGATGAGAAACCGTGTCGAAGGCCTTTGAGAGGTCTGTAAACACGGCCCCTGCGAGGTGTCCATTGTCAAGCGTGGAGTTCAAGGAGTTAGCAAATTCTGTGAGGATGGTCATAGTGCTATGACCAGCTCTGAAACCATGCTGCTCCCTACATTAGAGGTTGTGTGCCAGGAGGTAGTCAGTGAGCTGATTGGTCTTTTTAAGGGCTTTAGAGAGTTGGGGGAGAATCAAGATGGGCCGATAGTTGTTTGGGAGGGAGCTGTCATCACATTTCAATATTGGTGTTACCACTGCCATTTTCCATGAGGTTGGAAACTGGCCCAGGTGCAGGGACAGATTTAGAAGGTCCATGAGTGGGGAGATAACTGAGTCTAGTGTGAGGTATAGGATACGCATACTGAAGATATCTTTGCAGTAATTGGAGCTCTGGAGGGCTTTGGACAGGTAGGCTTTTGCTTCTGTAGGGGTAATAACTCTGAGTTTGATGGAGATGGAGGAGCTCAGGCAGTGGTGTAGGCTGAATTGCATCAAAAAAGTTGCTAGGGAGGACTGAACTGAGGTCTGATGCAACGGATCCAAAAATCTATTCGCTTTTCCGTTGCTGCTATTATTGCTACTTCCACCTTCTGCGTGTTCCCCAAGCTGGATTGGTGATTCAGTCCTTACCATGCCACGCCAGCACTTTAGGGACTAACAGCACATGATCTCTGGGGCTATTAGAATGAGTACACTGATCTAGATGTGCGAAATACAAAATGTAAATCCAATATAGTAATAAAAAAGAAACAATATAAAAAAAATTGGATTCACAAACAAGACCAGCCACACAATCTACAACATACAAGCTGGAAGTAAGCAGGTCCACAGACACCTCGGGGAGTACACAGTGGCAAAAATACAAAGGTACCTCCCTAAAATACTCTTTGGTCCCAAATTTCTCTTCGTTCCTTTCTTACTTCTCCGATAACTTCTAGTCTCCTACTGTTCTTAATATCGCAAACCTCTCCAGTGTTAGCACACTTCTACTTATTTTCAACCTTTCTTCTGGGAGGCTGCTTTTCAGGTTTTTATGCCTTTCCGAAGGGCCTCTTCTTCTCTCTGCCATCCAGCCCCACCGCTGGCCTTCTTCCTGCGGGGGAAGATAAAAACCTGAAAACAGCACTCCAGGCTGGCATGACACAAGAAACTCTGGAAAGCTCAATTATTTTCACTCAGTGACGTACCTTTAATAAGATATTTTCCAGCTTATAACTGAGCCTGCTTTCCCTCAGTAGAACAACGTGCAGCCATGCATCAGCCTCCAAGTTCTCCAAGTGAGTTTTTTCACATCTTCATATCCTCTGCATATACAGATAGATAATACAGACTTACTACCAATACAGTGTAAACACTGGGAGAATACAAGTTTTCCTTACCTAGGCAATGCAGACAGTTTCTCTCTAAGAGCTACGTGTTACAAGGGGTCTTATACCCTGATAATAACTATAGTAACGGCTAAGGAAGATATATAAAATGAATACAACTGGACAAAAACAGGTGGTCTGAGTAACTGTCCTAACTAGTGTGAAAAGTTGCATAGCTTGCATAGATAACAGCACAATGGGGCTACTCTTCCCCAAGGTCAGTTGCAATGATGTACATGTGCTGAAGAAGGCAATGTTGCCTTACATATGAAAATACAGTAAAAATAGAGCAAAAAGCATCTCTTATAGCTGAACATCAGTGAAGCATAATAGAACACAAATCCTGACACTTATGCCTATATGATGTGTCTTCACCCTAAGGTTAGTACATGTACCTACATATCAGTTGCTGTCTGTGAGGCGGGGGCACCATCAGAGGTACTGGACCATGGATAACAAGAGGGTTGAACTGGAGCCACCTGTTGCTGAACCGAGAACTGAACCAGAACTGTGGAACCGGAACTGATAAAATCCCCTGGAAAGCCTGTCATCTCACCTTTCCCACAAGAAGTCCCCTTTTGTGTTCCAGCAGGGTATTCTGTGTGTTTTGTCTATTTTAATTTCTTGTCTGGAACCAGTGTTTCAACCAGTTCACCAGTTTGTTTACCTTGAGAAGATTCAACCTTCTCAGGGGTACTTGGCTTTGGTTTAGCAGTTCACCCACATTCTTAGATGGAGTAGGCTGGTCAGAGCCATTATCTCCCTGTGTTGTTTCTACAGCCAACTTCTTCTTAAGTCTTTCCATCTGTTTCTCAATGGTTTTTGAAGGAAAAGTCTTGCAAATTTCACAATCAGATGTGAAGTGAGATTCACAGACAGACAACACACTGATCATGTTTGTCTGCCTTGGAAACAAACTCTCCACACTGTGTACAATTTTTAAAGCCTGGAGGCCCAGTTTTCTTCTTTGTTTTTTTTTCTGACATTATAGTTAAATGCAAACTAACAGTAACCACAAAACAATTTTTTTTTTTTTTGCGGTTAAACTCGGTTCCATGACTGCAGTTACATCCTATTAGGAACAGCGATCGCAATCTGAAAAAGAATTGAAAATAATAGTACTGACCAAAAAAACTAAAATAACCAACAAAGTAACTAACACAATAACAAAGATAAATAAAAAAACGAACAGAAACACCGGTTCCTCAACAGTTACCAAGAACCGAGAGGAACCGCTAAACTAAAACTTTTTTTCACTAAATAAACTAGTGCTGACTCTAAAAACAGATAACTAAGGTAGCAGATGAAAAACAGACTTAAAGATACTTAAATTATTTTGAAGTAATACTACAGAAGATTCACGACTGTGAGGAGAAATCTCTGAGGCGTCTTGACTTCACAGGCGGAGAATGAAATCTGAGGTGCTATGGAACATAGTAGTTACTAAGGGCAGCATTTGACTAGTGGCACACCAATGATGAGCTCCATCATTTACATATCATTCCATTCTAAGGGCAGTTCTACTCTGCAGGCTAACTGCAAGAGTTAGGAATATTGAAGAATTCCTGGGGTTAGAAAATGACAGGTCCTTTAATTATGACTAAAGAACCCGGGCTAGCAAATTATGAAATTGAGATTCCTGGTAGATCTACAAGAGCCTGAGAATACCATGCACATTTACTGAAGTTATGGTCACAGCTACAGCATCCAAAGCCATACTTAGTGGTACTGAAAGAAGTGGGGGCATGGATAATGCCTGCAGCAGAGTACTAGATCTTCCTGAAAATGAGGCTGAGACTGAGGTTGTTATAAATTCTGATTCATCTGCTGATCAAAAGAAAGATCTGGAAATGGTAATCTGAATTTAAATCATCTTTTACAATGGTACCAGGAGTAGTGACATGCATCCAGCATAACATTGATACAGGGAATGCAAAATGTGTAAGCCAGGAACCTTATCATTTAGCTGAGAGGTTAAAACAGAATGCTATTCTAGAAGTTCAAAAGTGGAATAGCTGGAAATAATAGAAAGATCTAAAAGCCCTTGGTGCTCTCCTCTTACTATGGTACCAAATAAAGGAGGAGGATGGATGCTTTGTATCAATTTTACAAAAGTAAATAGCCTTACAAAATTCAACAGCTATCCAATGCCCCATATTGTTAATATGGTGGACCAGCTGGGAAAGCCAAATACATCCCCACCTCAGACCTGACAAAAGGGTATTGGCAAATCGCCTTGGAGGAATCTGTCCAGGAAAAGACAACATTTGCCACCCCTTGAGGTCTGCTTCACTTTACCACCATGCCCTTTGGTCTAAGTGGCACCCCAGCTACATTCCAAAGATTGATGGACCAACTGCTAAGGTCCCATTCTGGGTATGCTGCAGCCTCTCTAGATGATGTAGTCATCTACAGCCCTGATTGGCCCTCTTATATACAATATCTATACCCTGTAAAACACATGATGACCCAAGCAAGTCTTACCATCAACCAAACAAAGTGTGCACTTGGCATGCAGGAGACAAAGCACTTGGGCTATGTGATAGGAAATGGGATGGTTAAGCCACAGATTTCTAAGATTGAAGCAGCAACCAACAGTCCCATACCTCGAACAAAAAAGCACATGAGATCATTTCTCAGGTTAGTGGGCTATTACCAACACTTTATTAGAAATGTTTCTGAACTGGCTACCCCCTTAACTGATCTCACTAGAAAGAACAGACCCAATCAGATGAAGTGGACTCCAGAATTCAACCAGGTCTTTGAATAGATAAAGGCCTGTCTATGTTCCTACCCTATACTAAGAATTCCACAGTTTCAGAAATGCTTCTGTGTTCAGACAGATGTGTCTGAGAATGGGATAGGAACAGTGCTGAGTCAGTCATATAATGATATGGCTAATCATTTGCCTGTTGTGTACATAAGCAGGAAGTTGCACAAGCATAAAAGAAGTATTCCACTATAGAAAAGGAATGCTTGGCTGCGAAATGGGTGGTGGAAGTGCTCAGATACTATTTACCTGGGAATTAATTTGTTTTAATAGATCGTAATCCATTAAAATGGCTAAATGCAATGAAGGATATCAACTCTCAATGGACTCATTGGTATTTGACATTACAGCCATTTAAATTTGTGATCCAACATAGATCTGGAAAACCACATGCTAGTGCAGACTTTCTATTCCATTACTGGAGTTGATAAATGACAGCCCCGAAAACTAAAAATGTTTGTGATATTGGGTTTGCTGTATTGTAGGTTGTAGTATTTTTTTGTAAGGGCCCTGGGTGTGGAATCCCTGAGAGACAATAGGCTGGGATCCCATATACTATTTCTCCTTATAACAGGCTTGACATGCTTGCAGTCTGTTTTTGAGGTGTGTTGTGCTGTTAGAAAACCTTGTGAATAGGTTTTCTCTTAATGGGAGAGGTATGTAGGAGGTGACCTTTTGAAGGTCTGTGACCTCCTTCCTATGTGACCTCCTCCCATGCTTGTGACCTCCTTAGGGTTTGGGATCAGAACTTTAGGTTTTCTGACCCTATTATAGCTAAAGAGGTATTAAAAAGTATTTTCTGTATGCTAACAGAAAGAATCAGATAACTGAGATGCAGCATTTTTCCCTTATTGTGAAATACTGACTGTAGCTGCATCATTATATAGAATATTAATAGGACAAACAGGCGTAACAACTGGTTCACCCAGAGAATAATTTCAGCCTGGAATACATTACCATCTAATGTTGTTAACAGCGGGAGTATGGTTATTTTTATAAAATAGACTTGATTATTACATGGGACAAAGAAAGACTTTTTTTATTATAGAAATGCCTTTTTTCCACCTATAGGTGGTGAGTTTCCTATGGACCATTGGTCCCCCTTAACTCGTAAACATCCTATGAACCTATCGGGGAGGTGGACCTGTAGGCCTTAAAGGAGCATTAATGTTTTAAAAGCTCAAATGCCCCTCTTTTGGTTTTTAGGACCTACTACAATTGATTTTTTGTTTCCTCTTTTGTTCTATATGTGGAGGTTTTCTCTATCTTTTCTCTATCTTGCCCTTTGCTGTTTGTTGCTCTTTTAGTGCTGTTTCTCTTTAAGTGCAGTGAACTGAACTGACCAACTCAGCTCTGCGTAGTTCGCAGATGTACGTTTTCTGCCCTTAGCTGCACCTCAGGGGCAGCGCTTCGTCGGGGAAGCAAATCTCCCTGGGGGCAGCACTGGCCTGAGGGCAGCACAGGAGTCTCCCTGGGGGCAGCACTGCCTTGGGGGCAGCAACTCTCCCTGTCGGTACTTCCTAGAGGACAGCACAAGCAGATCTGAAGCCTCTACAGCAAAACAGCTTAGCTTCCCTGCTGTCCTAGCTTGTCAGCTGCAGAATAAAGTGCTTGTACAGAGAAAATAAGTCAGAAAACTACATAAGTAATTGCTCTAGCCTGGGTTACCTCTGAGGCTGAAGACATTTCTGCACATAGTTTTCTCCTCCTCCCTTCTCTGTTTTTGCAACACACTCCCATTTGGAACAGCAGTCTGTTTCCATCTATCGCTCTATCTCTCGGCTGCTGAAATGCTGAGGTTTTCATTTAGTTGTTTATGTAGCTAAGCTGGCCTGCAGCTTATAGGTATTTCTCTCTTTTTCTCTCTCTACCCCCATATAGCAGAAAGAATAGTTGCACACTCACCGTAACAGTAGATCTTCGAGAGAATCACTTTCATCAAGCCATACCTATGGAACTATAAGCCATCAGGCACCAGGACCATACAGGAATGTTTGTAATCAGTCCACTAGGGGCCACCCACGATGATGTCAGTCATCAGCTCTCCCATATAAATGTGAGCAGCCCCTTCCCTCCTCCGTTCCCCACTAGAGATCATGCTCAGATTACCTCCCTGTAGAGAACCAGGAGAGAACCCAGGACTCTGTCGACCAGGTGAGGCAGACAGCAGCAGGTAGACCCTCATGGAAAAGGAGACAGGATTCCCCAGAGCCTCAGGATCCAGTAGAGGGATGGATGGTGGGACGGCCTCTCAGGATCCAGTAGGGGGATGGAGAGTGGGACGGCATGGCCTGATGGAAGAAATTCTCTCGAAGATCTACTGTTATGGTAAGTCCGTAACAGTTCATTTCCATACATGGTCCGACAAGACTGGTCGACGGCAGGAATAGAACTGAGAAGGGAAGGGGCCGCGCATGTTTATCTGGGAGAGTTGACATCTGATATTGTCATAGGTGACCCCTAGTGAACTACTTACAAAAGTTTCCATGTGGTCCTGGTGCTTAACGGCTTATAGTTTCTTAGGTGTGGTCTGATGAACGAGATATCCTCGAAGAAGATCTTTTCTTTCTGGCTCTCCTTATTTTGAAATAAGACAAATGTTCAACAGCAGTACTGCCAAATGCTAAACAAATACATAGTAACTGGCGTCAGGATGCTGGCATTAAGAGGCAAAATAGCTATTTTTTGTTTGTTTTTGTTTAACTTTTGCTGTAGGCCTCATGCTTACCTGCTCTCTCTGGTGTGCCTCTTCATTTCATTGTCCCATGTTTCTAGGGACCAGCTGACCACACTGCCCCTAGATTTAGACAGGCTCTGCAGTGGGGGAACTCCTAGTAGAAGGCAGGGTTAAGCAACAAAAAATATAAAATTGTAAATATACATACCTGAATTATATGTACCTAGTGTATATATTTATCTTAGCTATATAAAGGTCTGAAATTAATTTGTAAATTGTTGTATCACTCTGAATTTAAAATATTATTATTTAGTTTTGTCAACCAAATGATGTTGTGACTGACAGACCATAAGACAATCATTTAACACCTGGATGTATATAAAGCTAACATCTTCCGAGTCTCATCAGTTCATTTGAGGCAGAGCTGCAGCCAAGACAGAGCTCTGTGCTGGTGTTAGATCCAAGCATTAGGTGAACTCCAGGTGGTGCTGTTGTATTACCTGCCTGAATACCTTGTGTGGCCTCTTTCTGTTCGAATTCTGGTTTTGCTTAGTTTTGTTTTTTAATTTTGACTTAGTACATATTAGAAGTTGAAGAACCTGACACTGACTTCGGAGTCTTCCCTTTCGCAAATTTTCACTTTGTGAAAGGCATCTCTGCCTCTGTGGCAGCATCAAGACGTGTTTCCCTGCAGGAAATCTGTAAAGCAGTTATCTGGAAAACAGTATACACTTCCACAAAGCACTACTGTCTGGACATACAGTCAAGAACAGATGACAGCTTTGGCACTGCTGTCTTGCAGGATCTTTTCCCTAAGTAGGTTCTGTACCCAGCCTCCCAAGGTACTGCTACGGAGTCTGCTATTGTTAAGCATAAGTGAGGAATTCCTGGGGTTTGAAAAAAAAAAAATTACTCACTGTAGTAATGTTGTTTTTTCCAGTGTCTAGAAGAGGTATTCTCACTATGTTTAACAATCCCTATCTCCCCTTCCAGAACCTAGTAAAAGGTTCACACAATAATCAGTTCTTCTATTGCTTGTGCATTATTTGTTACAGTGCCTTTGCAATTGCTATTCAGTAGTCTCAGTTACTTAATTTTTCATAAAATAAAAAATTGTTCTGCCATGTTTAAACTGTTTTTATAAACATTTTGAAATACATTTTGGTATTTTTGGTAGCCTTTTAGCTAATTTTAGTGGTCATTGCTCACCCTAGCTTTAGAAATAAATCTAACATTAGAGTGCAGGGGTGAGTGCACATGGCACAGTTTGAATTTCATTCTAAGTTCCATAATTAGCATAAAATTCTAAATGTTCTGGGGTAGTTTACTCCAGGGGAATGACTGCAGTTGTTAAGCATAGTGAGTAATCCCTTTGGAAGAAACAACATTACCCTGTTTAGTAATTTTTTCTTGTAATTTTTCCCCGATCCTAGCGTTCATATCCCCTAAAATTATTTTATTTATTTAGAAGAGAGTCACCAGGAAAGCAACATGAACTGTGGAACAGCTCATTGCCAGAAGCATCCGGGGGGGGGGGGGTTACATAAGGAGAAGGCGGAAGCCAACAATCAAGAGAACAGTGTACTGAGTCATACACATTCTTCATACAAAATGAGCAGAAATCAAAACAGGGACATATTTAGAAAACAGCAGGGACATAATATACAAATATATATATAGCTAGACACAGCAGTTATCACTGACACATAGTGCCAATACAACAATTTTTATGGGAACAACATGGGCTTAATCCTAGTGACTAAGCCAGGTTTGGAGTAAAGAGGGAGCTAACTGCTGAGAACAGTGCCGATAGTTCAAGGGTGGGAGCAGGCAAGGACAAGTGCTAGTAGGATCAATGGAAAGGCAGGCCAGGATGGAAGTGCTTATTCTGGACACCACTCATGATGCAGATAGGGGAAGAAGGGCAAGAGGAGGGTGTTAGTGTAAATGGTGTAGGGAGGCACTAGAGGGACTGGGTAGCCAGGACCTTCACCCCTTCAGGATGCTGAGAACCCTGCAAAGGGACCGGATGTTGGCTGAAGAAAACAGGGATAACGAGTAAGAGTAGGAGGGGAGGAGGAGAAGGATGGAAGAGGTGGCGGAGGGGCGGGCAATGTTGAGGTAGTATTATAGGGAAGTTATAGCATTATAGCATCCTGGTTAACTAGGATCTGCAGCTTATCCAGTAGGTAGGGAAATGGGCAGACTGGGTGGGCCAAGCGGTCCTTATCTGCCGTCAAATTCTATGTTTCTATGTAAAAGTCTTATGGGGTGAGAAAAAAGATACAGATAAAAAGGTAATGATAAAAAGGTGGGGTAGGTGGGGGGGTTAGTTGCAGTTGCAGCAGTGTACTGTGTGCTTCTGAAGGAGATGTGCAAGGGATTGGTGATTTTGGGCAGTATGAATTTCGAAGGGGAGAGAGTTCCAGGAGCTAGGGAATATGAATGAGAAGGCATTTCGGCCAGTTGATGTATGCCGCGGAGGAAGGGCGACTGTTCTGTGCATAGAGGATCAAAGTGAATAGCAGGAAGTGGGGGGGGATTGACAAGAGGGAGGACAGATAAGATGGCAGAGTCGAACCAGTACTTACCTACTAAGGTTGTTGTGCTGGACAGATGCCTGACAGTGAGGGAAGGGAAGGAAAGGGAGGAATAAAGATTGCAGTGATGGATTAGAAGGGGGCAGCCAAGGACAAAACAGCAGAAGAAATTGAAGAGGGTGTCCAGTCTGGCTAGGGGGGTCTTAGGGGCAGAACTGTAGACAATGTCCCCCAAATCAAACACTGAGAGAATAATCTTTTGGACAATTTCACAACTGGCTTGCATGGGCAGGGAGCTGCTGTGTCTGTACAGGGCACCTAGCTTAGGGAGAATTTTTTTGTGAATGGCATCAGTGTGTACACTGAAGTCTAGATTCCTGTCTAGCCATAGCCCCAGGTACTTGAAAGAGGGAACGTCGTCCAGTTTGGAACCAGACAGGGAATGAAAGCTGGTGGTGGAGTCCAATCTGAACAGCTTTTGTCTGGTGCCAAAGGTCTTAGAGACCATTTTTTTACATTCAGTGAGAGTTGGTTAGCATTAAACCAGTGCTGGACATTATTAAAGTCCAGTTGAAGACTGGTAGTCACTTCAACAGGAGAACTCCCAGAGGAGGATAACATGGTGACATCTGCATACATGTATATGCTAGAAGATGAGCAGTCAACAGGGAGATCATTCAGGAAGACAGAAAATAGAATAGGTCCGAGTACTGAGCCTTGGGGCACACCTGTGTTTATTGTGAGCAGGGGGGAGGTTGAATTGTCGACTCTGACAGATTGAGACCGGCCAGTGAGGTATGATTGGAATCAGTCAGTGGCTGTATCGGAGAGGCCAGCCGCTGTCAGCTTGTAAAGGAGAAGGGAGTGAGCGACAGTGTCGAAGTCTTTGGCCAGGTCAACAAAGATGGCAGAGGTGATGCATCTCTGTTCCATCCCTGTGAGAATGGAGCCAGTGAGCTGGAGGAGGGAGGTGGTTGTGGAGTGGTCCTTATGGAAGCCAGATGGCTGGGGGTGAAGAAGGAGGTGGAGGAGTCAAGGAAGGCAGAGAGCTGTTCCAATGCCAGGTGCTCTTGAACCTTAGCCAGGATAGACAGAAGGGATATGGGGCAGAAATTGCTAGGATTTGAGGGGTCGCTCCTTTGGCAGCAGGACCTTGGTAGCAGATTTACAGATCTTAGGTACAGTTGCATGTGAGAAGGAGCGGTTCAGGAGATATGTCAGGGGGAGGGCAATAGTATAGGCGGAGAGGTGAAGGAGCTTAGAGTCAAGACCATCAGGGCTCTTTCCTTTGTTTGGATTCAGGGTAAGCAATACTCGCAGGGTGTCATCAGGGTGGACAGGTTTAAAGGTGAAGCATGAGGTGGTAGGGGATTGTGAGTAGGAGGGAGCATTAGAGGGTGGGAGAATGATAGGTAGAAGAGCTGCAAAGAGAGAGGAGGCACAGGTAGTAAAGTAGTTATTAAATTCCACAGCCATGGTAGGCGGGTCATCAATTAAATGGGAGCCAATTTTTAGGACTGGGGAGAGGGAGTAGGAGGGTGGGGAAAACAAGGGGTGGATAACCTTCCAGAATTTGGAAGGGTTCTTTATGTCATTATGGAAGGAGGTGTTGAAGTAGTTCCCTTTAGTGAGGCAAGTGGCATGGGTACAGGCATTCCTGAGTGCACAATATCACTGAAGATCTTGCTGGGTGCCTGAGGTCTAGTCTGTGGCCCACACTTGGTCACTTGCTCATTTGCAAGTAATGAGTTCTGCAGTGATACAGGGCAGGTGGCAACCTAGGATCCTTGCATTTATTAGTGGGGCATGGCAGTTCCAGACAGATAGGAACTGCGGGGTGAAGAAGTCCAGGGCTGCATCAACTGAGGGGGCAGTGGAGATGGGTGATCAGGTGATACTGGACAGCTCATTATGAATGGTGGAGATGTCGAGGAAACAGAAAGAGCAGATTTTAAGAATGATGGGGGAACTTAGTATAGTGGATCTTGCACACGCAGTAGACTATGTGATGGTCATTAAGAGCATCAGAGAGTGTGCCAGACTTGATGACATGGTGGAGGTGTGAGAATAAAACCCAGTCTAGTAGGGTATGCTTGCCGGTTTTATGATTTAGGTAAGTGGGGTCTTCTATTAATTGCTTTAGGTTTAGGGAAGCTCCGTGGGTGCAGACTTTGGACTGTTTGCTGGCGAGCCAGTTTATGTTAAAATCTCCAAGGAGGTACAATTCCCCAGGGGTGGCAAGGAATGTGATGGGGGAGAGGAGATCAGAGACAGAGGAGAGCTCGGAGACAGAGAGGTTGGGACAGCAGTAGACACTGCCAACATAGATGGGGAGGCAGGAGGGTAGGGATATTTTTATTAGTAGCAGCTCATATACTGAGGGGGAGGAGATTGAGTGTCTGATAGAGGAAGAGATATACATAGTGACACCACCAACCCTGGTTATGCGGTCTTGGCAGACGATAGAGTACCCAGGGATGGTGATGTCTGTGTCTGGGATTTTAGTGCTGAGCCACGACTCAGAGATAATGAGGATAGAGGGGTTTAGTTGTAAAATGAGTGGCTGCAGGAGGTCAATCTTGGGGAGGAGAATTATAATCAGACCATGGGGGAATCTCACATCTTATACTCAATACTATGTCTCTTATTGTATTCACAATATCCATAAATTGAGATATCTGTAGCCCTATAGTAACATACATATTAATACAAACTAAGCATTCATTAAAATCTCATTTTATCACAGTTCATAAAAGACAATTCAGTGTGTGTTATAGCTCTCAATTTTGCAATTTACAATAATCAAATTCCTCAGACCTCCATGTGAGTGGCCATACTTTGCAATTCTAGTAGCTGGATGCAATCAGTTTTGAAATCTTTCCAACTGGTGGGTATTCATTTTTTGTAGCCCGCGTTTCATGAAGTGCAACAATATGATGATCTTTAAAGGGACATTTACAGCTTTTGGGGTCAATTTTGAAGTGCTTGTAAAAATGTGTATGCAGCAAGCATTCCCAAAGTAAAATACATATATGGCCAGCGATGTGCACACTACTGTAAAATATCTATTATTTTTGTGAAAACTATATTTTATTCGACCGACTGAAATTTACTCTGACACCGTGTTTTTTCCTTCTTTTCATAAATCTAACTTGCATGTCAGCATAATTATCCCCTGCAAAATATGCTCTCTTTCTACAGGTTTTAGGAATTTTGTTTTTCTTTGTTGTGTTATGGTACCCTTTTCAACTGTGCTGAACCTTCTCTGGATTTCTTGCTATTGTTATTGACTTCATTTTTTCCTTTTTTATTGGGTTACTTTATATCATGCTCTATGAACTCTTTTTCAATTTTAAAGAAAGCTCCCTCACACTTGTTTTACTAACTACAATACAAAGCCATCCTCTTGCACTATCAGGTTTATATCTGTAAATGGATCTAAAGTCCACACATCTAATTTACTCCCCATAATGCCTTTGCGTTGTATACCACAATCTTTAGTGATATTTTCATTGTTATTCTTTGGGATTCTTTTCATGTATACTGTTAGAAGAAATACTTTCTTTTCCATCACTTTTTCTTTGTTCTTTGTGTTACTGATCTTAGTTTTTCTTTCTTTCTCACTCTTGTATTTACTACACTTCTTCGTGCAGATGGGTACAGTCTTTGTTTCTCTTGTTTCATGAAAATGCACTTTTGTTTTGCTATGTTTATGTTCTTTTACTTGCTTTTTGCTCTCCTCTCCTCTCCTGTATCAGCTTTCTTAATTGTCTCAGCCTTTTTCTTCATTACTTGTTCTTTTTTTCTAACCTTTCATTCTGATTCCTGATAGTTTTTTCTGTCTGTTTTCTTTAACTAGCTGATCTAGTTCCCATGCTTCTTTCTCTGCAATATTGTTTTGCTGTTTCAACTATTTCTTTAAATTCCTTCTGATTTATGTCCCTTTTCTTCATTATATCTGGTTGTACATTTAAATTTATAATTTCAGTTCTGCAACTATTAAAAGATTTCTTATGCTTCATTATGAAATAGGTCAAAAGAATGCTGGCTCCTGATTGGCCAAGAGGTACTTTCAGCTGGGCCATTATCACGGCACAACAGCTCGGCTGAGAGTAATATGTTTAAAAAATACATTGAATTTAATAAAAATAACCCTCATTTTTTTTTACTTTCTATTAATGCTCCCCCTACTCACAGCATTCCGCTCCCTTCAGAAGGCACCTACAGCCTTCTAGTCCCTGCCCTCTTACCTGCAGCCCGGTGCGGTCCATCCCCCATGTAGCCATGGCTTGCCCCCCAGGCTGGTATAAGGTGGGGGCCCTTACACCTTAAAGTCTTCTAGTTTCATTGGGATGCCATTGCTGGGACAGGTAGGAGCACTGGGGATCTGGGCCTGGTGCTCTGTCTACCCGGGAGCGCCGCAAGTGATTTTTCCCGGTGTTCCTGGGCATGATGTGTGCCCTGACATCAAAACGCCAATGCTGATGTCCATCACGCCAACCCTCCTTGCTAGTGGCTTGGGCTTGCTGTACCTCGAGTCTCCACTCAGGGTCAGGCAAGCACAGAGCCCTGGTTCCCCCTTCCCCCCGGAGAAGATGAGCTGTCCCTGGGACACTGAAGCCTCCTTCCCCCGGTCATCCCTCCAGCTCCCAGGCTTGTTCCCAAACCCGGTTAGCTGGCGTCACAAGCGGTAATCCAACTGCTGCACTGACGAGCCGGCCCTCTAAAAAGAACCCATTTCTTAATCACAATAAGGCACTCCAGGGGGTGTGTTATGGTGGGCTAATGGCCCTTCTTGGGTGGTGCAAGCACTTGGTTTTTCCTCTTGCTTCAACCCACCAGAGGTGGGCTATTATCTTGCCATAATGCACCCCCTGTCATGCCTCATTGCTTAATTAGAAACCTAAGTTCTTGCAGGGACCCATTACCTATTCTAATTTCCTTTTTTAGTTCATCCAAACCTAACAATCTTACAAACACTCTATTTTATCTGGTTCTCTTTTTAGTTAGTTTTTGTTGACTGGGGGAGGAGGGCTAGGCAATTGTGCTTATTTTCAGCCTTGTCCCGAGGAAGAAGGGAAATATAGATGGTAAGCAACTTAAAGTGAACCAGAGTAAGCTGTTAGTGGTATTTTTAGTGAATGGAGGACATTGTCTGTACCTTGATGAATCCTTTGAATACCATAAATGGGGATTATCTGGTAGATTTTAAGAGGGTAGGTGTAGGCTAAATCTTTTTATGTATGGTGAAATGAAGCCTTCAGGGTCTTTTCAGTATAATATTTATTTTAAGTTATTGTCCCTCTTATTACCCAGTTTTTTAATTTGTGGTTTTCTGTACTTACAACCTTTTAGAAACAGAGTCTGATGACAAATAAGGGTCACTTAGCCCACCCAGTCTGTCTTTTTTCCCTACCTACACTATCACTGCAGACCCTACTTGATCTACAGCTCATTCTTCCTTCCAAAAACAGGCAGTTCGTAGCACTCCACATCAGAACAAATAGTTCAAGAAGCAAGTGTTAATGCAAAAGTTGTGATATTTTAATTCACTGCAAAATAAATTCTGCAAACAGCAAAGTGCAAAAGCTGTGAGTACAGGTACCGGAGAACACAACAATCCACCAATAACCCTGTGCTTCAAACTATTGGTCTTCTCCATTTTCCCTTCTCCCTTCCTCCTTCCTTTCCACTACATTTCCCTTGTGCCTATCCCATGCATTCTTCAAACCCAACACCATTTTCACCCACCACCTCTGCTGGAAGGCTGTTTCAGGAATCCACCACTCTACCAGTGAAGAAGTACCTTTTCACATCTTTCCTGAAATTACTCATTTCCAGCTTCATATCATGTCCCCTTGTTCTTGAGCATCATTTTTTTCTGACTTATAGATTGAGGGAGTGCTCCCAACCAATCAGGGTCCTCCTTTCTTCTGCATGTGAGACACTCTTATTCTGTGAAGAGCATCTCATGCACAGATGCCCTGGAAATGGGCACATTCTGGGACTTACAAAAAAAATGTTATTGATCGCGCTCCATCAATAATATAATGATATGTCCCCAATCACCACTCATTCCTGTATAAGAGTGGTTTCACTTGTGTTCTGCTTGAGGCAGAACAGCTTAACTGCGCTGTTCTCTCTCGAGCAGAACGTGTGTGAAACCACTCTTATCCAGCAATTAGCAGCTCCTGGGGACATATTAATACATACAGTGCTTCCCTCCTGCACCTTATTTATCCCTGTGAGGTATTTAAAGGGCTCTATCATATCCCCCTGTCCCTCCTCTCTTCCAAGGTGTACATGTTGAGGTTCCTCAGTCTCTCCTTGTAGGGCTTTGATGCAGATCCAGTACCATTTTAGTTGCCCCTCCGGACCACCTCCATTCTATGATGTCCTTCTGGAAATGTGGTCTCCAGAACTGGACACAGTACTCAAGGTGGGGTCTTACAAGCAATCTAAACAGGGGCAAGAAACACCTCCCTTTTTTTGCTGGTGGTACCCCTTCCTATGCACCCCAGCATCCCAGTAGCTCTCCCGACTACCTTGCTGCACTGCCTGGCCATCTTTAGGTCATCCAATATGATTACCTCTAGGTCTCTTTCGTGCTTGGTTATTGTCAATACCACTCCTCTCATTTTGTGTTCTGCTCCTGGATTTCTGTGCCCCTAATGCATTATTTTGCACTTTTTTTGCACAGAAACCCAGCTACCATACCTTTGACCACTCCTCAAGTTTTCCCAGTTATCTACTCATCCTTTCCACACACACCCAGAGTGTCCACCCTGCTGCAGATTTGGGTGTCATCTGCAAAGAGGCAAGCCTTCACTTCCAGCTCCTCTGCAATGTCACTTATAAAGACATTAAAGAGGACCGGTCCCCACACTGATCTCTGAGGTACTCCGCTGGTCACCCTCTCTTCTTCAGAGCAAACTCCATTTACTACCACCCTCTGTTGCTTATCCTCTAACCAATTCCTTACCCAGTTTATGAACTTTTCACCCACCTCTAAGCTACCCAGCTTGCTCTCTGGTCTACTGTGCAGAACAGTCTTTGGAAACTGAGGCACCCTCTTTCCCATTGGCAAACAAAGCAAAAAGTTACAAGGCCCTTCTGCAGTCCTTTGTGTGGTGTATATAGTACCCAAGTATTCTATGTACAACTAGAGTATGGAGCAATGCTTCCCCTGGATTAATATGTTTAGGAAAATAGACGAGCAGGTGGACGGTTTGATTTAAAGTAAACTCAGACACTACCTTTGTTAAAAACTTATGACTGGTACACAAAGTCTTTGTGGAAAATCAAGTAAGGAAGCTCACACACTGGAGCCTGTAGCTCTGAAATCCTTCAAGCAAAAGTGATTGTAACTAAAAATAATCATTTCCAAAAAAGAAAGAAATTGTAACCCACAAGTCATGGCCAGCTCAAAAGGAGCCAGTGTACACTTTCCAAAACAAAATTCAGGTCCCAAGCTGGGACTGGATTACAGATGGGAGGCTTTAGATGTAGAATGCCTCTCAAAAATGTATGGGTCACCTCCAGCTGGGTAACCATACGACCCTCTAGAGGCACATGGAAAGCTAATATGGCAGCCAGATGCACCTTGATAGAGGAATACTGCAGGCTTGAATCCGATAAGAACAGCAGATACTCTAGAACCTGATTGACTGAACAGGTGAACATATCCAGGTGGTGGGAAGCAGCCCATAAAGTAAACCGCTTCCACTTCATAGAATAAGTGGATCTGCTGGAAGGCTTTCTAACAGCCACTAGAGCATCAGCCACTTTTTGGGAAACCCCAAAATAAGCAATGGCTATGTTTTCAGGAGCCACGCATGCAGAAGGAGAGATTTCAGGTCCAGGTGGACCAAGGTTCCCTGTTCCTGTGACAGTAGACCCTTGCACAGGAGCAGAGGCACCAGAAGTTCCACTGCTAGTGTTGCAATAAAGGGGAACCAGATCTGTTAAGAGCCATAGGGAAGCAACGAGTATAAGAGTTGCTCCCTCCATTTGGAGCTTGAGCAGTACTCTCTAAATTAGAGGAAGGGAGGAAAGACATACAGGAACCTCCCTTTCCAACAGAGAACAACGCATCTTGCCAGAAAACTCCAGGCCCTAGAGCGAGCGAGCAGAAAAGCAGCAGTTCTGTATTGCGTGTAGACGCAGAAAGGTCCAACTCTGGACTACACCATCATTCGAACAGGCCTTCGACTACCGAGGTCAGCAGTTCCCACTCATGCATCCTGGACTGGGAGTTGCTTATCCTGTCTGCCAAGACATTTTGGATGCCTGGAACATGTACTACTGACAGTTTCAGACTGTGTTCTAGAGCCCAATACCAAACTCTCATTATTTCCCTGCAGAGAATAGGAATGAGTCCCCTTTTGTTTGCTAATGTAACGCATCACACTGACATTGTCCATCTGTATAGCAGAGGACCTGGGAAAAGTGGATCAAGAAGGCCTGGAGCCCACACAGAACAGCTCATACTTCTAGAACTTTTATATACAAGGTGCATTCCACTGGGGTTCACATGCCCTGCATCTGATGGGGGTCAAGAGTACACCCCAGCCCATTCCCAAAGCATCTGTTGCAAGAATCTGGAAAGGGGAAGAGATCAGGAAGGGAACCCCCTTTAACAGGTTGCTGAGTTCCATCTGCCACTTGAGCACTTTGCACACAGGGGATGTGACCAGAACTGTCTGATCTAGGTTGTCCGTGTGCCGATCCCACTGGACTCTGAGGATCCACTGGGGAATCCACATATGCAGTCTGGCCAGTGGTACTGTAATAATGGCCGCTGCCATGAGACACAGCAGGCAAAGGAATGTACTTGTTGAGACATAATGACTGTCATGCACTAGCTGTGCTTGGGCAAACAGACAGTCAGCCCACTGAGCTCTGGGCCATGTCCAAGACAGTTCCTGTGTACTGCAGTCAATGGTAGGGTGTCAACACTGATTTTGGTATGTTGACAGTCATCCCCAGAACATCAAACTGCTGTCTGGTTTGAGCTAAGGTCTTCAGGAGCTGATCCCTGGAGTGAGCTTTCAATAGTCAGTTGTCCAGGTAAGGGAAAACATAGAGATCCTACCTGCGAAGGCTTGCTGCTGCTGCTACTGACAAGCATTTGGTAAAGAGCCGTGGTGCAGAAGACAAGCCAAAGGGCAACACTCTGAATTGGTAATGCTCCCCTTGAAACAGGAACTTCCAGTATTTTCTGTGAGCTTCTGGAATTTGGTTTATGGAGGTAAGCATCCTTTATATCGAAGGAACAGATCCAATCTCCTGCTTGCATCAATGAGAGAGGGCCTAGCAAGGTGACCATTCTAAACTTCTTGTACTCTGTGAAAAAGTTTAGCTCCCTGAGATCCAGGAGAGGCAGGTCCCATGTCTGCTTTGGGACAAGAAAGTACTGGGAGTAAAATCCTGTGTTCCTTTCTTTTAAGGGCACAGGCTCTATGGCCTGCTTTGGTAGAAAAATCTGCACTTCCTACAGAAGCAGAGGTAGGTGTTCTGGAGGACGATGTGTCACTAGTGGGGGTTAATCTGGAGGTATATCTAGAAGTTCCAGAGCATGGCCCTGTTATATGATTTCCAGAACCCATGCATCTGTAGTCACCTCATTCTACTGGTTTAAATGGAGAGAGAGGTGACCCCCTACAGCCACCCCTGGATGTAAAGGTGGTTTGTGGGTATATAAGGAGTCAGGCAGAGCCAGTTGGGGCAGCTCCCTCTGCACCACCACCACCTCTAGGGGCTTTTAAATGGGCAGCTAGGGTGGTACTGGGGGCTGGCAAGGCTTCTGTTCCCTTGCTCCCCCCATCTGGTGGCTGGGTGCTATCTGACACCAGCCGTAAGAAAAGGACCCCTACTCCTACCCCAGGCTGGGTATGGAAGAGGGAATGCACAGACATCATGGTCCTACCTGAGGTTTTAAGAGTTTAAAGAATATCTTGGACTTCAGGCCCAAACTTGTGCCCTTGAAATGGGACACTTAGAATAGACTTTTCTGTGTCATTTGCAAAACCTGTCTCTCTAAGCCAAGAATAACTCCTGAGACAGATGCCAGAGGTCGCAGCCCTGGCAAAAGCATTGAAGACATCATAGGCTCTGCAGAGCAAATGCTTGGCCACCCTTGTCCCTAGCAGTGAGGGCTTTGAGAAGCTCCTGTTTCGGAGTACCCTTGGGTAAGGCTTGTGCAGCTGCCTCATCCTTCCTCCAGAGGTGTTCTGGTACTTCATCATGTAGGCCCGGTAGTTAGCAATATAAAGGCCCACTGATGCTGAGGAAAAGGTCCCTTTGTCTAAAACATCCAACCTCCTGGACTCTATCAGGATGGAGGGAACTAATGTGCTTAGGTGCCCTACACATATTAGAGGCAGCTTTAATCACTACTGAGTCTGTCTCAGGTTGTGTGGCATAAAATAGCTTCCTAGAAGGGGCCATGTACATTTTGTCTGCCTTCCTGGGTACAGCTGGGATATTGTTTGGCTTGTACCAGGCAGCAAATGTGGCATCTTACAAAGCAGGGAGCACAGGTGGCACCACAATTGCAGGAGATTCTGGCAATTCCAGGAACGCTGAATTTTTTTCAGTAGTGTCTTGTTCCTCCAAATCAAAGCCAATGGCAGCTTGCAACTGCAGCATCATGTTGAGGAAAGTGGGATCTTCTGGAGGGGACCTTAGCATGTTTATCACAGAGTCCTCCCTACAAAGGGACACTGTGGAGCTGGTGCCCCTGTCATAAGGGCTTTCAGCACAGTCCTCAGCCTCATCCTCCTCATTCTGCACTATTAAGTCAGGATTGTATTCATACTCATCAAGCGGGTCGACTGGGAGAAGGGCTGTGGTCCGGCAATGTTGGTGGTGCCCTAGGAGGCAGCTGTGACAAGGATGTACCTTGTGGCATTGTTGGGGGCTAGTGATGGGCCCTGTTGATAGACCCTTTGGAAGAGGGAGACCATGTAGCGGGTATCTAATCATATCTGAAAAAGATGATAGAATCACCTGAGCATCAGCACCCATATGGTCGATGGGTGCGACTGGAGGAGTTGACGGGGTGAGGCTGCATCCACGTCAACAGCAACATACTAGCCTGGTAGTGCCTGTGCCAAGCCATGACCTTGGTGTCAACAGTTGGGGTTGCAAGCAGCATCGCCAAAGTGGACAGCACTGAGGAGGTCGTACCTGCAGGTAGGAGGGGCAACCTGGAATGTGCTGGAAGGCTCTTTCATTGTCCTGGTGCTTCTGTTTGTGACTCCCTTACAACTTGTCCCAGGATTTAGACAACTTGGATTTGGTCTACTGGGTTGGAGATGCTGCTGTACTCTTGTGTTGTAGCTCCTTCTCAATTCTGGCTACTTTTTGCTGGCTGTGTTTCTTGAGAACCCCATTATGGTGTCTTCTGGATGCAGAATTAAAGCCCTAGCAGATTTTTCGGGCTTGCACATTGTGGTTTGGGCCTAGGCAGCAGACACAGATGTCGTGGGAGTTGCCGGTGTAGATCTTGCCTCCATACTTGCAATACTGAAATAGTTTTGACAGTTCCTTCAATGACATACAGGTCATCAAAAATCACTATTAAAAAGTGATTTATTTTTTACAAATTAAATAAAAACGGTGGCTCTTGTTGTGGTGTTTCCTTTAGTGGTCCGACGAGTATGATCGACGGTGGGAAAAGAACTGAGGAGAGAAGGCGTCACCCACATTTATATATATGAGCCAACATGTTACATCATCGTGTGTCCCTGGCTGACTGCTTGCAAATGTTTCCGTGTGCTCCTAGCGCCTGGTGGCTTATAGTTCCTTAGGTGTGGCCCAATGGAAGAGATATCTTCTAAGAAGATCTGGCTATACACAGGCACAGGCAGGCATAGGCATATGTATGTTTATCAAGTAAATCCAAGCTCCTGGATTCCTTATCAGGAGGGTGGAATCTCAGGTGACCAGGTGCCTTTGATCTATCATGGGCAGCTGTGATCAATACTGAACCAGCCTCAGGCTGATTGGCATAAAATAGCTAACTAAAGGGACAGAGTACATTTTATCAGTCCGTCTTGAAACAGCTGGTATAGTATTTGGCTTACAGCAGGCTGCATAGGTAGCATCCTCCAGTGCTGGATACAATGGAGGAATAAGGGAGGGAGATTCTGGCATTTCCAGAAACCTCAGCAGGTTCTTTTTGGTGAAATCCTGCTCCTCCAGTGTGAAGCCCATGGCAGCTTGCATCTGCTACAGCACGGTAGAAAAGGAGGGATCCTCTGGAGGTGACCTGGGTGTAGTAAACGTAAAGTCCTCACTACCGGAGGATACTGTGGAGTCTTCAGTAAAGTCTTCCTCCCTCTCTTCTTCCTCCATTGTAACAGCAGGATTTTATTCATATTCTTCATTGTATCTGTCATCGATGGGAATGGAGAAGCATGACGGCAACACTGGTGGTGGCTGAGGTGGTCTCTTTCACACTATCTCAAGAGTGCAGCAACAACAGGAAGGTGCACTGGTAGTCCCCCTTGTTGGTCTTCTGGTGTTTAAAGGCTGGCCTGGCAGTAAACGCTGTACCATATCAGGGAATGATAGGAGTACTGACTGTGTGTCAGCACCACTTTGAGTAGCGGTCAGTACCACAATACAGTATAACCTCACTTATCTGAATGTGTTGGGGGACAATGCAATTCTTTAGATAAATGGAGTTTATGATATGTAAGAGCAATTTACAATTAAGTTTATTAAGCTGGGAGACACAGCACAGTTTTGGATAAAGTACAGTTATGTAAGAACTTACCATAACAGTAGATCTTCGAGAGGATCTCTTGCAACAGGCCATCACCGGTAGGACTATAGCCACCAGGAACTAAGACCACACAGAAACCTTCTAGCTGGCCAGCCTGATGGCGCTGAGGGTTGAGGCACTGGATGCCACACCTTGCACCACGCTGGTGACCTGGGTTTGGGAACAGACTCGGGTCAGTAGGGGAGGGATGGAATTAAATATCCAGAGGACTGCTCTCCTCTCCCGGGGTTGGTATTGGGGCATGCTTCACTCCTCAACAGCCCCTGATGGAGATTGGGGACCCTGCAGGGATCAATGTCAGATTCAGGGGGCAGAGCAGCAGTGGATGTCAGCATGTTGGTACACAGATGTCATTGCACATCTGCACTCTGAGGAGGAAACAACATGGAAAAACCCTGGAGGACCAAGGAAGCGACGGAGACCCCAGGAACTGACACCCACATCCCTGACAAGCCCTCCACCAGCTCTCCTGAGCTGCTCGACCCAGCCCAGGACCGTTCCTCTAACTGCAGAAAGGCTGCCAGGTAGGTGAGGCGGGGGGGGTGATCCAGTGGGCTGAAAGAGTCTGTGGGTTCAGGCCAGGGGTGCTTAGCAATGTGTCTCCTGGGGAGGGTGGTTTCAGGCCAGGAGTAGAGGCCAAGGTTGAGTGGGTACTCCTGAGAGAAGCCCTGGTCATTCGGAGCTAGAAATAGAGTTAAAGCAAACAAAAAGAAATCTTCTAGCTAGCAGTCTAACTGAGCAGGCTGCCCACCTCCGATGTCAGCCCCTGACATCAGCCAGTCCTATAAAGGCCGGTGACCCCCATACTCTCCTCAGTTCTCCTGCTGGAAACCAAAAGCAGAATACCATAAGGGGGACTGAGGAGGATTCCGAGGTATCCCAAGATCATGGAAAAAGAGATGCAGAAAGCTCACCCCTATGGAAGGGGAGAGTGAGACAGGAGAAGGAGGGAGGAAAAGCAGGGCCTGCTACAAGAGATCCTCTTGAAGATCTACTGTTACGATAAGTTCTTACGTAACTGTACTATCTTACATCAAGGGTATCTCTTGCAGTAGGCCATCACCAGTAGGACTGAGTGCCAAGCAGTTCTGCCACTACAGACAGACAGTCCGGGTGGTAGGAAAAAAAATGATAGCCTGTGAAAGGAAGCCCTGAAGAACAGCTAGGCTGAAGTTGGCCCGATACCTAAAGGCGATGTCCAGACTGTAATGTTTGGTGAAAGTGTGGACACAGCTCGAGGTGGTAGCAGTGCAAATGTCAGCAGCTGACACATTTCTGAAACAAGCTACCAAGGTGGTCCTACTCCTAGTGGAATGGCACTACCAGTCTCAAAAAGTGCGGAATGGCCTTTAACCCCTCCAGGAAGTTCATTGCCATACTTCTGGTAACAAAGGACAATGCAATTGGCTAACCATTTAGACAAACACTGTTTGGACACTGCAACACCCTCTTTTCCAGGGGTGAACAAAACAAACAACTGGTTAGACTTCTGGGAGTCTTTAGTCCGGCATGTATAGTACCCCAAGAAACTATGCACATCCAAGGTAAGGAGCAATGCCTCTTCTTCACTGCAATGCTCCAGATAATAAACAGGTAGGTGGATGGATTGATTCAAAGTAAACTCTAACACCACCTTAGGAAGAAACTTAGGATTGGTACACAAAGACACTCTGTCCTTGTGAAAAATCAAATAAGGCTCCTTACACATGAGTGCCTGATGCCTGAAAATCCTTCGAGCATAAGTAATGGCAACTAAAAAATAATGCTTTCCATGACAGAAAGCATGGCTGGTTCAAAGGGACGCAGCATAAGCTTTTCCAACACAAAATAAAGGTCCCAAGGCGGGACAAGGTCATGAACTGGGGGCTTCAAATGCAGAATGCCCCTCAAGAATGTGTGAGACACATGAAGTTGAGCCACCGAAAGACCATTTACAGGTCCATGGTATGCAGAAATAGTAGAAAGATGTACCTTAGTAGAGGAGTACTGCAATCCAGAGTCTGAAAGAGACAGAAGGTACTCCAGTATCTGAGCCACTGGACAGATGAAAGAATCTAAACGGTGCAATGCAGCCCAAACAGCAAAGCGCTTCCATTTCATAGAGTAAGTGGCCATACTGGAGGGCTTCCTGGCTGCCAACATGTCATCCGCCATGCTGAGTGACACCCCAAATCTGGCGATGGCTTATGTCCTCAAGAGTCATGCATGGAGATGGAGAAATCTGAGTTCTGGATGGACCAGGGTGCCCTGCTCCTAGGAAAGCAAGCCTGTGCGAAGGGGTAGGGACACAACGGGTCCACAGCAAGTTACTGCAGCAAGGGGAACCAGATCTGATGAGGCCAGAAGGGGGCTATGAGGATCATCGTAGTCCTGCCAATCTGAAGCTTGATTAGAACTCATTGAAGGAGTGGAAAGGGAGGAAAGTCATACAAAAACCTTCCTGTCCAAGAGAGGGGCAATGCGTCTCATCAGAAAACTCCAGGCCCTGGATCTAGCAAGCAGAAAAGTGGCAGTTTTGCATTGTGTGGGGACGCAAAAACGTGCAACTTGGGATGACCCCATCTGGCGAACAGCTCTACCACTAAAGTCAGAAGTTCCCATTCGTGGATTCTGGACTGTAACCAGCTTAGGCTGTCTGACAGGATGTTTTGGTCGCCGGGGACATGGACGTCCAAGAGCTCCAGACCGTGCTCTATGGCCCAGTACCAGACTCTCATAGCTTCCCTGCACAGGGGATAGGAATGAGTTCCCCTTGTTTGTTTATTTAATAAACCACACACATGTTGTCCATCTGAATCAAGAGTGGACCTGGGGAGAGCTGAGTCTGGAAGGCCTGCAGGGCATACTGGACTGCTCATGTTTCCAAGACATTGATGTGGAGTTCCCTCTCTACCTCTGTCCATGTCCTGTGCATTTTGTGGACCCCCAGGTGAGCACCCCAGCTTAGACCCGAGTCATCCATAAGGACCTGCTGAGGGGGAGGAATACAAAAGGGATCCCCTCGAAGTAGGTTGCTGGTCTCCAGCCACCAGAATGGTACCTTCTTGACTGGATCCGAGACCATAACTGGTTGATCTAGGGCATCCATGCATTGAACCCACTGGACCCACAGTGTCCATTGAGGGATTCTCATTCTCAGCCTAGCTAGAGGAATCATAGCTATGGCGACAGCCATGAAGCCTAGAAGCCACAGAAAATCCCTCACGGAAACATGATTAAAGTAAAGTTGACAGGCATGGTGCATCAGACACACTGCTCTGTCTGTAGGCAAGAAGACCATCCCCTGAGTCATGTCCAGCACTTCCCCTTATGTAGCGGAGATGTTGGCAGGGGGGCAGAAATGAATTTGGCATGTTGATAGTGATGCCTAAAGCCTGGAACAGGCTGCAGGTATGGGCCAGAGTTTGAAGGAGACATTCCCTGGACAAGGCAGCTAGTAGATAATTATCCAGGTATGGGAACACAAAGACTTCCTGCTGTCTCAAGGCAGCTGCGACCACCACCAGGTATTTGGTGAAAACCCTGGGGGCTGAGGACAAGCCAAAGGGCAGAGCTCTGAACAGGTAGTGCGCTCCCTGGAAGTGGAAGCGGAGGAAGTGCTGTGGGAGGTAAGAACCTTGATATGCAGGTAGGCATCCTGCATTACCATAATGCAGAGCCAGTCCCCCTGGTAAAGCAGGGGCAGCAAACTCTGAAGGGTGACCATCCTGAACCATTTGTACTCTATAACCTGGTTCAGCTCGTTGAAGTCCAGGATGGGCTGAAGGTCTCCCAAGCACATGGGGACCAGAAAGAAGTGGGAGTAGCATCCCCTGCCCTGCTGACAATGCAGGACTGGCTCCATGACCTTTTTTCAAAGTAAGGCCTGAATTTCCTCCTGGATGAGGGTGACATGTCCAGGAGGGTACGAGGACTGTCCCAGAGGTTTTTCTGGAGGCCACTCTACAAATTCTAAGGTGTGGCCATGCTCAAAGAGCTGCAGCTCCCAGTTGTCCATGGTGATCTCCCTCCACCTGTCCAGATGAAGGGAGAATCGACCCCCCTACAATCACCTCCTGATGAAAGACTGGGAGGGGTCTGGCAAGGAGTCAGGAGTCAGTAGCAGCATTTGGTTGGGCTGCCATTACACCTCGGGCGCTGTAGGTGATGGTGGGAGAGGGAGTGGGAAGGGCTGCCACTACCTTGTGTTTATCCTAACCTTTGGGAGGGGCTCAGGCTTGCCTGCAGGAGGAGTGATGAAAAGGAGCTCGCTGCCCTGACTTTGGCTGGGTATGATACATGGTTTGGACAGATTTAAGAGCCCAACCAGAGGCCTGGAGTTCAAAGATAATATTCTGAACACCTCCCCCCAAAATTTTGAAACCTCTGAAAGGGGTGTCTATTATATTTAGTCTGGACATCAGCGAAGCCTGAGACCGTTAGCCAGGAGTGGTGTCTCAGAGAAATGTCTATGGCTGCTGTTCAGCCAGAGGCATCAACCACATCACAGGCAGCCCTTAGGACATGGGTACTGATGTCTGAGCACATCTTGAGGGCCTGCTGCTTGAAAGGGTCATCTGGTATGGCTAGGACTGACTCCCTAGCCTGGTCCCATAAGAGATTTTGATACAACACCATGTGGGCCAAGTAGCTGATGGCCTGAATGGCCAGGGTGGCAGAGGCAAAAGCATGCCTGCCCATCTGATCCAGCTGTCGAGACTCCCTATCAGGTGGGAGAAAACTGAGGTGTTTTGGCCTCTTGGTTCAGTCATGTGCCACATTAATGATGACCAAATCAGCTTTGGGCTGTTCTCCAAAGAAGTGTTTGCCAGCCAGTATGTGGCAAAGTCTATCAGCCTTTTTGGACCCCACCAGGACCATGCTGGGGCAGTTCCAGGCAGCCAGGTAACATCTTCATAGGAATCTATGATAGGAGGGACCACCAAAAGAGAAGCACTGGACTGTCACAGGTAAATCACTAACTGATGTTGCTCTGGGTCCCGTTCTTCTGTCTCCCGGCCCATAGTGGCTTAAATGTGCCTTACAATGGCCATGAAAGTGGGATCATCATGGGGGGATGTTACTCATTGTCTCCTCCCCTTCTAAGGAGTCTGCACTTAGAGAGGAAGACTCACTGCTAACACTCTCATCTGCGTCGTCAGCATTGTCATCCTCACTATCATCAGGTTGATGGTCATACATGCAGCTAGCTGACCCAGCATCAGGCCTATCCCTGGGGATGCAAGAAGCACCAGGACCCAGATGAATAAGGGCTGGGGAAAGGGGGGTCCAAAGGAAGCCCTGGGGGGTGGCTGGGCTGGTCCCCTTGGGGTAGGGACCTGTGCCTGTGTGAAAGCCCACGATTTTGAGAGCAGACCTTGGTAATCAAAGGGGACAGGCGCCAGTCCCATGGGCATTGGGTAATTGTAGACTAGTGCTGATCCCAGAGGCGCTGGGTATTGGTAACCTAGCACAGGTCCCACAGGCATGGGATAGGGGTAGGCAGGCGTTATACCTGCAGGTACCAGCGTAGGGAACCCCGGTTGAAGTCCTATGGGCACAGTTTGTGGTAGGACAGGTGCCAGTCCCACTGGTGCAGGTTGTGGCAGGATAAGCAGGCCCAACAGGCATCAGCTGAGGAAGGGTCAGCGCAGCCCTGGTGGGTGCTGCCTGCAGAAGGGCAGGCACAGACCTGGCGGGAGGAACAGGCAGGGCCGGTGTAGGTCCCACAGGCTGCAGTGGAGGGAGAACATGTGCAGGCACAGTGGGGGCCAGCTGGGTCATGCCAGATGGGGATTCACAGGTGTTGGCTGTGAAATGGGTGCTGAAGTGGAGGGTGATTCACTGAGTGAAGGCTGAGAAGAGACTGGGCCAGAGGAGGCACTGGTGTCCTACAGCATCTATTCCTGAGGAGGAGAAGCAGAACTGGCAGCAGTCCCAGAGGATGAGACCGGCACTGGGAGCACAGGTGTTGGGCAGATAGCAGTAAGGAGACCGGCATCTGCTGCACCTGCGCCTGCTGAAGCGACTCCAGCCAGGCCATCTGACTGTGTGCCAGCTGTATATAAGGGCCAAAACAGCAGGGGCATGGAACAGGATACACCCTAACTCGAGAAGCCGCCACCCATGAGGGCAACCTAGGTGGGCAGCTGGGCCATCGGTAGCCCTGGTGTGCAGACTGAAGAGGTCACCCCTAAGAGAAGACCGTTTTGTGGTCGTAGGCTTCTTGTGTGGGAACCACAAGTGGGAGGCAGACTGAAGTTGGTCCCGATCTTTATCCCTGTGCTTGTTTTCCCACTGGTCTTGTCCCAGGGCTTCGAGGATGAAGACTCCGAGGACTCGGCCGGGGGAACATAGAAACTCTTAGCCTGTAGTTCTTGTTCCATCAAGACAACCTTCTGCTTAAGGAGGTGACTCTCCAAGCTCTTCTAGCGTTGTCTCCTGGAGGCTGGGTTGAATCCTTGACAGACCTTGCAGGCCTGGGTATCATGGTCTGGGCCTAGGCACACAAGACACAGACAGAATGACTGTCCTTATCTTGGATTTGTTTGCCGCAGGAACACTTCACTTAGCAGTCAGATGAAGAAGAAGGTTCAGAAGACATAAACCATCAGGTGAGAACACCGAAAATTCCATGTTACAACTTTGTTAGAATCAAAAAATAATAAAGCATGGTAAACTCAGGGAAATGGCGGTCAGCTGTAGCTGCGGCGGTTTCAGCAGTCTGATATGCATTGTGCAATGGTGGAAAATCACTGAGGAGGGGATGGAGCCTGTCCGACTTTATAGGACTGGCTGACGTCAGGGTCTGACATCAGAGATGGGTGGCCCCCTCTCATAGACTGCTAGCTAGGTTTCCATGTGATCCTAGTGCCTGGTGGTTATAGTCCTACTGGTGATGGCCTGCTGCAGGAGATACCCTTGAAGTAAGATCCGAGGGTTTTGGTTAACTGACGTTTGGATAACTGGGGTTTTACTGTAGTCGACATCAGATAGTGGATCTCTGGCAGTGATGGCAATGTACCTGTCATAGTTAGCCCAGTAGCACCTACACTGAGTCCCAATCTTGGTGTCTGCTACATGGTTGGGTGGGCAACAGATGCTGCCATCGAAACAGATGGTCTCATAGACCAGAATGTGGCCACAGTCCTCAGCAGTGACCTGGACCTCACCAGGGAAGCTTTGTTCTTGTCCTGGTGTTTGTGGCTCTGAGGAGGATTTGTCCTGGGCATTCATCAACAGAGACTAGGCTGATGGGGTATGTGATGGAGATGTACCTTGTTACTGCTGTTCCATGGCTGCTAATGACCTTTTCAGGTGAAATGTTTCCAATACCCCTTTCCTGCGTTGCCTGGTAGCAAAGTTGAATCCTTGACAGATCTCATAGGTTTTTACATTGTGAGAGAGGCCTAGACAGCAGACATATAAGTTGTGCATGTCATTCTTGTAGATTTTTTTCCCTGCAGTGACAAAACCAAAAAAGCATGAACAATTCCTTTGATGGCGTACAGGGCGACAAAAATCACTTTTTATAAAAAAAATACCAAGTTTAGGAAAAATGGCAGTTTTGTTGCAGCATCATTGCCAATGGCTGGTCCGACAAGCTGACTGACAGCGGGAAAAGAACTGAGGAGGGCCTGCCACATTTATGTAGACACTGACGCATGATATCATTGTGGGCGACTCATGGCTCACTGCTTACAAAGGTTTCTGTGTGGTCCTCGTGCTGACCCAGGTATAGTTCCAAAGGTGTGGTCTGATAAAAGAGATATCCTCGAAGAAATCGCCCCCTGCAGGGAGTCCAGGATATCCCTGATTCTAGCTGAAGCTGCAGCTGGAAGGCTCCAATCTATAGCTGGCAGACTGAAGTCCCCTACCAGAAGCACCTCCACCTTTTCGGCCATTTTGTCAACGGCTTTCAACAGTTTCTTACCTAACTCCACCCCATGCCAGAGGTCTGTAGATCACAATGATGCAATTGGTGGCTCCATTCCCCAACTCCAGGATGACCCACAGTATCTCTTCCCCATCATGAATTCTCTATATTTCCATTACTTTCATGCTCTCCTTCACATAAAGCAACACACACCCTCCTTTCCTTCCCTTCCCACCTGTCCTTTCTGAACAGTGTAGCCTCATATGGTCATGTCCCAGTCATGGTTTACAGTGTACCATGACTCGGTAAAGGCCACAATATCCAGGTCGGCCTCTGCTACCACTTCACCTTTACTATCCAAATCAATTAGTTGAACGTGCTCGCCAACTGTACCATTTTTATTCTTAGTACACAGTGCTTGTCCTTCTGGTATACCTCTTCAGTCTGATAAGTTTAGACAAGGCCCCATACTCTCCTCATGTTTAGTTGTAGATTTACTATCCTGATGTAATATAATATCCCATGTCTACTGCATTAATACATTTTCTTTCACAAACCAATCTTTCTGTTTAATCTGAACTGACAAAGGATTGTCAATTTTCACATCGTTAGTTTTAATTGGTGATGATGTTAATTTTTGTCAGAATTCCTGATTCTTATTATTTCCTGTTCACTCATCAGCTCTGGCCAACTACTCAGTGACAGAAAGTAACCTGGGATTTTTTTTTTCTGTTACTGCATTTTCCTTTTTATTTTTCTATTTTCCTCTTTGGTTGTTTTTGTTGGTTATCTGCTTTCTTAGATTCAGCCATTATTAACCAAAAAGTAGTTCAACACTTCAGTATGTGCAGACTGCAGTAGTATAAGGAAAGGGGAACTTCCAATAAAAATTAAAAGTGATCAAGAATAATTGGTAGCTGGTAAAGTTGACATATTACTTATTTGTTCAGTGTTTTCATTTATTTTCATTTAAGTTCTTGTTCCCTCTTTGTATCAGCAGTCTGTGTCATGTCTTCAATTAAATGCAGCAGCAGGTCTTTTCTACTCCACTAGACCGCTGCAGGAAAAAGCAGAGGGCATACACAATAATACCAAACACACAAACTGTTTCCAGAAACTTCCTCAGACTGTTTTAGTTTAGCTTTTCTGTTTTGGAATACTCACTTCATATATTCCATGGCTTACAGTTACACTCATGTAACAAAATATCCAATTTAGTTTATATACAGTGGAATCTATCTCCGATGCCATGCTCTGGCTTGGGCTCAAGGGTTCTCAACCCACCAATTTAAGTTGCCTGAAATTATCAGAAAAGAAAGGCAGCAAGACTTTGCAGTCAGAGACAGATATTAAAGGAAATCAATTACTTAAGTTAAGCTACATTACTGCTTAAATCAGCTTTTAGTTTTAACAACACGTGCTTCTTCACCAAAGCTATGTTAAAAAGAAGTACTCAGCACTGCTCAGCATGCGTCCAGCAGAAATGCCAATCTTTCAGGTCTGTTAGAGGATAGCTGATGTAATGTCCTAATTAGTGCTACCAGGATGCCATGAAGAACTCTACTGGTGCAAAATACAAAAAAAAATATCAAATTATTTTTTTAAAAACATGCAGTGCATTAAATCCCCTGCATAATACTATTATGGCTTGCAACCCTGACAGAATGTTTATATTTCATATGTGTACAAGTTTCTATACAAGCCCAATATCTCAGTTTCTTAAAGACAGGGTGTGTGTCAAACTGGGATTACGTCGTGCCGCGGGTGGTTGGGCACGAGGCTGCAGACCGAGTGCGACCAACACCCAAGAAGTGACGTTATCCCAGCATGACGAACACCTTGGAATGCATTATTCCTATTATACAATGACTCCTTTGTAGCAAAACAAACAAAAAAAATTAAAAAGTTTATTGAAACTACATTTTGTGTCTGTTTTTTTAATGGGTAGACATACTTTCTAAAAAAAAAAGTAGTGTAGCTGATATTTGTTTTAGCCAGTAGGTGGATCTGCTGTCATGTTATTGTGGCTCTGCTGTGCCTTTTCATTTATTGTCAGTTGTCATATTGGAAAAAAACGATCCAATGTTCTCCGGTGTTCTCTTGCTCTGCTTCCCCCTTCCCCGCTTGTCCCAAGTTATTTCTCCGGGTTTTTTTTTTCTTGTCCTGCCGTTTCCCACCTCTCTGTGTTGACCGCAGTCTGCACTCTGCTTTCTGTCTCAAGCCCTCGTGATTTGAGCTGTCTCTAAGTCGGCGGTATCCCACTTGCAGTAATGTTTTTCCCTTTTTCTCACCATCAGGATGTGCTTACTGCAAGGAGAGTGAGGAAGAAGGAAGAAGCAAAACTTCAGATGTGACTGGTAAGTGAAGCTACAGCACCAGCAGTGTCCCGCTCTACTTCTGACATTTGGAGAGTGGAGACGGAGACTGATCACGGTTTTGGTGGCATGGGCACTCCCAAAGCTGATTACAGTACTGGCTGAATTTAAAAAAGCTTGGTTTCATTTTTTTTTTTTTAAACTGACATTCAGTCGGGAACTTATTGGGGCTGCCTATTTGCGAGTGTATGATAAGGAAACAACTGAACAGCTGCTTGAGGGATGACTGCTGGCACTGTGACTAGACAGGGCAGTGAGAGTAATGGGCAGCAATTTGTTTTACATGCTGGCATGTGTGATGCGGTCACGTGTGTACTGGGACTAGATCTGTGATGCTATGCTGGGATAACATCACCGGTCCAGTCCCAGACTCATCAATCAGAGTCCAGCATTCTTTCTTGCCATTGTATAATCTGAAATTAACAGAGGGACTTTCTAAATGATGTAGTTAGTTGAAACTCCTAGGCAGTTCCTAATTCTAGTGTCCCAGTGACCCAGTATAACATTTGCAGCTGCCGGTTCCTGTGCTTCTCCACTTTCTCCATTCACTCCACAATCGTCACTCCTCCAATCTGACCTCAGCTCCTTGCTCTGGCTCCTCAGTCATTCTGGACCACTGTCTTTTCTTCTCTCTCCCTCAATCCACTCAGCATTCTCACAGTTAGTTTACCCAGTCACCCAGAATCACACAACAAAGCCTCCGGCACTCCACCAGACTCTTAATGTTACAAGGTAAGAAATAAAGTCTCTGAATACAGACCACAAGTAATAGAGCTTACTTAGAAAATACTTTTAAAGACCCACAGGTTTAGATGGCATATCTCAGCAGATGCTTCTCCACATCAAGATACTCACAGGGTCACCATCTTTGCTACATAGATAGTTTATGTCCACTATTATGTCTTCCAGTACCATGCCTCTCTTTTGTGTGCCTGGTTGTGGTTTGGTCTCCTAGAAGGATACCCTCTAAGCTGGTCTCCAGCAGGAAACTGAGGAATGATCAGGCTGCCCACATTTTATAGGCATCAATGTCATAGGTCACTAGGGGTAGCCCCTGCTTACCAAATGTTTCCAAGTGTTCCCAATGCCGACTGCTTACAGATCCAAAGGTGTGGCCCAGTGGAGAAGAGTCTCTCAAAACTCTACTGTTAATGTAAGTAACTGCTCTTTACTTACAAGTTTAACAAGATCTGAACCTTCTGCTTCGAGCACACTTCGCCTGCCAGTACTGAGAATGGTGTACAACTGTAGATGAATACCATTAAAAATGGTTGCTTGTAACTCTTTCTTCATTACCTACAGAGCTAAAGTAAGACCCCCTGCCTCAAATTACTGCATTAGCAAGGGTTCTCCCTGTTGTAATTCTAATACTGATCTATTTGGTAGTTGGTGGGCCTCTGCCAACACCTCTGGAGGGCAAAAGACAGTGGCCCACCGACGATTTTTTTGTGTGGCAGGGTTTTAAAGTCTTGGTCACAGTCTTGCTTAATAACACATTTACTGAGAAAGTGTCTATAAGAATATGAACACAGGAATCTTTTTTTTTTTTATTAAGTATGGCCCCCTGCACTCCAACACCACTACACCCACACACATGCACACAATCTCACCAGCAACATGAGCCGATCTCCAGGGCTAACAAACACCCCCACCAAAATTAGTCCAGCATCTGGAGCTTATCACCGGTGCCCCCCCAAACACATCATCCAGCACAGGGAGCCCATCCCTTATGCAGGCAAACATGCCAGAAAACAACACCCCTCTCACAAGTATTGTGGGCCTATCTCTCGTGTTGGCAAACATCCACTTCTGAAAAAGAGTAGACTGGCACTGAAAGCCCATCCCTGGTACCGGTACATAAGTGCTTCTCCCCAAATTAATCTGGCACAAGCTGATCCTTAATGCCTGTATACATTTGCTTAACATACAGATCAGCAAATGGGTGCCCATTCCTGGTGTTAACATCCCACTAACACAAAACAAAAAGCAAATATCCAACACCCTTTGTGTGATCCCGCTCACAGCATCAACTGACCTGATGATCCACTGCCAGGCACACTGCTCATGCTCTATGACCCATACAGCTAAAATAACAGCTGACCGACTTCCACACACAGTAGTCTGCAAATAGGGGGAGCCTGGTATAGCTCAACTGCAATGTAAGCCACCCCTAATGCTCTGACTCCCACAACTGCCACTGATTCACTCTGTGACCCTTAGCGTATCACGCAACCTCCCTGGGCTTATCACCTGTTTTATCTTTATTTTCTCTCTCTATGCTCTTTGAATCTCCCTATGCACCTGAAATGACAATAACATTCTCCCCTTCCCTCTCAGACTGGAAATTACCTACCGCAAGAGTGCCCTCTAAGTAAGATCTTAGGATTCGTATGCAGAGTCACCCGGTCTCTGTGAAAAATCAAATAAGGTTCCTTACACATCAGGGCCTGAAACTTGGAAACCCTCTGAGCCGAAGTAATGGCAACTAAAAAGAGCGCTTTCTAGGAAAGGCAGCAAATGTTGCAACTCGCAGCCGGTTCAAAGGGAGGCAAAGTGAGTTTCTCAAGGATGAATTTCAAATTCCACGGAGGAACGGGGTTCCTAATGGGGGGTTTCATATGGAGAATTCCTTTCAGAAAGGTTTTGGAAAGCCCCAACTGCGCCAAAGTCTTGCCATCCACCGGCGTGTGAGAGGCAGAAATAGCACACAAGTGGACCTTCAGTGAAGAATAGCTAAGGCCAAGGTCAGAGAGATGCAGCAGGTATTCCATGACCTGTGGGACAGGGCAAGAGGAAGGGTCCCCATCCCTGCTGGTTGCCCAAATGGAGAACCTCTTCCATTTCATAGCATTGTGGTTCTTGTGGATGGCTTTTGGGCCTCCACAAGGACTTGGGCCACTCTGGAAGAGAGTCCAAAGCATGCAACAGCTCCGTCAGCAGGTTCCAGGCATGAAGGTGAAGGGACTTGAGGCCTGAATGGACCAGCTTGCCCTGGTCCTGAGTCAGCAGATTCTGGCAGAGGGGCAGGGGAACTGGAGGTTCCACTCAACTGCTGAAGCAGAAGAAACCACACTTGGGGAGGCCAATAAGGGGCTATGAGGATCATGCGGGCTCCTTTTTGCTGTAGTTTCAGAAGCACCTTCTGCAACAGTGGGAAGCGAGGGAAGGCATACAAGAAAGTACAGTTACGTAAGAACTTACCGTAACAGTAGATCTTCGAGAACAGCTCTTGCAGCAGGTTACACCAATAGGACTGAAGTCGGCAGGCGGCAGGACCCCACGGAAATTTTCTAGCTAGCAGTATACAGTGGGGACCGCCTCTGACATCGGTCCCGACCCCGACCCCAGGTGTAGTTCAAAAGGAGGCGGTCCCCCAGAATCCCCAGTTCTCCCGCCGGAGACTCCCGGCCACTGGATGACATCAGAAGAGGAGACTGAGGATCCGCCATCAAATGGCAAACAGAAAAAAAGACTGTGAACGCCTTATCCTAGGAGAAGGATGTTGGAACCAGAATCTACCTCCAGCGGGGATGGTGGGAGGGAAAGTACCTGCTGCAAGAGCTGTTCTTGAAGATCTACTGTTACGGTAAGTTCTTACGTAACTGTACTATCTTACTTCGAGAAACAGCTCTTGCAGCAGGTTACACCATTAGAACCGATTCCCAAGCAATCCTGGAAATCACACACCATCGGGAGGAGAGAAAGTAGAAATCCTCGAATGACATCGAGCCTAGGACAGAAGTCCTTGAAGGACTGCTAGACCAAAACCTGCTCTTTGCCTCGATGCGATATCCAGGCTATAATGCCTGATGAAAGTGTGGACAGAGCTCCAAGTCGCTGCAGCACAAATAGCTGAGGTAGATACGTTCTTTAAGGCTGCAAAAGAAGTAGCCACCCCTCTGGTGGAATGACCCTTAACCGTGCCCAGTAGGGGTTTGCTGCGCTTCTCGTAACAGAATGTAACACACTGAATGAGCCACCTGGACAGCGACTGTTTGGAAACAGGAGCTCCCATCATCCTGTGGGCAAAGGAGACAAAAAGCTGGTCCGATTTTCAGTGGTGTTTGGTTCTGGTCAGGTAGTATCTGAGACACCTATGCACATCTAAAATGTGCAGAAGGGCTTCTCCTCGATTAGAGTATTTAGGGAAATACACTGGTAAATCGATATCCTGATTAAGGGTGAGTGCTGAGACCACCTTAGGCAGAAATTTAGGATTAGTCCGTAGGGATACGCTGTCTTGGTGGAAAACCAAATAAGGTTCTTCGAACATAAGTGCATGGAGTTCAGAAATTCTTCTGGCCAAAGTAACGGCAACTAAAAGCGTCTTCCAAGAAAGAAGACGTAGCTCGCAATCCGCAGCTGGTTCAAAGGGTGGCAGTGTAAGCTGCTCCAGAACAAACGGTAGATCCCATGGTGGAATTGGATCCTTAATCGGGGGCCTAAGGTGGAGGACACCCCTCAGGAAAGCATGTGTCGTGTCCAATTGAGCTATAGTACATTGGCCTATAGGGACGTGATAGGCTGAGATGGCACAGAGATGTACCTTGATCGAGGTAAGCCAATCCTGACTGGAAAAGGGACAGCAGGTGAGTCAATACTAACTTCTCTGGACAGTCAAAGAAGCTTGAACCGTACAACTAAACCCGCCACTTCATGGCGAGGTCGCATGGGTAGCCGGGTTTCCTGGCAGCAGCGAATGTCTGCTACTCTTGCGAGACCCCGTGTCGCATCATGGCTATGTCTCTAGGAGCCAAGCGTGTAGGTTCAAGGAATGTAGGTCCGGATGGACCAAGGAACCCACCTCCTGAGAAAGCAAGTGGGAGCTGATTGGCAACAGCACTGGAGGTTCCCGGGACAGCTGATGCAAAAGAGGGAACCAGATCTGCCTGGGCCAAAAGGGCGTGATCAGTATCAGTGTCGCTTGCTCTCTGCGGAGTTTCAGAAGAACCCTCTGAATCAACGGAAAAGGGGGGAAGGCATAGAGGAATCTGCCCGCCCAGGAGAGGGACAATGCGTCTCACCAGAAAGCACCAGGCCCTGGATCTAGCAAGCAAAAATTGGGCAGTTTTGCGTTGGATGGGGACGCGAAAAGGTCTAATTCTGGGGTACCCAATCTGTGAAACAGATCCTCTGCTACCTCCTGAAGCAGTTCCCATTTGTGGACTCTGGCCTGAGAATGGCTCAGGCTGTCTGCGATGACGTTGTCCACTCCCGGAACATGAATGACAATGAGGTTTATGCCGTGTTGCAAGACCCAATCCCACACTCTCACGGCCTCCCTGCAAAGCGAGTAGGAATAGGTGCCTCCTTGTTTGTTGAGGTAATACATCACCGCAGAATTGTCTGTTTGTAACAGAAGTGTACTCGGTGGGATCTCCAACTGGAAGGCCTGCAGGGCATAAAGAACTGCCCTCATTTCCAGGATATTTATGTGGAGATGAGTCTCTTGGTCTGTCCACAGGCCCTGAGACTGGACACCGTCGAGGTGTGCTCCCCAACTGAGCCCTGAGGCATCCGTGGAGAGTGTCACAGTCGGGGACGGCGCAATGAAGGGGACTCCCGCTGAGAGATTCCTCGAATCTAGCCACCTTTGCCAATCTCGGATTACGGCCTTCGTGATCTGGATTGGATACTGCAGATGATCTTGCTTTTGGTCCCATTGGACCCTTAACATCCACTGGGTTACCCGCATTTGGAGACAGGCTAGCGGGACTGTTGCAATGGCCACAGCCATGTGTCCGAGCAGGCAAAGGACCAGTCTGGCAGGAATGGTCTTCTTCGCCGAAACGTCCCTGAGGAGGGATCTGATGTGTTCCGCTCTGTCCGGGGGGAGGAAAGCTTTCCCTTGGACGGTGTCCAGAACTGCACCTATGAATTGCAGAGTCTGGGACGGAACCAGGTGTGACTTCTCGTGATTGATGATGATGCCCAATGTCTCGAACAGAGACTGAGTGCAGTGAATAGCAGACATCAGGGCCTCCCTGGAGGGCGCCATGAGAAGCCAGTCGTCCATTTAGGGGAACATGTAGTGGCCTTGTCTCCTCAGAGATGCGGCGACGACCGCCATGCACTTCGAAAACACCTGAGGTGCTGATGACAGCCCAAAGGGGAGGGCTCGGAACTAACAGTGGCGACCCTGAAACTCAAACCGCAGAAACTTCCTGTGCACCTGAGCAATAGGTACATGCAGGTAGGCATCCTGCATGTCTAGGGACGCTAGGAAGGCATCCTGCTTGAGCATGGGAATCAGACCTGGGAGGGTCACCATGCGGAAGCGTTTGTACAGGACCGAGTTGTTGAGGTCGCTGAGGTCCAGTATCGGATGGAGGTCCCCTGTCTTCTTTGGAACCAGAAAGAAGTGAGAATAATATCCTAGGCAACTCTAGTTCTGTGGTACATTCTCTGTGGCTTCTTTTTCCAGAAGCGTGAGCACCTCCTGCTGTATGAGCAGGGCATGCTGACCCGAGTAACGGGAGAGCAGAGGAGGTCTTGCCGGTGGGTGGTCAAGAAATTCTATGAAACGGCCTTTCTTGAGCAACTGAAGAACCCACCTGTCGGTGGTGATTGACTGCCACCCTAAAAAGTGGTGAGCGATGCGGCCCCCGACCTTTAGTGCCCGTTGATCCAGAGGAAGGGCCGGGCTGGGAAGGAGTCATGCTGTGGCAGCACTGGTCCCTGCGGGCTGGGCCGGTTTTGTGTGATGTTGGCCTCTACCTGGAGATGATTTGGCCTGGGCTTTACGCTGAAAAGTGCCCCTTTGCTGCTGGCGGGAACATGGCTGCAGCCTTTGTGGCCGGTTTCGAAAGTGGCTCTGGTTCCTACGAAAGGAACTAGGCCTGAATCTGTACATGGCCTGTACAGATCAGACTGCCTTCCCTGCGTCCTGGAGTTTGGTGATGACCTTCTCCGAGGATTCACCAAAGAGTACCTCACCGTTGTACGGGACGTCTAGAATGTTCTTCTGTACGTCCGGGGTGAAGCCGGGGACATGGAGCCAGGAGTGTCATCGGAGACAAATGCCTGAAGCTGCAGCTCTGGCAGATGAGTCCACAGAGTCATATGCAGCTCTAAGCACTTGGGTCCCCACATCTGACCCTGTTCGGAGAAGATTGAGGAGCTCCGCCTTTTGATCGCCATCGGGAAGCTTATCGACCAGGTCCTGGCCCTGTTCCCACAGAGCATTCTGAAACTGTACCATGTGGGTAAGGTAGTTCAGAGACCTGATGGTGCATGTAGCAGTCGCGTACGTGCACCTCCCCAGGGCATCCAATTGCTTGGATTCCTGGTCCAGTGGCTGTGTGCTCATATGTTGGGGTCTTTGAGACCGGTCATGCGAGGCCGTGATGACCAGGGAGTCTGCCAGAGGTTGTTTAGCCAAGTACTGGTCATCTGTCAGAGCCTTGTACAGGTGGTCAGCCTTCTTCGGCGCTGAGGGAGTGGAGTGCGGATGCTTCCACGCAGCCTTGGTGACGTCCGCAAAAGTGTCCACCAAGGGTGGTACTACCACAGGCTTTGGGTCTTTCTGCCGAAGATAGCGGGCAAGGCGTTGTCGTTCGGGGTCAAGGTATTCAGCATCCCACCCCATGTTGTCCTGGATGTGCCTCATGATCTCAGCAAAAGAGGGATCATCTGGAGGAGACCTGGGGAGGTTATGTGGGTCAGGAAAAGAGATGCTGAGCGGAGAAGGAGATCTGAAATGGTCCGAGGTGTCCAATCTGGAGTCCTCCCCTGACGGAGTATACCGACACCATCTGGGTCGCTTGTGGCTGGGAGACCCTGATGGTGATCTGGAGGGAGGTCTTCTCCTGTCTTTAGATCTGCCCCTAGGAGGTGGAGTCTGTTCCTTGGGGGTTGGTGGTCGTCCTGCTGGCCCCTTTGGTGGAGGAGAGGGCGTAGGAGGTGAAGGAGTAGGGGTAGGAGTAGGAGGAGGAGGTTTAACAGGGACCACATCCTTTCGGATGGTGTCCCACCAAAAAGTAAAGAGCTCCTTTACTTCTTCAATATTCATACCTGACGACGGGCCTGGTGCTGGTCTGTCGCCAGGGTCGGGCGTCGGATCCCCTGGTGTCTCCGGGTTCAGGGAAGGCTCCCGCAGGAGCCCGGCATCCTCAGTGTTGCCCACCTGGTCTTCGGGCAGTGTAGCATCCTCCTCAGTCGAATCCCTGTGACCGGTGTCTGCCAGTGATGGACGGGGGGTGGTCTTCTGCTCCGGGGAATGTGATGCCGACATCGGCCTCTTCAGCGATGTCCTCCTGATCGATGAGCGCCCGGCCGGCGATGGGTGTCTGGCCGGTGTCGTCAATTCATGCGAGCGCCTGGCCGGCTTCTGGTGCTTAGCCGACGTCGGGTCCGACGCCCGCTTCAGGGATGTCGGGTCCTTAGTCTTTCTCGGAGGTGGATCAGGACCTCTGGGAGGTTGGGAGACCGACCTGGAGTTGGTGTCCCAACGTCGGGTGGAAGATGAAGATTTGTGGTGCTCAGAAGACTTGGAAGAGGCCTTAGATGGAGTGGAGGAAGCCGAGGGCCTCGAAGTCTTGATCGGCTGGAGTGAAGAAGAGCCGCCTGAAGCCTGGACCTTAACTGGGGGGGGGTTGCGACCGAGCCCTGGAGGGAGAGCAGTCCAATCTGGTGGAGCCTGAGCTGCGGGAGTCCGAGTCCCGTGTTGGGGATCTAGACCTAACCTTCTCCCGGTGCTTGTATGCCTTAGAGGAAGATTTTCCCCCTGGAGGAAGGTTATTAGTCCATCCTTTTGAGCTTTTATTCAAGAAGATACGCCTGTAGTGCCTTCTGACGGCGGATCCTGATGCGGATATTGAACCCTTGGCAAAAGGTGCAGGCCTTGGTATTGTGGTCCGGGCCTAGGCAACACATGCAGGAGGAGTGAGGATCCTTGAAAGAGATCTGTTTTCCACAGGCACACTTAGAAAGGTGACCCTCAAGTGAAGGAGTTAGAGAGGACATCAGTTAGCAAAAAACACACAGAAAGTTCTGTAGTCATCATACGCTAGGTAGAGACTGAGAGGCCGATGCTGGCGAGTCAACGGCGGGAAAAGAACTGGGGATTCTGGGGGACCACTTCCTTTTGTACTACGCATGACGTCGGGGGCGGGACCGATGTCGGAGGTGGTCCCCGCTGTATACTGCTAGCTAGAAAATTTCCGTGGTGTCCTGGAGCTTGCCAGCTTCAGTCCTAATGGTGTAACCTGCTGCAACAGCTGTTTCTCGAAGTAAGATCATCCCTGTCCAGCAGAGAGACAGAGTATCTCACCAGAAAACACCACGCCCAGGAACGGGCGAGCAGAAACTGGGTAGTTTTGCGTTGGATGGGGAGGCGAACAGATTGAGATCTGGGTGACCCCATCGATCGAAGATGTCTTCAACTACTGACTGCCTCAGTTCCCACTCATATGCCTTTGCCTGAGTGTGGCTGAGGGTGACCGCCAGGACATTCTGAACACCTGGGATATGCACTGCCGTGTGCTTTAGATTGTGCTGTATCTCCCAATGCCACACGTGTATCGCTTTCCCTGCACAGTGGATACGACCGCGTGCCTCCGTTTGTTCAGGTACCAGACCACACACGTTGTCCGTCTGTACCAGTAGGTGCCCAGGGAGGAGCAGGTGCCGAAAAGCCTGAAGGGTGTATAGTACAGCCTGCATCTACTGCCATTGATGTGCAGAGATAGCGCCTGCCAAGACCAGGATCCCTGTGTCCTGTGGTCGCGGAGATGGGTGCCCCAGCCCTGACTGGAAGCATCCATTGTCAGGGTCTGAGCTGGAGGGAGCATCTGGAAAGGAACTCCTCTGGTGAGATTGGATAGATCCTGCAACCACAGGAGATCCTGACGCATGGGACTGGACACCAAAATCCTGTGATGCAGGTTGTCAGATTTTTAGTCCCACTAGACTTGAAGAGTCCACTGCGTACAGTCGTGGCCAAAAATATTGGCGCCCTTGCACTTTTTTCAAATAACTCACAATTTCCTCTAAACATAAGCTGAAATTAACAGTAGTACGGTATTTGGTCTCCACAATTCTTTATTTCTCTGTTAATATTACAGAACCTTTGTTTTTGGTTCAGAATTTAATATATCCTTTTAAATCAGAAAATGAAAAGAAATCGCATTGACAAAATTATTGACACTCGACTTAATATTTGGTAGCACAGCCTTTGGTCAAAATAACTGCAATCAACCGCTTCCTATAGCCATGGATGAGCTTCCTGCACCTCTCTACTGGAAGTTTGGCCCACTCTTCTTGTGCAAACTGCTCCAGTTCTCCCAGATTTGAAGGGTGCCTTCTCCCAACTGCTGTTTTCAGATCTCTCCACAGGTTTTCAATGGGATTTAGATCTGTACTCACTGCTGGCCACATCAGAACAGTACAGCGTCTTGTCTTGAACCATTCCTGGGTGCTTTTTGAAATATGTTTGGGGTCACTGTCCTGCTGGAAGACCCATGACCTTCGACAGAGACCCAGCTTTCTGACACTGGGTTCAACATTGTGCTCCAAAATGGCCTGGTAATCTCCAGATTTCATGATGCCATGCACACGTTCAAGGTACCCAGTGCCAGAGGCAGCACAGCAACCCCAAAACATCACTGAACCTCCTTCATGTTTGACTGTAGGGAAGGTGTTCTTTTCTTTGAAGGCTTCATTTTGTTTTCTGTAAACATAGAGATGTGTGCTTTACAAAAAAGCTCTAATTTGGACTCATCTGTCCACAGGACATTCTCCCAGAAGGATTTTGGCTTGTTCAGGTGTGTTTTGGCAACCCCCCCATCGGGTTTTCTTATGTCTCTCTCTCTCTCTCTCTCAGCAGTGGGGTCCTCCTACCATATAACCCCCTTTCATTGAGTTGGCAACGGATGGTGCGAGTTGAAACTGTCGTACCTTGTGTCTGAAGGTCAGCTTGAATCTTGTTTGGCAGTTGATCGAGGTGCTTTCTCCACCATTCGAACAATCCTGCGCTGCAATCTTCGATCAAGTTTTCCCTTGCGGCCACATCCAGGGAGGTTGGCTACAGTGCCCTGGGCCTTAAACATCCTGATAACATTACGTACGGTGGAAACAGGAACATCAAGGTCTCTGGAGATTGATTTGTAGCCTTGAGATTGTCCATGCTAGGCTACAATCTTCTGTCTGACCTCCTCAGACAATTTTCTGGCTGCCTTTCTTTTCTCCATGCTCACTGCGGTACACACAGTGACACAAAACAGGAGAATGAGTCCTTTTCTCTATTCAAACTGGTTGAATGAGTGATATTTATATTGCAGGCACCTACAACTCACCACAAGTGAGTTCAATTCCAAAGTGAAGGAGAATCACCTGCTTGAAATCTAATTATTTCTAACTACTTCTAAAAGGTGCCAATAATTTTGTCCGGGCCATTTAAGGATTTCTGTGTGGAATAAGATAAGACTTACTAAATTTTTCTGCTTTTTGTGTTTTATTCCACTGCAAACCAAAGAAATACATTATGTGGATACCAAAATATTTTTTAATTTCAACAATTTTCTGGAAGGAATGGTGCATTATTAGAAAAAAAACTGCAAGGGCGCCAATATTTTTGGCCATGACTGTAATCTGCAGGTGGAACCTGGCTAGAGGGACAGTGGGAATAGCCACTGACATCAGGCCCAGAAGGCATAAGGACTAAATGGGCCGTGGTCCATTGGCTGGCTGCTACTTGGACAGCCTACTGATGCAAGGTTTCCACCCCGTCCAAAGGGAGGAAAGCTTGACCCTGAGCAGTATCCAGCATTGCCCCAATAAGCTGGAGATGTTGTGAAGGAACATGGTGAGATCTGGGGTAATTCACCGTGATCCCCGCTTGCCTGAATAGATTCAGGGTAGTAGTCAGGGAGGCCACCAGGCTGTTCCTCGATGGTGCTGACAGCAGCCAGTCGTCGAGGTATGGGAAGACATATAGTCCCTGGTGGCACAGAGCTGCCGCCACCACCACTAAGCACTTGGTAAACACTGTGGGTGTTGAGGAGAGGCCAAAGGGGAGCACTTTGAACTGGAAGTGTTCCCCCTGGAAGATAAAGCTTAGGCAGTGGCAGTGGGAGGGAAAAACTGGGCTATGCAGATATGCATCCTGCATATCCAGAGCACAAAGCCAATAACCCTGGTGCAGAAGAGGCAGCAGACCCAGTAGGGTCAGCATGCAAAACCTCTTATACTCTACGTACAGTTTTAGTGTGCTGAGGTCCAGGATTGGACGGAGGTCCCCTGTCTTTTTGGGGACCAGAAAGAAGTAGGAGTAATATCCCTTTCCTTCCTGGATCCAAGAAATGGGCTCTATGAGAGGAATGTGGCCTAATGGGTAGTGAGAGAGACCTGGAGGACTTCTTGGAAGTCTCTCTGTGAATTCGATGGCACAGCCTTGACCGATGAGACGAAGGACCCACATGTCTGAAGTGATCCCCTCACACCCAGGAAGGTGGTTAGTGAATGTCCCACAAGCCAGGAGGCAGAGGGTGGGGTGGGGGAGCACCCTCAGGCAGCATATTGGGACTTGGCGGGGGGGGGGTGGCTCCCGACAATGGAGCCCATTTGTTCTGATGCCGGGCTGGCTGTTGACTATTCTGGCGCCGTTGTTAGTGACGAAATGGCTGTTTTGGCTTGGTGTTAGAGCAATACATAGACTGGACAGAGCGCAGTACCTTGCCATTGTCCTGGAGCTCAGTGATTATGTCCTTGATGTCACCCCCCAAAAGGATTGGTCCCCTGAAAGGGGTATCCTGGATGACCGACTGGCTGTCGTGGGCCAATCCGGATATCTGCAGCCAGTAGTACTGGTGCATTCTGATAGCTGTGGTGGTACTCTGGGCAGAGGCATCTACCGCATCCTATGTCGCTGAGGGAATGATGGTATGAGATTTCCATAGTCCTGACAATCTGAGAAATTCTGGTTTTAGCCTCGAATTCCGATTTCAACAGTCCCAGGATAGATTTTTGGTATACAATCATGTGTGCCAGGTAGTTCAAAGCTCTGAGGGCCAGAGTGGACAAGGAATAATCCTTGTGTCCAAACTGGTCTATTTGCCCTGACTCCTTGTCTGGAGGAGAGGCGCTCATGTGTTTAGGCTTAGCCGTACGTTCATGGCCATATTAATACCCACTAAGTCCGCTTTAGGGTGAAAACTAAGGTGATCTTTACCCTCGGGGGCTCGATACAGTCTATCAGCCTTCTTGGCAACTGTGGCCACCGACGAAGGTTGCTGCCAGACTGTGAAGGCCAGGTCCTCATGTGGTTCTATCCATGGAGGAATGAGCACAGGAGACAGCTCAGGCATATCCAGGTGTTCCACCAACCTGTTGTGTTGGGGATCCTGATCCTCTGTCTTTCACCCATTTGCCCCCCCGAATCTTCCAAAGGATTTCAGTAAAGGAGGGGTCCTCCGGAGGGGACCTGGGAAGCTCTTTGGGCTTTGGCTCCACCAGAGAGGGGGTCTCAAAACCTGAGGTGGAGGAGTCTGCAGTGTCAGATTCCGATGACGGGCTTCCGTCTGGAGATGGAACTCGTGGGAGCGGGATCTCTTGCAGTGAGACAAGGTCCCTGCCGACACAGGCTACCATAGTAGAATGTGAGGTCAGTCCTGAGGTAGAGGCGAGACTCCACTGGAGAGGGAGATCTCAGCGTAAAAGTGCAATGAGCTGGGCGTGGAACCCGTGGTTGGTGCCGCCCGGTCAATTCCGAGACCAACTGCATCTTGGTTTCAGACCACCAAGACTGTAATGCCTCCCTAAAAATCCACCCGAGGCTGAGGTGGTGGAGGGCGCCGGGGGAGGCTGATAGATGGGTGGGTATCCTGGGAAGGTAAACCCCAGCATCATATAGCCCAACGTCGAGTAATGGTAGCCCAGCGCTCCATAGGGTGAGTAGCCTGGTGTCAGATACTCTGGTGTGTGATACCCTGGCAAAGGGTAGTGAGGCACAGGGTAGCCTGTCGTCGGGAGGCCTGGTGAAGGGCCCGACGGTGGAGCAGAGGGACCAGCTAGAGACCCTGACGATGGTTAATCTGGCATCAGACCCGACGGAGGAGCCAAAGGTCCCATCTGGGGCCCTGACGGCAAGTAGCCAGGCATAGGCCCTGGAAAGGGACCTGAATGGAGCCCTGATGGAGGGTTAGAAGGGCCTGGTAATGTCGGGTCCAACGCCGGAACGTCTGGAGGAGGTTCCGGAGTCGAACCCAAGGTGGCAGAGGGTCCCACTAGAGTCTGGGGTGGAGGAGCTGGCCCAGATGGGGGAGCCTGCAGTGCATGGGACACCGGCTCTCCAGGGAGGCCCAATGTCAGGCGTTCTGGTTCTGGCACCGGAGTTGTGTAGGAGTGCCAGGAAACACCACCAGGGAGGTGGCGAAGGAGGATCCCAAGAGGGAGAACTCTCTGGGGAAGGCTGCGGCTGGAGCCGCAGCATGTGCTGATCCAGAGGATCAGTGCCGGGCCTGTTATTGGGGGCCCGATGGAAGCGCAGTGGCTGGGTGGATGCCAGAGGAGCTGACATGTGACTTATCAGCTAGGCGTTCGTCAGAGGGGGGCTGACAACCGACTTATCGGCCGTGCCACCAGACTTAGGCCCCGGTGTTTTGAAGGGCTTAGGGTGGCGGAGCTCTCAGACAGATCGGAGGCACCCGCCTGAACTGTGACCAGCTCAGATGGGGGGGACCAAGGGCTGCTCCCCACAAGGAGGGGCAGGCTTGGTCGGAGGAGCGGTACCCACGGCAGCGAGAGGCCACTCATTACCCGCAACCCCCGAAGGAGGCCACGGACGGGAAGGAGACCAATCATAGTCCCGGTGCTTCTCCTTCTTATGGGAGTCCAAAGAACCCCCCGGAGAGGACAACAATCCCCAAAGCTTCTGCAGGTCCTTCTCCATGGAAGCCAACCTTAATTAAAAAGCTACTGATGCCTCAAAAAAAACTTTGAAAAACATAATAAATATAATTCAGCTTGCCTTCCATATATATTCTATACATTTCTCTTCCCCATTATTTATTACTAAGTAAATCTGCATGAAAACATAATCTTTATCCTTTAGAGTTCCCTTACAGTTCATCAGCCTCTACAGGTTACTCCCTACTTCAAGTCATAATCCTATGTCGTTACATCACAATCTGTTAGCATGAGAGCAACTAATGTCACAAGCAGTGCATTATGACCTCAGGTGGGGAGAAAGCAGCAGAAATAGCAGAACTCTTCAGGAACAAAGATTCTGTTTTAATGCAAATGACCTCAGTTGTAAATAATGTGGAAGAGGAATATAAAACTAACATGACATACAAGCTGAACTGTGTCTAAACATTGTTTTGTTAAAGTTGTCCTGATAGTGTCAGCTGCTCTTTAAGAATGTGGGCTTCTAGGGCCTGTTGGTGGTACTGTCATGTGGCCTGGTTGAAATTCTGGCAGGCCTCACAGTCCTTGGACTTGTGCTCTGGTCCCAGGCAGAAGAGGCAAAGGGAATGGCCGTCCTTATGAGGGAGCCGAGTGCCACAGGAATCGTACGTGTTCTTATGCTACTCGGAAAGGCGTTAGAGAAGACATGCACGAAAAAAGTAATACTTTACAAAGATTTACTTAGAAAGAAATAAAAGCGATGAAATACTTATCAGAAAATGGCAGTCATCTGAAGCAACGTTCTGCGCGAGGTCTGATGTGCGCAGGTCAATGGCGGGAAAGAACTGGAGGGTGGGCATGCGGACCGCCCACTATATAGTGTTACGAGGACGTTCATCAGGTGGCGTCGGGTGGGCGGTCCCCCGTCAGACATTATTGGCTAAAGTTTTCCATGTGGTCCTAGTGCCTGATGGCTCTAGTCCTAATAGTCATTACCTACTGCAAGAGCCCTCTCGAAGTAAGATCTTAAAGGTCTCTAGCATATCTCTCCCTTATGGTTTCCAGAGAGTACATGTTCAGTGCCTCGAGGTGCTCCTCACAGGACCTGCCCTGTTGACCCTGAATCATTTTTGTTACCCTACACTGCACCATCTTCAGCCTACCCCATCTTTCCTGAACCGAGGACTCCAGAAGCAGGTGCAGTACTCCAGGTGTGGCCTCACTAAAGATCTATATGGGGGAGTATTACCTCTTCATTTCTGCCATCAATATCCTCCCGAAATAGCCCAGCATCTTACTCACTTTGCTATATGCCCAGTTGCACTGACTCAACTGTTTGAGGGAGTCACTGATAAGTTGCATGCCCATGTATTTCTTTTACAGGATATAGACTCACAAGTCACAGAGTAAGTGACATGAGCAAGTGCACAGTATATAGCACAATAACAACTTTTCTGGACTAAACATTTAGGTTCCTATCCACAGCTTTGTTGCCAAAGCTCATCTTTCTTTTGTGTGGGACTTTTATTAACTTCTGTGCAGTGATCCCTCAAATGTGACAGCAAGGGGAGAGGAGAGTTTAAATCCTATTGTGATATTGCTTGTACATATTTACTCTGAACCAAGCATTTATATGTATATTCATATTTTAAATGTGAATATAATATTAAAAAAAAGGGGTGGGGGCACAGCCTGCAAACACTGCAACATGAGGGGGTTGCCTCAGCTCCCAGAGAATGCTTGCTATTTCTGGCATAAATATACTTAACTCTCCAAGTTTACTTATTTTTAGATTCTTTGTTAATAAATAGAGAATCTTATATTGTGTAGGACTTTGATATGATTTCAATATGGGACTGTTAAGAAAATCCGGTAGAGGATATCATGGGTAGCAGGCCCCAGCTGCAAACTGGGGCTATAGTGTTTACAGTCTGGTGTTTCAGGAAAAACAGGTTACCTCACCTGCAAACATAACTACTAGTGGTACACAATTCATATCCACACACTGGCAGTATGCTGGAGAAAGCTAAGGCACTGGAATGTCTTCAAGCGAAGCTCCTTCCACTACCTGTGGTAGCATTCTCTGGCTCCACCCCACCAACATCACATCCAGCATGCTGGAAGTAGGGATCTGTGTATCACTTGCCAGGAGAGGTAGGGAGGGTTGTATAGATACAAACTGTTTACTACTAGTAGAATTACAGTTATAGATAAATAACCTATATTTCTACCAACGAGGATACAGTTCACCATCCACACTCTAGCAGTCCTCTAGGAGAAGGTGGCAAGGCACACACCCTTATTTGGCAAACAGAGACTGAGGCCCCAAAAGCTGCATTATAATGACTCAAGAAGTTGCTGCTGCAGTGGTAGATGAATGTGTGTGCCTTAACGCAGGCTGCAGCCCTGCATATCTCCTCAATGAGGATATCCCTAGAAGCAGCCACAGAGACAGTGTATGTTTAGTTAAATTAGCCTTCAACCCCTTGGGCGACTCCTTACTAGCCACCCTATAGCAAAGGCCGATACAGGATGGGATATACCTGACAATAGTCCACTTCGCTGCCAGATGCAGTTGTAGGATAAGTGAAAACAGCTGGCAAGCCTCGCCACGAATTCCTGCCACGCACTCCTTATAACAGGATATCGCTCTCTGCAGGGCTAGGGTGTGATGGCAGTAGCATCAGAAAGTACAGTTACGTAAGAACTTACCGTAACAGTAGATCTTCGAGAGAGGCTCTTGCAGTAGGTAATTACATATAGGACTGGCGTCGGCAGGCGGCGGACCCACGGAAAATTCACTAGCTAGCAGTCCCTGGCGGGACCGGGGCCTCATCAGGTGACCGCGCCAGACAACGTCGGTATAAAGGGGCGGTCCTAGACGCCCGCCTTCCAGTTCTTTCCTGTCACAGGCCCAGATGAGAGAGAAGCAGATATTTCCCTCAATGGAAAAGGAGCTGAAAAAGCCTATGGGGGATGGAGGGCGGGAAGGTATTACCTACTGCAAAAGCCTCTCTCGAAGATCTACTCTTACGGTAAGTTCTTACGTAACTGTACTATCTTACTTAGAGAGGGCTCTTGCAGTAGGTAATTACATATAGGACAGAATCCCAAGCAGTCTGGAACAAATGAAAAGGCACCGGGAGGAGGAACTATTCCAAGTAGAAAAAATAATCGTGCGAACCTCAAGATAGGAGGCCTTGCAAGACCACTAGCCCGAAGCTTGCTCTACGGCGAGAGGCGATGTCCAAACTGTACTGTTTAGTAAATGTATGGACGGAAGTCCAAGTGGCGGCAGCACAGATGTCTGCCGCACACACATTCTTGAAACAAGCCGCAGAGGCTGCTACTCCTCGAGTGGAGTGACCTCTGACTTCACCCGGTAGGGTCTTGTTGTACTTGTCATAACAGAAAGTGATGCAATGAGCCAACCACTTTGAGAGGGCGTTGCTTGGAGACAGCATTGCCTTCCCTTTTGTGAGCAAAAGAGAATAACTGATCAGTCTTTCTGAGATCCTTCGTCCTATCGGTGTAGTATCTCAGAATCCTGTGGACATCCATGGTGTGGAGTAAGTATTCTCCTTGGTTGGAGTACTGCGTGAAAAAGGCAGGTAATTCAATAGACTGATTTAAGGTAGACTCTGCTACCACTTTTGGGAGAAACTTAGGATTCGTGTGAAGAGCTACTCTTTCCTTGTGAAAGATCAGATAAGGAATTTTGCTCATGAGGGCCTGGAGCTTGGAAATTCTGCGAGCAGAAGTAATGGCCACCAAGAAGAGCGTCTTCCACAATAAGAACTTCAAGTCTGCAGAGGCCGCAGGCTCAAAAGGAGGAAGGGTAAGTTTCTCGAGAACAAAGTTCAAGTCCCAGGGGGGAGCCGGAGTCCAGACAGGGGGTCAGAGATGAAGAACCCCTCTAAGAAAAGTCTTGGATACTTCCAGTTGGGCAAATGCCTTATCAGCGAAAGGGACATGGTAGGCTGAAATAGCCGCCATATGGACTTTCAAAGAGGAGTGACTGAGACCCAGGTCGAAAAGATGACGCAGGTAATCAAGCAGAACGGCTACAGGACAGGAGAAGGGCTCCACGTTCCTGGAAGCAGCCCAAATGGAAAATCTTTTCCATTTCATGACGTAGGTGGACCTAGTGGAGGGTTTCCTAGCCTCCACCAGAATCTCTGCCACCTTAGAAGAGCCGCCAAAGCGAGATTGGGCTAGGTCTGCAGGAGCCATGCATGAAATTGAAGAGACTTGAGTCCCGGATGGACCAGGGTCTCCCTGATCCTGGGTCAGCAATCCTCAAGATAAGGGAAGAGGAGAAGCCTCTGAGTATTGTTGTAGAAGAGAAAACCAGATTTGCCTGGGCCAGAAAGGAGTGATCAGAATCATTCTTGCCCCTTCCAATGCCAGTTTCTGCAACACAGGAGGGACCAGAGGAACTGGGGGGAAGCATAGACGAATCTGCCCTTCCAGTTTAGAGACAGAGCGTCGCTCCAGAAAGCGCCTTGCTCTAGAGCGAGCGAGCAAAAGGTTGGAAACTTTGCGTTTTGGGAGGAGGCGAACAGGTCTATCTGTGGAGTCCCCCAAATCTGGAAGATGCTTTGAAGAACTTTTTGGTCCAGTTCCCACTTGTGTGGCAGAGCCGAAGAATGACTTAGTTTGTCTGCCAGGACATTGTCGACTCCCGGAACGTGGATCGCCGTGAGGTGAAGGTTGTGAAGAGCTGCCCATTCCCAAACCCTCATCGCTTCCCTGCATAGCGGGTAGGACAAAGTCCCTCCCCGCTTGTTGATGTACCCCACCACACACGTCTGTTTGGAAGGCTAGGTGACCGGGAAGGATGTATTGGTGAAGGGCCTGGAGAGCATACATCACTGCTCGAAGCTCGAGCACATTGATGTGGAGAACTAACTCCAGTTTTGGCCATAGGCCCTGTGTTCGGTGAGGACCCAGATGGGCTCCCCAACCTTCGCCTGAAGCGTCCGTGGTGAGAGTCTGAGTGGGGGGAGGATGAAAAAAGGGGACCCCCCGGAAAAGGTTCTCTCGAACCATCCACCATTGCAAGTCTCTTATCATCGGTGAGGAGATCAGAACCAGATGATCTAGGTCGTCTACCAGTTGATCCCACTGAGAGCGGAGAGTCCACTGAGATCTCCTCCTGTGGAGGCGCACGAGCGGAACTGTCGGGATGGCAGCCGCCATAAGCCCCAGAAGACGGAGCACCGACCTCGCCGGAACCCTCCTGCGTTCCGAGAGTAGGGAAATCTGGGACTGGAGGGAGGCCCCCCTGTCCGGAGGCAGGAAGGCCCTGCACATTGTAGTATCAAGGATTGCCCCGATGAACTGGAGTCTCTGGGAAGGATCCAGGTGAGACTTGGAATGGTTGATGGTGATACCCAGGCCAGTGAAAACCTGCTGGGTGAGGGAGAGAAAATACAGGAGTTCCTCCCTGGACGGGGCCGCCAGGAGCCAGTCGTCCAGGTAGGGAAAAACCTGAACTCACAAAGTATGCAGGTGGGCCGCTACCACCGCCAGGAATTTGGTAAAGACTCGGGGAGCCAAGGAAAGACCAAAAGGGAGTGCCCGGAACTGGTAGTGGTCCCCCTGGAACGAACACCTGAGGTACTTTCAGTGCGAAGGGCGAATGGGGATGTGCAGGTATGCATCCTGCATATCCAGTGCACAAAGCCATTGGCCCGGCCGAAGCAAGGGCAAGAGGGTTTGAAGGGAGAGCATCCTGAACCTCTTGTATTCCATATATAGGTTCAGGGAGCTGAGATCGAGAATGGGTCTGAGATCTCCTGTCTTCTTTGGTACAAGGAAGAAATGGGAATAATAACCCGCCCCGTGAAGGTGAGGGGGGACGGGCTCTATGGCCTGCTCCGCAAGGAGAGCAGAAATTTCTTCCTTGACCAAAGGAAGATGGTCCCTTGAGTAAGAGGAGTTCAGAGGGGTGTGACGTGGAGGTTTCTACAGAAACTCTATGGAGTGCCCCTCTGCTATGATCTGAAGCACCCATGAATCCGATGTTATCCTCTCCCAACCCGGAAGGTGGAGGGAGAATCTCCCTCCTACCAGTTCCTCCAGGGCTTCCGGAGGCGGTGGGAGAGGGAAGGAGTCAGGTGGTGTGAGGCAGCGCCGCAGCTGGGGCACCCGCTGCTTTTTTGGGCGGCAGGGGCCTGGCAGCTGTGGGGGCTGACGTTTGGTGGCCCGCCTTCCCTGAGGTTTCGCTGAGGCCGGCTGCATCTGCGAAAGGGACGCGCTATGGGGATGGGACGGCATTTTGAATCAACAGATTTAAGGGCCGTCCCCTTCTCCTGCGAGTCAGTGATGATGTCCTTGACATCACCACCGAAAAGCACAGAACCTCTGAAAGGTGTCTCTTGGATTGCTGACTGCACCTCCGGGACTAGACCTGACACACGGAGCCATGCATGATGCCGAAGACTTACAGCGAACGCAGAGCTCCGTCCTGCGGTGTCCACTGCATCGTAGGTCATCCTCAGAATGTGACAACTGGCCGAACGAGCAGAACGGACCAGGTCGGCCAACTCCTGCTTGACTTGGGAGTCAGGCAAGGAGTCAATCTTGGATTCCACCTGGGTAAGGACAGCCTTCTGGTAATCCTCCATATGAGCTACATAATTAAGGGCCCTAATCCCCAGTGTGGAAGAAATATAGATCTTCCTTCCATACTGATCCAGAAGGCGAGACTCCTTATCCGGGGGAGATGAGCTCAAATGTTTCGGATGTGCTGACCGGCCGTGAGCGGCACTAATCACAACCGAGTCTGCACGGGGGTGAGTCTAAAAAGTCTACACCCTCCGGAGCCTGGTATAGCCTGTTGGACTTCCGAGGAAGTGGGGCTAAAGCCGACGGTGGTTTCCAAATGGTGGAAACAAGGTGGGCATGAGGCTCGATCCAGGGTGGCACTAGAGTAGTGGCCATAATGGGCAAGTCCAGATGTTCAGCAAGTTTAACCCACTGAGGATCTGGCTCTAAGGAACGCCACTGATGGACTTCCTGGATCTTCCTGAGCAACTCCGTGAAGGAAGGATCCTCCGGAGGAGACTTCGGAGGAGTCCTCGGCCAGGGCTTGGACGGAGAGCGAGGCTCATCGTCTTTCTCGGAAAAACCCTCGGAGGAGTCCGAGGAGTCTGAAAGAGAAGAAAAAGAAGAAGAGGAATTTGAAGCACAGTAAGACTCCCTAGCTCGTCTAGGGGGAGGAACGGATTCCTTAGTGGGGGATCCCTGGACGCGTATCCTGCCCCTCTCTGGATCCCGAGGGCAGAGCCCAGGAATCCGGAGGTGGAGAGGGAGTGTGTTGTCTGGGGCGTACGGGAGCTGGAGGTGGCACCGTCACCGTAAGACGGCTCTCAACCTCCTTGGTGAGCTGAGCCTTGCCCTCAGCCCACCAGGAGGCCAGAGTCTCTGAGATCCACGGCGGCCTAGGGGCGGTGGAGGAGGAGGAGGGGGATAGTTGTACGGATGAAATCTGTAAGGACAGTATCCATAACCCGGCTGCGGGAATACCGGAGCTGGGTATTGAGGCGTGTGGTACTGCGGCGTCGGTGGAGTCGGCGATGGGTACTGCGGCGCAGGATACTGTGGACCTGGGTAAACCGGCGTCGGATAGGACGGCGGATACCCAGGTACCGGAGGAGCTGCCGGAGCAGCCGGCCCAGTAGAAAACTCCACGGGTGGATCAAACGTGATAAGCCCATGGGGTGGAGGGCCCGATGGGAGAGGGAAGATCCCCCGCTGGCGTCGGCGGGGCCGGGGCCAGCGTCGGCGGAGCCGGTGTCCGGGGAGCCGGCGTCAGGTCTGGCTCTGTAGGAAGGGGATCCGATGGCGGAGCAGCATCCTGAGCCTCGCCCGGGGACGGAGGGGAAAAGTCCCCGGGGTCAGGCAGGGGGGACTTGGGCTCCCCAGATGGCAGTGAAAGCTGCGGGGAACCTGGGACGACAGACGGAGCAGGGTCTGCCATAGGCTCCGAGGCCCGGTGCACGTCGGAGGAGCCAATGTGCGACTTAGGGGCCGAATCCCGGCGGACACCAGAGGGGCTGGCGTCCGACTTCGGGGGTCCCTCGTCGGAGGGGGGCCGAGGATGGGAAGAGGCCCGGTCCGAGGGGGACACTGCCGTACGCCGCCCCGAAGGGTCGGGCGTCTTAGCGGCCTTCTCCCAGTGGATGTCGGAGGAGCCGACGTCCGGCTTATAGGAGGCGCCTGCACCAGTAGGCTGCAAGCCTGCAGTAGTACTGGGGGCAGAAGCCTCCTTTTGTCCAGAGGCACCCAGCGGGCTCGAGCGCGAACCCGATGGGCAGGCCGACGCCTCCTCCAAAGCCTTGGAGGCTGCCGGACGATCCACCGGAGGGGACATTACCTTAGCCGCGGCTCCGGCTGGAGTCGCGGAGGAGGAGGCCTTCTCCCGGTGCCTTTCTTTGTCCCGCTTCTTATATCCTTCAGGAGAGGTCGACGCCTGTCGAAGCTTCTTCAATTCCTTCTCCATTGCGGACATCTTTTTGAGGAGATGGGCTTCTAGAGACTGCTGGCGTCGTCTGCGGGTGGCCGCGTTGAAATGAAGGCAGTGCAGGGACTTGTCGACCGCGTGGTCGGGGCCTAAACAGAAAAGGCAGAGGGAATGACCGTCCTTGTGAGGCAGTTGGGCGCCGCACGAGTCTCACTTAGTTTTTGAAGGGGACGACATATACCGACGTTCACCTGACGAGAAAAACAAAATACTGATACTTTTCGAAAAAATGACGTACAACAGGACTAAGCTTAATCGAACTTCACCGCTGAGGTGCTGCAACGAGCCGACGATGGAAAGAACTGAAGGCGGGCGCCTGGACCGCCTTTATACCGACGCTGTCTGATGCCGTCACCTGACGTGGGGGCGGTCCCTGCCAGGGACCGCAAGCTAGAAATTTTTCCGTGGGGTCCTGCCGCCGTCAGTCCTATATGTAATTACCTACTGCAAGAGCCCTCTCGAAGTAAGATCTAGGAAGTGCAAGCACTTTGCATCAGAGGTCAGGTTATTAAAATAAACTGGGAGGTTAGTCACCTGATTAAGGTTTAACTCCAACACAACCTTCAAGGTGAACTTCATGTGGGGGTGGAAAACCAGGACAACCTTGTCCTTGTGGAAGATCAGATAAGGAGACTCCACTGAGAACACATGGAGTTCACTCACCCTTCTTGCTGATATGATGACCACCAAGAAGGCGGTTGTCCACAAGCATGACATCTCCTACATGTGCACCATCTCAAACACCTCGCCCAACAGCATAGCCAAAACCAACAGCAAGTCCCATGAAGGAGGTGGTTCACACACCAGCAGGGACAAGTGTTACAAGCCCTTAAAAAAGTACCCAAACATCTTCTCCTGCAGCACCACTGGCATACCAGTCTGCAGCCGGTATGCTGAGATGGCTACCAGGAGCACTAAAAGGGATGTGGCTCATAGCCAACTGAGACAAGGACCAAAGATAGTACACGATTGTGGAGAGTGATCAGGTGAAAGGATCAAGATCCTTCCCTTGGCACCAGAGCAAGAACCTCTTCCAACTGAATGGGTATGTTCTGCAAGTCAACACCTTTTGGATGTCTTCACCACACAGAGGATGTCTTTTAAAAAAACCTAAGGCCTGGAACTCTAGCTGCTCAGGACAAGGGAGAGATGTAAGGACTGAAGGTACAGGACCATCCTGTTGCCCCATTAGCAGATTTGGGCAGAGAGGCAACTGCTATGGGGACCTGCTGTTGCTGCTGAGGAAATCCTAGTACCAGAACTGCCTGGGCCAGTCTAGAGTGATCAGAATCAATGGGCATTGTCTCTCTGGGCCTTGATAACCATGTTATGAATCAAGGGGAAGGGAGGAAAGACATACAGAAGACCTGGGACCCAGGGCCGAGAGAAGGCATTCCTCTGCAGCATCTGGATCTTGAGAAGGGGGGGCTGGGTAGGCACAGAACAGCCTCAGTTTTCTGTTCTCCCAAGACGCAAATTGATAAAGAGAGGTGCCCCACCTAGAGCACCACTGGTCTACCACATCATGGTACAGGGATCACTCGTGCAACGTCACTCTGAGTTAAGAGCGTCTAACAGCAGGTAGTTCTCTCCTGTGACATGAACCTCCAGAAGATCTGCCTGCAGGCTGTGAACCAGTGACCATGTGTACAGAGCCTCCTGGCAAAACAGAAAGGACTGCATCCTGCCCTGCTTGTTCAGGCAGAACATGGTGGTCGTGTTGTCCATCTGGACCAGAATGACCTGACCCCGAATCAACAAAATGAAATCTGTCAGAGCTAAATGCACTGTACAGAGCTCCAGCAGGTAAATGTGGCATAGGTACTCCCTTGGGGACTAAAACCCATGGGTCCTGAGATCTTGCAGGGGAGCTCCCCACCCCACGCCACCAGAGACACATCCATCGTAAGGACGATGGATGGCTAAAGGGCTGACAAAAGTAATTCCTTCCTCCAGGTTCTGGGGACACAGCCACCACTCAACAGCATCCCCAAATATCTGTGTCACAAGACTCACTGTTCCAGGCACTGAAACCACTGGCAGACCAGCTCGTATTGTAAGATGCGCATTCACCAGCATGCCCAATGAACCACATCCACAGGTAGCTGGGCCCTGACACATATAGAATCCAATTCCACCTCAATGAATTTGATCACCTGTGTGGAGACCACTTCAGACTTGGCCAGGTTGCCCAGGAGGTCCAAGTCGTGAAAGATCTATAGGGCCCGATCCCTGGACCCTTCCACAGCCTCCCTAGATGCAACTGCTACTAGCTAGTTATCCAGATACTTGTCACCCTGATATCACGACACTGAAGGGGGGACCACACAGCTAGGCATTTGCTGAAGACCCTCAGTGCCGATGAGAGGCCAAGAGGCATTACCTTGAACTTGTACAGTACCCCCTCTGCCCTGAACCAAAGGTACCAATGGTGGGATGGACAACAGTATGGAAGAATGCAACTTGGAGGTCCAAGAAGCAAGACCATTCTCCTGGCTCCAGGGATGGACTAGGTCAGCATGACCATACCCAACTTCCATTTTTGCACAAATCTGTTCAGGTCATGTAAATCCAGTATGGGGCACCAGCCCTACATCCGCTATAGTACCAGAGAGTACAAGGAGATGTAAACCTGTGTAGCCAGTGTTTCCAGAACCCGCTCTATGACTGCACATTTGACAAGCAGAGCAATCTTCCTCTGAAGTGCAGGCACTGTGCCCTCAGGCACCCTGGACTGGCAACGAGCCCAGGGTCCGTAAGGTAGGAGGACTTCAAAGTCAAGAGGTAACTCTTTGCCTAACCCTACCAGACCTCACTTGTCTGTTGCAACAGTGAATCACTGTGGCAAGAACTGAATCAGTCAATCCCCATCCAGGGCCCAGGATGGAGACTGGATGGAAGGGGGAGTGGCACCCCGCAACCCTTCACTTAGTCTTGGAGGGGGCTCTGGATGTACCCCTTCCTCCTTTTTTTTGGCCTGATCGTTCAATTTATGTTTTGGGTGCCAATGCTGAAACTGCCCCTGCTGGGCCACTGCTGAATCTGCTGTGGCTTGAACCCTTGGGAATGAAAAGGCTTTTTTCTCAGCCTTGACTGGTTTAGGGTCCTTCTGGGATGAAGCCACAGAATCCAGGGTGACGTACTTCTCCGTATGGGTGAAATATCCCTTCACCCCCAAACCAAAAAAGTTTGGGGCCTAGGAACGGCACACTGGCCAACTTGTGCAAGGTGTCCACCTTGAAGGTGGGCAAGCTCAGCCAGGCCCCCTGGCATGTGGACATGACCACAGTCAATTCTCAGGCACAGAGGTCACCCAGATCCGTGGCTCTCTGCAGCTGGTGTTTAGGAAACATGCAGCCCTGGTTTCAGATGGTCTTAGCCCCAATTTACTTGTCAGCTAGAAGAAAGGGCTGGTTTGACAAAATGCTAAACAAGGAATGGTCAAAGACAGCCATCACCATGGTATAGCTGGCCGTCAGAGACCAAAAGAGGAAGCCAGGTAGACCTTCTTCGCCACATAGTCCTACTTCTCAGACTCCTTGTTGGATGACTTATTCACACTGCCCTAGTTCTTCAAGTTCTGAAAAGCCAAGTCAGACACAAGCCCCTCCACAAAGGGGTGGTCCGAGAACCCAGAGGGGCTCCCGGAACCGATCGCAAACTTGAGGGCCATACAGGTAGTGGTGCCCGGCACGATGCCAGCTGTTGTCATAAGTCCAAGGCCAGTTCCATAATGGCCTCAGCCACAGGAGCATCCACCCCAAGGGAATCATCCCTGTCAAGGATGTCAGTGAAAGGGTATTTAGACTTTTTTGTATTGGCTCCAAACAGACCTCCATACAGTCTGACATAAGCTGGAGAGAGCACCAAAAGATGTTGACCTGACTGGGAGGATCGACTGTCTGAGGAGTTGAAGTTGATCGGATAAGTCCAACTTGAGACCACGGACAGCTCTTCAGAGTCTGAGAGGTCCTTGAAAACCAGGCTGGTCTGTTTCACAGGTGTGCGGACCACCCTACAGCCCTATCAGACCTCAACTGACAACTGACCATGCAGGCTGGTGGCTGGACAGGACTCCTTAGTGGGGGCCCACTCACTCAGCTGTAGAGGGGAGGCGGACGCTGCAATCTACGAAGTCGTCAGCTGGGGGGCAGCCACTGTGGTAACTCACAGCATCAAGGGCTCCAAAAGCAGAGACCTAACTTCTACGAGGATAAGTCTGATGGGTGTAGGAGTCAATGCCAAATCAGTAGAGTGAGAGCAGAATCACAAACGGTACCTTGACGGTCACCCTTTAGGCCGTCCATGGGATTCCACATGAAGGGCCAAGTGGACAATCTCTTTGGCAGGGAGACCACGATGAGCCTCTGAGAGGGTAACCGGAGGTGTGACCACTGGAGTAGGCCCAACTTGGGCCAACTCAGCCACAACCACCAACTCAGCTGGCTCCTCAAGTGAGGACTGGGAGAACCAGGGTCTGTGAGATCAAAGAATCCCAATCAACCTGCCCCTCTGAAAACCAGTTGATTAGTTCAAGAAAAACCTTGGACTGGCTGCTCAACCAGAGTTGAGGTCATAAGCTCTGGCGGGGCCAATGTGGAAGCCATGACCTGCCCTCAACCAGTGGAAGCTGTACCAAAGCTGACAAGTTGGAGGTCTTGAGGGAGAGGGAACAGCGTGATTGTTCCTGGTCCCACAACTGGCAATGGCACTTCCTGTGTATGAACTTGTAGGTCAGGAGGGACAGATCTGTTCTGTGGAATTCATCTGTGAAATGCCCTCTCAGATGGCCCAGCCAGGACCACTGCCAAGACCGAGAATTAGCACATCCCTGCTGTCTCTTCCTCCAATGCGACGGCCACCAAGGGCAGTTGGCAGTCCCATCAAAGAAGAATCACGCCTTCTGTTCCTTGATCGATGAATGAAGGCTGCATGACCTGTCAACAAATGGAATGCTTTGCATTACATCGTGGTGTCTCCCCCCCCCCCCAGGCAATAGAGGCACGTGGTGTGCTTTTACAGGGTTATCTTACAGCCACTACACACGCAGCATCTATAGCCTGGTTTTGGTTGTTCCATCCTGCAAAAAGTCACTGGAGAGTGAACCTGAAGACAGAATGAACTCCCTGAGTTGAAAGACTTAAAAAGTCAGAAGCTCACCAAGAAATTAGCCCTGGAAAACTAGAATCCTCACAAAACGTACAGCCATACAAAGGAGACCTGTCCCTTCCAGGGGAAAGAAATATCTGATGTTGAGGGGGGTGTAGCATAAGGAAGTACACCATGAGTGGCAAGAGAATCTTTGGCTAAAGTTTGATGACAAAGTTGTATCCAGATGAATGGCCAGAGTGTAGATAGTGAATTGAATCCACAACATTATAAGTCATTGTTCAGTTTTGTCTGAGTGTAATGTTTTACTAGCTATTATTGGGATACGATTCTGGAATAGCAGATTTCTCTCCCTTTGCTAACATTCTCACAGTAAATGGAATATACATGTATGACCTTTATAAAATTAATCATTTAAGGGGTGGGTAATGTTCTGCCACGACACTCTAGTTTTGCCAACCTGTAGCGTTAGTAGCTCTCCTTGAAAGAGTGAGGTTAAACAGTACAGTTTTTTTCTTGCACCCACTTGGGTATTTCTGGGCCTTAGAATGCCTAATAGCAGCTTTAGCAATTTGACCCGAGTATCTATTTTATGTAGGTGTTCAGGCTATGTGGTTCATATGGCTTATTATACACTATGGGCTCGATTTTGAAAGCCATGCAAGGTGCCTGCGTCAAACGGAATTGACACAAGTGGCACCTTGTGTCAAAAGTTGCAGCAGTCACAATTTTCAAATGCAGGCTGTGTTGAAAATGGGAGGCCTTGCGGCAAACTGGCCCGGTGCCACCCCTGCACCCAAAGTGGTGACGCCACGCCGGAAGGGGTTTACGCCACAGCGCTTCGACATCCCCTAAATAGAGATTTTAAAAGTCCTGCCATGGTCACAAGTCCCAGGTGTGGTTAGGCCAACCATGAGCTGGTCTAACCCCCTTTGTGCCAAGAGACTTACATCTCATGGGGGACGGATATGCCACTAGCTGCATGGGGGGAGGTGTCCTGGCATGACACACAGACATCCACACCCAAATACTGCAGTCTGCGATTGCCAGCAGGTGCAGCTCCCCAGTACTGGGTAGCCCCTGTGGGGAGACAGTGTGGCTGGGACCCAGAGCAGGGAGCATGCCCTGGGCAAGGGGTGGGGAGTACTAGGGTGGGTGGCACAGCTGTCCATAAGGGCATGGAGGAAGCAGTCCTGACAGTGGTGGAGCCAGTATGTACATCTGCCACACAGGTGTCCCATTCCTGGCATTATGCAGGCTACACAGCTTGCCATTCTCATGGTCCGCAGTTACACCTGTAAGACACAGTAGGCTGACTGGGCACAGGGCAAGGGATGATGGCAGCCTCCGTTATTCCCCTCTGGTGTGCCATCAGTCTTGCAGCAACTCTGGGGCCTTTGACACAGAGACCCCTGTTGTACTAAAATATGGTGCAGAGTCCATGGCGCACCCGGAGTTTGCCTCAGATGGTAATTTGGCGCTACTTGCACCAGTCGGGGAGGGGCTTTAAAAATGGCCATTGTCTTCCTGTTTCTAGTTGTCTTTTTTTGGGGGGTTGCGCTCCTCATGCTGTAACAGTCTGGGTTACTAGGCATCATATCCTATTGCGATACTGTATATTACACACTGTATTGCTACTATGTTTTCAACTCACAAATAGAAAATTTAAAAAAATAACTAAGGATTGTGTTCTACATGCAAAAGTTACGAAATACAAAGTTATGATTCTCAAATCAACAGTCGTGTACTTTCTGTAAGCATGGCGACAGGGTTACATACACTTTTGGGAAAGAAACCCAACCACATGACAGGTATCCTCAAGGTTATAAAAGCTCAAACTTTGCATTTCCTGATATTTTGCTCTTTGTGATAAGTATCTAGCCTCTTCAACTGTCTAGCTTTCCTTCTCCAGTAGGGTCAGAAAGATATGTCTTCTCGCCCTCTCAATTTTCAGTGTGGCAAGAGACTGAAATTTTGAGCAGCCTGTGCATACTGCAACAAAAGCAGCCAATCAGTTGATTTATAAACTATCATTTTGTTTCTTGTTCTGCATTTACATTTCCCCATAGCACGTTAACCCCTCAGGCCACAAACCCAAGATTTCAATGGATAAAATCAGATGAAGTCTAACTCATTAGTAATCTGTTATACTTTCTTTATAAAATGGAAGTATTTTTATAGTCTGCAAACCTGAAAAGAATAAAAACTGGAAATCATGTCATCCATATTAGCCGTGGACCTTCACCGTTTTAAGGTAACAATAAGAACAAGTATTTCTGAAAATATATTTTATTTCCTAGGTGTCTTTATAAGACACTGAACAACAGCCAACAATGTTTATTTTTGGTAAGAGTTAAGGCTAACATAAATCTCACTGCATTCCCTTACAAGCTAATTAAAATCCTTTACTCTATACCGATCACTTGACAAGACATCGAAGGAATGCATGTAAATACAGTCAGTACCACATTCTGAATACTTAAATTATAAAAACAAGGGGTCCAGATCACCAAAAACCCATTTTTGTTGCATTATTTTTTTGCTCTGGTAACAAAACTCAAATTCCTCTCTCCAGAACAGAAGATAACTCTGATCAGAATGGAGATGCTCTTAGGCCGCTCTACACTCTTCCACAGAAGATGTCCATGATGCTGTTCACACTGGGCAGTCATATATATGGACTTCTTGATCATCTCCCACAGACACGATCTTTGAACCATCTCCGCTGTACTTTGCACCCCAGACCTAGAAAGGAAGCAGCAGCGTTAAATTTACATAAAACTCCTCTGTGGACTGTAAACAGAGCTCCCTACGGTCCAAAAGAAAAAGGTGCAAATCTAGTGGGGGTAAAAATGATGCTGAAGGATAATAGGACTAATATGGAAGGCAAGTCAAATTTTATTTAAGAGACGCCCATCCCGGAGGCTCTGGGCGCCAAACATATTAAAAATACATACTACACACATCATAATAAATACGCAACAACATATTATTAAACATAAACATACAATATTTGAACAATTAAACAAAATTTTATATAAATATTACCCTAAACAGCAACAGCTACTACCTAAAAAGCCAAGGCAGTCTATGGCGTGAAAAACAATCAAAAATTATTTAACTCATAAATGTATAGTTTTTCTTCTTTGTTTTGTTTCTAGGCCTAGTCCCCCTCACCCAAATAAGTTTGCCACATAAGATTGGGTAGGAGCTGGCTGATTAAGGAGTTGGGTCTAGTGTACTCAGGATTAGCAATATAATACAGCACCCTTTAAAACATGTGAACCTAACTATTTACATATAAAGCGGGCTACAGTGGCAAACTCCAAGGTTCATCTTTCATCAACTGTCTATCAAAAGTAACTTCCACACTGAATTAAACAGACACTGATTTAGGAAGCGATCACAATTTTTAAACAAATAACTAACATTTTAAGAATTAAAAGGTTTTATTTTCTAGGACAGCCCCTTTGGAGAAACAAAAGCTTTATCTTCACCAAAGATATGGAAATAAATAACGGATAGCAGGAATTGGGTACTAAATGGGTAAGGGATACTGTACAAGGAATAAACTTTACTAAACCTGTTAACATGGGTCAGCAAGTTTGGCATGAGTCAGGGACATAATAATATTTATAAAATAGGAAGGGAAAATCCTGCATCCTGATTGGTTATCTGTGTATTAGATCTGTCTAATGCACAGGTAAAAACAAGTACTCCAAAGTCAGGACACAATACCAAATAAATTGATGTGCCACACAGAACGTTCATTTTTGAAACGCTGCCATTTTTTTTTCTCTTAGCGAGGGCAATGGCACAACCAGTAAGCATACCTAAATTCAATTTTTAAAAATCTACTAACGGTAGAACAACCAGAACACTATTATAGTGTATTCAGTTACTTTAGACCATTTGTTCAATAAAGTACAGTAACTGCGTTTCCCACTCTGTCCTCTTGCTAAAGTCCAGCGTTTGCTTGCTTCCAGTACTTAGGCCCTCGCACACTCAGTAAAGCCTGCAACAACTTGCATACGCTTCTCGCCCACATTGAAGTCTCTGCATCTAGCGCTTAAATAAAAATTAAACTAGCCAAATAGCATCTTTTCATATGTACGAGAATTAAAAAAAAATTGCCATATCAACAGCTGTAACAACTAGCATCAATGCTCGCGCTCTTCCCGCTTGCAGTGCCAGCTCCACGGCTCCCGCTATCTTGATATGCCACATCTTGTAAACTGCAAAAGTTAAAATAATACAGTTCCAGTCACACTCTCAGAACCCATCTAAATTGCCAGGCTCTCGGCCAAGTGCTTCAGCTTTCTGTCAGAAACTGCCTGCTCTCTCTCTGCCACAAATTCCCCAGCCAGCAGTAATCTAAAAATAAATGTTTAAATAAAACATCTGATGTTCAGACCTCATACACTGGCAGCTGTATGTGTAGGGGTGGGTGGGTGATGGCTACATTCCAGCTGATGGTCTTGTTTCTTGCTGTTTTTTTTTTTTTACTGCTCACCGATCCTGCGTTGGTCATCTTGCGGTCGTGCATTTCTTCTTAGCTGTCCATTATCCGCTCAATATCAGCTTACACACACGGCCCTGGCTCTCAAAGGAAGTTAGTTATTTTAGCCATGTTATCTGCTCTTAAGTGTTTACCCTGCCCCATTGACAAATGCTCCACTGCTTGTCTTCTCTGTGACCAAACAGGAAACATTAAAAAACTGCCTTTTTCGTACGAAAGTCGGTCTGTGTGTTGGGGGAAGGGGTGGGCAACCACTATAAAAAAAAAATACAGCTACAGAGGCCCTAGAAGAGCAAAATTCCTGAAGCAAAAAAAGAAATGCATTTTGTCATACAGGCGGAGAACTATTTTAGGTCAAAATACATAAAATGATTACTTTTTTTAGTATTTAAGCCATGCAATTTTATTGGTTACTCGCATTTAAAATAGAGCCCCATTTTATAAGTGCAATAAGACACTCCGGGGGTGTGCAATAGACATTTCTAAGGCACAGCCAGGGCTCACTACACCCCTGTCCGTGCGTTAGAAATGTCTAATGCACACCCCCTCGTGTCTTTTTGCTTGCGTATACACATACACAAAACATTCTTACCAAAGGATTGGGATTAATCCCAGAAAAGAAAAAAAGACTCCAAATATGGACGCCCTATTCACGATTTTACTAATGGAAGAAATAAATCCAATATCATCAATATACAAATTATCACAATTATTATTTTTATATTTTAATTCTTTGGTAACCAGGTAAGGGCCACTAGGCACAAGTGCCTGTTTTCAGAGGTGAAGTAGGAGCACTGGGGTGGTTACATATCTTGCTCAGAGATGCACAGTATGCAAGTGGAGGTTGTGGGAATCACTCCCAGATCTGCTGGGAGCTCATTCATAGCTTGTTACTCTAACCTCTAGGCTACATTGCCGGCCAATTACTCTCAATTTTAACAAATCCTGCAAGTGTTGGGGTACAAAGACAGGACAAACATCAGAGAAGACACAGGATATCTCTACCAAGGTTACAAAGGAGCAAGGGAGGTGTGCCGAACGTCTGGTGTAGTCTAACAAACCAAAGTAAAGTACAGGCTTAATTGGGGGGGGGGGGACTGAGCAATGGAAGGTTCGGTGCTCTTTCTTTACACTGCAAGACGTTAATACTAGCAACACTGTAATTTACTAGGTGGTGCAAGGGAGAAATCACTGAGCACATTTAGGCTGGGAAATCCTCTTTAAAGCACAACAAAGCTGAACTAACAAGGTATTTCAAAGCTGGCATTCTTTACCTTAACCACAAAATGCCAACACTACCAGCAAATGGAGGGCAATCTTATATCTCTAGAACATCCAACAGAAAAAAAAATCACTCAAAGCATGTTTAAGCTAGGCATTTCTTTTTACGAAGCACAGCTGACCTTATAGGGTACTTTAGGCTAACTTGAACAACGTATGTGTTTGGTGGTCCTTTAAATTTCCAGACACTAGCAGCAAATGGCAGGGTCAGTCAGAAAATACTAAACAACACTAATTATTTATAGCAAGGATAAGTGAATTGGACTTTCAAAACAAGTAAATAAAAGTTTGCTTGAGGTTGTAAAAGTACTAAACAAACTAAACTTTTATGTTTCCCTTGTAAGTCGTCTCAATTTATCCAGCAGGTCAAGAGTTCTAGGATGGGGGTCAGAGGACCAAGCAAGCTGAGGAGGATCATGTGACTGAGACAAATTGAAGCCTTACAAGAAGTCCTGCCTGGGAAAGGTTCAACTTGGAGGCTATAAGACTTCACTCCTAATGTGTTCCATTCACATTCGTTTCCCAGAACGTGAGTGGAACAGGTGTAGAAACTGGCACTGGCAGGTGACAGCAGGCATGCAGGGAACTCTGCTGGTCCACTAAGGTATGGCAGATTACCTGTATACTTTTTGCTACCTGTGTTAAGGAGCACAGGAACTGTAAGCGCCTGTCAAAGAGGGTATTGATATAACACCCTAATGAGGGTAAAGGTAAAAAGGGGGAGATAAAACCCTATCTAGGCTAAGGGTAAAAATGGAGTGGCAAAGGGGAAACAAAAAGCCCCTATTTAGGGTCAGATGACAAAGGATTAGGCTAAACAAAAAAGGGGGATGACAGTCAAGTTATTAAAACCATTAGGGGAACGCTAATTAGAACCCAATCTGGGGTAAGACAACAAGGGGTAAACCAAACAAAAAAGTGAAATCTAGAAACACCATATCAGAAGGGCATAAGTTCTTTTTAGGTCATATGGAGTATTATACTGGGAATAATGGGAATGGTGTAGTGCAGTGGCTGTGGGGCGGCAGTCTTCAGGGACAGCTTTTGGAGACTGAGGTGCTGCCCCATCTGAGTGCACCTCTCTGGGCTGAGGGAGGAGGTCATTAGACTCCCAGCCCAGTTGACCAGGATATGAGGGACCTCTTCCCCACTCAAGGGCCACCACGGTCACCACCGCTGCCCGAGAGAGTGCCAAGGAGGAGGAACTGCTAATGGCTGGACTGTGGTGGGCTCCACGAAGGTGGGGGTGGGGGGAGTCAGGAACAAACTCCTCAGCTGGTGCTACTACACAACTCTTTCACCACTCTGACAGGATGGGACTGCCAAGAGGAGGCACCTGTGGCAGTGGCAATGGAGGATGTTAGGGTCCTCCAGAGGGAAGGCTCCAGGATGGGAGGCAGAGGATCCCAGTGGAACAGCAAGCATCTTCCAGTGGGGGACTCAATCGGGGAAGGGGGAAGTAGTTTGGGAACAGGATGGGAGGGAAAGAGGAAGGTGAGGTGCCCACCTGCTGCCTCAGTACAGAAGAATGGGGAGCGGATCCTTAGGACTGCTTGGGTGAAGGGGCAGGAGTGGGAGCTGGATGTTATTGTCCTCTGCTTCCAAAAAAGGCCTTTGCATTTTTCATCTCAATGCCAGAAGCCTTCTCCCTAAACTTGACCTCCTCTCTGTTTATATCCAACAACACTCTCCAGACATCCTCTGCATCTCGGAGTCCTGGCTCTCCTCAAGGATTCCATACTCCATTCTGTCCCTTCCTGACTTCTTTCTCTATAGGCAGAACAGGGGAACACATGGAGGGGGCTTTGCTATCTAAGTTCGGCACAGTCTCTCCTGCACCCTGGACCGGTGTTGCTATCTACATTTGGCAGAGCCTCTCCTGCACCCTGGACTTCAGGGAGGCTGTACCTCCTCTCATGAACTCCTCGTTAAGCTCACATTCACCTTATCCCTACCCATCTACATTGGGGACTACTATGCCTCTCCCAAGATCACACCTGCTTCTCTGTTTGAGTCTCTCTACAACATAGCCTCACATTTTTCCTCTGGAGAGTTCATTCTCCTTGTTGACATCGATGTTAACTGGCTCATGTACATCCAGAAGACAGAGTCCTGAAATTTGTCCCAGGTCATCTCTGAGCCCACCCGGCTTAATCCTCACTCCTTCAATCATGCACAGTTGGACAGCATCCTGACTTCTCACCCTCACTGTAGCACAGATATCTTACCGGACGCGTTCAACAACCACTGCATGATGTTCTGCATCAGTAAAATCCATTGCCCCCCGGCTTCTAAATACATTTCGTCCATATGCCTCCATTCGCCGAACATCATGTGTTCTTGGGTGACCTTGCTGCATCAGACTGGTCAGTCATCTCCCAGGCCTCAGACATTGATGTTGCCCTCTCCCTTTTTAATTTCCAAATTCTCCTCAGTCTGGGACCTGCATACCCCTCTCAGGAAATCCAGGGTTAAATCATGCCATCTCCCCTGGATCTCTTCTGAAATCATCGTTCTGTGCAAGTCCTGTGACCTCGCATGGGCCAGGTACAAATTAGCCCTCTCCATTCCTGATCTTCTCTACTACAGGGCCCCGAGAAACAAATGCACCAAAGCTGTCCAGGCTGCAAATCAAATTATTTCAAATCCAACCTCCAGAGTAATCTTAACTCTCCAACCAAATTCTGGAAAGTAATCCATTCACTTTTTGACCCCCCCAACCCAGTCTGCTCCCCCTGTCCTCAGGATTAATGGCTCATCATTATCTGACTTTTCCTTTGTTGCTCTTCACTTCAGTAGGTTTTTTACCACTTGTGCCCTTCCCTCTCCCCCTCGTACTGGCTCTACCCCTTCGCCTCCTGCACCCTCCAATCCACACTGGGTTTCCACTTTTCTCCCATCACCACTCATGAAACACTGCTTACCCTCTGCTCTCCTAATCAGTCTAAGTCCAGTCCTGATGGGCTTTATCCTAAACTCCTCTGCATCTCCTCCCCTGCAATTGCTCTTTCACTGACTCAGTTGTTTAACCTCTCATTCTCCCTCAGCTCTGTTCCTCAGTCCTGAAGAATGAGGAAGTTCTTCCACTTCACAAAGGGCGGAGACCCCTCTTCTCCTGGAAACTACCGCCCTATTTCCCTCCTCCCTTTCCCTGCTAAACTGCAAGGGAAGCTAGTCTAGAGGCTGCTGGGTAATGGCTACCTAGCTGATGCTTGGTGTGGCAAAGTGGATGTTTACTTATGGTGTCCACGAATAAATGATTGAAATCAACTTCAAGTGCTGGATCTATTTATTTTTTCCAGCCACACTGCCGCTGGAGTGCAACTTCTACCCTGTCTGTTCCTGCATGGACTCAGACTAGCCAAGCTCTCAGTTTGCACCCCACCTGCACCAGGGATCGCTGTGGTTTCTTGGTTTTTCAACACCACCAGTAGGACTAAACCGGCATGCGCCAGGACCAGACACTTTCTACCCAACAGTCTACCATGGGGGATTGCCCACCGCCAGTGTCACCCTCTGATGTTGGCCTATCCTATAAAGGTGGGTAGTCCCCCACACCCTCCTCAGTTCTTCCGCCAGAGACCCAAACAGGGCAGCAGAAGAAGAAACCAAGGAGGTTCCAGAGAGCCACAAAGAAAAAAAGGAAAGCAGAAAACCCATGCAAATGGAAGAGGATACAACAGATAAAAAGAATCAAACTTTTATTTATCAGCACAATTCCATGTGATCAACGCACTTTACATTCTAAAACCAGTAAAACTGATATAAACATCAATAAAAATAACAGGATAAAACAATCTCAATACATTTAACAACAATATAATTTGATTTAACTTGCATCAGGAAATGCCTGGCTGAAAAAAAGTTTTTAATGCAGCTGTCAGTGGTCAGGCACTCTCTAATCCGACAAGGTAGAGCATTCCGCAGGGTTGGGGCCGCAAAAGCAAACATATGTGACCCAGAAGTCTTTAACCAAACCCTGGGAACCTCTAGCAATCCCTCATTGGCGGAACGGAGGGCGGGGGGGAGGGAGGCAGAAGATCTTGCAAGTAGCTAGATCCCTGTCCGTGTAGGGCTTCATAGGTCAGTAACCCAACCTTGAAAATGATCCGCCAATGTACAAGCAACTAGTGCAAATCACGGAGCACAAGCATGATATGGCAAGATCTTGACAAGCCAGTCAACAACCTTGACGCCGCATTCTTGCACTAGCTATAGTTGGCGGATATCATCCCCTGGTAGCCCTAGGTATAGGGCATTGCAGTAATCAAGGTGTGAGGTTACAAAGGCATGAACTAGCATTGTCATATCGCCAAGCAGAACCAGGTGCTTGATCCGAGCGATGTTTCTCAGATGATAAAATGAGGTCTTTACGACTGCTGACACCTGAGATTTTAATGTCAGGCTGCTGTCGAACACAACACCCAGATTTCGCACCTGATTTGAGGTAAGCAGCTGGTCACCTCTGAGCCAAAGCCCAGATGGCTGACCTGCTTGCAACCCCGTGTCTTGGCGACCTGGCTCTACTATCAGCACGTCGGTCTTGTCAGAGTTCAACTTCAACCAGCTGGCACTCTGAGAGCAGTTGTTAAAGACAGAGACCGCCCCACCCTGTTCAGACACAAAGGACATGTAGAGCTGAGTGTCATCTGCATAGCAGTGAAAACTCAGCCCATATCATCTTATAATGTCTCCCAACAGCAGCATATACACTGCAATCAACACGGGGGATAAGATGGAGCCCTGTGGAACCCCACATGACAGGGGGAAGGGGGAAGAAGGGAGGGAAAATCATGGCCTGCTGCAAGAGCTCCTACATAGAAGTTGATGGCAGATAAGGACTGCTTGGCTCATCCAGTCTGCCCATATACCCTACCTGTATAAGAGGCCGCTAATCCTACTTGGTCATTGGCTTTAGCTTCTCCTTCCCTCCTCTAGGTTCCCTTATGCCTATCCCATTAATGTTCGCATTCCATCACTGTGCTTGCTCCTACTACCTCCTGGGGCAGGCCACTGTGTTTGCTCCCGCCACCTCCTGAGGCAGACTATTCCATGCATCCACTTCTCAAAGATCTACTGTTACGGTAAGTTCTTACAGAACTGTACTATCTTACTTCGAGGAAGCTCTTGCAACAGGCCAACACCGGTAGGATCGAGTACCAAGCAGTTCAATCAGTATAAAGGAAGCAGCACTGGGAGAAGGATAGACAGCAGCCAATGGCCTAAGAAAGAATGCCCTGCAGAACAGCGAGGCCAAAGCTGGCCCTATGTCTAGAAGCAATGTCCAGACTGCAATGCTTGGTGAAGGTGTGGACAGAAAGTACAGTTAAGTAAGAACTTACTGTAACAGTAGATCTCTGAGAGAAGCTCTTGCAGCAGGCCACACCGGTAAGGCTAAGACGTCAGGCACCAGGACCACACAAACTTTTATCTAGCAGTCTACTGCAGGGTTTTAAATAATTGATCAGCAGTTTTTTTCTTGGGACAATACTAACTGTACTGAAAGTATTTATATAGGTTTTCTTGAAGTGTTATGTTTGTTAAACACAGTGAGGCAATTGCTATGCATTTTCACAATGTTTTAGCACTTTTATGAGCAAAACGCCAATCAATTTTTAGAGTTAAATAAAACCCTGTACCATGAGGGACCGGCCCCCACTGACATCAGCCTAAGCTACAAAGGAGGGCGGTCCCCCACACCTACCTCAGTTCTCCCGCTGCAGACTCCATACGGTAGCGAAAGGAGTACTGAGGAGGTTTCCTGAGAGCCAAAGGAAAGGCAGAAGTAGTGCGTAACAGTAGATCTTTGAGGAATGTCATTACTTCTGTATCCAGCAGAGGGCGCTGTCGCATGGCAGCTTCTTCTAGCAGTTTTCACCAGGGATCACCCATGCATGACATCATATCCTGTTTCCTATATAAGTGTGCGTGGTCCCTGGTATTCTCAGTTCCACCCGCTGGATTCAGCTCACAAAGGCAAGGACTGAGGGGAAACAGAGGGGACCAAGGAGCCCACTCCTACTTCTGTGGAGCATGAAATTGCTTCTGTTAGAGAAGAAGGGGGTCGGAAGGTGGGATTATACTTACTGCAAGAGACATTCCTCAAAGATCTACTGTTACGGTAAGATTTTACGTAACTGCACTATCTTCCACGGAATGGTCTCTTACAGTAAGTCATTACTTCTAGGAGATTACCCAGCAGTTATGTCCAGAAGGGTGGACAATTATGATAAGAGACCTTGTAGGACTGCACGGCCGAAAGCTGTCCTACGTCTTGAGGCCACATCCAGATTGTAATGTCGAGTGAAAGTGTGGATCATGGACCAAGTGGCCGCATTACAGATTTCTGAAATGGAGGCACCCTTGAAACAGGCCGCAGCAGTGGACATAGCTCTTGTGGAATGAGCTTGGATTGGACCATGTAGAGCCTTATTGTACTTTTTGTAGCAAAATGTAATACAGTTTGCCAACCAAGAGGACAGAGTTCTCTTAACAACAGGAAGTCCCTCTCGGCCGGAGGCAACGGTGACAAACAATTGAGACGTCTTTCTGATATCTTTGGTACTAATAGTTCAGTATCTTAAGATACGGTGAACATCCATTAGATGTAATAGATGCTCACCCTGGTTGGAATGCTCCGTAAAAAAATACCGGGAGCTCCCTGGATTGATTTAAGGTCTGTTCAGACACTACTTTTGGTAGGAAGGAAGGGTTAGTACGTAGTACCACCCGGTCTTTATATAAAATCAACTAAGGTTCCCTACACATAAGGGCATGAAGCTCGGAAATACGCCGAGCGGAAGTAACAGCCACCAGAAATAATGTTTTCCACGAAAGGAAACTAAGATCGAAAGGCGAGATGGTTGCTAAATGACCTCTGATGGAAGAATAACTGAGGCCCGACTTGGATAGTGGGGCAAGGTAGTCTAGAATGGTCGTAAGTGGGCACGAATAAGGGTCCACGGTACGAGAGGCAGACCATATGGAAAACTTCTTCAATTTGGAGTTATACGTTTCTCTGGTTGCTGGCTCCCTAGAGGCTAGGAGAATACTGTCAACAGAAGGGGACACCTGTAGTCTATTTATGAATGTGTCCTCAGGAGCCAGGCATGAAGACATAGCATCTTGAGGCTGGGATGCAGGAGGGACCCCTGATTCTGGGTCAGGAGGTCCGGTCTGGACGGCAATGGAATGGGATACTACACCACTTGGTGGAGGAGGGGATATCACGGTTGCAGAGGACATAGAGGTGCTATTAGTATCATGATGGCCGGCTCCAGTTGAAGTTTCAACACAGTCTTTAGCAGGAGCGGGATGGGAGGTAAAGCATATAAGTAAAGTCCTGTCCAAGGTTGGGACAGAGCATTGACAGACTTTCCCCTGTTGTACAGGATAATGGAGAAGTAACTTGGGAGTCTGTGACTGACTGGGGGGGCAAACAGATCCAGCTGTGGAGTCCCCCAGAGCGCAAAGAGGTCATGTAGGACATCTTCATGAAGCGTCCATTTGTGGGCAGACAACTGAGGACTCAGGTCGGTCCGCCAACTGATTGCACCATCCTGGGAGATGGATGACTGTCAGTGTTAGTCTTTCTTTGATTACTATCTGCCAGACTGCAAAGGTGCGCAAATGCATGCCCCCTTGTCTGTTCAGGTATGAGACTACTGCCGTGTTGTCTGATTGAATCAGCAATGGTCCTGGCTTGAGTTAGGGTTGGAATGGTCCTGGCGTGACTTAGGGTTGGAATGCCTGAAGGGCAATACTGACCGCCCTCATCTCCAAAAGACTGATATGAGATAAGGTGGACCATCGACCCTGGGTCTGATACAGACCCAAGTGGGCACTCCACCCGTCCAGGGACGCATCCGTGGTTAATGTCTGCCGGGGGTGAAAGGGCATTCCCTGACACAAACTGGTTTTGATCATCCACCAGGAGAGGGCCAACACTAGAAGGGAGTGACCCGAACCCGGTTGTCGAACTGTCCAGTTTTCTGAGACCACTGGTTCCGTACAGTCCACTGGAAAGGTCTCATGCGGAGACAGGCAAATGCCACCGTGGGAATAGCGGCGGACATGTAGCCAAGTAATTTTATCATTTGTCTGGCCGTGACTACTGGTTGAGACTGTATGTGTAAGGTCAGAGATATCAGAGTGTCCTGACGGGAGGGCAGAAGGAAAGCCTTCACCTGAATGGTGTCCAGAAAAGCTCCGATGTATTGTAGAATCTGGGTTGGCTCTGGATTGGACTTTGGCCAATTGACCATTACCCCTAGGTCATGAAACAGAGTGAGGGTGGCGGTCAGAGAGGATAGCAGAGCTTCTTTGGAGTCTGCTTTTATCAGCCAGTCGTCTAGATATGGGAAGACGTAGTGCCCTTTTTCCCTTAGGGCTGCAGCTACCACTGCTAGGCATTTGGTAAAGACTCTCAGAGTCGATGAAGGCGAACGGGAGAGCCCAAAACTGGTAGTTTTGGCCTAGGAGGTGGAAACGCAGAAATCTGTGATGAGCAGGATGAACAGGAATATGTAGGTAAGCGTCCTTCATATCCAGGGCACACATCCAAGCTCCTTGTTTTAGGAGAGGCATAACAGCTGGTAGAGTGACCATGCGGAAATGCTTGTACTGAATGTATCGATTCAGACGTCTCAGATCCAAAATGGGTCCGAGATCTCCGGTTCTTTTGGGTACTAGAAAGAAATGGGAATAATACCCTTTCTGTTGTTCCACAGGTGGTACTGGTACAATGGCTTGCTTGACCAGAAGTGCTAACAGTTCCTCTTGGAGAATAGGAACGTACTGTGGAGGGTACTGATTTGTCCAGGAACGGGGGGGAGGGAGGAGGGACAGAGATAAACTCCAGAGTATGTCCCATTTGGATTTGGAGTACCCAATTGTCCGAAGTAATTGTCTGCCAAGCCTCTAGATGGAGAGCAAATGACACCGACCGCCTCTGAGGCCTGGTTGAAGAGGCGGGTGGGGGGCGGGCTGGTGAGGTCACTGAGCAATGGGCTGACCGGCCCCTCCAGAGGGACGGGCATGGGAGCCATGGGTGGCTGAGGGAGCACCTCTGGGAGATTGGTTATGACCTCTGAAACCACCTCTGTGAGGTTTTGTATTTTCCACCTCTTTTAGAGTAGGAAGGAAACTGGGTACGGTAGGTGTATTGTGAGGTATGGTACATCCCTTGAACCATATGAAGGGTCCTACCAGATGCTTGTAAGTCATCTAAGAGGGTCTGTGTACCTGGCCCGAATTACTTGGACCCATTAAAGGGTGCACTGGTTACCTTATGTTGTACGTCACGGGTAAACCCCGAGACACGAAGCCAAGCATGGCAACATAAAGTTACACCAGTAGCTGAAAGGTGGGCAGATGTATCCACAGCATCACAGCATAACCTGAGAAGGTGACGGGAGATGGAGTTAGCAGTAATGATCATAGCCAATAACTGGTCTTTCTCCTGAGAGGGAGGAGGTTTATTGACAGTTTCTAGAATAGAAGTACCCAGGGTACGCTGATACTTTATCATGTGACCCCCGTAGTTTAAAACACGAATGTTCATAGTAGCTAAGGCTACAACCTTCCCCCCAGGTAATCTATTTTTTGGGACTCTTTATCAGGAAGTAAGGAGCTCATGTGTTTAGGTTTTTTAGTACGATCATGAGCGGCAGTAATGACCATGGAATCTGCCTCTGGAACAGTGAAGAGGAATGGGTGGTCTAAAGGAGACTGATATAGTCAGTCAGTTAGCCTTACAAGGAACCACTGTAATGTTAGAAGGTTGATGCCAAGCAGCCAATAAGGCATTTTGACATGTAGGTATTAGTGGTGGAACCACTAACGCTGGTTCCTCTGGCAATTCTGAATAGTCTGCCATATCCTTATGGTGTTTGTCATGTTCCATAGTGGAAAATCCCATCACCTGTTATATTTGAAGATTCATGTCGCTAAAGGTGGGATCATCTGGAGGAGATATAACCACTGGAGGAGGCAAATCTTCGTCCAGAGAGGAGATGGCTGAAAAAGGGGAACCGGGACCCTGAAAATCCGGGCCAGGGAACTCCATATTCAGGTCATCAGAGAGCTCTTGATGTTACTCCCATTCATCAGAGTAATCCTCCATATGAGGTGGAGAATAGGCAGGTTCAATATTCGAGTCATCATCATGACGACGTTTGTGAGACGAAAAAGGACTATCCCACTTTCTGGATTGGTAGGGGGGCATAACGCATGTTATGCAAGACTTGCTGCACAATGTTAGTGATGTCCTGTTGTTCTTGGAAAGGGGGCCGGGTGAGGTGTGGGGGTTGGGGAACAATGGGGATGATGGAGGGGATAGGACGTGCACTATATGCAGGTCTTGAGCCTGGGTGGTAGTAACCAGGGTCCCTGTCTCGACCTGATGGACCTCTGTATGAGCCTACTTGTGTTGGTGGAGGGGCATATTGAAGGGCAAAAGCCAGCGGCTTACCCTGAGGTCGTTGGGACCTTGTAGAGGATCCCATTGAGGCATTACCATGCAAAAATCCTGCCAACGTCGATGGGGAGAAGCCCCCATCGATGGAGCAACAGAGGGTTTTGTTGCTGAAAAGACGCTTGGAAGCGTCATCGATGACGGGTTAAATAACGCCGTTGATGGAGCAGGTATTTCCTGCATCACATTTAAAGCAGAGGCAAGCATCGTCGATGAGAAAGCTTGTCCAAAGTGCGTCATTGACGAGGAAGCATGCTTTGAGCTCTCGTCGATGAGGAGGCATGTTCCTGACGTTCCGTCGACAGTGTGACCATAGAAATGGTGGCCGTCGATGAACATCGAGAGCAGGAGGAAGACAGGGGTTTGACCTTCTCCTTACACCACCCAACATGAGAACCTGAGGCTGGGGAGCCCTTGGTACGGACCCCATGGTTCTGTGACAGAGACATTTACTGCTCCGCAATGTGATGTTGCATTTCAAGCACTGTTGACGACGAGTAGCCTGATTAAATTCCTGACAATGTTTACAGGAATGAATGTTGTGTGAGGGTCCCAGGAATCTTACACAAAGCAGATGGTTGTCAAAGTGAAAAATCTTCCTGCCACAATGACAGGAATGAAACAGCGCTTGTTTGGATGAAGAATATTTAGACATTCGTCTGGAATCCAATTTCTCGTCGATGACTGCTGCACAGAAGTTGAACTAGCTGCTGCGCGGGCTTAAGACGGCAGGAAAATTAACTGAGCATACCAGGGACCACTTACACTTATACAGGAAAGAGGATGTGATGTCACGCATGGGTGGGTCCCTGGTGAAAACTGCTAGAAGAGGCTGCCGTGTGACAGTGCCCTCTGCTGGATACTCCCAGAAGTAATGACTTACTGAAAGAGACCATTCCGTGGAAGATCTACTGTTAGACGTGAGTAACCTGTTTTTCTAGGATCGTGGATATGTTGTTCTATCCACACTTGCTGGCAGACTCCTAGCAGTTCTCTGGGAGGAGGGAGGCGAGACACACACCAAAAGTGACTGGAGAACTGAGGTTTCCAAAATAAGCATCCCGGCGTGACTCTAGGTCGATGTGGTAATGGGAAATAAAGGGGTGTGCTGACTTCCAGGTAGCAGCCCTACAGATTTCCTGGATAGGGACGTCCCTAGAAGCAGCCACCGATGCAGCGGTATTGCGGGTGGAATGAGCTTTAAGCCCTGCAGGAGGCTTCCTACCCACCAACCTATAGCAGAGGTCAATGCAAGATGTAATCCATCGAGCTATTGTCCGCAGGTCTGCCAGGTGCGGCTTCAGCGTAGGTGACAAACAGCTGGCAAACCTCTTCCTGAACTTCCGCCGTTCATTCTTTGTAGTAGGCGAGCATTCGTCTCAGATCCAGAGTATGGAGCCTGTACTCGGCCTCCAAGGTGTGACTGGGGGTAGAACACTGGCAGAGTAATCACCTGGTTAAGGTGAAACTCCGACACTACCTTCGGAAGGAATTTCAGGTGGGGGCACAGGACAACCTTGTCCCTGTGGAAGACCAGGTAATGAGACTCTGCAGACAGCGCCTGCAACTCCCCAGTCCTTCTGGCTGACGTGACAGCCACCAAGAAGGCGGTCTTCCACGACAAATGTGACATGTCACACTTATGCATAGGTTCGAATGGCTTGCCCATGAACTTTGCCAAAACCAGCAGTAGATCCCACAGAGGTGGAGATTCATGCACTGGAGGGGATATGTGATCTAGGCCTTTGAAAAAGCACCAGACCACCTTCTCCTGTGCCACCCACTGTTGATCGGCCCGTGGCCGGTAAGCAGAGACGGCTTCCAGGTGCACCTTTAGGGTCGTCGACTGCAACCCATGCTGGGAGAGGGACCAAAGGTAATCCAAAATGCTAGCCACTGGGCAGGACGAGGGATCCAATTCTTTGCCCTGACACCAGATGGAGAATCTTTTCCAGTTGAAGGCATAGCATTTTCTGGTTGATTCCTTACGGGATGCCTCAACCACGTTGAGGACCTTGTCGGGGAGACCCAAGGCCTGGAACTCTAGCCGCTCAGGAACCAGGCCGTCAGGTGCAGGGACTGAAGGTCCGGATGGAGTACCTTCCCCTGGTTGACTGAGAGCAGGTCCAGGCATGCTGGATGCCGCCTCGGGAGCCTGAAGCTGAGGAGATCTGGATACCAGAACTGGCGCAGCCAGTCTGGGGCTACCAGGATCACCTGCACCTTGTCCCTCCTGGCCTTTATGAGCACCGTGTGAATCAAAGGAAGTGGAGGGAAGGTGTAGAAGAGACCTAGGGTCTACAGCCTCGAGAAGGCATCCCCCTGCAGCGAACCCTGCTGAGGGGGGCAGGCATGGAACAGTCTCAGCTTCGCGTTCTTCCTGGAGGCGAACAGGTCCACCTGGGGGGGGTTCCCCAGTGGGATAACAGATCTTGTACTACCTCCTGGTGGAGAGACCACTCATGAGATGCCCTGCCCATCCGGCTCAGGGCATCGGCCAGCTGATTCAAGGCTCCTGCCACATGGATGGCTAGGAGATCTGCCTCTAAGCTGAGCACGAGTGACCAAATGCAGAGAGCTTCCTTGCAGAGAGGCTAGGAGCATGTCCCGCCCTGTCTGTTGAGATAGTACATGGTCGTGGTGTTGTCCGTCTGGACTTGGACCACTTGAACCCGAACAAATGGAGCGAAGGCGGCCAGAGCTAGCTGGACCGCTCGGAGCTCCAGCAGGTTGATGTGGCATCGGGACTCCTGCGGGGACCAGAGCCCGTGAGCTCTGTGTTCCCCAAGATGGGCACCCCAACCCATCAGAGAGGCGTCGGTCATCAGGATGACCGTCGGCTCAGGGCAGACAAACGGGATCCTTTCCTGCAGGTGGGATGGGACAAGCCACCTCTGGAGGCTATCCCACATACTCTGGGTTACAGACACCAGCTGGTTAAGATGACCTGAGCGCTGAGACCGCTGGCTGGCCAGTTCCCACTGGAGGGAACGCATATGCCAGCGGGCCCATCGGACCATGCTGGTGCAGGCCACCATGTAGCCAAGACGACGCAGGAAGTCCCGGGCATGGCACAATTGCCCAATCAAAAATGATTGAGCAAAGGAGGAGAGAACCTCTGCCCCGTCCGCTTGGCAGCTAAGCTCTGGCTCAGAGGCTCTGCCCCGATAAATTGAATCACCCACGAGGCATCGAAACCCAACTTCTGGCCTCGCTGACGATGAGGCCAACTTCTATGCAAGTCTGGAGGGCCAGATCCCTGGACTGCTCCACCTCCAGCCTGGAGGAACCTGCTATCAGCCAGTCGTTCAGGTAAGGGTACACCCGGACCCTTCAGCACCTCAGGTAAGCCGCCACCACTGCCATACATTTGGTGAAGACCCTGGGGGCTGAAGGGCAAGGCCTGGAACTCGTACAGAGCTCCCTTAGGCTCTGAAGCAGAGGAACTGTCAATGGGATGGATGGATCGGGACGTGAAAGAATGCGTCCTGAAGATCTAGAGAGCAGAACCACATTCCTTGCTCCACGGATGGTACGATCTGAGCCAGAGTTACCATACGAAAGGTGCGGGAACTGAGCAACCCGTTCAGGTTGTGCAGATCTAGAATGGGGCGCCAGCCCCCCATCCGCTTTGGCACCAGGAAGTACCTGGAGACAAATCCCGGGTCTGAAGGCGGGTCCGCTACTGGGCGCACTACTTCCTTGAGCGGGAGCTGGGCTAAGTCGTCTCTGAGAGCTGACTGAGAAGCTGCGGACGCCAGATCCCCCCGTGGGGCTCGGGCTCGATAAGGAGGGGTCTGCTCGAATTCCAGAGGCAGGCCTCGACTGACCACTTCAAGAACCAACTGGTCTGTGGTGATAACGGACCAGGCAGAAATGAAGTGGCTGAGCCGGCCCCCCACGGGAGGTCCCAAGGGAGGTGTGATGGAGTTGAGGGAGGCACCCCCAACCCGGCACTGGGCAGGCTTGGAGGGTCTGGCGGAGGGGCCACCGGGACCTTTCCCCCAGGCTTCCTAAATGAGGAGACCACGGACTTGGCCCGAGGACGCTAAGTTTGAGCCCACTGGTGCTGCTGCTGGGCCAGTCTGGCCGCAGGAGTGGAGGAGCAAAAGGGCTTGTGGTTTGGACGCTTGGAGCCCTTGTCCTTCTGGGCAGATGTGGTGGAGTCCAAGGTGGCGCTGGCCTTCTCTGTACGTTGGAGGTGGCCCTCCACACCGGGCCCGAACAGGTCGGTGCCCAAGAAGGGGACATCTGCCAGATTGTGCTGCATATCTGCCATAAAGGTCGAGATGCGGAACCAAGCCCTTTGGCACATGGCCACTGAGGCTGCTACCGAACGGGCAAAAGAATTGCCAATGTCCAGAGCCGTCTGGAGTTTCCACTTCACCACCACCCTCCCCTGATCCCGGACCTGCTTGACCGTGGTCTGAAGGTCAGCTGGAAGATGAGGAATCACCTTATCCAGGGAGCCCAAGAGGGCGTGGGAAAATGTGCCATGACAACAGCCGAGCTGGTCTGGCGAAGGCCAAGCAAGGAAGCTGCATACACCTTCTTCCTGGAGTGGTCCAACTGTTTGGATTCCTTGTCTGGGGGTCTATCTGTGTCCCCTTTATTGCCTGTGTGCCGAAAAACAGAGTCAGCCACCAGCCCCACCGCAGAGGAGCGCTCCGAAAAGGCCGAAAGGGACCCCATGGGCACCGCATACTTGTGAGCCAAGCAGGCAGAAGGCACAGGGCAGGAAGCGGGACGCTGCCACAGCTCCAAGGTTGGACCCACAATGGCCTCAGCCACTGGGAAGGCCTCCATAGGAGTATCCCCTTCATCCAGAATTTCTGTGAGAGGGTACTTGGCCTGTTTCTGGCTCAGCTCCAGCTCCATCTCCGTGGAGCTGGAAATGAGCCGACAGATGCCCATCAGCGAGGAAGGCCGTCATCGATGGAGAGACCCCCAAGGACTCGATGTCCACCGGACGGGAGAACATGGAGAAATCCTCCGACTCTGAGGAGTCCACATAGAGCGGGTGCCCACTCGAGTTGCTCTCCACCCGCCTTGGGCAGTCGGGAGTAAGAGTGACCGACAACCGATGGGGCAAACCTTGGACCGACTGAGAATCCTTGGTCAGAGCCCCAGCCTTTGGTTGCACGGGCGGCAGCTCCACCTGGATCGGTGGAGTAGCTGGCTTTGGCTGATCCAACAGAGCCGAGACTGGCACCTCAGTGGCGGCGGCCGTGGCCCACGTCCGTTGTTCTGGCGAAAGCTACTTAATGGCCAGAGTCGAAACCAGGAGTGGTTTGGACCTAGACAAGACCAACTGCTACCACATAAGGTCTTTGTAGCATCGACGCAACTTGCGCCGAAGCCTCTCCTCGTCCGAGGAGGACAAAGATGATAAGCGGCGTGCTAATTGCCATGACGACGGGACCGAGACCACTTGGGGGGTCAAGTCTTGCCAGACGTCGAAGTCAAGGAGCAGGACCGAGACCTTGACCATTGGCGGGGCAATGGGGGACCTCAACAGGAGGTGGGAAAACCCTTGGCTCCTGGTCCGGTTCGCTGGTGAGTGGGTCATGCCCAGTGGGCTGAGCCGTCCCATTCAAGGACACCGGGAGCACCGGTGTCCGAAAAAGAGTCGTTGGCCAGATCAGGAGACAACCCACAGATCGGCTCGAGAAAGATCTCGTCCGCAGGCATCTCAGCCGACTGGTCTGATGGGGACACCGTGAAACCAGAGGCCTCAGCTGCGACTTCGACCGAAGTAGAGACAGGATTTTCCTACGAGCGGGACCGCTCTCTATCCCAAAAGCGTCGATGTGTCAACTTTTCTTTTTCCTTCTTCGACTCCTTCTTCTTGGAGCGAGAAAGATGGGACCCCGAAGGGCTCTCTCCCTTAGTCGAGAGAGACTGACACAACTCTTTGAAGGAAGCCGAGTAGGAGGATCCCAGATGCAGCGGAATGAAGGCTGAAGCCTAAGAGGACCCCGCCGCAGCCTGAGCTGCCTCCTCCTCGAAAGCCTTGAGCTATCCCAACTGCTCAGCGGACCCCACAGCCGTGGAGACCAAACCAATGGGCATCCTTCAACTTGACCGGGAGGTAACGCTTCTCCGGCCGCCCTAGCTGGAGTCGGGCAGCGTAATCTTCGAGCACGTTGGGGGAGAAGGACCGACAATGATCGCAGGCCTGCGGATCATGTTCCAACCCCAGACAGTGCAAGCACGAGGCATAAGGATCCGTGCAAGACATCTTCTTCCCGCAGGGGCACCGGCGAAACCTGGGAGCCAATTTTTCCTCCATTGCAGATGCGATCAGAAAAGTAGATGATTTCACTCGAGAGAGCTTGAGAATCAGTTTTGTAAGCGAATCCGAAGACTCAGAAGCCAGGGCCTACTACATGCGGAAGTGTTAAGGAGGGAACCTGAACCTTCCAGCAGAAAGGAAGATCTGTTGTCATGGGGCGGAGCCGAGAGTTTTACCACCCGAGTGGGTGGGAAGAGCCAGCTTGAAGACTTTCCGGCACTTCTTAAAGCGGCAAGGTACCTGCCAACAAGTGTGGATAGAACAACATATCCATGATCCTAGAAAGAGCGCTTTCCATGACAGAAAGCGCAACTCGCGGTCACTTAAAAGAAAAAGGGAGGTAAAGTTAGTTTCTCTAACATAAAGTTGAGGTCTCATGGAGGGACCAGGTCCAGAATGGGAGGCTTCAGATGCAAAATTTCCCGCAGGAATGTGTAGAATACTTAGAGCTGGGTGACAGCTTTGCCCTTGATAGACGCATGGTAAGCAGACATGGCGCAAAGGTGCACCTTGAGTGAGGAGTACCTCAAGTCTGAATCTGAAAGGGAAAGAAGGTACTCCATAACCTGATTCACCGGGCAGGTGAAAGGATCCAAATGGTAAGCAGTAGCCAAAAGGGAGACGCGCTTCCACTTCAGTGTAAATAGCCCTGGTGGAGGGTTTACTAGCAGCCACCAGGACGTCTGCAACCCTAGAAGACACCCTGAAGTGGGTAATAGCTAGGTTCGCAGGAGCCACGCGGGAACTTTAGGTCTGGATGGACCAGAGTGCCTCATTCCTGGGAGAGCAAGCCGGTGCACAGAGGAAGGGGCTGCTGCAGCAAGGGAAACCAAATCTAACACAGCCAGAAGGGGGTTATAAGAATCATCTCTGCCCTTTCTAACTGGAGCTTGAGCAGGCCCCCTCTATAGAAGCGGGAAGTGAGGAACGGCGTACAGAAACCTCCCCTTTCAGGAGAGGGACAATGTGTCTCACCAGAAAACTCCAGGCCCAGGATCAAGCGAGCAGAAAAGCACCAGTTTTGTGTTGAGTAGGGATGCAAACATGTCCAACTCTGGACGATCCCATCTGTCGAAGAGATCTTCGACTACCGAGGGTAGAAGCTGCCACTCGTGAGTCAGCCAAGATGCTTTGAACACCTGGACATGTATATCTGAGAGCTTCAGCCCATGCTCGATGGCCCAATACCAGACTCTAATCGCCTCCCGACACAGGGGGTAAGAGTGGGTTCCGCCCACTTGTTGATGTACTACACTACATACAGGTCTGTCTGCACTAGCAGTGGACCAGGATGGAGATGAATCTGAAAGGCCTTCAAAGCATAAAGGACCGCCCACATCTCCAGGACGTTGATATGGAGATCCTGTTCTCCGTCCATCCAGGTATCCTGGGTCTGGTGATTAGCCAGATGAGTCTGTCATGAGAATCTTATTGGGGGGGGGGGGTCGAGATCTGAAAGGATACTCCCTGAAGGAGGTTGGCTGAATCCAGCCACCATGGCAGAACTCTCTGGACCGGGTCGAAGACCAGGACAAACTGGTCCAGGTCATCCATGCTTTGGTACCACTGGACCCTCAAGGTCCACTGAGGAACTCGCATATGCAGGCGGGTCAGGGGAACTCTGCAATAGCCGCTGCCATGTGGCCCAAAAGGCAAAGAAACACTGACAGGGACCTGCTGACTGGAGGAACCCAGACAGGACTGTTCCATCAGTCGCTCCGCCCTGTCCTTGAGCAAAAAGGCCTTGCCTTGGCTAGTGTCCAAGACTGCCCCAATGTATTGATGGTACTGGCAAGGGGGGGAGGCAGGACTTTGGTAGACTAACAGTGACCCCTAAGGCCTGAAAAAGGCAGAATGTATATTCCAGAGTCTGAACCAGGTGATCTCTAGAGGGGGCTGCTAGCAGCCAATCATCCAGGTTGGGGAACACATAAAAGCCTGAAGGGTGGAAGACTCAGGGGTAATGTTAGGAAACACTTTTTCACTGAAAGGGTGGTGGAGCCATGGAACAGCCTTCCAGCAGAAGTGGTGGGTGCGCAAACAATACGAGGGTTGAAGAGCGCATGGGATAGACATAAGGGCACCCTGGAGATGTGCAGAGCAGGAGAGCCACAGATCAAATAGGAGTAGGGAAATGGGCAGACTAGGTGGGCCGTATGGTCCTTATATGCCGACGGATTCTATGTTTCTATGTAAGCCCTACCTCCTGAATGAAGCTGCCATTACTGCCAGGCATTTGGTAAATTCCCTCGGGGCCTAAGAAAGGCCAAAAGGGAGGGGCAGGAATGGAAAATGGGCTCCCTGAAAGTGGAAGCGGAGGAAGTGACGATGGGCAGGAAAGATTTGGATGTGCAGGTACACATCCTGCATGTTCAGAGAGCAGAGCCAGTCTCCCTGGTGCAAAAGGGGTAACAGCCCCTGGAGAGTGACTATCCAGAAGTGTTTGTACTCAATGTGCAGATTCAAATGGCTCAAGTCCAGAATGGGCTGAAGATCCTATTCTTTTTTGGGGATGAGGAAAACGTGGGAGTAAATCCCCCTTCCCCACTGAGCCGGAGGAATGGGTTCTATGGCTCTTTTTTGAAGAAGAGCCTGAATTTCTTTCCAAACCAGAGACAAGTGAGCAGGAGGGTAAGTGGAGTTTACCAGGGGATTTTCTGGAGGCCATTCTGGAAACTTCAGAGTGTGACCGTGTTCTATGACCTGAAGCACTCAGCTGTTCGTGATCACCCCCTCCACCCTTCTAGATGGAGGGATAACAGACTCCCAACTGCTTCCCTTAGATCCTCATCTGGGGGTGGCGGGGTCGACTAAGGAATCGTGAGGTTGGGGTGGGCGCAGGCAGAGGGGCCGCGGGGGGCCCTGGCGGTGGTAAGGGACCACTGTGGCCTTACCCTTGTGCAGACCCTTGGCAGGCTGGTGCAGAGATTGCTTATGGGAGAACTCTGAAAGGACTTATGCTGGCCCGCTCTAGGATGAGTGTTATAGAGCGAATGGGCTGACCTGAGAGCCCATCCTGACTCCTGCAGAGTGAAAATGATGTCCTGGACATCCCCACCAAAAAAGACTTAACCCCAGAAGGGGTTATCCAAAATGCTGGCCTGTACGTTTGAGGCAAAGCTGGAAACCCGGAGCCAAGAACGGCACTGGAGACAGACCCCAGCAGCTACCCCACACTCGGAGGCATCCACAGCATTATAAGCAGCCTGGAGGACATGATTTCCAACTTCTGAGCCTAATTCAGGAGTTGGGCAAGCTGTGTCTTGGTGAGGTATTCTGGCAAGGTCTGTACCAGGTCCCTGGCATGGTCCCAAAGCACATTTTGATACTGGGCAATGCGGGTCAGATAATTCTGGGCCCGGACAGCCAGGGTAGTAGAGGTGAAAACATGTTTGCCCAGGTGGTCCAGCTGGTTGGACTCCCGGTTCGGGGAAGAGTACTAAGGTACTTGGGCTTCTTAATTTGGTCATGCACCACATTAATTACCATGGAATCCAACTTAGGGTAGCCCCTTAAAAAGGGTTTGCCAGCTAGGGCGTGGTAAAGATGGTCCAGAAGGCAGAGGAGGGGTGGTAGATGGGTGACTCCAAGCTGCACTAGTGACGTCCTCATAGGAATCAAAGGGGGCACCATCATGGGGAGGGCATCCCACTGCTGAAGAGAGATAGCCAGGTGGCGTCTCTCCGGGTCCTGCTCCTCCATCTCCCAGCCCTTAAATGAACTGGACGTGGCGCACGACATCCATAAAGGTTGGATCGTCAGGAGGAACTTTGGTACCCCCTTGGGAGGGTTGTCCCCATCAGAGAATTCCCCATGTGAGGAGGAAGAGTCTGATGAATCTGATTCGTCCTCAGTAGTCTTGCTATCTGGGGATGATGCCGGTGGCTGGTGATCATCCCTGCGAGAGCCCAAGCTGACGTCAGGTCAAGCCTCGGAGGACCTCGATGTGCAGGGATCACTTGGTCCAGCCCGATCCGGGATCTGGGGCTGGGGGTCCCTGAGGAGGACGGAGGGGAGATGCCAGACAGAACCCCCTTAGGAAGAACTCTGGTTGAAGAGCAGAGGTTTGTGTGGCTATCTTAGTTACACACACTGCTACCTGAGCAACTACTTTCAGCAATAAAATATTTGGAACTACAGAGTTTTGTAGCTTATTTGATAGCCTGCTGATAGTTCCAATCAGTGCTTTGCTACTCTGGACTGGTATCATGTTTGTGGGGGTTGGCTACCCCAGCTGAGCACCGGATCGTGCCCACAGTGCACAACTGTGTCCTGGACTTTCCTGAGGGGCAGGGGTCTGCCTCTGGATGAAGGACCACCACGCTGAAAACAGGGCGTATAATCCACCGGAGCTGGTACATTGTACACCGGTGGAAAAGGATAAGAGGGCGTTGGGTAACAGTATAACAGCAGGGGAGCCAGTATAGGGTAGCCAAGCGTAAGGTCGCCCGGCATCGGCCCAACGGGCATCAGCTGCAACAGTACTGGGTCAATATGCTGTTTGAAAAACGGCATTGTCAAAACCGTGAAACAGACACAGCGTGGGGGAATACAGAGACAGGGTACAAAATACCGAAAGTAGGAAATGTTGCAATCGCGGTTTTGTACCCTGCTGCTAATGGCTGGCAATGAGTGATGCAGAGGATATGACCTCAGCCAAGGGGTGGGTCTGCCGAGCAGCTGCCATGGCTCAGGGGGATTAGCTGCCAGCAGTGAATGGAGGCGGTGCGGCTGTGGACCAGGGCTTGAATCCTAGTCCCAGACCACTGGTGGTTTCTGTGATTTTTTTTTTTTTTTTTTTATTTCTCTGTTTGAAGAACTTGTGTTTTCCCCATCCTGGTGTGCCGGAGTTGATTATATAAATGGGGGTGTTCTAGTGGCTTCCCAAAAAATCAAAGATTTGTTTGCCGCTTTTCACTGATTTTTGTATTCGCTTTAATGTATGACTAGCAATGTACCCACTGTACTGACAGCTCGGTACATTGCTGCACTTTTTTTGTTTGCGACATAATGACCCTGTGAAGGATGCAACATAGGTTGCAGCAGAGGAGACAACGGGGTTGGGCTCAGAGGCTGGTCCTGTGGCAACACTGGTGGTGGCCAGGACGTCCGGGGGAAGGATCTACCTATGTCGGCCTAGCCGGAGAAGCAGGGGCCTGAGAGAAGAAGACCCCTGAGACAAAGGTGGAGATGATGCCGGACAAGAGGAAATGGCAGTAGCCTGCTGCGGGTGGTGCCTTGAAGGACTGAAGTTAATCCCAATAGTGGGAACTGGCGAAGGCAGTGCCGTGGTGGGGAAGGGTGACCGTTATGGAACCAACGCCCGAGGAGCCAACGCTGACCATGCCACCTAGCTAAGAAGATATGGGCCTGAGTGTCATGGGATAAGGAGCAGGAGACGAAGTCCCCTGCCCTGAAGAGCTGATGCTAGACAGCTAGGAGGGCAAGTGATGGAGCCACCCAGAGGAAGAGGGCTGGTGGCTAAAGGTCGATTCTCTGGAGGGACGCACTTGGCACAGTTGATGGTTTAGGGGCTATCACAGCTGGAAGCAGACTGTCCTGTGTTTATGCTTCCCAGATTTTCTTTTTTTTTTACTTATTTATTAGAGTTTCATATCAAATAAAACGTCATACATTCCAACCTAGAAACATACAGGAAGTAATACTCAAAAAGAAAAACACCGATTTCCATGGTTATGCAGGACAAAACAGTATATCCAGGTATTTGCAAAATTAGAGGGGTGGGGGAACCCAAAATATTTTAAAGTCCAGTACTGCAAGTCCATATTGTTCTGCGTAACTGTAGCCCGTGAGCAGGTGGCGAGAATACAAAATGAGGTTCTTGAAGTGTATAATAACCTCGCCAAAGAGCATGGATACCACCTACATACCTAAAGTAAAAAAATGTCTATGGGGGGACAACAACCCCCACAAATGGAACATGAACACATGGGAAAGCAGGATACAACTTAGCAAGCTGATTAAGAAAGAAAACGGAGTGATATCTGAAAGTATAGAGAGTACACAGTTACATTCTCCCTCTTCCCAAGCAATTACTATTGTTCAAATATTATACACTGCCAGCTCTGATATTATAATAAATTAACATAGTAAGAGTGAGCAGAGTCTTCAACAGGTGATGATTCTAACAATAATGATTCCCTTTAGCATTAAGCCCACAACACTCCGACTATTTAACAAGAGAAAGTGATTATCATAAAGGAATAACAACCGTGGCAGAAATAACAGGTAACTAAATAAGAAAAACCTGCAACATTCGACACTGCCTAGAGGTTAAGAGTCCTGGAACCCCAGCAAATTTGAAGTATCCTCATTCGAATCATCATGAGATGGTTGTACCTTGTCACCAGTCTGCTGTGCTTCCAAACGAGAGATCCATTTCCCAGCATTAATCAGATCTGTACAAATATAAACTTTATCTTGATACACAAGGTGCAACTTCGCCAGGAACAAAATGAAATGTGGAACGTTGAACTCCCAAAGTTTCACTCTCACCCCATCAAATTTCTTCCGATGCTGGCAAGTGGCATATGAGATATCGCGGAACAAATGCACAGTATGCCCCTGTACACTTCATAGATTCTGTCATTTTGTTAGATTTTAAATTTGATCTCTGCTGCCCATACTGTCCATCATCAACATCAGTACTCGAGGAATGTCCTCTGGAACTTGGCCACGTGGCCACAATCGATATGCTTTCTCAATTCACCACGAAGAAAAGTCTCCTTGGCAAGTAAACTGTTCCAAAAGCCAATCCTTTATAAATAAACAATGGGGGATGATCTCCTTCCAGGCCCTCAGGGAGACCAAGCAATCGTATATTGGAGCTCCGTACCTGATTCTCCAGTAGTTTTAGGCGATTGTTGACGTGCTGAGAATCCTTCGCCCTGTTAGCCATCATTACATTACACTGGTTAGCCATGCTGCTTAAGATCACTGACGGAGGTATTCAGCTGAGCTACAGATGATTCCACTAGGGTAATTCATCCAGAAAGGCCATCCAACTTGGAGTTAATTGCTGTCACTGAGGTAATTAGTGTTTTCAGTTTATGGCCCAATGACTGCAGAGTTTTGCCCGCCTCAGTACCCGCAGCAACCCTCAGGCTTACTGATCGTGTAGCGGGCCTCCTGCCGCCGTCTGCCCAGAAACAGACTTTTTAACGGCAGATAAGCACCACCTGGCCCACCTAGTCTGCCCATTTCCCTACTCATTGGATAAGCTGCAGATCCTAGTTTACCCACAGTCTACTTCTTCCTACCCCCCCACTAGAATTGCCTTATGTCCGTCCCATGCATTCTTGAATTCCCACTGTTTTTGACCCCACTACCTCCCTCAGGAAGGCCATTCCATGCATCCACCACCCTCTCTGTGAAAAAATACTTCCTCATGTTGCCCGAGCCCCCAATCTTCAAATTGTGCCCTTGTTCTTGCATCTCTTTTCTGAAAGATGCTACCCTCTTGGACTTTGTTGATTCCCTTGAGGTACTTGAAAGTTTCTATCATGTCCCCCCTCTCCCTCCTTTCCTCAAGGGTATACATATTAAGCTCCTTTAGTCTCTCTTGGTATGGTTTCTGGTGCAGACCCTGCACCATTTTAGTTGCCCTCCTCTTGACTGCTTCCATCCTCTCTATGCTCTTGCAAAGATTTTTTATTTATTTAGTTTTTGTTGACCAGGTAAATGCACTATACAAATCCTGCCTATTTTCAGGCACGGCCCGGGGAAGGGGAATACAGATGAATGCCAACTGACCTTGAACCAGATTAAGCTGTCGGTGGTATTTTTAGTGAATGAGGGAAATTTGGCCAGGACACCGGGGAAATTCCCCTACTCTGCTTCCTGTTAGCAGAGGGGTCCCATTTTCATGTGGGACCAAGATGGCTGCCGCTGGACATGCTGTGGAGGACATGGAGGTGCTGGAGACAGTGGAGCTGGTCTCTTCCCCTGTCTCTGTTCTGAGAGAGACCCCATCTTCTATGCCTATTGTGCTGCAATCTACTGAATATGGTTCTTCTGTGCCTTTGGATACTTCCCTGCTGCTGTTGTGGATACTTGTGTGCAGTGTTTGCCTGTGGATCCTTCATTTATTCCTCAAACTGTGCTTAACGTCTTCTAGCCCTGCTACTATGGATATACGTGAGTCTTCTCCTCCTGTTTCTATGGATGTAGATATGTTACTTAAAATCGAGGAACAGCATTATTTCACTGCTAGACAGCGTTTGTTAGCCCTTAAGCCTCAGTCTGGTTTTGTACCTGCTGCTACTGACTCACCGTCTGGGAAAGATTGTTTTACTGTCTTCACCGATTCTGACACTTCCGCATTCTTTGCCTGTTGCTACAGACCTTCCTCACTCCCTACCGCCTGTACTGACTGCACCTCTTGCTCAGCTTTCTCCAGAAATTTCTTCTGTACAGGTGCCTGCTTCTGCTCTCCCTGATGCCTTGCACACGACGGACTGGTCTGTTGAGTCGGCCCTGGAAGCGGCTGGGTGGGAGAAGGATCCTACCGTTGGGACTTTGCGTTCTGGTTCTTCCCCGATCTATACTAGGCCACCTGACACTGACAAACTGCTGGCCTCTCCTGTTTTGAAAGACTCTGCTGCTTCTCTTGATCTTTCTTTGCCAACTGAACTTCTTCTGACTCAGAACCCGACTTTGCAATTTGGTCCTGCTTCCTCGACACCTCAAGAACAATGGACTCTTCAGGACACTGTGTCTCGTCCAGTTCCTGCTACTTCTACTGCTTCGTCCCCTAAAACTTATGCTGCATGCTTTCAACCCCCTGTACATCAAGCTAAAAGACACAACGCTGTTCGGCTGCATTATTTGGGGGGCTTACCTGACTTTCCTGACCGATTTTTTTGTAGGTCGCACTCTTTTGAAGGATTCTATGCAATTTGCTGCTGTTGAGATTCATGCCTTAATTCATGTTTCTTCAGAGTCTCATTTTGATATTAGTTTTAAAACTATCACTGGTTTAGAAAAGTTTTGGAGAAAATATCAGGAGCTTAAAACTTCTCCTTTATGGTCACCGTTTAATGCCATTCCCTTAACTAAACCTACTCAGAAAACTGTTACTATATTGTTTAGTAACGAAGGTGTCAGTCTTAATGATATTACTGTCTGGTTAAAGCAAAGATGTACTGTCCTTTCTGACCCAGAGGCTATCTTTGATTCTGAGAATATCTGGACAGGTGGGTGGAGGCGAGGGTTATGCTTCGCAGGACGTTAGAATACAACATCTCCGAACAGCTTTATGCTTGGGAAGACAGGGAGTTCTTATTTACCGGCCAGCCTAAAGCTCGCTACAGATGTGGCTCTCAGAATAATATCAGTAGTGTCTGTGACAAGATTAAATGCTCTGTGTGGGTAACATTGGCCATGCAGGTTCGCAATATGTGGATGAACCTCTTTCGTCCTTTGTGACAGCATTAGGGCACACTTTCCAGACTTGTACTTGGCAGCTCACAACTCCCGACTCTTGCTGATGGGGAAGAACAACATTTGATTATTACTGTCGCACAACGTTCTCGTTTATCTGACACTCTTTCTAGACCTCAACGCGTACCCCTCCCTCACCCTGTTGTACCTGCTGTTGACCCCTCTTCTACTTTACACGAACGGTCTGCTCCTGTTTTGGAACCACAGACCTTTACTACAGCTCTCCCTTCCCCTTCCTCTGATCTTGCTATTTCTACCTCGGAAGAGGTCCCTATTCCTGTCTTGCCTAGTATTTCTGGGTCTTCCATGGACCCCCCCTCCGAACCTTTTGTTAGAGTTACACGAGGATCTAAGAAGGCGACTTCTCCCTCTTCTAAGGCCCTGAAACCCTCTACTGTGACTCACATGAATAAATTTGAGGTTTTACGCCACCCTCAGGACAACACGGACTCTGATACGTCCTCTGTTCTTTCCTCCCACCCTAATGTGACTATGGACACTGAAGTACCCATTGATAATACTGGTTCTTAAAAAAGGAAAGCTAAGGCAAAACTGAAACATAGGGAAGGTACCTCTAGGAAAGGTAGGCTAAGGTGACTTTTGTGTTTTTGTTTTCACTTTCCCGTTTCATGTCTTCTGCTCTCTCAGTGCATACTGTTAATGTTAACAGTATAAAGAAGCATGCTAAGAGAGATGCAGTTTTTTCCTTTTTATCTGGCTTGACAGCTGGTCTCATCCTTTTGCAAGATGTACGTTTCCATGCTCTTCCAGAAATTTCCAGGGCCACTCGTGCCTGGACCTCTGGGCTCTCTTTTTGGTCCTTTGGACAGGACTCTTGTTCTGGTTTGGGTATTTTATTTAGTATACCTGATGTTACTGTTGTTAAACTGTTGGATGTCTACCCGGGTCGGCTTCTGTTGTTGGATATTTTGATTACTTCTGTCCCTTTCTGGATTATTAATATTTATACCCCTCAATTGAAATCCCACAGAACTGAACTACTGAAACTGATTCAACCCTATTTATACACATCAATGCATGTGATTTTTGGGGATGATTTCAATTGTGGGTTATCCACTAAAGATAAGTCTTCTACTTTAAAGACTACTAAGTTGTTTTGTGACACAAATTTTCTGAAACAATTGCTCCATTCCACAGGTTTACAGGATGCATATTTATCTTTTACGGGTCGGCATACTCCTACTTTTCACAAAGGCCCCCTTGCAACCCGTATTGATTTTTTTTTTTATTTCTTCCCACCTCCAACTTTCTGATGCTGTAATTCAAGTTGCGGAATTTTCGGATCATAATTTATTATCTATTTCTTTAGGCCCTTCCTTGACATCTCCTTTTGGCCCTGGCATTTGGAAACTGAATGCTTCCCTGTTATCTGATTCACGTTTGTTAAGTCACTTAACTGAGTATATTCATAATCGAAAGACTGTATTTTTTTTTATATGATGCCCCCTGGGATTGGTGGCGGGATACGAAATCTGGACTCCGAACTTTATTTAAAAATTTTAGTAAACATCATCATGATTCATTGCATTTCCTTTGTCACACTAACAGACGACGATTTCAAAAATTACTTACTTTATCTCATGTAACTGGCCATGATTTTTCCACCCAAATAAGTACTCTTAAGGAGCGCATGATGGATTATCACCTTCTGAAGGCTACTTCTGTTCAGCATCAACAGCGTTTTGGGACCTCTGGTACCCATGACGCAGTATGTCCATATGCTTCTATTCGGCGAACAGTAGAGAGTAAAACCTTTACTATGCTGTTTGATGACAGTTTCACCGAGCTCACTGGTATTTTGGATATCAGGCACCGTGTTACCTGTTATACACAAAAACTGTTTGGTCCCATGCCCCCCCCCCCCCCAAATCTGCATCCATAATGGACTACTTTTCCTTTTACAACTTCCGATGTACCTTCTTCTGTTGTAGATATTTTAGATACTGAGATACAAGCACATGAAATTGAAGCAGTAATCAAGTCTTTCGTCCAAGAGTGACACGGGCCTGGATGGTCTCTCCAGTGAGCTGTATAAATTGTTTTTTGTTAACCCGAGTTCTGAATTGGCTACAGTTTATAATTCTATTCTACAGTGTAACATCTTCCTTTAGACTTTAACATGGGTTGTTTATTTTACTTACATAAAAAAGAGGATGGAAGATTGCTCTCCAATTGGAGACCTTTATGCCTCTTAAATACTGATTTTAAAATATTGACCAAAATTTTGGCCCTCAGACTTTCTAAATTGGCCATATATGTGATTTCTACTGCACAATCTTGCAGTGTCCCTGGGAGATGTATTTAGGACCACCTAATTTTACTTAGAGAAATGATTGAAAGTGGAAATTCTAATGTTTTACATAGTTTCATATTCTCACTGAACCAACGGCAGGCTTTTGATTCTGTACATCATGATTTTTTATGGTCTACTCTTCGATATTATAAAGTACCTGATTATACCCTGACTAGACTCCGGTTGCTATACCGGTCTGCAACTGTTGTCCCACTGGTCAATGGATGGAAGGGCCCTATGCTTCCTCTACACAGAGGGGTTAGACAGGGCTGTCCCCTTAGTCCACTTTTATATGTTTTTTGGGATCCCTTACTTCGTTCTATTAATTCGGCCCCAACAATTATGCCACTTCCCTCAGCCCCATATTCCGTGTTGGCCTATGCAGATGATATGAGTCTCATGGTGGCTAATGTTGTTTCCGTGCGTTCTGCATTATGGCATTGTTCCAAGTTTGGGGCTGTTTCTGGCGCGGCCCTTAATCTTGATAAATGTGTAGGCCGTAGATTAGGTTCCCCTTTTGTAGATGAGTCTTCTGTTGACATTAGACTTTGTGATGACCCTATTAGGATTTTGGGCATTTTATACGGTACTGGTCCTTTAGATGTCCTTAACTAGACTCCCAAATTAGATTATGCTCAGACTAAGGTTGCACGTTGGAATTCATGGCAGATGAGTAAGAAAAAAAGGATTTACATGATTAAAACCTTTCTTCCCCTTTTCTCTTTCTGACATATCTTCCCTCCCGGCAATTTGAAACCAGATTGCTTAGTGTCTTTTCAAGCCCTATGGGGTAGCCGCCTGAACCCCACTAAACGTCAGATCACCTATTCCTATTCGGGATGGAGGCCTAGCTATGGTCCAACCTGTTTTTATACTAGTTTTTCTTGTTTCATAATATTAGACCCCTGCTGGTTAACCAAGATCGAGGTTGGGAACCTTGGTTTCTTGAATCCTGTGGTCCTTGGTTTCATAAATGGAACTTAACAAATTGTGGATTTAACACATTCCCCCAGATTTCTGCTTATGTTAGGGATAGTTTTTCGTTTGAAACACTGGCAGATTACTAGCCATATGCTAATAACTGTCTCCAGAAAATCATTGTATAAGTATTTAGTGGACCGTGTATGTTTGGAGATTGTTTTCCCAAATGTCCTACGCAACATCTCCCTGCTTTGCTCACTTTACTTCGTAATTCTAGGGTTCCCCAAAAGACGTGGGACTTGCATTGGCTTAGCTGCCATGAACGTATCAACATCAAATGTAACCATAAACACAAATCACTGCAGGACAGATTTTGTTCCAGACCTGAATGTCAGCAACAAGAAGAAACTATTTCACACCTTTTTTTTTCATGTACATTTATTGTTTCTTTTTGGACTATTAGCTGCCAGATGGCGTGAACCCTTGTTTGCTCTCATTACTTATGACAATTTGATGTATGGTTTTATCCCCCCGCACTTGGTCTCATTGGAATATTAATACGTTAAATTTGATTTTTGTTATAATCAAATGGCATGTGTGGAATGCTCATTGTCTGTTTAATTTACAGAATCAGGATGTGCCTCTTCTTACCATTATTCGAAGGATCAAACATGATTTGAAGGCCATATATTTTTCAGAGGCAGAGCATTTGCCGTCTGACTCTTTGTTGGAATTATGGACACTATTATCTTGGATAACTGATTCTGATTTTCCTATTACTTAATTATTTTGTGTTTATATTTTTCTCTGTATCATTTTCGTTTTTCTTTTCTGTTCAGTTGATGTTCAATAAAAACTTCCCCTACTCTTTTCGATAAGTGCCATGGGATCTTTAACATCCACCTGAACTACCACCAAACCAGGCAGATGGTACCGCGGTTTAACGTCTCATCCGAAAGACGGCACCTCAGAAGTGCAGCACCCCTCTCATGCTGCACTACAGTGTCAGTACTGGGATATTAACCCAAGTGCCAGATGTGGGAACTGAACCCACAGCCCTCTGATCTCCCGGCCTCAGAGGCGAGTGTGCTACCTACTGAGCCACTGACACTGACAAGATGGATGTCTCCAGAACTGCACGCAGTACTTCAGATGGGATCTCACCAACTGTCTGTACACAGGGATAACAATTTCCTGTTTTGTACTGATGATGCCTCTGCCTATGCATCCCAGTATCTCCCCGGCCTTCCTTATTGCCTTCTCACAATTGCTTGCCTACCTTTAGGTCATCTGATAGGACTACCCCCAGTTCCCTTTTCATTTTTGTTGCTGTTAGTACCCCCCCCCCAACTATGTACTCATCCCCTGGGTTTTTGTTTCCCAGGTGCATTACTTTGCACTTCTTAGCACTGAATCTAAGCTGTCATACTTTTGACCATTCCCCCAACCTTTCCAAGTCCCTTCTCACCCTTTCCAACCCCCTTGTGTATCAACCCTGTCGCAGATCTTTCTGTCGTCTGCAAAGAGGCATACTTTTCCTTCCAGCCCCTCCACAATGTCACCTATAAAGACATTAAAGAGGACCGGTCCCAGTACTGGACCCTGCAGTACCCTGCTAGTAACCCCCCTTTCTTCAGAGTGGACTCCGTTTACTATTACCCTCTGCGTCCTGTTGTCCAGCCAATTATTTACCCAGGCTACCACCTTGGGACCCACTCCCAGGCTTGCTAACTTGTTTATTAATCTTTTGTGTGGACCACGTCGGTGACCTGGGTTCGGGAACAGACTCGGGACACTGGGGGCTGGCAGGGGAAGGAGAGGATTGAGCGTCCAGAAGATTGCTATCCTCTCCTGGGGTGGGTTAGGGGTTGACCCCGCTCTGTAGTGGCCCCTTGTGGAGACCAGGGGTACTACACACTGTGAATCCATGCTGCCTCGGGTCCTGTGTCCCGCTGGCCTCTAGGAACTCAACAATTCTTTCTTTCAGAAATGATTCCATCATTTTCTCTACCACTGAGGTCAAACTAACAGGTCTGTAGTTTCCTGCCTCTGCCTTGTTCCCATGTTTGTGAAGGGGAATCGCATCCACCCTCCCATGATTTGTTAAAAAGGGTAGGCAGTGGTGTCACTAGTTCTCCCCTTAGTTCTTTTAGAATTCTGGGGTGAATCCCGTCAGGCCCCACTGCTTTGTCCACCTTGAGTTTTAAGAGTTCTTTCAGGACTTTCTTTTCTGTGAATGGACTGGTATCGAGCCCCCCATTCAGAGTGCTTCTATTGTTTGGTTTAGGTACCGCCTCCTCCTCTTCTTTTGTGAATGCTAAGCAAAAGTATTCGTTCAGTATCTCTGCCTTTTCACTGTCACCCTCTGCTGCCCCCCCCCATTAAGCCTCACTATCCCTCCCTTGGTCTTTTTTTGCTCCCTAATGTACCTATAAAAGGTTTTATCCCCCTTCTTAACTGAGTTGGCTATCATTTCCTCAGTTTGGGCTTTTGCTATTCTGACTGCCTTCCCTGCTTCCTTCTGCTTCAACTGACACAGTTCTCTGTCCTGCTCCTTCTATGATTTCTTATACTTCCTAAATGCTATATTTTTCTTCCTAACTTTCCATGCCACCTCTTTTGAGAGCCATACTAGTTTTCTCCTTCATTTTGTTTTATTTGCTTCACACAAAGGCTTGTTGCCTCGGTAATGGCAGTTCTGACTTTTCCCCCCACTGTTCCTCCACCCCTCCTTCCTGCCCATTTGCTAATGCATTCCTTAGGCCCTCTCCTATTTTGCCAAAGTCAGGCCTCCTAAATCCAATACCTTTGCTTTTGTATGGCTTGACTCTACGACTGTGTTTACTGTGAACCACACTGTTTGGTGGTCGCTTGTTCCAAGATGGCTACCCACTTCTAAATCTGAGATTCTCTTTCTGTCCCAGTTTGAGTGTACCAGGTCTAGGATTGCTTCCTTCCGAGTGGGTTCCAACACTAGCTGTTCAAGGCAAGTCTCCTGTAGGGCATCGAGAATGACCCTGCTCTTGGATGAATCTTTCTTTTTTGGATTGCCCATCTCATTCTTGAGGTTGTCTGCGAACCAGCAGTGCCCATAGAACCTCTTTATAAAAGGGTTTTATTCACTAATAATCACTTTAAAAATAATAAAGTTGTAGAACTGCGATCCCCTACGTCTACTTGGCTCGGGCTCCACAGTGCCCCCCCCCATGCTTCCCGGATTTCTAGTTTGGGAAGATGAAGAGCCCCAGAGGAATCTGTCGGTGAAGCCGAAGAGTTCCTGGCCTGCAGCTCCTTCTCCATTGTGACCAACTTCTGCTTTAAAAGGTGGCTCTCCAGAGTTTTTAAGAGGACATTTCCGAGTGGCCTGGTTGAATATTTGGCAAAACTGGCAGACTTCTGTGTCATGGCTGGAGCCTAGGCAGATCAGACAGGCACAGTGGCCGTCCTTTTCAGAGATCTGTTTGCTGCAGGCACATTTTGAGGAGAAGTCAGAAGACAACGAAAAATAAAAAAGCGCGGCAAACGTGGGTAATGGTGGTTGACTGTAGCTGCAGCATCCGCTAAGGTCCAGCATGCGTTGACAGTGGGGGGAAGAAAAATGAGGTAGGTGTGGGGGAACACCCTCCTTTTTAGGCTAGGATGACGTCAGCTCACTGACATTGGCAGGGGACAGTCCCCCATGGTAGACTGCTAGCTATTAGTTTTCCGTGTGGTCCTGGCACCCGATGACTAAGTCCTACCAGTGTGGTCTGCTGCAAGAGCATTCCTCGAAGTAAGATCTTCAGGTGGCAGCTGCACGAATGTCGGCAGCTGCACGAATGTCCGCAGCAGACACATTTCTGAAACAAGCCATGGAGGCAGCCATACCCCTGGTGGAATGGCCCTTAACCACTCCCGGGAGCTCCTGGCTATACTTATGGTAGCAATAAACAATGCAACTGGCTAACCACTTAGACAAACACTGTTTGGAAACTGGAGCACCCTCTCTCGGGGGGCAAATGAAACAAACAACTGATCAAACTTCCTTGAAGTCTTGGTCCGGTGCATACAGTATCCCAAGACTCTATGCACATCCAAAGTATGGAGCAAAGCCACACCCTGATTAGAATACTCAGGAAAGTAAACCGGTGGGTGGATGGATTAGTTCAAAGTAAACTTCGAAACCACCTTGGGAAGAAATTTAGGATTAGTACGCAAAGACACCCTGTCTTTGTGAAAAACCAAATAAAGTTCTTTACACATGAGACTGAAGCTTAGAAAAGCCTTCAAACAGAAGTAACAGCAACTAAAAATAGCATTTTTCATGACAGAAAGTGCAGCTTGCAACTTGCAGCTGGTTCAAAGGGAGGTAATGTGAGTTTTTCCAACATAAAATTGAGGTCCCACGGAGGGACCGGGTTCCAAAGAACAGGTTACTCACCTGTAACAGTAGTTCTAGAAGTGGTATATGTTGTTCATCCACACTTGCCGGCATGTCCCTTTTCCTTTAATTCTTGCTGGAAGGTCTGAAAGCTGGCTCCTCCCACCCACCTGGGTGGTATATCCCTCTGCTCCGCCCCTTGATGCCAGATCTTGACCGCTGGAAGCAGAGGGTTGTGCGTCGAAGCCGGGGAGGGCAGATGGGTTCGTGTGGATGAACAACGTATACCACTCCTAGAAAGCACAGTTACGCAGACCTTACCATAATAGTAGGTCTGTGAGGAGTCTCTCTTGCAGCAGGTAATACACTTGGGTCATCGCCAGAGGTCACTGTGGCGCACGAGCAGCTCTTCTAGCAGTCTTTTCCAAGGGCCGCCCACACATGACTAAATAAGTGTGGGCGGTCCCTGGTATCCTTAGTTTCCCCCGCTGGATTCAGCTCGCTAAGTGAGGACTGATGGGAAGCCGAGGTACCACAGGTATCCCAACCCATAAGTCACTGGACCAGAAGTTGTTCTCCTAGAGAAGGAGAGGGATGGACGGTGGGATCGTACCTGCTGCAAGAGACACTCCTCAAAGATCTACTGTTACGGTAAGGTCTTGTGTAACTGTACTATCTTCCACAGAGTTGTCTCTTGTAGCAGGTAATACACTTGGGATGATTCCCAAGCAGTAAACCCAAAAAGGGTGGTCATTATGACAGGAGGCCTTGTAGGACAGCTCAGCCAAAGGCCATCCTACAGCGTGAAGCAATATCCAAGTTGTAATGCTTCATGAAAGTGTGAATTGTGGCAGCTGTGTTGCAGATATCCGTGATAGAGGCCCCTTTAAAGCAGGTCACGGTAGTGACCATAGCTCCGGTAGAATGGGCTTGGACAGGCTTGTTGTAGTCTGAATAACAAAATGTTATGCAGTGTGCTAGCCAAATAGAGAGGGTCCATTTAGTTACTGGGAGACCTTCCCTGCCTGAGGCAAAGGTGACAAAAAGTTGAGAAGTCTTCCTAATCATTTTAGTTCAATTAGTGTAATATCATAATATACGATGGATGTCCAGAGTATGTAAGAGGTGTTCAACTCAATTGGAGTGTTCCGGATAATATGCTGGTAACTCCAGGGACTGGTTTAAGGTGTGTTCAGACACTACCTTAGGTAGGAAGGAAGGGTTGGTATGAAGTGCCACCCTATCTTTGTGAAAAATCAAGTAGGGTTCTCTACACATGAGGGCATGGAGCTTGGAAATATGTCGCACTGAAGTGACAGCCACTAGGAATAGTGTTTTCCAGGAAAGAAAACGTAGGTCACAAGTGGCCACTGGTTCGAATGGTTATAGAGTTAATTTCTCTATCAAAAAACTGAGATCCCATGGAGGAGTGGGTCTTCTGAGAGGTGGCTTAATATGTAACATGCCTCACAGAAACATTTTGGCTAGATGATGTTGATACAGTAATCTGCCATCCAGAGGCTCATGGAAGGCCGAAATAAAGGCCATATGGACTTTGATGGAGGAATAGCTTAATCCTGTCTCGGCAACTGAGGCCAGGTAGTCCAAGACTTTCATCAGTGGACAGGAGTAGGGATCCAATGATTGGGAAGCAGCCCAGATGGAAAAGCGTTTCCATTTGGCATTATATGTCTCCCTGGTCGCTGGTTTACGTGAGGCCAGTAATATATTGGCAACAGGAGAGGACACTTGTAAGCGTGCTATGAAAGTATCCTCAGGAGCCAAGCGTGAAGGTGTAATGCCTTCAGGTTGGGATGTAGAAGGGTCCCTTGATTCTGAGTTGAGAGATCTGGTCTGATTGGCAATGGAACGGGTTCCTCTACCGAGAACTGTTGAATCAGGGAAGTAGGGGGAACCATATCTGCCGAGGCCACAGAGGGGCTATGAGAATCATGGTGGCAGGTCTGAGTTGTAGTTTCAGTAGAGTCCATTGCAGACATGGGACCGGGGGCATACAAGAAGAGTCCTGTCCACGCTCGGGATAATGGAATAGTAACTGGGGAGACGATGGTTGATTAGGGAGGCAAACAGGTCCAGTTGCTGGGTCCCCCACCGATGAAAGATTTTCTGGAGTACTTCGTAATAAAGTGTCAATTTGTGTGCGGATGACTGGCGACTGAGAAAATCGGCCAGGAGGTTGTAACGTCCTGATAGATGGATGGCTGTTAGTAAGAGGTTTTGCCAAGTGGCTTCCTGCCAAACTGCAAGCATCTCTTTGCATAGGGTACGGGACTTCGTACCTCCTTGTTTGTTGAGGCAGAGCACTACTGCGGTGCTGTCTGACAATCAGCAACAGTCCCGGAGACAGGTGAGGTTGAAAAGCCTGGAGGGCTAAGCGAACCACCCTCAGCTCCAGTTGATTGATGTGGAGATGAAGGATAGAAGTGGTCCATTTGCCTTGTGTCCTGTAAGGACCCAGGTGCGCCTCCACCCTTCCAGGGATGCACACCAGTCCCAGCGTCTGTTTGGGGGAGCTAGAAAGGCAAGGCCTTGACATAGGTTGGCTCGGAACGTCCACCATACTAGGGCAGACCGCAACGATGGAGTGACTCTGATTTTGTTTTCAAAATTTCCTGTTCTTTGAGACCACTGGTTTTGGAGAGCCCACTGGACTGGTCTCATATGAAGACAGGCGAAAGCTACCGTAGAGATGGTAGCGGCCATGTGACCTAGGAGACGCAGCATGCGTCTGGCTGTGACCACTTTCTGGGCTTGTATCTGCAATGCCAGAGACTGGAGGTTGTCTTGCCTGTCGGCCGGAAGGTAGGCCCTGACGGAGACAGTGTCTAAGACCGCTCCTATATTGGAGCGACTTTGTAGGAGTCGGACTGGACTTCGGCCAACTGACCGTAATCCCTAGAGCTTGGAACAGAGTTAAGGTTGCTTCTAGGGAGGAAAGCAGAGCAGTTTTGAACTTTGCTTTGATGAGCCAATCATCTAGATATGGGAAGACAAAGTGCCCGTTCCATCGTAGGGCTGCTGCTACTACCGCTGGGCATTTGGTGAACACTCTTGGGGCCGATGAGAGGCCGAACAGGAGTGCCCGAAACTGGTAGTGTTGACCCAACAGGTGAAAATGAAGGAACCTATGGTGGGCTGGATGGATAGGGATATGTAGGTAGGCATCCTTCACATCTAGGGCATATAGCCAATCCCCTTGTTTCCATATTGGCATGATGGAGTTTAGGGTGACCATGCGGAACCTTTTGTACTGGACGTATGGGATCAACTGTCTGAGGTTCAGTATTGGTCTGAGATCTCCAGTTCGTTTGGGCACCAGAAAAAAGTGGGAGTAAAACCCCTTTTGGTGTTCTGTAGGGAGGTACTGGGTAAATGGCCTTCTTGGTAAGAAGAGCCTGCAGTTCCTCCTGGAGAATAGGAATACGGTCGAGTAGGTAATGAATCGAGTGGGGTGGGGGAGGGGGGTCAGAGGTCTGGAAAGTAATTCCAGAGTGTGACCTCTCTGAATGATCTGAAGTACCCACTCGTCTGATGTGATTATTTTCCAGGCCTCCAAATGGAGGACAAAATGACCGCCCACTGCTTCTGAGGCCTGGTCGAGGAAGCGTGCACAGAGCCACAAGTAGGTCACTGGGAGGCGGGCTGACCAGCCCCACCAGGAGGGTGGGAGCGGGGGCCCTTGGCGGCAGAGGTGTTGGTTCTGGTAGGCTGGGGATGACCTCAGAATCTGCCTCTATTTGAACCTCTGTATTTTCCACCTCTTTCGGTATAAAGAGAGGATTGAGGATGGTAGGATGGCTGAGAAGTATGGTACATGCCATGTACCGTACGCAGGGCTCTTCCTGAAGCTTGGAGATCATCAATCAATGTTTGGGTACCTGGCCCAAATAGTTTGGACCCCTTAAAGGGGGCGTTAACTACTCTGTGCTGTACATCAGGTGTGAAACCTGAGACGCGAAGCCAAGCATGGCGACTCAGGGTAATGCCAGTTGCTGACATGCGGGCCGAGGTATCAACTGCATCATATCCCGGGCGAAGCAGCTGTCGAGAAATGGAGTTGCCAGCAGATATTGTAGCCAGCAATTGTTCCTTTTCCTTAGAAGGAAGGAGTTTATTAACTAATTCAATGGCAGAGGACCAGAGTGTACGCTGGTATTTAACCATATGTCCCACATAATTTAGAATTCTGAGATTCATGGTACTTGATTGGAATATCTTTTCCCCCAGATAGTCTATCCTGCGGGATTCTTTATCAGGAGGTAAGGAGATCATGTGTTTCGGTCGTTTAGTATGATCATGAGTGGCAGCAATCACCACTGAATCAGCTTCAGGAGTGGTGGATAAAAAAGGGTTATGCAGAGGAGCCTGGTAAAGGCGAGCCACCTTGCGGAGAACAGCCGTGACAGAGGAAGGCTAGTGCCAGGCTGCAAGCATAGATTTTGGTATGTTTGGATTAGTGGGGGTACCACTAAGACCGGATCCTCTGGTAACTCTAGGTAGTCTGCCATATCCTTACGTTGTTTGTCATGCTCAGTAGTAGTAGAAAATTCCATGACTTTCTGAATTTGGACCATCATTTCATGGAAAGAAAGGTCATCTGGAGGAGAGGCAGCCATATGTCTGAGCAAGTCCTTTTCTAATGAGGAGAGCTCTGATGGAGGAGAATGGGGCTGGAGATTCAATTCCTGGAATTCCTCATTCTCAAAGTCTCCGGAAAAATTTGCCAGGGAAATCAGGCTCGTCTGATAGTCCTCCATATATGGGGGACCAAGATGGGAAAGGATCCCGGTTACCATTAAATCTTTTTGGCGGAGGTGTAGGCGAATGGGATGGATGGCTTGGCTCTCCTGGATCAAAGGGTTGAGCATGCCGCATGCATGCAAAACATACTGTACTACAGTAGTAATTTCCAGTTCTTTTTGAGTAGGAGGAGATGGGGGGTTCTAGAGAACAAAGGGAGAATGGAGGATTGGATGCATAGCCTGAGCAGGTCTTGCCCCTGGGTGGTAAAGACTAGGATCCCTATCCCTGTCCGCCTGGCCCCTAGGGGAACCCACCTGTGAGGGTGGAGGGGCAGTAAGCATAGCAAATGCAGTAGGTTTCCCTGAGGAATGTGGCTACTTGTCGATGGAGCCGCTGGGGAAAGAGCATTATTGCTGTAAAAACGACGGTCCCGTCAATGGGAGAGGAGCCCCCGTCAACGGGGCATCGATGGAACCCATAAAGGCTGATTATAAACAGCCGTCAATGTGCTAGAAAGCGCTGTCAACAAGAGGGGATAACCTCCGTCGGCGAAGAGGCAGGCTGAAGTCTTGTGATGGACAGTGGGGCACCAGTATTGTGTCGGCAAACACCCAGAGCATGAGTGTGGGAGGGCTTCTCCTTCTCCCTTCTGTGCCGCTGATAAGAATCAGTTGGGGGGTCTTAGGACGAGTCCCCTGATTCTCCATGAGACAATGTCTGCTCCACTAAATGTCTCTTAATTACAAGCAACCGTCGTCGATGGGTAGCTTGGTTGAAATCCTGATAATGAATGCAGGAACTGGCGTTGTGTGTGGGTCCCAGACAGCTTACATAAGTAGTGTGGCTGTCGAAGTGGTAGATTTTCCTTCCACAGCGGCAGGAATGAAATAGTGCTTTCTTGCTTGAAGATCCTTTGGACATTCGTTTGGTTGCTCAAATTCTTGTCAATGACTGCTCACTGAAGTTGCTCTAGCTGTTGCGTGCGAGCTGAAGACGGTGGGAAAATGAACTGAGGATACCAGGGACCGCCCACACTTATATAGGAAAAAGGAAGCTAATGTTATGTGTGGGCGGCCCCTGGAAAAGACTGCTAGAAGAGCTGCCGTGTGCCACAGTGACCTCTGGCGATGACCCAAGTGTATTACCTGCTGCAAGAGACCACTCCGTGGAAGACCTACTGTTACAGGTGAGTAACCTGTTCTAGGATCGTGGGTATGTTGTTCTATCCACACTTGTTGGCAGACTCCTAGCAGTTCTCCGGGAGGAGGCAGGCAAGGCGCACACCCCCTACTTATGGAACAGAGATTGGAGAACTAAGGGCCCAAAACCAGCACCCCAGCATGACTCAAGGTCGATGTGGTAGTGGAAAATGAAGGTGTTTGCTGACTTCCAGGTAGCAGCTCTGCAGATATCCTGGATAGGGATGTCGCTAGAAGCAGCCACCAACGCAGCAGTATGGCAGGTGTAATGAGCTCTTATCCCTATGGGAGGCTCTTTGCCTGCCAACCGGTAGCAGAGATCAATACAGGATGTTATCCTTCTGCCAATCGTCCGCTTTGTTGCAGGTCTGCCAGGTGCGACTTCAGCGTAGGTGACAAACAGATGGCAAACTTCTCCCTGAATTCCAGCTGTGCACTCTTTATAATAAGAGAGCGCTCATCTCAGGTCCAAGGTATGGAGCCTGTACTCTGCCTCCGAGGTGTAACTGGGAACTGAGGTAACACACTGGCAGAGTCAACACCTAGTTTAGGTGAAACTTCGACACCACCTTCGGAAAGAATTTTGGGTGGGGGCACAGGACAACCTTGTCCCTGTGGAAGACCAGGTAGGGAGACAACAGAGCGCATCTGGAGCTCTCCAATCCTTCTGGCTGACGTGACAGCCACCAGGAAGACGGTCTTCCACGACAGGTGTGACATCTCACACCTGTGCATTGCTTTGAATGGCTTGCCCATGAGTTTTGCCTATACCAGCTGTAGATCCCACGGTGGTGGTGGTTCACGCACCGGAGGGCAAATGTGGTTGAGGCCTTAAAGAAGCGACAGATCACCTCCTGAGCACCATCTGCTGACCCGCTCCGCACTGCAAGCAGAAATGGCTGCCAGGATGCACCTTAAGGGTCGTAGACTGAAGACCCCCTTTGGAGAGAGACCAAAGATAGTCAAGGATAAAGGGTCCAAGCCCTTGTCCCGACACCAAATGGAGAATCTCTTCCATTTGAAGGCATAGCATCTCCTGGTCGACTCCTTCCTAGAGGCCTCAACAACATTGAGGACATCGGAGAGACCCAAAGTCTGGAACTCTAGCCGCTCAGGAACCAGGCTGTGAGGTGTAGGGACTGATGGTCCGGATGGAATACCTTCCCCTGACTGATCAAGAGCAGGTCCTGGTGTGCTGGAAGACGCCTCGGAGGCCTGGTGCTGAGGCTGAGGAGATCTGGATACCAGAACTGGTGGGGCTGGTCTGAGGCTACCAGGATCACCTTTGCCTTGTCCCTCCTGACCTTGAGGAGCACCTTTGAAACAAGGGAAGTGGAGGGAAGGCACAGAAGAGGTCTGGGGTCCACGGCCTCAAGAAGGCATCCCCCTGCAGTGAGCCCTGCTGAGGGGGGCAGGCATGGAACAGTCTCAGTTTTGTGTTCTCCCTAGAGGTGAACAGGTCCACCTGAGGTTTGCCCCAGTGGGAGAACAGGCTGTGTACTACCTCTGGATGGAGACACCACTCGTGGGACGCCTCGCCCACATGGCTGAGGGTGTCCGCCAGCTGATTCGAGGATCCTGCCACATGGATGGCCAGGAGATCTGCCTCCAGACGGCTCACGAGGGTCCAGATGCGGAGTGCTTCCCTGCACAGAGGCTGGGAGTGCATGCTGCCCTGCTTGTTCAGATAGTAAATGGCCGTGGTATTGTCCATCTGGACCTGCACCACCTGACCCCGAAGAAGTGGAGCGAATGCAGTCAGTACCAGCTGAACTGCTTGAAGATCCAGCAGGTTGATATACTGGGATTCCTCAGAGGTCCAGAGGCCGTGGACTCTGATTCCCCATGTGGGCACCCCAGCCCATGAGAGAGACATTGGTCATTAGATCGACCGTTGGCTCAGGGCAGACAAATGGGATCTCCCCCCCGCAAATGTTCTAGGACGGTCCACCATTGGAGAGTGTCCCACATCTTCTGAGTCACAGTAACCAGCTGGTCTAAGTGACCATGTCGCAGAGTCCACTGGCTGGCCAGCTCCCACTGAAGGGAGCGCATATGTCACTGGGCCCATCAGACCACGGAGGTGCAGGCCACCATGTAACCCAGAAGGCGCAGTAAGTCCCGGGCAGGGTGTAAGTGCCCTACCAGAAATGATTGGGCAAAGGAGGAGTGAACCTCAGCCCTGGCTCTGGCTCGGCAAGAGCTGAGGTCTGTCCTGATGAAGCAGATCACCTGTGAAGGCACGAGTTTCGACTTGGTTGACTTCACTGACGAGGAGACCAAATTCGAGGCAGGTCTGGAGAGCCAGATCCCTGGATCTCTCCACCTCCTGAATGGAGGGACCCACTAGGAGCCAATCGTCGAGATATGGGTACACTCTGACCCCCCCCGATGCCGAAGGTAGACCGCCACCACTGCAATGCATTTGGTGAAGACCCGGGGGGAAGGCGATGACAGGCCGAACGGCATGGCTTGGAACTCTAAGATGGGTCCCTCAGCTCGGAAGCAGAGGAACCTTTGGTGAGATGGACGGATCGGGACGTGAAAGAACGTGTCCTGCAGATCCAGTGAGCAAAACCACACGTTCTGCTCCAGAGATGGTATGATCTAAGACAGAGTTACGATCCTGAATGTGCGAGACCTGAGGAATTGGTTCAGGTCGTGCAGATCTAGAATGGGGCACCAGCCACCCATCCGTTTTGGAACCAGGAAGTACCTGGGAACAAACCCTGGGTTGACAGGGGGAATCCGCGACTCTGGCCACTACCTCCTTGCAAAGGAATTGGGCGATGTCTCCGAGAACCAACTGAGTGTGCACGGAAAATATTCCTTCCTGTAGGGCATGGGCTCAGCTTGGTGATTACTGCTTGAACTCCAGAGGTAGCCCCTGGCCGACCACTTCCAAGACCCACCTGTCCTCCGTGACAATGGACCAGACAGAAAGGAAGTGGCAGAGCCTGCCCCCCACAGAAGGACCCAGAGTCGGTGTGACAGGAATGGGGTTGGCGACCCCCATCCCATCACTGTGCAGGCTTGGAGAAGGAAGATCCGGCTTGGGGACCGCCGGGGCCTTTTCCTCCGGGCTTACGGGCTGTCAAGGGGGCCAAGGTTGAGCCTGCTGTTGTTGCTGCCCCGGCTGAAAGTGGGGCTGCTTGGCCGCAGGGGCAGAAGGCCAAAAAGGCTTTCTCTTCTGCTTTTGGAACCCTGAGGTTGCTTCTGGGCTGAAGTCACAGAGTCCAAGGCGGCATTGGAATTCTCTATGCACTGGAGGTGACCGTCCACTCATGGACCAAAAAGATCGGTGCCCAGGAAGGGGACATCCGTTAATTTGTGCTGCATGTCCACCGTGAAGGTGGAGACCCTGAGCTAGGCCCTGCAGCACATGGCAACCTTGGCCGCCACCGAGCAGGTGCAAGAGTACCCGATGTCAAGAGCCGTCTGGAGTTGCTGCTTTGCAAATGCCCGGCCCTGGTCTGGAGATCTGCAGGGAGATGAGGCAGGACCTCATCCAGAGAGCCCAAGAGGGCATGAGAGAAGTGTGCCATGATGACAGCTGAGCTTGCCTGACGAAGGCCAAGCGAAGAGGCAGCATAGACTTTCCGGGCTGAATGGTCCAGTTTCCTGGACTCTTTGTCCGGGAGTCTATCGGTGTCTCCTGTATTTTCCGAGTGCCTAAATACAGATTCGGTCACCAACCCCTCAGTCGCGAAGTATGTTCTATGAATCCCGAGAGGGAGCCAATGGAAACCGCGTATTTGCGGCCCATCCGGCCTGAGGGCGCAGGGCAGGAGGCTGGGTGCTGTCATACCTCCAAGGCCTGGCCAACAATGGTCTTGGCCAGAGGGAAGGCCTCTGTCGGAGAATCCCCTTGTTTGAGGACATCAGTGAGGGGATATTCGGCCCGTTTCTGAATGAGCTCCAAGGGCATCCCCATAGATTTGTAGATGAGACTGATAATGCCCATGAAGGACGTGGGACCTTCCTCTGATGACCGACTCCCGATGGATTCGTTGTCGAAAGGACGGGAATGCAAGTCAGAGTCCAGATAGATCAGTCAGCCACCTGTGTCACCTTTGACCCACCTGGGACAGTCAGGAGTGAGAGTGACTGACAGCCTATGCTGAAGGCCCTTAACTGGCTGAGACTCCTTGGAAGGAGCCCCAGAGGTAGGCTGTCTAGGTAGCAGTTCCACCCAAATTGGTGGAAAGGCCAGTTTTGGCAGAGCCAGGAGGGTCTTAACTGGCTCCGCAGATGGACGGGGGAGAGAGTCAAGTGATGGCTGGAGTGGAAGTCGGGGTCGACTTCGGGCCAGCCATAATCAGCTGCTGCCACAACAAGTCCTCATAGCATCAATGCAGCCTGTGTTGAAGTCTCTCCTCTTCCGAGGAGGATGAGGAAGAATGGTGGCAGCACCGCTTCTTGGAGCGCTTATGCGCTTTCATCGGCCTATCAGTCGAAGGAGTCCAAGACCTCGACTTGGACCGTTGGGAGGACCGATGGGTCATTCAGAAGGAGCCAGGGAGAACCATGGCCCTTCCAGGTCAGGGACCGAGACAGTGAAGAGGTTCCCAGTAGGCTGGGTCTCCTCTTCAACGGGTCGTCAGCATCGGGCTCCTGAATAAGGAATTGTCAGCCTCATCGAGTGACAACGGGTTGACAATGATCTTAACTGGGTCTTCGTCCCACATCTTAGACAGCTGGCCTGACAGGGGTACTGTGAAGCCAGTGGCCGGGGCCGCAATCTCGACCAAAGTCGAGACAGCAGATTCCTGGGATCAAGATCCCTCATGATCCCAAGAACGTCGTCGGCGAGACTAACCTTTTTTGCTCCTTTTCCTTTTTAAGGGAGCGAGAGATGTACGCGTCCGAAAGGACCCTCTACTTTAGTGGGGAGAGAGCGACACATCTCCTTAAAGGAGCCTGAAAAGGTGGAGCCCAGATTGAGTGGGACAAAGAACGACAGGGAAGAGGACTGATCAGCAGCCCGTGCTGCATCCTCTTCGATGGTCTTCATCTGCTCCAGCTGCTCAGCGGACCCCACAGCTGCGGAGAACGCTCAACGGGCCTCATTTGATTTGACCAGCGGGTTCCGTTTCTCCGGTCTGCCCAGTTACAGTTGTGCGAGACGACAGTCCAATACATTGGGTTGGAACGTGCAACAAAAATCACAAGCCTGGGTGTCATGGGCATGACCCAGGCAATAGACGCATGAGGCATGTGGGTTGGTTCGAGACATTTTTTGCCCACATGGGCAGCGGTAGAAACCGGGCGAGGACTTGTCCTCCATAATGGTCGTAATCGCGAAGTGATCTGGAGAAACTTGGACTAGTTTAATCTTGAGTAAATCCAAAGATTTATTTGCCAGGGCCTACTGTAACACGTGAGCGATAAGGAGGGATCTGAATCTTCCAGCGGAAAGGAAGATCTGGCGTCAAGTGGCAGAGCAGAGGGTTATACCACCCGGGTGGGTGAGAGGGCCAGCTTTTAGACCTTCCGGCAAGAATTAAAGGGAAAGGGACATGCCAACAACTGTGGATGGAACATCATATCCACAATCCTAGAATGGGAGGTTTCAGATGCAAAATACCCCACAGGGAAATGCTAGATACCTCAAGCCGAGTCACGGCCCTGCCCTCAATAGGCGCATGGCATGCAGAGATGGCAGAACGATGCACCTTGAGGGAGAAGTACCCCAAGCCAGAGTCTGAAAGGGAGAGAAGGTACTCCCAACATCTGATTCACCGGAGAGGTGAAGGGGTCCAGCTAGTGCGAAGCAGTCCAAAGGGTGAAACACTTCCATTTCATGGCATAAGTGGCCCCTAGAGGAAACTCCAAACTGGGCGATGGTTAAGTCCACAGTAGCCACACATGGAGATGCAGAGATTTTAGATCCAGATGGACCAGGGTGCCCTGGTTCTGGGAAAGCAAGCCGGTGCACAGGGGCAAGGGCACCCGGGGTTCCACCGCTAGCTGCTGTAGCAAGGGAAACAAGATTAGACACAACCAGAAGAGGGCTATAAGTATCATCTCCGCCACTTCCAACTGAAGTTTGAGCAGCACCCTCTGAAGGAGCGGGAAGGGAGGAAGGAGTACAGAAACCTCCCCTTCCAGGATAGGGACAATGCATCTCGCCAGAAAACTCTAGACCTGGGATCGAGCGAGCGAAAAAAGTGGCAGTTTTGCATTGAGTGGGGTTGCAAAAAAGTCCAACTCTGGATGACCCCATCTGTTGGAGTGATCTTCAACCACCGGAGTCAGAAGCTTCTATTCATGAGCCCTTGACCAGGAGCGGCTTAAGACTGTCCGACAGGACGTTTTGGATGCCGGGAACACAGATGGCCAAGACCTCAGGACTGTGCTCAATGGCCCAATACTAGTTCCTCATCGCCTCCCGACACAGGGGGTTGATGTAATACACCACGCACATGTTGTCCGTCTGCACCAATAGCGGACTGGGGAGATGAGATGAGTCTGGAAGGCCTACAGAGCATACAGAACTGCTCGCATCTCCAGAACACTGATGGAGACCCTGTTCCACGTCCTTTCAAGTGCCTTAAGTCTGGTGAGCATCCAAATAAGCTCTCCAGTCCAGACCCAAGACGTCCATCGTGAGAATCTGATGAGGGGCATGGCCAGCTCTAGTCACCATGACAGGACTCTACTGATGAGATCTGAGACCATGACCATATGGTCCAGGTTTCCATGCGTTGGTCCCACTGGACTCAATGTCCACTGAGGTATCCGCACGTGAAGGCGGGCAAGGGGAATCGCGGCAATGGCTGCTGCCATATGGCCCAGGAGGCATAAGAAGACCCTGGCAGGGACCTGGTGACTGGAGAAGACCAGGCAAGCTTGAACCAGCAGGCGCTCTGCCCTGTCCATGGGCAAGAAGGCCATTCCATGGATGGTATCGAGGACTACCCTTATATACTGGAGGCGCTGGCAAGGAGATGGGCAGGACTTCGGCCGACTGATGGTGATACCCAAGGCCTGGAAGAGGCTGAAGGTATGCTCCAGGGTTTGGACAAGACGGTCCCTGGAGGGTGCCACAAACAGTCAATCATCCAGGTAGGGAAAAATGTAGAAGCCCTGCCACCTCAAGGCAGCCGCTACTAATGCCAGGCACTTGGTAAAGATCCCAAGGACTGAGGAGAGACCAAAAGGGAGGGCCCCAAATTGAAAACGGGCTCCCTGGAAATGGAGGCAGAGGAAGCTCCGATGGGAAGGAAACATTTTTTATATGCAGGTATGCATCCTGCACGTCCAGAGAACATAGCCAGTGCAGGAGGGGCGACAACCCCATAAGGGTGACCATACTGAAGCGTTTGCGCTCTATGTACAAGCCGAGATGACTCAGATCCAGGATGGGCTGGAGATCCATGGTCTTTTTGGGGATCAGGAAGAAGTGGAAGTAGAATCCCCTGCCCCACTAAGCTGGAGGGATGGGCTCTATGGCCCTTTTTTGCACAAGAGCCTGTATTTCTTCCCAGATGAGGGGCAAATGAGCTGGGGGTAAGAGGAGTTGACCGGAGGATTTTCTGGGGGGCCACTCGAGAAGCTCTAGCGTGCGGATATGTTCTATGCTCTGCAGTACCCAGCTGTCCGAGGTAATGCCCCACCACCTGTCGAGGTGAAGGGAGAACCAACCACCAACTACCTCCCCCAGAACCCTTTCTGGAGGGAGTGGGGGTTGGCCAAGGAGTCAGGAGGTAGGAGTGGGGGCCGGGAGACTGGCCACGGGTGCTCTGGTGGTGACTGCGGATGGGGCCGATGCCGCTTTGCATTTGCCCGGACCTCTGGCAGTTGGGCGGGCCTGTCTGCAGGAGGAGTAGCGAAAGAGCACCCGCTAACCAGACTTAGGCTTGGTATGGTACACCGAGTGAACGGACCGAGGGCATGGCCAGACTCCTGAAGGAGGAAAATTAGATCCTGGACATTCCCCGAAAAGGACAGAACCTTGACAGGGCCCAAAATACTGGACTGCACATCAGGGGCAAAGATAATCACCTGGAGCCAGGAATGGTGCCAGAGAGAGATGCCAGTGGCCGCTCCTCTGCCCCAAGGCATCTACAGCATCACAGATGGCCCAAAGGACGTGGGTCCCCACATCGGAGCTTGCCTTGAGGACCTGGGTGAGCTGTCTTTTGGAAGAGTCGTTGGGCAAAGCCTGAACCAGTTCCCTGGCCTGGTCCCAGGGGATATTCTGGTATTGGACCATGTGGGCTAAACAGTTAATGGCCCATATGGCCAAGGTGGAGGATGCGAAGACTCGCTTGTCCAGGTGGTCCAGCTGTCTGGCTTCCCTAACAGAGGGAAGAGTGCTGAGGTGCTTGGGATTCTTGGTGTGGTCATGTGCTGTGTTGATGACCACACAGTCAGTTTTGGGCTGACCCCCCCAAAAAAGGCTTACCAGCTGGAGCGTGGTACAGCCTATCTGCCTTCTTCGGCACCACTGGGGTTGAAGAGGGACGATTCCAAGCCGACCTAGTGACATCTTCATAAGAGTCAATGGGGGGGGGGGAATAGACACTGCCAAGGGCAGGGGCATCAGGCTGCCTCAAATAAATGGCCAACCGATTCCACGCCAGGTCCTATTCTTCTATTTCCCAGCCCATGATGGCATGTGCCTCATGATGTCCGTGAACGATGGATCATCAGGAGGGGATTTAGGACCTCCTTAACAGGCTTTTCACCATCAGAAGAGTCCCTGGGATGGCGGAAGACTCTGTATAGTCAGAATCATACTCATCCTCCTCTTCTGGCTTGCTCTCATCAGATGGGAGGCCCGTCCGGGCGAGTGCCGGAGCTGCCTTCAAGTCTGGACCCCAGACAGCACGTGTCAGATCGGTAGGGATAGAGACAGTCTTTGTTACAGTATGAGGCACCAAGCATAGGGTGGAGTTTGCATGGATAGCATCGATGTGGGCAGAGAAGTTAAGCTTGCTGTCAAGCCACACACTGAAGCACTTGAAGGATGGGACCATTTCAAGAGGGGAGCCATCCAGCATGGAGAAGACCAGTGGTCTTGAGAGCCTAGCCAATTTTTGACTGGAACAAAGGTCATAGATATTTATCTTACTTTGAGGAAGCTATTGCAGCAGGCCAACACCGGTAGGACTTGGCTGCCAGGCACTAGGACCACAAAGAAAATTTCTTGCTAGCAGTCTACCACGGGGGACTGCCCACTGCCGACATCACCCTCTGACGTCAGCTTATCCTATAAAGTTGGGCGATCCCCACACCGCCCTCAGTTCTTTTCCCACCATCGACTACCATCGCCGAACCTTGTGGATGCCGCAGGTACAGTTGACTGCCATTTCCCGCACTTGCTGCTCATTTTTATTTTCACTATGGTCTTTAGTTTTAACATCAGGGGGCACTGGGACCTTGGCTGTGCCCCGTCTGGGGGCGGAAGATCCCCAGCATGCTGCTGAGGGGATGCCGGAGGTGGGCCCCAAGGAGCAGGGGTCTGCTTCTGCATGAAATACCACCATGCAGTAAACAAGGCATCGTAGTCCACTGGCACAGGGTAGTTATAAACAGGTGAATAAGGGCCCACAGGCTGCAGCAGGGGTAATACTGGTGGTGGCCCAGTGGGCGCCAGCTGAGGGCGCCTGAGAGGGGAATCCACTGGCGCTGGGAGAGGAGAGATGGGTGCTTGGGGGAAGGAGACCTCCCTGGTGAAGGCAGAGGCGACGTCGGACAGGAAGAAGCTCTGGTAGCCTGCTGCGCGTGCTGCCGAGAGGGACTATCAATGAACCCTGTAGAGGGGACCAATGCAGGCAGCGCCGGGGCGATGACAGAGGAGCCAACACCGGTCGCACCTGCACCGGCTTAGCCTCCTGGCTGAGAGCCTGTGGAAGTGATGGGCCTGCATGTCAGGGGCTGGGGAGCAGGAGATAAAGTCCCTAGCCCCGAGGAGCCACAGCCCGTGACTGTGATAAGGCAGGCGGTGGGTTCACTGGCAGCCCTGCAGGAGGGGTGAGGCAGGGCCTGTAGGGTTGACCCCCCCGCCCCCACGAAAGACTGCACTCCATATGCTGGGTTGAAAGTTTCTGGGAGACTGTGAGGGGAAGCAGACTGTCCCGTGTCTGTGCTTCCCACCAGATATTTCCCAGGACTGAAAAGAGGAGGAAGCCCCGGAAGGCTAGGTTGGCGAAGTCAAACAGCTCCTGGCCTTCAGCTCCTTTTGCATCGTGACAAGCTTCTGCTTAATCAGATGGCTCACCAGGATTTTTAGGCGATGTCTCAGAGTGGCCTGGTTGAATTTCTGGCAGATATGGCAGGCTTCAGCGTCGTGACTGGAGCCTAGGCACAGGATACAAGCAGAGTGATCTTTTTCATGAATTTGTTTGCCACAGGCACACTTGGTGGAGCAGTCAGAAGACGAGGCGGGTGGAGAAGACAAACTCGATGTCGGTAACACCGAAAATTGGATGTTAAAACTAAAGACCATAGTGAAAATAAAAATGAGCAGCAAGTACGGGAAATGGCAGTCAACTGTACCTGCGGCATCCACCAAGGTTCGACGTGCGTGGGTCGATGGTGGGAAAGAACTGAGGACGGTGTGGGGGATCGCCCAACTTTATAGGATAAGCTGACGTCAGAGGGTGATGTCGGCAGTGGGCAGTCCCCCGTGGTAGACTGCTAGCAAGAAATTTTCTTTGTGGTCCTAGTGCCTGGCAGCCAAGTCCTACCGGTGTTGGCCTGCTGCAATAGCTTCCTCAAAGTAAGATAAATATCTATGACCTTTGGTTCCAGTCAAAAATTGGCTAGGCTCTTAAGACCACTGGTCTTCTCCATGCTGGATGGCTCCCCTCTTGAAATGGTCCCATCCTTCAAGTGCTTCAGTGTGTGGCTTGACAGCAAGCTTAACTTCTCTGCCCACATCGATGCTATCCATGCAAAACTCCACCCTATGCTTGGTGCCTCATACTGTAACAAAGACTGTCTCTATCCCTACCGATCTGACACGTGCTAGTTACCAAAATGGTGCCCCCAGCCTCTGACTATGCTGATGTGGTCTATGGTACAGCCCCTCCATTTCCCTAGCCAGACTGGACACCCTCTGTAATGCCTTTTGTCACTCTGCGACTAACTCCTCTCCACATATGCACAACTGGACGCTCTTTCTCCTCCCTTTCCATCCTTCCCCTAACTTCACATCACCAGTTACACAACACTTTCATCATCTCCAAGTACTGGTTCGGTGCCCTGCCATCCTATCTCACCTCACTCCTCTCTCCAGTCCCCCATCTCCATGCTCCCTCTGCTTAAGAGACCAGCGAACCTTCTCCACTCTTCACCCCCAATCCTCTGCTGAACTATCTGCCCTCTCTTATCATTTGCATTACTCTGGAACCAGCTCCCTAATTCCATTCATCATTCAATCTCCTCACGATCTCTCAGCCATCTGCTGAAACTCCTTAATCCACCCACCTGCACCTGTTTTGACTGATTTTGCATTGCTTGATGCCAATCTCAATTTTCAACTTGCACTAGTGCTTGTATAATATATTCTGCACTTTATCCTGTTCCATGTTTGTGCCAGTTATCTATTTTTTGCTGCTGTCTTGCAGTTTATCTGCATCATGTAAAGTACTGTACTGTTACACTGTTTACACCTGTAACCTTTCCCGAGTCGCACCTGGAAACAAGACTCAGCTCATTGTTTCCTTCCCGGTTACCAATTTTTCAAACAAATAAAATTGTCCACATGGGGACAAATGACCTGGCCATGAATGCAACAGGGGTGGGTACAGGATAGTTTTAGGGAGCTGGGGAGGGGTCAGAAGTAGTTAGCTTGCACAGTGGCCTTCACTGAGGTGCTAGCTGTGTACAGCCAGGGGATGCTAGGGAACACCGCACCAGGGTCCACATGCAGCATGGTTTCACGGGGTGGAGGTGGGTCATGTCAAACAAATCTCACAGAAGGGAAGTGCAGTGGATGTGGCCTATCTAGACTTCGGTAAGGCCTTTGACACTGTATCACACCAGAGGCTAATTAAGAAAATCAGCAACCTGAGAGGGGGGGAGAGAGGTTGGTAAACTGAGTATCTAACTGGTTGAAAGATAGGAGGCAGAGGGTGGTGGTAAATGACAGTTACTCGGGGACAGGACAGTGACCAATGCAGTACAACAGGGACTGGTATTGGGTCTTGTCCTCTTCAATGTCTTCATAAGTGACATTGCTGAGGAACTGGAGGGGAAGGTGTGTCTCTTTGAGGATGACAAAAAAGTGAAGGTGGAGAGAATGCAAAGGGTCGGTGGGGGGGAATCTAGAGGAGTGATCTAGAGTGTGGCAACTGGGTTTCAATGTCAAAAAATGCAAAGTCATACACCTGGGGCAGGGAGACCTGAGGGCTACATATAAGATGGAGAGGTACTTACAGTCACTAAAAAAGAGAGGGACCTTGGGGTATGCATACAGTAGCTGATGATGTCAAGGCAGAAGGACAGTGCAACAAAGCAGCAGGCAAGGCTAACCGGATGCTGGGGTGCATAGGGAGAGGCAAGTTCTAGCAGGAAAAGGGAAGTGGAGTTGCCACTTTATCCCCCACCAGTGAGACCTTACGTACAGTACTCTGTCCAGTTCTAGGGGCTGTACCTCCACAAGGATACTGACAGGGTAAAAGTGGTCCAGAGGCAGGCTACCCAAATGGTGTGGGGGTTCATAAGAAAACATACGAGGAGAGGCTACCGGAACTCAACATGTACTCCCTGGAGGAGAGGAGGGAAGAGGGCACATGACTGAGACCTGTAAATACCTCACAGGGTGAACAAGAGAGGGGAATCTCTTTCAGAGGAGGAGGGGCACCAGAACAAGGGGGCATGCTATCAAGCTTTTTTGGGAGGAGGGGGAGTTTAAGAGGGATGTGAGGAAATACTTCTTCACAGAAAATTTGGTGGACACCTGGAACAGCCTACCAGAAGAGGTGGTGGGGTCACAGACAGTGGTGCATTTCAAGCATGTGTGGGATAGGCACATGGGCATAACAAGTAGAGGAAAGCAAAGAGGGAGGGACACCTGTGACCAAACAGGGCCCAGGGAGTAGTAACAAGCAGGGAAAATACGGCAGACTAGATGAGCCTATCGGTCCTTTTCTGCTGCTAAATTCTGTGTTTCTATGTCTCCCGTATGGTAACACAAATGAAAAAAGAAATGGTGGGATAAGCACTTTTCAGATGGGAAACAATCTGGACAGGGATAGAATATGGAAAAATAGTAACAAAACTATCCTAACAGACTCTTACGAACTAATACAATATAAAATCCTTAATGCTTTTCACTATACCCAATCAAAATAAAAAAAAAAAAAAAAAATGGGTTTCACTTAAAATCCAAACTGCAATAAATGAAAAGCAGAAATACTGTGGGTACCTCAAAACATCTCCTTTGAGACTGTCCAAAAATCAGTAGCTTTTGGTGTAATCTGAAATTTATCATCTCGGAGTTCCCTACTACTTGTGATTTCTCATTTAACAAGTGCATTAGGGGCGATCATAGCGTAGTTTCAGATTTAACTAGGGAAATGTTCTATCTGCTCTGCACTGCAGCTAAAAAAGTAATCGAAAAAACACTGGACTGATGAAATTGAGACTATAACTAAGGAACAAAAAAGTACAGTTATGTAAGAACTTACCATAACAGTAGATCTTTGAGAGGAGCTCTTACAGGAGGTAACACCATTAGGACTGTGCTGCCAGGCACTAGGACCCCACGGTAAAAATTCTAGCTAGCAGTCCAAGGTAGGGACCGCCCCCGACGCTGGCCCCGCCCCGATGTCACGCATGGTATAAAAGTGGCAGTCCCCCAGCACCACCTCAGTTCACCCGGGAAGACCTGGCTAGCATAAAGGATGGGGAACCGAGGAGGATCTTGAGCAGCACTCTGTGAAAAGCGGGAAAGGAGGGGAAGGTATACAGAAACCTCCCTGCCCAAGAGAGAGACAATACAACACCAGGCCCTGGATCTAGCGAGCAAAAATTGGGCAGTTTGGCATTGAGTGGGGACACAAAGAGGTCCAGTTCTGGCTAACCCCACCTTTCGAAAAGGTAGTCTACGACATCCTGTGACAGCTCCCATTCATGAGCCTGAGACTGAGAGCGGCTCAGGCTGTCAGCTAGGTCGCTGTGAATCTCTGGAATGTGAACCACTGTGAGATCCAGGTTTTGCTCCACTACCCAGTACCAGACTCTCATGGCCTCCCTGCATAGGGGACATGAGTGAGTGTCCCCTTACTTGTTGATGTAGAAGACTACTGGAATGTTGTCGGACTGGACCAGAAGAGGACATGGTAGGAGAACTGTCATATGCCTGCAAGGCATACAGGGTGGCCCTCATCTCCAAAACACTGATATGGAGATTGCGTTCCACAGAGGTCCGAGTTTCCCTTGTTTGGTGGGTTCCTAAGTGTGCTCCCCAACCTACACCGGAGGCACTGGTCATCAGGACTTATGAAATGGGCATCATAAAATAGGAGCTCCGATTGGTTACTAGGGATATGATATTCAGTCTGATGCACAGGAAAAAGGCCCAACACTGGGCAGTGGGCATTGATATAGGTGATGCTGCTCACTCAGAACCTTAACAAAAAAAAAGCAGCCATCTTGTTTGTGCCGTAAGTGGTGCCAGCCGAACTGTAACAAATACCTCTGACCTCCTGTTCAGATTACCCCAGTGTTTCAATATAGTATGAAATGAACTGCACACACACTCGTTCCTCGGGGGGGGGGAGACGGAACAGCTGCAATCTGTACACCAGCCCGCCTGCTCCTCTCAATTCTCTTCGAGCCCGCCTGCTCACTGTTGAAATTCTCATTTGTAAAATACAGCCGTGATGCGTCTCCCGACCTGCTTACTCGTTCATCTGTTTTTTTTTTTTAAAACAGAACCGCGATCTCTCTACCTGCCCACTCATTCTATCTCTGTATCTGCCCGCTTCTGTGTGTGTCTCTCTCTCTCTCTCCACCAGCTTGCCTGCTCTTGAAGTTTGAACTTTTAATTACTAAAAAAAAAAAAAAAAAACAGACGCATTTTACTTTTTTTTCTCTTACTTGTCTCCACACAACATGTGTGGGGGGGGGGTGAATACTGCCATGACAACCAGACCTAAAGTACAGAAGCCTTTCTAGGACAAAATTCCTTATGCAAAAAAAAACACAGGACACTTAGGCGGAGGAATTATTTTATTAAAAATGACACAAACATACATTTTTTTCTACTTTAAATTGGAAATTTAACCTACCAAATGCAGTTGCACTAAAGATGGCCATTTCTATTCACATAGCCACTCCAGGGTTAAGGGCACTTTACACATGCTAGAGGCTGGACGACTGCCAGTGGCCTCGTGCTCCACGCCTCCTAGCCATGTGTTAAAGTGTCTAATGCACACCCTGTCGTGGCTTATTGCTTACTTGGTGAGAGACTAGGAATTCAAAAGGGAACCCCAGTTACTAGCCAGGAAGAGGGGAGCCACCACTCCACAGCCTGGTGCACAGCCTTGAAGATCCTGACCTGCTGGTCGAGATTATCAGAGTGTTGATCCCACCGAACCCAGAGGTTCCACTGAAGTACGTAAGCAATAAGACACGATGGGGTGTGCATTAGACAGATCTAATGCATGGCTAGGGGAACGTGGTGAGGCACGAGGCCACAGGCCAAGTGCGTCCAGTCCCCTAGCCGTGCATTAGAGCTGTCTAATGCACATACCCGGAGTGGCTTACTGCACTTATAAAATGGACCTGTGTATTATAAATGGGGTTTCTAGTTTTAGCTGTGCATTAGACACATCTAATGCACAGCTAACAACCAATCAGATTGCTTGAAATCCTTTGCCCATTTTATAAATGTGAGTACTTCAGTGGAACCTCTGGGTTCGGTGGGACCAACGCTCTGATAATCTTGACCAGCCATGCATTAGATCTGTCTAATGCACACCCCATCGTGTCTTATTGCTTACATGTAGACAGGCTAAAGGAACTGCAACAATCGCTGCCGCCATGTGACCCAACAGCTGCAGCACTACTGGCTGGGACCAAATTCTCTGAGATGACTCTCCCAGTCAGCACCCTTAACCAGTCTGCCCTGTTTTTGGGGGGGAAGAAAGGCTCTTCCCTGACAGTGTCCAAGACCACCTCTATGTATTGGCCATGGGGATGATTTGGGAGGTTCAGGGTAACCCCCAACTTTTGGAAGAGGCTGAAAGTCTCTTGTAAGAAGCGGCTCAGCTATTCTTCTGTATGAGCCATCAAAAGCCAATCGTCAAGGCGGGGTAAACATAGTGCCCCTGCCCCGAGAGCCGCTGCCACTACTGCCAGGCACTTGGTAAACACCCGTGGTGCTAAAGAGGCCTAACGGCAGCGTCCTGAACTGACAGTGCTCTCCCTAGAAGGAAAAGTGGAAGTACTTCCTGTAGAACGGCAGAATCTTTATATGCATGTAGGCGTCCTGCATATCCAGGGAGCAGAGCCAGTCCCCTTGGTGAAGCATCGGCAGCAATCCCTGCAGGGTCACCATCCTGAATCTTTTGTATTCGATGAAGTTGTTTAGGTGACTGAGGTCCAGGATAGGACTCAAGTCCCCAGTCTTTTTTGGGATGAGGAAGAAGTGGGAGTAAAATCCCCTTCCCCTCTGTGAAGGTGGCACTAGCTGGATTGCTTTCTTCTCCAGAAGGGTCTGGGTTTCTGCCCTGATGAGGGCCGCATGGGATGGGAAGCAATGCGAAGGAACAGGAGGGGTTGTCCGATGGAACCTGAGTAAACTCCAAGGCGTAGCTTCTTTCTATGATCTGAAGCACCCACTGATCCATGGTGATATTGGACCAGCCGTTGTGGTAAAGAGAGAATCTCCCACCGACTGCCTCCTCTTGCACTTCCACTGGAGGAAGAGGGGCAGGCAAGGAGTTATGCTGAGGCTGATGGAGTGGGCAAGGAAGTCCTGGCACTCGACGTCTTTGGGGCCTTGCGTTCCAGAGGACAGAGGGGTACCTTTCCTTCTGTAACCCCCTCTCTGTTGCTGGCGTCATCCTTGCTGACCTTGCTGCCTATAAAAGGAATGACATCTAGGAGTTGTTGGTTCTGATTTATACATTTTATGGACATCAGACACAGCCTTGCTAGAGTCCTGCAGACCAGAAATAAGTTTCTCTGTTTCTTGACCGAATAATATCGGTCCTTGGAAAGGGGCATCCAGGATTACATCCTGCAAATCCTGCCTGAAGCTTAAGACCCGCAGCCAGGCATGGCGTCTCAGGCATACCCCTGTGGTGGCTGCCCTTGCCGCAGTGTCTGACGAATTATATGAGCACCTCAAGACATGTTTTCCAACATTTGCACCGGACTGCAGAACCGCAATTAGCTTAGACTTATTGGTGGAGTCAGGTTGTGCACGAGCCAGGTCCAGGGCTTTATTCCACAGTGACTTCTGATACATCACCATGTGAGCTAGGAAGTTAAGCGACCTGACTGTACAGGTGGCCGAAAAATACACCTTACGGCCCAGCTGGTCCAACATTTTGGGCTCTTTGTCCGGAGGCTGGGATTTCATAAGCCTTGGCTGTAGGGCTCTCCCATGAGCAGCCGTCAGCACCATTGAGTCTGCCTTCGGCTGCTCACTTAAATGTGGCTCTCCCCTTGGGGTCCTGTACAGAAGATCCGCCTTTTTGGGGATTGCCGAAGTTGTGGAGGGGTGCCTCCAAGTGACTCTTGTAACATCTTGGAAGGGCTCCACTAACGGTGGAACCAGCAACGGCTTAGGGTCACTTGCCCCCAAGAATTTTGCCAAATGGTGACATTCAGGGTCCAACTCCTCCATTTCCCACTGATTTAAAAACTGGATGAGTCTCATCACATCCAAGAATGACGGATCATCCAGAGCGGATTCTGGAGAGTCCTTTCTGGGATCTAGTGAGGGGAGAGAAAGGTCCTTTGAGGAATTATACGAGGAGTCGTCCTCAGAGGATACTTCAGAAGAGGAATCTGGGCACATCCTGGAGGAGGATCCTGACGGGTGGCGACCGCGCCATCTAGGGATTGGAGACCCTTGTCCTTTGTACCCTGACGTTGGGCAAGCCGAAATCTGAGGAGGTAGGGGAGAGGGTTTCTGTGAAAGGGCCGGAGCCAGGACCCTGGCGGGGATCGGGGCCAGCATCCAGGGTAAAAGGTCCCCTTTCATGGTATTCCACCAACTATTAAATAATGCCCCAGCCTCAGCTAGGGGAATGACAGAGCCTGGCTGAGGAACTGACAACAAGGAGGGGGCGTTGGGGCCCCTGGCATTGGCCTTACTGGGATGACCCCCTCTAGCGGTGGGGTGTGCAGGTCCACTGTATCAGGCGTTAGTGGAGCAACATCCTCTGGCACTGGGAGCCCTGATGCCTGGTCGTCAGGCTCCTGAGGTGTAGGTGAGGGCAGTGGAGCTGGAGCTCTGTCTCTGAGGTCCTTGCAGGCAGGCGACCAGTCACCTGCTGCGTGGCCTGTCGCCAGGTCATCTTTCAGATGTGGGGTTAACAGGCGTCGGCTTTGTAGGTGGTGTCTGGTCCAGCTCTGTGTTGGAGCAGGAGGGCGTAGAAGCCTGTTGTCTCTCCGAAGTCTCAGCTGACATCTTCGGAGGAGGCAAACTATGCTTCCTGTGGTGTTTGTGCTCCTGGAGCCTGCTGGTGTCGTCCGACCCCTTAGGCATGTTGGACGACCCCGAGGCTAAGGCCTTGCGGACAGGTTCGAACTTGTTGTCCGACAAGGAAGACGCCTGTCCTACTGACTTGCACTCTAAAGCGCAAGCTTGAGGGGTCAGATAGCCAGGGACACTGGTGCTTCAGACAGCCCGATCCCAGAGGCCTTCCCACCAAGCGACTGGGAAGAGGTGGGAGGCTTCGGGGGGGGGGTACCCCGGGAAGAGCTAGAGAAACTGGAGGAGCTGAACCCAACCTGGCATCTGAGGTTGAGGCCTTAGCAGACTCATACGTGGATCTAGGATGCAATTCTGACCTAGCTCTGTCCTTGTCCCTGTGATGGTGTTTACCGCTCTATTTGTTCTCTCTGGAGGAGGAATCCCTGGTGGAAGAGGAAGACAAGCTATGCCCAGAGCGGGATTTTTGCATGGTGGCCACTTGTTAGAGGAGGAACATCTTGAGAATCTTCAAGCGGCGGATTCTGATCCTCCTATTGAATTTCTGGCAGTGTGGGCAGTCGTCCGAGTTGTGGTCCGGGCCAAAGCAGATAACGCAGGTCGAGTGGCCGTCCCAGGCTGGGATCTGCTTACCGCACACGCAATTTGATTTCCGTTGCTCAGATGAGGAGGAAGACTGAGAAAACATGCACAGGATAATGATTCAATGTCGGTAATCTCGACGAAAATAACTGTGCAAAGCATGAAAAATGCCAGTCGACTGGAGCAAGAGGCGTCCGTGGAGTAGAATTGCATGGGTAAATGGTGGGAAAAGAACTGAGGTGGTGCTGGGGGAGCACCCCTTCATACCATAAGCGACTTGGGGGCGGCATCTTGGGCGGTCCCCCGCCTTGAACTGCTCGCTAGAAATTTTTCCGTGGAGTCCAAGTGCCTGGCAGCATAGTCCTAATGGTGTTACCTACTGCAAGGGCTCCACCTCGAAGTAAGATCTAGAGTTAACTGAACTCCTAAAAGTAGAGGAATTATCTCACAGCATACAAGACATGTCACAGAAATGTATTTTAAAATTTGGAAAAATAATTCACTACCTCTCTATGGACAGCTAATAGTGTAATAGGCTTATTAAATGACAGAGCGGGACCTCTACAATTGTGTTAACTATTTGCATTTAGTTCTCCAATACCTGGGCCCCATTTATACCTCTTCATAACTTACAGCTTTTATCTTTACTCTTTTCAAATAGATATTAAACTAATATTTAAAATCTACAGTAGTTCTAGTAACATGCGATTACTTCAATTTTTTTTTTTTTTTAGATTTGAGTTTAGAAAAGTTGTAGACCATGAATGTATAGCTTATAAATATAGTTTCAAATGTGTTAGTTAAATACAGTATTTTAACTGAATGGCAATAAAATATTTATTGCAAAAAAGTTGTAGCTGTTGCTTGGATACATCCCTATTAAATGTTCTTATAGAGAATGTTATGGAGAAACCTTATCCCAATATTCTTTCGGAACTTTCTCCACGAATCAGCATGAAGGAGGACTGTAGGGAATGTTGGTACCTTATGGAATAGCCTAGGTAAGCTGACTGTCCAAAGGCAAATAAATATGTGGAACACAACCTCTACAATGTGGTTAAACACGGTTTCATCCTGGATGACATCTCAAGATTCCAAAAATGGTGTGGCAGTGTAGTATCAAAATAGGGCAGATTTAGTTAGAATATCTCTAAACTGCTGACAGCCACAGGCAAGCCTAATACCTCAATTATTTATTTATTATTAATTTGCTGGTAACTGCTTAAGGACCAAGGTCTGTGAGCACTGCAGAGGTTAACTGACTTGTTCTGGGCCGCAAAGCACGCAGGCAGAGGTTGTGGGAATTAACCCAGGTCTGCTGGATGTACTAAGGTAATTCACAGCTCATTACTCTAACCCGGGGGTTCTCAAATAGTGAGGCCAGCCTCCCTGGGGAGGCCCTAACCTGTTCCAGGGGAGGCTCAAGCAAGTCTGAAAGAGTATTGTATTTAAATTTTGAGTTTTATATACATTTGTGTGAAGAGATGAAGCAAACTGAAAGAGGATAATAGTAGGTGAATTTTATGTATTTATTTACTAATAGGTGACAAGGGAAGGTGAATGAGCCAAGGCTCATTTCAGGTGTACCTGGGGAAGAGTAGGGAGTGAATACATTTCAAAAGGTAACTGCAAAACAATCAAGAAATACACAATGAACAATAGTACAAACAAATATGAATAAACTAATAATGAGTTGCGGTAATCGATCAATTTGTAGACTGATGGCAGAACAGCCCAAATACAAGGGTTAAGCATAGAAGTGCTAAGAGCAATAACAGGAAAGAGCAAAGTAATCCCTGAGAAGTTGCTTATGAGCAGGGACGGAGGGGGAGAGGTAAAGTAAGTAGGAAGATTATTTCATAGAGAGAGGAAACAGAAAAAGTAGTCTGACCCATGAAGGTACTGCAACAAGGGGTAACAATGGTTCAAGAATGAAAATAGCAGAGGAAGTAGGCTGGCCGGGGTGGAGTTACAATAAGCTGAATAATAACATTTGTTATTTTATTTATTTGTTATTCAGATAACACCCTTGAGCACAGGCACTCTTTTTCAAAGGTTCCACATCAGTATAAGACAAAGAACTGAATGTGAGGCAAGTACTCAGAGGGATTTCAATTTATTCATGGTGTACTGTGCAAAGTACAGTATGTTATTTTTCTTTGGGGAGGCCCAAGATTATTTTAGTTTTTCGGGGAGGCTCAAAATCTTTTCCATGCATTTGGGGAGGCTCACTGTGACAAAGTCTGAGAACTATTGCTCTAACCTCTAGGCTATGCTGCTCCTAAACAGCTTTTTATGGGCTTTCAAACTATGAGGGACATGGTTTATGAATGTTTATTTATTACAGTCTTGGAATTTGACATACCTTTGAGTCAGACTCATTTACAAAGGTTCCATGTTCAAAAGAAATCATAACAACTAAATATGACAATGTAACAAAAACGTGACACGGATAGAACAAAAAAGACACCACCACAAACAATCAGAGCAGTCATTATATCAGACGTTGTCAAAGTTGGCAAACAAGAACCAAAAATAGATACCAGGGTAAAAGCCAAGACAAAATACAATAATGTATCAGTATGTGATAATAGGCAGTCAAGAATAACTTTGTCGAAGTCAATAGGTTAACATGGGTCAGCCACGACAAAAAGGAGCAGTGAAAAAAGGGGAAAGAGCGAGATGGGGAAATAGGTGGAAATCAGGGTTCAGGAGCTACAGAGTGAGGTGAAGTAGAGAGGAAACATGTCAAGAGAAAGGTACCTATGGGTGGTGCTGGGGGAGTGGCAGCTGTCTAGCCAGGAAATTAGGGGATACGTGAGGATGAAGTAGCATAAGTCAGGCAGTCGCAGCAGTTGAGAGAAAGAAGGTACTGTCTGAGGTTGCGTTTAAACTGCTCTAACTTGGATGGAGTTTGTACAATAAGAGGGAGATCAGATAGCCAAGGTGGGAGCTCTGTAGAGAGAGGCCTGCTGCGCTCAATTAGTTCGACAGAATGGGGCCCAATAGGTAGGTCTAGTTGCGCTTCTCGTCCCTCGAGGACTGGTCACTGGAGTAAGGACGTGCGTTGTTGGAGGGGTTAGACCCAGACAGATCTTACCTAGCAGGCAGGTCTGGTACATGATCTGCCACTAAGATTCAGCCAGCAGGTTTGGGTATAGAGATCACAGGTGTGGGTGTACCTGTGAGCCCCCAGAAACAGGCCTTACTGAGGGCAACCTTAATATGTTTAAGTGAAATATCAGTAGCTGCTCCATAAATGACTAGCCCGTAGTCTACAAGAGAAAGGACAGAGCTGTTGACAGCAAGACAGAGTGCATCAGGGGTAATGCTGTGATGGTGTCTGTAGAGGAGCACTATTCGAGTATTAACAGCTTTAGAAATCATGTTTATATAGTGATTAAAGGATAAGGTGCTGTCAAGTGTAATGCCTAGGTACCTGAAGTTGTGTACTTGCTCCAGAGGATCACGACAGTTATTAAGAATGGTGAGTTGAGCTGACTTATGCTTGTTGTGAGAATTTGCAAACAACATCACCTTGGTCTTTTTATAGTTCAGGAGTAACTTGTGTTCTGTAAGCCAGGATTCGACCAGGGAAAAGCTGTGCTGCAACTCTTTAGTAAGGAGAGAGGGGTCTGGCTGTCTCGTGAATAAGACAGCGTCATCCACATAGAGGAAGAGTTGACTGGGGGATGGAATTGAGAAGAGACTAAAAAGGCGGGGGCCAAGAATAGAACCTTGTGGTACATCGGAGAGCACAGAACGGGAGGTGGAGAGGTTACTCCTAATTTTCACCCATTGCGTTCTGCCAGCAAGGTAGTTCTGAAACCAGAAGGTAACTGCATGTGAAAGACCAAGGATGGGGAGAGACTCAATAAGTAGGGAATGGTTAACCATGTCAAATGCTTTAGTTAGGTCAATGTAGATGGACCCAGCTAGGTGGCCACGTTTGAGTGCTCTGTGAATAAATATAATATACAGTATTCAAGAAGTACAGTATTGGTGCTATGATTTTTCTAAACCTGTGTTGCTGCAGACATTGAGCATTGTATTTGGACAGGTAATCAGAGAGCTGATCAAAAATGATACGTTCAAGTGCTTTGGTGGGGGGAAGAGTACAGAGATGGGACGGTAGTTAGAGTGCAAGGTCTTGTCTCCACTCTTGTAGATGGGGTAACTATGGCTGCCTTCCACAAGAGAGGGAACTGACCTAGGCAGAGGGACAGATTGAAAAATCATGGTGAAGGGTTGCAGTACGTCTAGAGCAAGGTGGAGAAGTTTTAGATCAAGGGAATCACTGCTGTTATCTTAAGGACTTAAGGTACTTTTTTGTCTCTTTGGCCGAGACTGTCCTACAGTAGAAGGGGGTGTGGGGGGGGGAGTTGGGAGTGGTCACGACTCTAGGGGAGCCATTAGGGGTTCCAGGTGTAGAGGGGGCATTAGGGAAGAAGTCAGGGAGAAGGACTCCACTCAGGTCTGAGAAGGTATTATTAAAGATGTCGGCAATTTGTGTGGAAACCCCGTTGATGTTGATAAGTGAGGGTGGAGTTTTGTTGGGCTTGCCAGTCAGTTCCTTGATGTTCTCCCAAAAATTCCTACTGTTGCCCCATGTGGCAGCAAACAGTTTTGCAATAATCAGATTTAGCAAGGTGAACTGCACAAGTGCAGCTGTTCCTCGCCACCTTGTACCTCTCCCAGTCAAAGAGGTTCCCAGTGACATGGGCTTTATGCCAGAGATGATCTCGAGGAGCCATCTGCCTGTACAATGGCTGTCCAACCCCCTCAAGGCAACATTCCACAGATTTGCCACTATCTGCTTAAAACAGTGCTTCCTAGCTTTCCTCTTTATTCCCCCAACCCACCGAGCTTCAGTTACTGCATTAGTTCTGCTGTACCCCACCAGTTCAAAGAGCCCATGTTGCCCAACCCATGAAGTCCTTTACAAGTTCTGAATACCATAATCATGTGCTGTGCCTTCTCCATCTCCTCAATATCCTTCTGGCAACGTGCAGACCAGAACTAAAAGTAATACTCCCGATGGGGCCTAACTAGGGCCTTCGACTCGAGAAGAATAATCTCCCTAGACCAGCTGACAACACCTTTCCAGATGCAGCTGTGCTTCACATTAGGTTTCTTGATTGCTGCCACACACTGCTTTCCATGCTACGTTAATGGCCATAATGACCATCAGGTGTAATGTTTCTACTCCACCATATGGATGAGTTCCCTGCCGTATAGGGTGTAGATTTAGCTGTGATATTTTACCCCAAAGGTGTACCACATTAGCCGCTGTAGTTGTCTTTGCTTGTGGTGCCCTTCCCCAGAGGCTTAGGGCACCGTTACAGAAATAACACAAAATTCATAAGGTACATAAATACCTTGATTCTACCCAATAAATAAATACAAATAAAATAATAAGATAAATATCTATGAATAATCAGATATAGCTAAATCCCAAATGCTTGTATAAACAAAAAAGTTTTCAGACCCCGTTTAAAGGCCTCTACCGAGGAGGCATCCCTCAGAGTCCTAGGCAACAAATCCCAAAGGACTGGGGCTGCCACCTCAACTGCCTGGTCCCAGGATGATTTTAGTATTGTCCTTGGGACTACCAGAAGACCACCGTGTGGAGCAAACGCCCAGGAGTATGAGGATGCAGGAGCTCTAACAGGTAGCCCTGGCCCAGCCCATGTAGGGCCTTGTAGGCCAACAAACAGACTTTAAAGGAGACATGCCACTTCACTAGCAGCCAGTGCAGTTCGCGCAGCACTGGTTACACATGATAGGACCTAGAAAGGCCTGTCGGTAGCCGGGCTGAAGTGTTATGCAGCAGCTGCAGGTGTCGCAACACACCTCCCTTGACTCCACGCTAAAAAAAACCCAAAAAAAACACTGCACTAGTCGAGCCTCAAAGTCACGAACGCATGTACTAATGTACTAGTGTGGCCAGGTCATCAGGCAGAACAAGGGTCTTAATCTAGCAGATACTCCCAAGATGGTAAAAGCCAATTCGGACCATTGTCGCCACTTGGTTCCACTTAAACCAGTCCATTACTCTGCCTGTTTTCTTTACTGAGAAATCCACACCTGGCGAGCAAAAGGTCCACAGCTTGGATGTCAAAAGAGCCATCTTCTGCTAGATAGAGCATACCAGACAGTCCACAGGCTCCTCCACTCAGTTGTTCCTCACCTATGGGGATGTAGGCAGGGGAAGACCAGCTACCAAGAGAACCATTTCCCACTGGTTGGTCTCTTATATTAGTTTCTGCAATGAAAAAGCTGGTCTCCAACCTTCAGTGGGGCTCAGGGCCCACTCCACCAGGGGCACTGCAGCCTCGCTTGCAGCAGCAAGGGACATTCCCCTACTGGATGTCTGCAAAGTAGCTACCTGGAAATCTGTGCACACCTTTGTGAAACACTACAGTTTGGATGTGCAGACTAGATCTGATGCCAGATTTGGCAGGGCAGTTCTGCATCGCTTCTTTCCTAAGTAGGTTCTCTGCCCACTTCCCACTTGGTCTGCTATGATGCTGAAGGACTCCTGGGGTAAGAATAAAAAATGACTCACCGTGGTAATCTTCTTTCTTCCAAGGGGTCCTTTAGCATCAGTAAGCTCCCACCCTTCCTCCCTGGTTCACCTGTCGAAGAAGGGCTCTTTATCACACCTTTTACCAAATTTGGAGTTTTTCTTATTAATGAGTTTTTAACTCGTGTGCTTGTTGTTTCTATTTCCACTTTTTGTGGACATTGGCATGTTTTTTGAATCCTGTTGATTCTTTTTCAGGATATGTGCCATCGTTTTTCCTTTGAAAAAATTCTGAAGCCTTCAGCAGCTCTTGCAAAGCACATTCCCCTTCATGCTTTCTGATTGGCTATGGCCCTAAGCTCATTTAAATTTCTCTTAAAGGCACACCTCTGGGGCAGTTGCATCTAGCCAGCTAACTGCTAAACTTACTGATGCTAAAGGACTCCTGGGGTAAGAACATTAAATTTCCCCAATATCAAACTTAAACCTCTAAAGCAAAGCCTAAGATATCTAGAGGTTGGGATCAATGGACAGTAATGGACTTTTCTGCATGCTCTCATGGGCCTCATGATTTGTCCATAAAAGCTCTGGACCTCAGACTATGCACTTCTTCTGGGCACCAGCTAAGGGCACTTGCTTTTCACAGGCCTGACAAGGCTTGAAATCTCAGAGGTATTCCTTTTAGGAGAAGCCATGGAAGGAACTGCCAAACAAAATACTTTTTCTAAACAAAATTTAACAAAAAAGGGAAATGGAATGGTGCTGACAGCTGAAAAAAATGGAGCTGGGATGGTAACTGTAAAATTTGAATTTTCTAAGTGTTTACCTGAATAATTGTGTTTACGATTATTGTATTGTCAAGTTTCCTAAAATTATATTTAGTGAACCAATTAATGCATTCCCAGGACTAGCACACATTTTCGGATTCCAATTCAGGAAAATAAATAGCGCTGCTATATGAAATTAAAACTGGACTAGTGGAAATTTGGTTGAAATTACTGATTTTGCAAAAATTGCCAATAAGAAAATAGTGGAATTTTGCTGTTTTGGCACCCCCAATTTTAAATTCCTTTGCCAAATTTGGTTGGATCATAACATGATGCATTTGCATCCCAATGTTCAGGTCCTCGGCCCCAAAGATGGCCAACTTATCACTGGCCAAAAATTCCAGTTTTACAAAGTGCTATGAAGGAATTTCATTAAAATAGTCAAAGTTAGCAAAAATGTCACTAAATCAATATCTGCTAATTTCGCCCAGTCCTTGTTCCCAGTAGAAATTTTCAATCATGACAGACATGCAGGTTTTCACGTAAAGGTGACTTCTGAAACCAGAAATGTGACCTATGGAGATGCCTCTTGACACATGGAAAGTTAATGTGGAGTGCACAGAAATAAGACATGAAAAACATGGAGAGGTTTACTATGAAACAAACATCTGAAAGAGAGATTCTATTCGGCTTACTTGATCCTGGTGATCAAAAAATGTGTGTACACATGATCTTGATCCTGTGTCCCAAACTTTGACACTTTTGTCTGATGAGCTGAGGAAGAAATTGAACAATAAATGCATTTTTTTAGAAAACAAAGGCTTACAGCAATAATGTTTAGGCTGAGATGGCACTTAAAAGTGAAGCCATCAGAAAACTTTAACAAATAAAGTCCTCAGATTGTCAACTAGGAGAACAGTTACACTACATTATCAGGTTGACTGTACCAGCAGGAGGAACATGCAGACAGTTACTACACAATATGTTTCTACATAGGCCAATGTGGCAAGACCACATCTTCTTTCACAATATGATAGCTTACGTTTCATAAATCATAATTTACAATTTATTACTTATAAAAAAGCAAAGCAACAGTAACAAATGGGTACCTTGAAACAAAGTGTGTGTCATCAGGAGAGAAGGCGACATTCAGCACCCAAGCTCCATGTCCACTAAGGGTGCCTGCAAGGCTTGCATGTTGTCTGTAACATTAAAAAATGACCATATTATATTGTTCCATGAAGTTAAATCTACCAGCTTAGTTGTTGGCTGCCAAATACCTAAATGTCATTTGAGATTCAATTTGGAGTATGCGTTACACTCACTAAACTGAGGAGGCAGGTAAGCAAAGAAAAATGGGGGCTGATAGGTTACTCATCTGTAACCGTTCTAGGAACGGTATACAGTTTGCATCTACACTTTGGCAGTTCAACTGGAACAGGCTTTCCATCAGATGCCTTTAAGATAAGCTCCTCCCACCACCGGGGTGGTATATCCCCGACTCCGCCACATGACGTCAGATCTTTGCACACTGAAAACAAGGCTCTGTATGCCACCTGTTGGGGAGGCCAGGAGGACTGTGTGGATGTGAACTGTATACCACTCCTAGAACAATGGTTACAGCTGAGCACCCTATCTTTCTAGGGGCATGAATCCACTCCATTACCCACAGTCTGGCAGACTCCTAGCAGTTGTCCAGGAGGAGGGGGCAAAGTGAACACATCTACTTGGTGAATGGAGAATAGACAACTGAGGTCTCAAAAGCATAATCCCAACAGGACTCTAGGTCAATGATGTAGTGGGATATGAAGGTGTGGGCAGACCTCTAGGAAGCAGCCCTGCAGATTTCTTGGACAGATGTCCCTGGAAGCAGTGACTGAGGCAGTAGTATGTCTGATGGAATAAGCCCTAAATCCTACAGAAGGTTCCCTACCAGCAAACCTATAGCAGAGGTCAATGCAAGATGTGATACACCTGCCAACTGTTTGCTTTGCTGCTGGTCTAACAAGTGCAGATTCAGTGTGTGTTACAAACAGCTGTCGAGCCTCACCCCAAACTCCAGCCATGTCCTCCTTATAAAGTGAGGGTGCTCTCCATAGGTCCAGAGTGTGAAGCTTTCAGTCAGCCTCCAAACAGGGAATAATAAAATAGACTGGTAAGTTAATCACCTGGTCAAGGTGAAACTGCAATCCTACCTTCAAGAGGAACTTCGGGTGGAGGCAAAGGATGACCCTGTACTCTTGGAAGACCAGATATGCAGACTCCACCAACAACGCCTGGAGCTCATGGATCCTTCTGGCTGACATTATGGCCACCAAGAACGCAGTCTTCCATGACACATGTGGTATCTTACACTTGTACATATGGTTAAATGGCTTGCTCATGAGCATAACAAGCGCCCGCAGTAGGTCCCATGTGTAGTGGAGGTTCACGCACTGGAGGGGACAGGTGGTCCAAGCCCTTAAAAAAAGTACCCGAGCATCCTCTCCTGGGCCACTGTCTGCTTATCAGCCCACACCCAGTAAGCAAAGATGGCTGCCAAGAGCATCTTAAGGGTTGTTCCTCGCAATCCCAACTGAGAGAAGGCCCATAGGTAGTCCAGGATGCTCGCCAAAGAGCAGATAAGGGGATCAAGCTCCTTGCCCTGGCACCAGAAGGAGAACCTCTTCCACTTAAATGCATGACACCGGTGAGTCGACTTTTTTTGGGAGGCCTCCACAGCGTAGGGCACTTCTTCCAACAGACCCAAGGCCTAGAACTCTTAGCCGCTCAGGAACCAGGCCAAGAGGTGCAGGGATGTCAGTCCTGGTGCAGGACTGTCCACTGTTGTCTGTTCAGCAGATCCAGAAAAGAAGCATCCACCACAGAGGTCTGCTGCTGAGGCTTAAGAGATCCAGGTACCAGAACTGCCCGGGCCAGTATGGAGCTATCAGATCATCTGTGCCTTGTCCTTCCAGGCCTTGACCAACACCTTGTGGATCAAGGGGAAGATGAACTCTAGGCCAGAGGTCAAGGGCCTCATGAAGGCATCCCTCATCAGTGTCCAGAACTGTGGAGGGCAGGCACAAAACAGCCTCAGTCTGGCATTCTCCCAGGAGGTAAATAGGTTCACTAGAAGAGTGTCCCTCAGGGAGAACAGGTGGTTCACCACCTTCTGATTCAGGGACCGCTTGTGCAAAGTCTGTCCCCTGACTAGAGGAGCAAATTCTGTCAGAGCGAGCCGCACTGCATGGAGCTCCAGCAGGGTTATGTGGTGACAGGACTCACTGAGAGACGGAACCCATAGGCTCTGTAGTCTTCCTGGTGTGCTCCCCACCAGAGATGCATCTGTCGTAAGCATAGCAGTTGGCTTTGGGAGGGCAAACAGGATTCCTTCCTCCATATGTTCTTGGACTAGCCAAGAATGGATGACGCTCATATCAACTAGATCACTGTGACTGGCTGGTCCAAGTGGCCTAGGCACTGGGACCACCGATGGCCCAGCTCCCACTGCAGGTGACAACTCTGCCAGCGGGTCCAACAAACCACACTGGTACACGATGCCATGTACTCCAGCAGCCGCAGGAAATCCTGGGCAGCGTGCAAGAGCCCAACCTGAAAGATTAGGCCAAGAAGTCAGATCCAGTGCCCAGTCTGCAGAAAGGCAGGTTTTTGACCACAGGGAGTCTAGTTCTCCCCCGAGGAACATGATCACCAGAGAGGGGACCAGTTCTGAGTTTTTCAAGTTGACCAACAGGTCCGTCATGACAGGTCTGGATGGCAAGAACTCTGGACCTCTCAACGGTGTCTTTGCCTTGCCCCTCTAACAGCCATTCACTCAGGTAGGAATACACCCTGATGCCCTTACACTAGTGGAAAGCTGACACTACTGCCATGCACTTGGTGAAGACCCTAGGCACAGACAAGAGACCAAGGGGCATTACCTGGAACTGGTACGACACCCTTCCCCTTCAGCATGGAACAGGAAGTACTGGTGGTAGGAAGGACAGACTGGTATATTGAAGAATGCATCCTGGAGGTCCAGGGAGCAGAACCACATGCTATGCTCCAGAGAAGGAATGATCGGATTCAGAGTGACCATCTGGAACTTGAGGTTCTACATGAACTGGTTTACATCGAGCACATCCAGTACATGGCACAAGCCCCCTCCCCCCCAATCCATTCCAGAACCAGGAAGTACCTGGACACGTAACCCTGGCTGGCTAGGGCATCCAGGACACGAGCTATGGCTCCTTTCCCGAGGAGCAAAGCAATGTCCTCCTGAAGGGCAGATGGTATGTCCTGTAAGTCCTTGGACTCCCAGGAAATGTGGAGCCTCTAACACCCACTTGTCTGTTGTGACTGTGGACTAAAGTGGCAAGAAGTGGCTTAGCTGACTCCCGAATGGGAATACAGACAGGGACAGAATGGGTGGGTGGTTGACACCCCAACCCCTCACTGTACAGCTTTTGTAGGGGCGCCAGCCGCTGCAGCCACAGGGACACCACCACCCCCCCCCCACCTTGCTTGAGGCACTGGCCACTGAACTTGGGTTTTGGATGCTAGGCCTGGTATTGTCCCTGCTTGGGCTGCTGCCGAGTAGGCTTTGGCTGAAAGGACCGGTACTGGAAGGTCTTTTTTCTTATGCTGTTATTTCTGGTCATTTTGAGACATAGCCAAAGAGTCAAGGTGGTGCTGGACTTCTCTATGCACTTCAGATGTCCTTCCACCCCAGAGCCAAAGAAGTCAGTGCCCAAGAAAAGGACACTGGCTATCTTGTGTTGGGTGTCTGCCATGAAGGCGGTCAGGCGTATTCAGGCCACGCGACTCATGGAGACAGCTGTTGCCACAGCACTTGCACAAGAATCACCCATGTCCAAGGCCATCAGGAGATGGTGCTTAGCCAGTGACTGACCTTGGTTCCAGATCAACATCACAGGGCAACTGCTGGACAGCAGGGAGGCATGGGAAGATCTCATCAAGGACTTCAAACAGGAAGTTTCTGAAGTTGGCCATCATGACAGAGTAACTCACCTAAAGGAGACCCAAGAATGCCACAGTGTACACCTTTTTTGTGGCGTGGTCAGTCATTTTGGACTCCTTGTCCAGAGGCTTGTCCATGTCCCCTTGGACCCTGGGTCTGTGGAAGGCAGAGTCAGACACCACTCCTTTCGCCAAAGGGTGGTCTGAGAACCCTGAGTGGGACCTGGTAGGGACTGCATACTTGCAACCATACGGGTGGAGGGTGCCAGGCAAGATGCTGGATACTGCCAAAGCTCCAGGGCCTGTCCCAATATGGCCTCAACCATGGGAAAAGCAGTCCCTGAGAAGTCATCCTTATCTAAGATGTCTGTGAAGGAGTACTTGGCCCTTTTTTGGACAGGTTCCAGAGAACGTTCATGGACTCCGAAATGAGCTGGAGAATAGCTCCAAATGACAACAGCCCACGGTCAGTGAACAGCTTCTTGACTGAACCCAGGTTGAAGATACGAGTCCTAGAGGATACCATGAATGACCAATCCGAGTCATCCGAGAATTCCTCGAAAACAGCCCATGACCATTTTTCATTGTGGACCAGCCAAGAATCCTCGGATAGGGTGACCTCCACAGACAACTGGCCTGGCAAGCCGCTGGTTGACCGGGCCTCCTTGATCAGAGCATCCACCTTCAACTGTGGTGGTGGCAGCAGCTCCACTCTCAGGGTGTGGAGAAGCAGTTGTGGGGAACATATGTGAAGCATGGACCGACAAGAGCATAACTAGCAGCTGCCAGGTGACTGAAGGTCCAGAGGGTAATGCCCTATCCCACCCTGTGAGGGATCACTTTTGCCAAAGGAGTGCCTCGTAGTACTGGCGCATCTTCCTTCAGTGCTTCTCCCCACCCAAAGATGAGGTTGTTGAGAAGCGCCAATGGCAATGCCTCCCAGTCAAGCAAGATCAAGAACAGGACCACCTGGATCTGAATCTCGACCTGGTCCTCGACCTTCGACCTGATTGTCGACGTCAAGGAGAGCTCTCTGGTGAGTCTGGGTAAATCTCATGCCTCGCTACGTTAAGTAAAAGAGGCACTGGAGGCTCAACTGCTGATGGAAGCTACTCCCGAGGTGACCTGGTCGGGGACACCAACTGACCCACGTCCTCTGGAATGAGGACTGGGAGAACCAGAGTCTGGGAGATCGAGTCCTCTATCTCATCTGAAAGACTTGAGGAAAATCTCCACAGCCTGCTTGACCGAAGTCTAGGCTGGCAAGCCCGACATGGGAACAGATGAGCTCTCGACCAAGGGAATTTCAACCAAAGTCGAACAGTTGAAGCCAGGGATTCCACCCCCCCACACCAAGGTCTGGTGGGCCTTCCTCGAAAAGACCCTCCTATGCTGGACTCAGCCAGAAGAAGCACAGAGACCAAGGAGGTGCCCACCACAGCGGATGCCGCTTCCTCCTTGAAGGCTGTGAGCTGAGCAGTGGAACCAGCAGCAGCTGAGACCTGCTTGCAGCCTTTGTGCTGGGTCTTTGGATCCTGTTCTGAAGGCCGGCAGAGGGTGAGCCAGTGCTTCTGATCCTCAAGAGATTCCGGGAGCAAAGAGAAGTACAGTCCACACACACCCATGTCATGCTGCCTGTCCAGGCAATACAGGCATGTTTTGTGTGGGTCAGTGATTGACATTTTTAGTCAGCAGTGAATGTGAAACTTAAAAGCCCGGCCTGCTATGCTTCATAGATCCTGAATAAGAGGAGTTGAAACTCAAGAAATTTAAGTCAATAAAGAACTTCAAAACTTCTAAAGTAACCATCACCAATGGCGCACTTACCCAAAGCAATAGCTGCTAAGGAGGTGACCTGTTCTTCCAGCGGAAAGAAAGATCTGGCATCATGGGACAGAGTCGTGGGATATACCACACGGGTGGTGGGAGGAGCTTAGCTTAAAGACATCTGATGGAAAGTCTGCTCCAGTGAAACTGCCGGAGTGTGGATAGTGAACTATGTCCACGGCCCTAGAAGAAATAACTTACCATAGTAATGTTTCTTTTCAGTGATACATCACTGATTTACAACAAGCATTATCCTTCCACCTGAGAGTGATGCTCTCAGATATGGAACTTTTTGACAATTACAGAACTTGGAATACAAGCTGTCATGCAACCACTGGCTCTCTAATGTCAGATTTGTTTCTAAAGCTAGGGGAGCTGTGACCACTAAAACAAGCTAACCAGCTACCAAAACTTTCTGACAACCTGTAACAGAATTTAAACAAAACAAACAAAAAAAAAAAACACTTAATTTTATGATAGACAACATGAAGAAAATATTTAACTGACAATATTTTACAACTGCTAGGGTACTGAGATGAGGCAGGACATCATCAAGCACTCCCAGCAGGGAGTGATCAAAGTAGGCCATCATCATGGTATACCTCACCTGACGAAGACCTAGTGAGGAGGACACGCAGACCTTCTTGGCCACACAGTCAAGCTTTTTCAACTCCTTCCCTGAGGGCTTGTCCACATCCCCATGGTTTCCAAACTTCAGGAAAGCAGAATCCGTGACCAGGCCCTTGGCTGAAGGTTGGTCAGAGAACCTGGTAAAAAAAAAAAAGAGCCAGAAGGAAGCGCATACTTGCAGACAATATGGGCAAAAGGTGCTAGGCAGGGCGATGGATGCTGCCAAAACACCAGGGGCAGTCCCAAAATGGCCTTAACCATGGGAGAGACAACACCCAGGGATTCAACCCTATCAAGGATGTCTGTGAAATGGCAGCTGTTTTCTGAACGGCTTCAGAGGGACAGACATGGACTCCAAGATTAGCCAAAGCAGGGCCCCAAATGACACTGGACCATGGTTGGTAGTCAACTCCTTGACTGACATGCGGTCAAAGGTATGCATCCGTGCGTAGTGCATGGATGAGCCATTAGAGGACTCCTCAGAAACGGCCTTCGACTGTTTGCCGCTGTGACCCACCCTTGAGTCGTCCGAATAGGTGCTTTCCACCGACAGCTGGGCTGGCAAGCTGGCTGCAGCATGGGAGCCCTTGGTCGTAGCTACCAGCAAAGGCTGCAGTGGAGGTGGCTCCACCTGCAATGGTGGGGAGACAGGTGTCAAGGACAACTGTCAGGGAAGGACCGCCATAGGCTTGAATGGTGCCTGCCAGTTGAACAGAGGGATCTGGGGTAGAGCCCTACCCTGCTTGCCAAAGCTCACTGCTGCCAATGGAGTTCCTCATAGCACAGCCTTATGCAACGGCAGAGCTTCTCATCATACAAGGATGAGAAGGTCAAGGAACGGTGATGGCAATGCCTCTCAGTTGAGCAAGAGTGGTGCCTCGACCTAGATCTTGACCTCTGAGCTGACACTGAGGAGATGCCACCTAGGGTGCAGTGTAGATGATGTGTATCAGCTTTGGCTGAATGACCTCTGGCAGGGACATCAACTGGTCCATGTCCCCCGGACATGAGGATCAAGAACACTGGAGTCTCGAGATCGACACCTTGTCAACCTCCTCAGACAACTGGCCAGCGGGGTCGAGAAAAATCTTTACCACCTGATCGGTCGGTGTCAAGGTTCATAAACCCGAGGGGGGCACCGTGGAGGTGGCAACCAGGCCTTTGACCAAAGTTGAGTGCTCAACTCACGTCGAGTGGTCAGGGAAGAGTGTAATCCCCCCCAGTTCAACAACCGGCACTGGCGGCACTTGTGTTTCTTATTGTGGTGTGCAGGGCTCTCCCTGAAGGCCTGAAATCTCCTGTAATTCACCAGTGAAAGAAGCTTCGACCCTGGCCCAAGCTGGGAGCAACGCCAAGGCCAAACAGGTGCCTGCTGCAACAGTGGTGGCCACCTCTTCCATGACTCTGAGCTGGGACATAGACTCTGCCATTACGGATGCCTTCATGTGGACCAGCCATAGTTTCAGGACCCAGTGAGTCAGCTAGCTGAGGAGAAGTCAGACAGTGGGATCCCCCAAGGAACAAGGAGCACTGTCTGGCACAGGCCACAGCCTTCAACTCAATGGTACTGGCTCACTATAGTGTGGACAAAACCATGCATGAAAAATCACGCTGTCTTAAGTGCGTAAGGAGGTACAGCGATGGGTATTAGAGCGATACAAAAATGTCACTACCCCTGTCGCTGTCAAACAAAAGACGGAAGTGGGGAAAAGAGATCTGAGCACTGCTGGTCGAGTGCTCAGTCGAGCCGCTGCCATGGTGGAGGGGCCAAGGCACTCAACCCAGCAGTAGTTGAGGGTGGGAGAACAGGGTTTGAAACCCTGCTTGAGGGAATTTTAATTTTGATTCTTGTCTGTGCGGCCATGACTAAGTGCCGCAGTCAGAATTTTAACTTGCCCCTCTGTCCACACCCCCTCAGAGTTGATTATAATTATTTTGGGGGTGTGGGGGGCAAAGCCCCCCGAAAAAATGAAACAATCCATTGGGTGTGCGGCATTGTCATGCGGTCATCATCATGTACCACCACTGAACTGCTGCATGCTGTTTTCTGTGTGCAGCGTTTCCTTGCACAGTTTCATCCACGACATTATGACCCCATGCCCAACTCAATGGGGTGTGCACATGCAGGCTTCGTTTTCTGACATCGCAAAATGGGGCTGCGTGTGCCGGCATGGAGGCGTGGCTGCAGTTTAGGGAAGTGGCTCCATGTTGTGCTGGAACAAAATTACAAGGGATAAAACTTTTCGATATGGCAGAAATAAAGGAAATGATTTACAGACTTCAACTCTGGGCCAGGTAACTTATATATATGTTGGGGAGTGGCAGATATGAAGTGCAGGAGCTGCTCTTTAAACTAGTGTCTCAAATCAGAAGGCAGCCCTGTCCTGCCAATTCATTCCTTGCAGGAACTGAGCCTAGATCATAGCGGCCACTAATGTGCAGTCCCTTGCCTGTCACAATATTTCTTTTAACCCTTTCAAAAGAAAGGAACAACCAACATACCCACAGACAAGAAAACTGAAAACCCTTTAAGCTGCCTTCCTTAAGAGCCTCCCGTGCCTTATGAGGCACATAAAAACATGCCAGCATCTTTTACGAAGGTGACACAGAGCCCAGAGGGTTCAGTGGCCAGAGGAACTACCCCTCTTGTGAACTTTACATGGCTGGTACGAAGCACTCTAATATACCTCCTCCTTACAGGGCTCAAAATAACTTAGGTGCCCCATGGCAGGCACTTTTACCTAAGGACAATTACAGCTCCTTGGTGCCTGCCCAGTAGGGCACCTAAGGTAGCAGACCTTCTGTGTCTTTGTATTTTAGTTTTCCTCCCCACCACAGCCTGCCCTTCAAGTGCCACCTTTTTTTCTCCCCACTGCCTGCCCCCTCTCTGAGTGCCCACAGCTCGCTCCCTCCTTGAGTGCTGCCACCTTCTGTTTCTGCACAGTGTGACAGTTTAAGTGCATGAGCAGTGCACTTACCAACAATGAGTGATGGAGCAAAAGTAGCTGGACCCACAAGGAGCATGGTGGAGATTGTGTGTCACCACATACTTTGTCTCAGTCACCGTTACATGACAGGAGGCAGCAGCTCACAGGCATTATTTATTTATTCATTTTTATTTATGACTTTGTTAAACGGGTAGGTGCACTGATCCCAGGGACCGTTTTCAGGCACAACCCGGGGCACATTAGATCACAACCTCTGGAGAGGCACGGATTGGCTAGTACTGGCAACTGATTCCTCCCCCATAAAGCACTGCTGGCGAATGCTGTTCAGCATGCCAGAACGCATCGGAGATGGGAGTTGGACTGGATGGGACTTGGTGTTACAGCAGCAGGCCAAGAGCACAGATGTAAGCCCTTTTATGGGCTTTAAAAAAAAAAAAAAAAAAAAATAGCCAAAACCCAGCACTTGCAGTACTTTTAAGGGCTGCCTTGCCAACCACCACCAGCATATTGTTAAAAGCTCGTTTGAGGACTTGGGAAAGAAATCTTGTGAAGGAGCAGGGCAGGTGGATCCAAAATAATAAAAAAGTCCTTTTAGGGACTCAGGGGCCATCGACTGTCCTATTAAGAACCAAGGGCATTAAAGGCTTACAGACAGGCACGAGGAAATAAAAAATACAAAAAGTCCTTTTCAGGGATTGGTGGCTACTGAGAGTAACATTAAGGGGGTGGCATGTAAACAATTTTGTGAGCATGTATTTTTACTACTTACATGCCTGAGGGAGGATGTACTTTTTTGTCAGAAATTTCATACCCTGGCTGTTGTACCAGATACCACTGGGTGATTCAGGGGCTGTAGAAAAGTACAGTTACGTAAGAACTTACTGTAACAGTAGATCTTCGAGAGGAGCTCCTGCAGCAGGCAACACTGGTAAAACTAAGCTGCCAGGAGCTAGGACCCCATGGAAAACTTCTAGCTAGCAATATACATCTGGGGACCGCCCCTTGATGTCGGCCCATCCCAGACATCGGCCAGTGGTATAAAAGGGGAAGTCCCCCAGCCCTACCTCAGTTCTCCCGCCAGAGACCCGGCAAGCACAAGTAGACTGAACAGGGTCTGAAGAAAGAAAACAAACACAGGGGTAGGGAGGGAAGGAGGGAAAGCAGCGCCTGCTGCAGGAGCTTCTCTCAAAGATCTACTGTTATGGTAAGTTCTTGCGTAACTGTACTATCTTACTTTGAGGACAGTCCTGTAGCAGGCAACACCGGCAGGACTGAGTCCCAAGCAGTGCCAGGAAACAAACCCTGTCCAACGGGAGGAGGAAGAACAGCAGAAGTAATCCTTCAAGAAAGGAGACCCTGCAGGATGGCAAGGCCTAAGCCTGTCCTGCGTCTGGAAGCAATGTTCAAACTGTAGTGTCTGATGAATGTGTGGATGGAACTCCAAGTGGCAGCTGCACAGATATCTGCTGCTGAGACCTTCTGCAGCAAAGCGAAGGAGGCAGACATCCCTCCCCTCGTGGAATGGCCTTTAACTGGGCCCAGTAAAAGCTTGACATATTTCTGGTAGCAGAAAACAATGCAGTTAGCCAACCATTTGGATAATGTCTGTTTAGGAACAGGAGCACCTACAGTCCTTGGGGGTGAAAGAAACGAATAACTGATCAGACTTTCTGATAGAAAGAGTGCAATTCTGATAATAAAGGAGCACCCTGTGAACATTCAGAGTATGAAGTAAGGCCTCCCCTCGATTTGAGTACTCTGGGTAATATACAGGGAAGTGGATGTCCTGGTTCAGCGTAAATTCGGACCCCACCTTAGGCAAAAACTTAGGACTGGTCCGGAAGCACACTCTGTCCTTATGGAAAACTAAATAAGGATCTTTACACATCAGAGCCTGAAGCTCAGAAATCCTACGAGCAGAAGTAACAGCAACTAAAAATGACGCTTTCCATGACAGAAAGCATAGCTCACAATCTGCGGCTGGTTCAAAGAGGGGCAAAGTAAGTTTTTCTAACATAAATAAAAGGTCCCATGGAGGGACAGGGTCCTGGATGGGAAATTTCAGGTGCAGAATGCCCCGTAAAAAGGTACGAGACAGGTCCAGCCCTCAATAGGTGCATGATACACAGAGATGGCAGACAAATGCTCCTTAATGAGTATCCCAGAACAGAGCCTGACAGGGAAAGGAAGTACTCCAAAACCGAGGTCACTGGACAGGTGAAGGGCTCATGGGAATGGGCAGAGGTCCACAGACAGAATCATTTTCACTTCATAGCGTAGGTAGCTCTGATGGAAGGCTTCCTAGCAGCCACCATGACCTCTGCCACCCTATGGGAGACCCCCAAACAGGTGACCACTAAGTCTGCAGGAGCCATGTGTGCAGATGCAGAGACCTGAGATCTGGATGGACTAAGGTGCCCCGGTCCTGGGAGAGCAAGTGCGAGCTCAGAGGAAGAGGAACTGGAGGCTCCGCTGCCAGTTGCTGGAGCAGAGGAAACCAAATCTGCCTCGGCCAGTAAGGAGCAATGAGGATCATGTCCGCTCCCTCTGCCTGAAGCTTGAAACAAACTCTCTGCAACAGTGGGAAGGGAAGGAAGGTGTAGAGAAACCTGCCGGTCCAGCAGAGGGACAACGCGTCTCGCCACGAAACACCAGGCCCTGGATCGAGCGAGCAGAAATTGGGCAGTTTGGCATTGAGTGGGGATGCAAAAAGGTCCAACTCTGGATGCCCCCACCTGTTGAAGAGGTAGTCTGTGACTGCCTGCAGAAGCTCCCACTCATGAGGCTTGGACCAAGACAGCTGTCAGCCAAGGTGTTTTGGACGACTGGAACATGGACGGCCATCAGTTCTAGACCATGATCTATGGCCCAGTACCAGACTCTCATGGCCTCCCTGCAAAGGGGATATGAGTGGGTGCCCCCGTTTATTGATGCAGAAGACCACAGACATGTCCATTTGAATCAACAGGGGGCCCGGAAGGAGATCCATTTGAAGGTCTGCATGGCACAAAGGATCGCCCTCATCTCCAAGATATTAATTTGGAGATCTTACTCCAGTGGAGACCATGTCCCCCGAGTTTGTTTGTCGGCTCTCAGCCCTGGCCCGAAACATCCGTGGTCAGAGTTCAAGCAGGTGGGTTCTTGTGAAAGGAAACCCCCATGACAAGGTTGGGCAGTTCGAGCCACCATCGGAGCATCTGCCGGACTGCCTCAGACACCAGCACCTGTTGATCCATGTCATCTGAATGCTGGTCCCACTGAACCTGAAGGGTCCACTGAGGTATCCTCACATGAAGGTGCGCCAGAGGGACTGTGGGAATGGCAGCCGCCATGTGGCCCAGAAGTCTGAGGCAAGACCTGGCTGGAGCATGACAAGGCGAGAAGACTAGGCGGACTAAGGACTAGAACCTTTCCGCCCTGTCTTCCAGTAGGAAGGCCTTTCCCTGTTAGGTGTCTAGAACGGCTCCTATGTACTGCAGTCTTTGGCAGGGCCACGGAGAGGACTTTTGAAGGTTCAGTGTGATACCCAAAGTCCTGAAGAGGGCAAAGGTATCTGCCAGAGTCCTTAGCAGCTGGTCCCTTGTGGAAGCTGCCGGCAGCCTGTCATCTAGGTAAGGGAAGACAGTGTTCCTTCCTTCTCGGGGCCGTGGCCACCACTGTTAGGCATTTGGTGAAAATGCAAGGAGCCAAGGACAGCCCAAAGGGGAGGGCTCGGAACTGGTAATGGGTCTCCTGGAAACGGAACTGCAGAAACTGCTTGTGGGGCTAAAAAACCTGAATAAGCAGATATGCGTCTTGCATGTCCAGAGAGCAAAGCTAATCCCTCTGATGTAGGAGAGGGATCAGACCTGGAAGTGTGATCATTTTGAACTGTTTGTACTCTACAAACTTGTTCAGCTGACTTGGGTCCAAAATTGGCTGTAGGTCCCCTGTTTACTTGGGGACTAGGAAAAAGTGTGAGTAATAGCCCTTTCCCCTCTGATCCAGAGTAACGGATTCTATGGCTTGTTTGGACAGCAGAGACTGGATCTCTTCTTGAATCAAACTGAGATGAGAGGAGGGGAAATGAAACGGCACCGGGGGATTGTCTGGTGAGACCTCGAACTCCAGAATGTGTGTCTGTTCGACAAATTGTAGCACCAACTGATCTGATGTAATGCTTCTCCACCCGTCGAGGCAGAGGGAGAAGCGACCCCCTACTGACTCCCCCAGATGCTGTGCTGGAAAGGGCAGTCAGGCTAGCAGTCAGGCAGAGGCACTGGGGAGGCTGGGGGGGGTCTTAGATGTTCTAGGAATGCAGTCTCCTCCTGGCTGAGAGGTAGCCTTCCTCATGAAGGTACCCCTGGGCTGCTGACCTTGATGTTGCTGGCCCTTTGGACGACAAAAAGGTTGACGTCTAGCAGGAGCCAGTTCCGAACTGTACATTCTGTAGACAGACTGGACCACCTCCCAGAATGATCTTCTCGGCAGGTTCCCTGAAAAGCATGGGGCCTTGGAAGGGAGCATCTAGAATTCCTTCCTGGAGGTCTTGACGGAAGCTGGATACTCAAAGCCACGAGTAGCAGTGCAGACAGATACCCATAGCAGCAGCCCTTGCCAAAGTGTCAGTGGTATCGTAGGCGCATCGCAAACTGTGCTTGCCCACATCAGCCCCTGACTGGAGGATATCCAGCAACTCTGAAGTCCGGGGTGACTCGGGCTGAGCCTTGGCCAGTTCTATGGCTTTCCTCCACAGGGTGTTCTGGTACTTCACCATGTGAGCTAAAAAGTTAAGCATGCCAATGCTGCACATAGCCAAGGAACACATTTTGCTGCCCAGCTGATCCAGCCGCTTGGACTCCTTGTCCGGGGGCTGGTAACTAAGGTGTCTGGGTTTCTTGGACCTCCCATGGGCTGCAGTCAACACCATGGAATCGGCCCTGGGAAGCTCTGCCAAAAAGGCTCATTCTTAGGAGCTCTATAGAGCCTGTCAGATTTTTTAGGGATGATGGAGGCCAAAGGGGGGTGCTTCCAGGCCAACATGGTAACATCTTGGTAGGAAGGAAGCAGAGGGGACAGGACAACTAGTTTAGGGTCCTGCAACTCCAAGTGTTCGGCCAATCGGCGCCTTTTGGGGTTCAAGTCCTCCATGTCCCAGCCACTGAGTGCCTGGATGTGCCTCATGACGTCCATAAAACTTGGATCGTCAAGAGGGGACCTAGGCATGTCTTGAGGATGGACTGAAGTGGGGGAAAGACCATCCTCTGAAGACTCAGAATCATAATAGGAGCTTTCACTGTAGCCCTCAGAAGATGAGGACCTGGAAGAGGATCAGTGCTGCTCACGGTGACTGTGTTGGTGTCTAGAGGTGGCTCTAGAGGAAGAATGTCTCTTTCTACCACTGGGTGACCAGGGTTCCTTGGGATCCGGCTGAGGAGAGGGTTCTCTCAAAGGAGACGGCTTCCTAGGCGGCAGAGGAGGAGGGGTAGAAGACACTGGCTGTGGTCCCGTAAGGGGAGTCCTGGACCCAGCAGGCAACAAGTACTTCTTTATGGTGTCCCACCATGAGTCAAAGAGGGCACCCACCTCTGACAAGGGGATCACGAGGGTCCCTGGAGCTTGAGGGGTATGTCCAGACCGGTCCGGCACCGGGTTAGTGGGTGGCGCTGGGTCCAACGGCCTGGAAGGGTCTGGCGATGGGGTAGCCGGTGCCGGGGTGACCAACGTCAGATCAACGGTTGTCTGGCTGCCAGGCATCGGGCCCGTAGGCAGCTGTTTCTCGGGTGCCGGCATCACAGGGGGTTGAAGGACCCACCCGCGAAGACCAAGGATCGGGCAACTCAATGGGAGCCGCTCAGTTCAAATCAGTTGAGACCAGAGTCGGGGTGGTGGACGTTTGCTGTACCCAGACCGGGGTACCGGCCGGCATCAGCTGAGGTTGTAACTGCCTAGGGGAGTGAACGTCTGATCACTTGTCCCATGCCTGGTACCAGGGAGTGCCATCAGACCCTGATGCCCGGTCCAACGGAGCAGACACGGCAGCCAGGGACACTCCACCCGAAGCAGAAGCACTGGCTGAACCTCCTGGCTTAGGCCCATTAGGGTGGATGTAGGAAATAAGGCACAGGGTCGTAAGGGTCGAGGAAGACCCTTACCCCGCAGATCCCCTGTCGGATATCAGCACAAGGGCAGGGGCCTAACCAATGGCAACCCAGATGAAGTGAGGGTGGGAAGGACCTCCCCCAAGTCCAACCTCCTGTGGGAGCAGGAGCTCGAAGTGGTCGCTGCCTGGTGAAGTGACCGAGGACAGGAGCTCAACCGGGACTTCTCCTTGCCCTTATCCTGGTGGTAGTGCCTCCCATGGGACTTCTCCCTAAGGTTGCTCAAGGAGGACATGTCCCTGCAGCTTTTGAAGAGCTAGCTGATGAAGAGTCCATAAAATGTTCGAGCAAAAAGCTCTTCAGGGCTTTCATGCGGTGGATCTTAGTCCTGCAGCTGAAGGTCCAGCAGTGCTGGCAGGCCTTGATGTCATGATTGGACCCTAGGCAAAAAAAGGCAGTCCGAATGGCTGTCAGAGTGAGGGATCTGCTTGCCGCAGGCACACTTGTTCTTCCGCCACTCAGGAGATGAAGAACAAATGGGTAAATGCAAAAAATGGCAGTCGACTGTGAGAAGGCATCCGTGGTGCAGATGTGTGCGGGTCGACGGCCAGAAAAGAACTGAGGTGGAGCTGGGGGACCGCCCCTTTTATACCAATGGCCAATGTCGGGGCTAGGCCGACATCAGGGCGCAGCTCCCATCTGTATATTGCTAGGTAGAATTTTTCTGTGGGGTCCTAGCACCTGGCAGCTTAGTCCTACTGGTGTTGCCTGCTATAGGAGCTCTCCTCGAAGTAAGATCAATGCTTTCCACACAAGCTTGTAATGAATAGATTAAAAAAAAAAAAAAAAAAAGAGCTTTAAAGGATGGGGCAGAAGTCTGGGGACACAGCTGTAATTCCAAAACTGAAGTACCACTCTCTTCCTTCTATAAGTCATTACTAAGAATTCTGGAAGCAAGATATACAAAAAAAAAAAATTACCCAGTAAACACCATTTGCCCATGTAATTCGGGACATGTAGGGCCCCATATTTGAAACTTGTGCTAACACGCAAAGGGCTGTGGCTAGTGCTAACGTGCAAAGGTATACATATTGGAATCCTCGTGCAAGCCTTTATTTATTTAGCTTTTGTTTACTGGGTAGGTGCACTAGCCAGCAAGTGACTATTTTCAGGCACGACCCGGGAGAGTACAATACAGGATATACCAAGGAAGGTTTAACAATACAATTTGAATGGCAGTGCAAAGTACATACATACAGGGAGGCAGTTTCAGCTAGGCTAACATTGAGTCGGCTAGAACTAGGCAAAACGTTTGGATAGAAAGTACAGGAGGTGTTACAAGGGACTGTAGGTACTGATACGAGTCAGAGTCATTTCACCCCAGAAGGGACAGGTATAGGGTAAGGAGATAGGGGAAGGGGGGAGATTGGAGACGGGCTTCAGATAGCTGAAACCACCCAGGTCCGGCGCTAGATTTAGAGGGGAGCAAGTATGGCTCCTAGATATGGCTGGAGGGAGAAGGGGTGGCTGGGCTGTTGGGTACCGGGCGGGCAGGGCGCAAGCGGTCAGGGTCTTGAGGACAGTCAGGTAATCTAGCGGCTTTTGCGGTAGAGCGTAGGAGTAGAAGCCGGGCTTATGGTCTCACAGCTGGGCAAGAGGGTTAAAAGCGGTCGGTAAACTACAAAGCCGTAGAGGTTTTTCAGAAGGGGCAGGCAGCTGGGCTTAAGCTGTTTAAGTCATTTGTGGGAAAAGCGACTAGGGGGGAGATAGCAAGGCACCCAGTAAAGCTGTGTACATGAGGCTGGGCTGGAAAGCGTCATATGCGGGCATACGGTGGCAGGCATTCCATGGCATCTGGGGACAGTTAGGTAAGCGTATGGCTTTAGCGGCTAGGTGTAGGGATACACACCGGGTTCATGGTTTCGAGGTTGGGCAAGAGAGTAAGGAGCAGTCGGGGATACAGACAAAGCGGCGCACTTACGGCATTAGCGGTGGAGGAAGGTACATGCAGCCGGGCTCACGGTTCTGAAGCTGGGCATAGGATCAGAAAGTCTGTCCCTGGCCCGGGACATCCGGAAGCAAAGAGCTAGGAGCAGGAGGGGGGAGGGGGTTTAGGACCTCAGCAGTACCTGCGCCATAGGCGGGCGTATGGCAGTAGGCGTACCATGGCATCTGGAGACTGTCAGGCACACCTACGGCTGTAGCGGCAAAGAGCTGAAATAAGCGCCGGGTTCGTGGTCCCGCAGTTGGGCATGAGAGTAAGGAGCGGTCAGGGATAAACAGACAGGGCGGCTCACTTACGGCTTTAGCGGTTAGAGGAAGGTACATGTTGCCGGGCTCATGGCACCAAGCTGGGCATGGGATCATAAGTCCGTCCCTGCCACGGGACATCTAGAGGCAAAGAACTAGGAGCAGGAGGGGAGGGGTTAGGGAACCGTAGTACCAGTACCCGCCTGGTCAGAGGTAGCCCAGCCAGATTAGATAGATGAGCCTGAGACAAGTAGCAAAAATAACATAACAAAACAGTTATTTGGAGATTACCAACACAAGATAACAATAGCGGCAGTTTACAAAAAGTTTAAAAAAAAAAAAACAGTAAGATCTTCACAACACATTAAAATTGAACTTAACATCTATGATGTTTATAGAGAAGTAGTTTTAGGCAGGGGAGCTTAAGGAGCTGAGGGCAGGAGGAGGTGTGGGAGGAGAGAAATAGGAGGTGTGGGAGGAGAAATAGGAAGGTAGGTAGCCAAGGGGTAGGTAGCTAAGGGAAGAAGTAATAGGGTAGGGTAGGTAAGGCTGTCAGGTAGGGTCAAAGCAGGCATTGGTCAGAGGTGGCTGGTAGTGTCTCAACCCACGCCGGAATGCATGGCGCTAAGATGCTTGCCTGAGATCCAGAGGAGCTGGTTCCACATTTTGGGACAGCGAATTGAAGGATCCAGTCTCTTTGTTGGTATGGCATCCTGGGACTTCCAGGAGGGCTTTATCTGCCGATCTTAGTTCCGTGTATTATAGCAGGATGAAGCAGCTCAGCAGGGGCTGCTGGCTGTCCTAGCCTGAGGACAGAGTCGCTTAGGCAGCTCAGGTAATAGAGCCTGTGGCAGAGGGGAGAGCTACCCAAGGTCTCGTATAGCTGACAGTGATGTTGAAGTCAATAGTCTTCATTACAACTCATACACGTTGTTATAAGTAACGCCCCATTTCTGCAGGGCTGTTTGTAAGCAGTAGTTAGAAAGGGCACAGTAGGTAAGTGGTAGAAGGATTCCCTGGCAATGGGCCATTTAGCTGATGTGGCATATAGCTGGTCTGTATAGGCTGCCCCCAGCTTGCAGTTCACAGTTTTGCAGGTGTTTTGGATGTGTAGGTTTAGGTCCAGAGATTGATCAAGTAAGATACCCAGGTAGCGGAAGGAGGTGACGGTCTGAAGAGTTTCCCATTAAGATCAAGGCTATTCAGTGGAGTGGTGCATGACCGCTTTTGTGCTGTGCCCAGGAGCATGGCATTAGTCTTGCTGGAGTTGAGGATAAGGCGATGGGAGTTGAGCCAGGTCTGTACACTGTTGTAGGCTGTGTAAGTGATCAGTTAACGTGCCCACTGTGAGAGCCAAGGAGATGACCAGGTCGCTCATGAGAAGAGAGGAGCAGACTGGTATGTTATCAGGGAGGTTGTTTTGAAGAGTGTAAAAAGAAGAGGACCCAGAATTAACCTTGAGGAACACCGACGTTGGTTTTGACATTGTTGATAGCAGAGTTGAATGAATAGTCTGGGATCTGTCAGCTAGGGTAGCTCCTGAACCAGTTTAGCACGGGGAGGAGCAGCCTATTTTCTGGAGGGTGGACAGGAGCAGGGTGATCCACAAGGTCAAAAGCCTTGGTGAGATCAATAAAATAGTTCCTGTAAACTGCCTTTGTCCATGTTCGAGAGGATGTCTAAGGAGAACTTGGCAAGGCAGTCGAAAAGCTATGGTTTTTTCTGAACCCATGCTGCATCACTGAGCTGTTTTGTACAATCAAGGTATTCCAGGATCTGATTTGCTACAAGTTTTTCTAAGATTTTGCTTAGTACTGCCAGGATTGCAATTGGCCTGTAGTTGGAGATTTCATTTTTGTTCCCTTTCTTGTGGATTGGGGTAATCCTAGCAGTTTTCCAGAGGTCCGGGACTGTACCACTGGCAAGGGACAGTGTGAAGATTTTAGCCAGCGATTATAAGATAAGATGTGCAGCTAATTTTAGCAAGCGGGGTTCCAGGTGGTCAGAACCAGGACTGGTGTTTTTGACATCTTCTTTAGGAGATTCAGAACCTGAGTGCATGTGATGGCTTTGACGTGGAAAGGCTGAGTTTTGGATCAGTAGTTTGGGAGGAGAAGAGTTACTGGCACACTGTCAGGTGAGGGAGAGACGTAGAGGGTGCCAGTGGTAAAGTACAGGTATAAGATGAGAGGTCAGAGAACATGTTATTGAAAGCATTCGCTATGGTGAGGGGGTTATTACAGGATCCATTAATGACCATCTCTGAGGGGGTAACAGATTGAGGAGAGCCAAGGAAGGTTTTTATGTGGCTCCAGAATTTCCGGGCATCATGGGCTGAGTTGTTTAGTAAGTTCTGGTAGTACATGCTTTTAGCTAGCCTTATGTTTTTTCTGCAGGAGTTTCTATGTTGTCTGTATATTATGTGGTCACTGAGCAAACCAGAGCTTTTGTAGTGCTTCCATAATTTGTCCCTGTGCTTAAGTTGCTGTAGGAGGTTTTGTGGAGCTATCTGGTTTGTTCCCCCGACTCTTTCTTGTGGCTTTCGCATGTTCGCTTTGTACTGAGGTAAACTGCAGTAGGAATACTTTTAGGCATCTTCCACATTAACTGCATGGTAAATTTCTGGCCAGTCTAAGTTTGATATTTCAAGGAGGAAGGCATTTGTGTCCAAGGGCAAAGTTCGTGAAAGTGACCAGCCGGGTGACTGGCCAGAGTGCCACTGACAGAAGATAGGAGAGTGACCGGTAATTGAATCAGCCAGAATCCCCGTGTGTGCCATATGTTCAGGTCAGTTTGTAAGAATCCAGTCAATCAATGTACCAGACTGCGGTGTTTTCAGCCTGGTATTCTCGGTTATTAGCTGGTGAAAGTTAAAGCCTTGTACCAGTGATGCAAGGACATTGTGGGAGGGACCCAGACAATTTAGGTTAATGTCGCCAAGGATAACGGCTTCATTGCTGTTGATGGATTGTAGCGTTAGATTGAGTACTTCCTGGAAACCATCCATTCCCCCAGAGGGCGGGTTGTAGAGGTAGATTATGTGTAGTTTCTTAGTGCCAAGGGACAGGAGCGCATGAATTGATTCACAAGTTGTTGGGGGGTTTTGGGCAGGGACTGTACTGAGGCTGAGGTGAGACTTGTGGTAGATGGCAACGCCTCCACCTCTCTTTGGTCCAGGTCTGTCCTGCCGTATGAATGAATAGCACATGGTATCAGGGTCCTTGGTTTCAGCCAGGTTTCCGATAGGCACAATATGTCAGGATCATAAATTTTAAGCCATGCTTCTAGTTCAGACAGGTGATTCAGTAAGCTGCGGATGTTCATATGGGCTATGGATAGTCCTTTATTTGCTTTACCTTTCACTTTCAGGGGAGCACCGTTGCAGGGGGGGCCTGGATTCAGTTCTATGTCGCCAGCCAGTTTGAGCAGGAATGATGCCAGGAACGCGAGCATGATGCTGTTGTGATTTAAAGCTTCCTCCACCTATTTTTGAGGGCAATCAGTGCTCGATAAGTGCAGCCTTTGTTGAGGAGTAAGTGTTCCCAGGAGGGTTTTGGCCAGGAATTGGCTATCATAAGGTTAGAGAAACTGAAGTCCGTGGCTGGGGGGTACTGGTGTTTCTCGCACTGCAGTGTCAGAGAGATTTCATTCATGCTCCAGAGAAGGACAAGGCAGATTGGAATGGTTAGCGCTTTTAATCTGCCACTTGGGGGCTGTGGGCCTATAGGTAGGAGAGACATTTTAGTGCTTTGGGGGCTGTGACCGGTTTATCTGAGCAGCTAGAAGTTTGCAGGAAGGATTGGCTAGAGAAATATAGCTAGAGCGAGGTTCAAAGAAACAGATGGAGAGCTCAGGATGAGGGACTTATGGAGGGAGAGGGGGAGGGAAAATAGCCAAATGTCAGTTCAGGAGAAAGAGAGAGGATCAGGGGAGGTGGATTTGGCGCAAAGTGAGACTAAAATTTTCGGCAGTCGTTGAGCAGGTTGATCACCCCAGTGGTGAGAAATATAAGGAACCAATGGGAAAGTGGACACTTAGTCATATGACCAGCAGAGTCCCATCAAGCCAGAGGGCTCACCAGGGTGGGTGAGGTGGGGTGAGGGAGCGGGCTAAGCGCGGCAGGACAGATGGTCACAGGAGGAGCTGTACCACTTGCTTATTGTGACCGCTTAGAGTTCTCCCAAGCGGGAAAGAGGCACCGGAGAACGGCGCTCCTAGCCCAGGTTGCAGAAAGCAGTCCAAAAGTCAGCAATTTTCCATGAGAATAGCCGCTTTTCCTGAAAAGTACAGTCCGGCAGCGCCTCGGACTAAGCTGGAGGGAGCCATCAGCTGAAATTGGTAGAAAATGTACCTTACGGCTGTTTACGGCTTTACCGGCACAAGGGACCAGGGTGCGGCCGGGCTCCTGGTTCCGCTGTCACAGAGTTTAGCGGGCGGCCCCTGGCAACAGGTCTTCCTGGAGGAGCAAGGCGCAGATCTGCGTGCTGCCGCTGGGCAAGCGGGTCTGGTTGTGGGTTCCTGGATCTACAGCGGAGGGTCCACGGCAGTCCTTGGGAGCGAGGAGGAGCGTTCCAAAGCCCCGATGGGCCTGGAGAGGACCTAAGGAGGACAGCAAGGGAGACACTTTATGTAGGAGAGCAGTGCAACAAGGTGAGGTTAGGAGAACAAAGAAAAGGGCAGGAAGTGAGAAAGAGAGGAGGAGATTCAGGAACAGTGGGAAGATTAGGTAACTTTTACAACTTTAAGGCAGGTAAGCTAGGGTCTATACTTTCTGTGGGTTTAACAATTATCATGCATGTAGAATTAAAGTTCTAAACTTATTTCAAACAATCTTTAAGCAGGAAAACTAGAGCTCAAACTCTAAGGTAGAAAGACAAATTTGAACTCTTGCAGAGAAGCCAGTACAGATGGTCACAGGAGGAGCTGTACCACTTGCCTATTTTGACCATTTAGAGTTCTCCTCAAGCGGGGAAAGAGGCACCGGAGAGTGGCGCTCCTAGCCCAGGTCACAGAAAGCAGTCCAAAAGTCAGCAATTTTCCATGAGAACAGCCGCTTTTCCTGAAAAGTACAGTCCGGCAGCACCTCAGACTAAGCTGGAGGGAGCCATCAGCTGAAATCGGCAGAAAACGTACCTTACGGCTGTTTACGGCTTTACCGGCACAAGGGACCAGGGTGCAGCCGGGCTCCTGGTTCCGCGTCTGGGCAAGACTTTAGCAGGCGGCCCCTGGCAACAGGTCTTCCTGGAGGAGCAAGGGCGCAGACTTCGGCGGTTGCCGCTGGGCAAGCGGGTCTGGTTGTGGGTTCCTGGGTCTATAGCAGAGGGTCCACTGCAGTCCTTGGGAGCGAGGAGGAGCGTTCCAAAGCCCCGATGGGCCTGTAGAGGACCTTACGGCTGTTTATGACCATGGAGGTGAGTGGAGGGTCAGTGCCAGCTGCTGCCCAGAACCGGCAGGGGGTGGGGATGCCACCGGACACCAAGGATGGGGGTGTAAGGGGAACCTAACACAGGTTTTCACACATTGTAGGTTTGGCACCAGGATTCAAAAGAGGGCAGGGTGATACAGTAGGCTCTGTGAACAGCCAGTTCATTACACTGAAATCGGTACTAGGGAGCGGGGGTGGGGTTGGGCTACTGACACAATATTCAGGCCATTACCAGATGTGGCAGATGGAGGAGGTGCCCCTGCACGCCAGGAATGCCTGGTTGATGAGGGACTATGCAAGTAACAGTAGGGTTTTGGAAGCTTTAACTTGCACTGTGCAGTCTCTCAGTGTCCCAGAACATTACAATATGCCAAAGTACCTTGCATGCATGCCACCCACCGCCATTTGCATACCAGCCTGGTGCCACTAGGCGCTCCATGTGCAACCAATTTGGGGCTGTGCTAACTGTGCTTTTGAAAACTGCACCTACAGAGTTTTTATAGCAGGTGTTATTACACTGCCCAATTTACAGGACCCATAGGCAGGAAATTTTGGAAGAATTAACCCAGACTTATGAATCAGCCCTTGAGAATTGCATTACGTACCTTTCACCCCGATGGATAATAGATATAGCCAGAAAACTGTTAAACTTTCTCAGCAAGGCAATCAAACTTAGAAAAATAAAAATGAATTTAATGATATAGGAAATAGTACGTAGGTTGTGCCCTTTTTGATAAATCAGGTATGCCAAAATGAACAACAGGATTATTACACATGCAAACAAATTCAATGTCCATTTTATAACATTTCTCTGTGCTTGTATATGGATTGTAATGGCAGTAGTGCTCAATGATAAAGGATTAACTGAGCTGGTAAGCAGTGAGCACCTTCCTCATGAATCAAATGGTTCACCACTGAGGAGTGCCTGGCAGCCCAGTAGGCAGTGAAGAGTCCTCTGGTTTCACCAGCTGGATGCTCCGGGTTCCCTTAATCATGGACCGTGTAGTCCATAAACTGGGGAAAAGGGTAGCATACAAGACTGGAAAAAAGGGCAATCGAAAATGCAGTAAAAGGTATAAAAGCTGGCCATGAACTGCTGCTTTAAATCTGTTTTATTGAAAGAGGGACTGTTAGTGAACACCAAACACGGATGGAATACTCTATGGGGCTGGAATTGCATTTGAAAGCAGTGAAGTTGGGTCAACATCCCATCCAGTGCATGAGAGTGCAGAGCCTACCTTTACAGGGTATTAAATAGCTGGTATCACATAGCAAATGCTAACCATTTCCAGAAATGCATAGCAGTAGACTGCTGTCTTCTGAGTGTGCCCATGGCACAGCAGACAACAAATAAAACTACATAGTTATTTTTTAATTTTGCTAATCAATTTGTGCCAAGTGCTATGCATTTTCACAGCTGATTAGCACTCATGCATAAAACTGCTAATCGTTTTCAGCTTATTTAATACCCTGCTTTAACCCTTTAATCACCAATCTGAGTGAGACAGCCAAATTAGTTTTGTTCCTGAACTTCCAGACAAGAATATTTAGGTTCCAATATTATAACATGCTGCAGTGTCTACTGATGACCTACTGAGTGGCTAAATTATACTGGAACTGAAGACTCGCACCAAATGTATGATTAAAAAGAACTTGTTTATTATTTTTTAAGCTGAAAATTAGTTCAGTCAACCCAAATTCTAATGTTTCACTGTTTTAACAACTTCATCAGGGAGGAAAAGATCTTGCTCCGCCCATGTAGTTTGTGTGAATTCCTTGGTCCCTGTTGTATTTTATTTAGCTATCATAGCCTCTATGCTAAGCTTCCCTGGGCTTCAGGAAAAAAGTCCTGCTGATGCACAGCAAACCCAGAGGGGTTCAGCAAACCCAAAGGCCCTGTCTGCACTACACCTCTGTAACGTTACAGAGGGTGTAAAACGTTACTGTAACAGGTCGCGTTTACACCTGTAATGTTACAGGAGGCATTTTCGTAACCATTGTTGAAACCACATATGAGGTGGTTTCAACAATGGTTATGAAACCTGTCCCGCCCTGGTAACGTTACCGGCGGTAGTGTGGAAGGACGGTAACAGTCCCCTGCAGGGCACGAAGCGCAGCGAAGCTCATTGTGGATCGGGCGCTGCCGTGCACGGTCGCCTGCCTCGATGTGTGGATTCGGCAGCCGGTCCCATAACGGACACCACCGAGGTGTGGACGCACTGCACCACTCGCCAGCCGTAACGGATTGCATCTGTTACCGGGCGCGAGTGGTGTAGTGTGGACAGGGCCTAACAGAGTGCTTGAGGAGCCATATTTAAGGATTGCTGTTTTCCAAACAGTGAAAATTAAGTGCTCAGTGAAATACAAAAGGGACAAAAGGAACTAGTACAACCCACAAAGGTAGAACAACATTTTTCAGACCCTGTTTAAAGTGTTAAACAGCGAAACACTGCAATTTTGAGAATATAAGAACATACGCAAATGCCAGTGGTGAGAGAAGGCCAAACCTTATTTTGGGCATGTTTTATATATTTTTTTATGTGAGAAATGCATCAGATGCCAGAGTGACCCAATGTAAGTGCAAAGGATCTGGGTACAGACTATGGGCCCTGTAGACCGATGCGATTTTCTGGTTACTACAGAAAAAAAACTTTTCTGCTAACAGAGGTTAAGAGTTAATGAAATTATTTAAAAGGAAACAAAATAAATAATTAAGCAGAGCTGGCCAGCTGGCAGGTCTATTTGTGACTCAATGGACCCCAGCACATCTGGTGCCTATCCGCCTACCTTTCCTTTGTTTTCAGAGGGCTCCCTCAGCTAATCTTGTTACCAGTTGAATGGGATACCATTTATGTAAATAGCTGCATTTAGTGTTAACAGCCATCTCCCAGCAGGAAGGCTGGGATGTTCCCCCAGAATACTGGTTCCAACTGGTTGACCCTGGAGTTTTTTTTATTTTTACATATTCAGAACTGCATATCTGTGTTTTACAATAAAATACTGAAATCTGATCGGTTGAATAGACATCAAAACAGAATGCTAGCCAATCACAGGGCAAGCCACTATTCACTGGACCTGCCCTTTTGAAACCCTTTAAAACTAGGATGTAATGGGGTATCCGAGGCTTTTTAGCTTTTGCCTTTTTGCTTATAGCCTTTTGCACTTTGGGACCCCGTTTGCCTGCTTAGCAGAGCAGAGACAATTTATTTTCAAAAACACTCTCCTGGACAACCAAGAACTAAGGTCTTCAACTGCCACTTCTAAGGACTTTGCACTTAAAAATTAAACCATTAAGCACTTGAGGCAGACTTTAAATCTCAAGAGTTTTAAAGTGTAGATTTTTATGTATATTTTCCATTTTATTTTCAATACCTTGTAACCAATGACTAAAATTATATGCATCCAAGTTATTTACTGCATTCATTAATTTAACTAGCAAAGCTTTTGGCTTATTTTAAAAATAAATCTGCCTACGTCTGCTGTGTGGGTTGCCTTGGTAAGAGTTGTTCAAATGATACCACACTTGTGTAACTGTTTTAAGGCCCAACACTACCAAAAGTGAAGTGTCACTAGGGACTTCATGATGAAACGAGAGGAGGAAATACAAAAGGTCTCAAGAGGAGCCTGTGGGGGTTTGAACCAAGCGTTGCACTTGGGGAAAGACACATAATAGGGTGTATAGGGTCCTCCAAAGCCTATAACCACCTGTGGTTTTCTGGTTCGTGGTGCAGTGGCAGAGAGAGTTCTACCCCAAGAACACAGACTCGAGACTGTCTTTATATCCCCTCACACGGAGGAAGGGTATCTCTGACTCCATCCCCACTCCCATCACAAGAGGAATTTGTGAGATTCTCTGCATCACAGCGAATCCTCCTTGTGACACCAGTAGTAGGCCCAAATCCCAATTGGTCTATCAAGTCTGCTCACTGCAGAGATTATGCACGTGTGCTACATGTTGCTCCGCCCCCTTCCCATCACCCTAACCTTCCTCTTGACTTTACCCCGCCCTCTTTTTAAAAAACCCAACTGATCTGTAATTGACAACCCCTTATGGTAGAGTGTTCCACACTGTCACCACTCTCTCTCTCTCTGTGGAGAAGCGTCTCCTGGCCTCCTTCCTGTACCTCCCCTCGGCCCCCACCACCACCAATTTGTAGCTGTGCACATGGGTGTTTTTATTTTTTCCTTATGCTAGAAAGATTTCCAGGGTTGATTGTGGTTATACCTTTAAAGTAACTGATGGTCTCAATCATGCCCCCCCCTCCTCTCAAGTGAGTACATGTTCAGGTTCATAGGGGTCATCCTGTTGCCCTTGGATCATCTTAGTTGCCCTTTTGTGCACAGTCTCCAGCTGATGTATGTCTTTTATGAGACAGGGGCTTGAACTGCTGCACACAGTACTCCAGGTGCAGCCACACCATGGATCTGTACAGGGACAAAATTACCTCCTTCCTACTGGTTAACCCCCTTGATGTGCAATCCAAATCCTGCTCACCTTCACCGATAGCCTTTCTTGCATTGCACTGAAGGTTTTAGGTTGCTTGTGACTGCTATCCCCAGGTCATTCTCCTCCTCAGAGACTGTGACCGTCACCACCATCCCCTCTGGTCTGTACTCAGCTCTATGGGTTTTGCAACCTGTATGCATTACCTTGCACTTCTATGTATCGAACCCCCGTTGCCAAATTCCACACCACCCTTCCAATCTCGCCAGGTCCTCCCTCAGATCCTTGATGCCCTCCTCAGTGTCCACCGTCCCAAAGAGCTTGTACTGTCCGCTAAGATGTTGCTGCCCATAATGCAGTTAAATAAACTGAACAAGCTGGCTCCATGGCGCTAAGCAAAGGAGGTTCACTCGGCATGCTGGTAACCCGGGTTCACACCCTGAGCCCGGACTTCCAGAATGAAGTCCGTTAGGAAGGGAGCTGAGAGTGTCCTTTGGACGCTTCCCTCCCAGGGGGGCAAGCGGGTTCCGGACCACTGTTTGTCGGCTCCTGGTGGTGGCTAGTGGTCGGCATGTGGCCTCAACGCGCCGCTAAAAGCCCCCGCCCTCAGGATGCTGTCATGGCTGGACCACTCCAAGGGTGGTGGGCAAGTCAGGAGAAAAAATGGAAAATTAGCCACTAGGCTGAACGGATGACGGCAGTCGGTCTGCATTCACCACAATAACCCAGAGATATCCATGCTGACCCCTGCCGTGCTCGGGATATGCAGAATGCCTACGGGTGACTCTCCTCTCCCAACTGTCCCCCACAGGGGAGAGGGTCTTCCCGACGAAGACATACATCAGGATACCCGGGGTCATGCTACTTACGGAGTAGCAGATGGGGAAGGGACATGGTAGCGGTAGGCCTAGGCAGCCCACAGTGGCCAGCCGAGGGCTCGGGCGGGGGCACATATAAATAAGACAAAAAAAATGTGAACAGGACCCCACCAAGTAGTGACATCCTGCAGAACCCCGCTAGTAACTTTCCTCATCCCTGAATGCCTCCCCCACCCCACCCAGTTTGTCACCCACCTAGTCAGTTTCTCTCTTGTCCCTATGTCAGCCAGCTTTTTGATCAGCCTTTTGTGGGGGACCGAATCAAAGGCCTTGCATATGATAAACCCATTTTCAGTTTAAAAAATAAACAAGTGTCTATTAACATGCACTTGGACAGAGTCCTCACTTTCAATATCTAGCTGCTGAGGTCTATATTGGGGTGGACTCCTACCACTGTTTTTTTCTTGCCCTTTGTATTTTATCCACCTTCACTGTGCCTACCAGCACCCCCTCCTTCGAGCCCCATCGCTGTCCCCGCTACCTGCCAGGCTCATCCCTTGCTACCAGCTCCCAGAGGCCTTCCCAGACCTGCAGCCTTATATCCTGGGCCACAATGTACCTGTCAGGGACCCCCATTGATTGTTGCCAGGATGCAATCTCTTCTTGAAGGTTGTCTTGCTTCCTGTACCTGGAGTGGCCAGCTTGTCCCCGCTGGGAACGTTCAGTGATCTGGAGAATGTTCATGGGGATGCAGCTGAGGGACTGCACATATTGGTGTGCTGAGGAGTTCGTGGTGCAGAGTGACTGTAGAGCCACCATGTGGCATACAGGTGCAGCATTTCCACCTTTTCTCCCCATCATCCCTCATCCCTGTACGCTGCAGCTGGCCTGGCGGGAGGGTACCCAGTGGCTCATGGTCCCCTATGTCATTAATACACTTTCACATGCCATCACCTGCAGAGCGATACAAGGAGTAATCACTTCCCAAGGAGGAGCGCGTCCAAAGCATGTGCTGAACTTTCCTTCCTGACAGATCAGGTTTGGAGCAGGAATCCAGGTCACCGGCGTGCCAGAGTGATCTCCCACTTCTCAGGCCACGGGGCCAGCCCCCTACTGTTTTTCATTTTAACTGCAGGGTTGGAGGGCATGCTGAGGATTCTACTTCTTTCTAGTGATGACCTCTCAACATGGATACTGGTCATCCCCTCCAACGGCCACCATGGCTAGCTGTCCATTGTGGATCCACCCCCCCCACACCCCAAATCTTCACAATTCATATTTAGTGAGCACAGAACAGGGCGAGACATTGCAAGAAGCCATTATCTCTCCCATTACTCACATCTTTGTCAGTGGGTCTGTGTACATGTTCTTACACATGCCCTCTGAGCTCTCAAAGGGGCATGGAGCAAGCCTCCTCATGCAGATGAATGCACCCTGCCCCACCAAAAGAGGGCACTGTGCTGGAGGACTACAGCACTACCACAAGCCCTGGCTGCCCAACTGCAGGCTTCCGAGTCTACTCCCATGACACCTGCATGGTGGTGTGACACACTACCACTGTACTAAGTCTGCCTCAGGACATCAGCACGGTGATATGACAATAATGCTGGGCCAAATCTGCTCCCAGGACACCCACATAGAGGTGCGCCACACTACTGCTGCACCAAGTTTGCTCCCAGGACACCCACATTGTGGTAAGACACATTGCCATTACACTAAGTCTGCCCCCGGGACACCGGCATGGTAGTGTAGCACACTACTGCAGCACCAAGCCTTCTCCCAGTAAAACCTGAATGGTGGTACAACACACTATCACTGCATCCTGTCTGCTTTCAGGACCCCCACATGGTGGTGTGACATACTACCACTGCACTAAGTTTGCCCCAAGATCCTCGCATGGTGGTGCGACACATTGTAGCTGTACCAAGTGTTGTGATACACTACTGCTACACCAAGTCTTCTCCAAGAACACCCGCATGGTGGTGTGACACACCATCGTTGCACCAAGTCTGCTCCCAGGACACCAGCATGATAGTGGGACACACTACTGCTGCACCAAGTCTTCTCCCAGGACCCCCACATTGTAGTGAGACACAATATCACTGCACTAAATCTGCTCCCAGACACCTGCATGGTAGTGTGACATACTACCGCTGAACCAAGTCTGCTCCCAGGACACCCATATAGTGGTATGGCACATTACTGCTGCACCAAGTCTGCTCCCAGGACACCTGCACAGTGATGTGACACACTACCGCTGACCCAAGTCTCCTCCCAGGAAACCCACGTGGTAGTGTGACACACTACCGCTGCACCAGTGGGCAACCAAAAAGCATTTAACTGCAGTCATACATAAGAAATTAACAACTACTCAACATGTCATTCCCCTAGGGGGGAAAACTTACACGTCATAAATCTTGATGTACCCATCATCAGAGGCTGTAACCAGAAGCTGGGAATCTGGAGAGAAGGTGAGCGATCGGATAGGCATGGCATGTCCTGAAAGGCAAAGCACCCATTATTTCTGCCTTGTGTTTTACAGTTTCAAAGAAAAAAAATGGACACTGTGACTAGATACTAAAACTGCACTAACATTGCTAGAGCTGGATAAGATGCCAGTTCCAAGGATGGCCATGCAAAATATGATCTTTGTCCCATGAGTCCCCCCATTTACTACTCTAATATTTGGGGCCCCAGTTGCAGAACCCTCCTGCAGTTTTTAGTAAAACTAAAAGTAGTAGCATATGTTATTGTTGTATAAAAAACCTACAGTCATCAACACCACATGTTAAAAACAGAGAGTAATTTTAAAATCACTATTACAGCACTTTCAAACAGAAAGACAGCTTTCAAACTTCACATTTGTTAAAGTGATTTTGTGATCTTTTACAGATGCCTTTTTCACATAGTATCTCATTGCCACCCATGCTTCAGGTGCTGAAGCTGCAATTTGTTTTATAGAAAAAATGTTAACATTTTTATTTATGTTTTATCAGCACTGTGTTCTCCAGTTTTCTGTGTGCAGTCACACCCCCAGAATGATGTCATGCAAGGGAACTGTCAATATTTTACATACAGCACCAAGGAATTCTGGGTAAATTATCTTGTTGATATAAATGTTAGTTACTCTAAGGCATAGTCACTTATTTTGGTGGTGGTGACTGCACCCAATAAGTAGATATCCATAGCAAGGAATTGTGGGTACAATCAGACATTGTTTTCCATTTCCCTTACTGTAAGGTGCAGTCTCAAATCTCTGTAGTGGCTTCAATAATAAAAGCTTGCATGTGTTTATTTTCCAAACAAGGCATTGTGCATATAGTATCTAGCTGACAGGATTTCTATACTGAGAGATGTAGTCTCCTATGTCGTTAGTGTAAATGTTTGCAATACCAAGACTGACCAACAGAGGTCCTTGAAAGCTCAAACAGTGCTATAAACCTTGTTTCCCTTGCATGATGTCACGCATGGGGGTTGCAGCACTGAGAAAAAAAAGGGGCCAGCTATGCAAATGAAGCAGAGCACAAAAATAAAATAATTTATTTAATGGAAAACAGCACTTTTTGGCAGTTTGAATGGTAGCAGATTGAATCACAACTCCTACAGGTTATTAATCCCATTTTCTATGGCAAAGTTCACAAAACCACTTTAATAAATGTTTCTTTTATGGATGAACGTAATGGGCGAATTGATACCTTTTATTGGACCGACAAAAGATTTACAAAATGTTTACGTTTTCAAACTCAGAGTCCTTCATCGTAAACATTGTTTCTGCGAGTCTGAAAGCTTAAACATTTTGTAAATCTTTTGTTGGTCCAATAAAAAGGTATCAAATCACCCAGTTTGTTCATCTTTTTGTACAAGGACCAATACAGCAGCTAACACTTTTCTTTTATAGAGAACGTGTAAAAAAATATAAAGTGCAATTATGTACCTCTTTGGACTCTTATATTGAGGCAAATTTAATACTGTTAGACCGTCACTGTTTGCAATGGGCAGTATACTGGTTTAAGCCACTTATTTCTTAGATCTTCGAGTAAATTGCACCTTAGCAAGAAGTGTTTTAAATCATCAAAGGATACCCCCCATCACAAGAACAAAGTCTCGGAGTCCTTCGGAATATATAATAGTCCACCCAAATACATTAAATAGGCAAGGATCTGGAATCTGAATTAAACTAAAAATACTAGATGAAACATTGAGTAAAATGGCTGTGCTAGTCCTTCCATAAAACACTTTCATTAATAAACTAATTTATACAATAACATTAGCGTGTTTTCACTGGAATAAAAATGTTATCCATCACACAGAACCCTAAGTAGCTAGATACATTTTTTATCTTCACACTACGGTACTTCATGCCATTTATCTATCTACTAGGGTACGTCATACACTACAGCTGATTCTAGTAGCTATGATTCGTGCTAAGTACAGCCGCACACTCTTGCTACTATGGGAAGTCTATGTCAGTGACAGCTGTTTTCACAAACCACAAATTGAAAAACGCTAGATCTATACTGTATAAAATGCACATGTGATGTGCATTCATAAGATATTAATTTATATTCATCAGTGGTCAGTGACCTCTTTGCCACTTGAGGGCCAAGAGGTCACTGACCATTCTTAACATAAATTTTATAAGCTCATGAACGCACATCACATATACCCCATTTTAAACAACGCAGTTGAGAGCCAAACCATACAGACAGATGATTTATTTTAGCTACTGAAGCATTCTAAATGGAGAGGAATCATTTATCTTCATTTTAGCCATTTATCTTCACTTTTGTCAAAAAAGGAACCTTTAAAGCAGCAGTATCTGTTAGTCACTACATAGTTTTTTTTCCCCAGCAATAATGTTTGTCTGGCAAAAATATCAAGGTACCCATTTTTCTTTTAGTTTTCTCTCATTCCTGAACCAAGATACAGGATTTTAAAGTTTTCAAAAGTTCCCTCTCCCATGCCATGCCCATCATAATTAAATATCTTGGTACAGTGCTGTCCTGTTTACCATCATAAACATGTTGTAACATACAGAATAATACACAGGGGGGTATATAATATATACAGTAATACATGGGGGGTGGGGTAACAGGAATTTTATACACACACAACATGCTAGATAAACCCCGAGAGCAAAGCTTGAGGGGTTTATTTAAGCATCTAACACTGAGGGTGTAAAATTCCAGTTTTATGCATCACTCCATGTTTTATTTTATATAACTGCTGGAATCACGTTTTTTTTTTTCACCACAGCAGTTATATAAAATAGCACATTTGGTGCCTGTTAGAAGACAGTGTAGCATGGGTCACACTCTGGTTCGCATTTTTCTCATAGGCAGAGCAGCGCATGTTTGCCGTTATAACATGAATTACAACCGGCTTTTCCTATGGGAAAAAAGGCGACCTAGTTATTATATATAGAACAATGGCTGGGTAGGTGTGTATAACAAGAATTTTATACACATCGGAGATGTGGGATGTTACATAAAGCTCGGGGGGTTTACAAAAACATTTCACACTGGAGAGACAGAGTGTGTGTGTGTGTGTGTGTGTGTGTGTGTGTGTATATATGAATAACATTTTAGTTTTACACACCTACCCAGCCATTATTATTTTATAATTGCTGGACTTTGTTTTTTCACCCTGAGCAGGAGAGGAAATCAATAGCAGAGCAGCAGTGTTAAAGAACAGTGAACAGTAAGTTCAGTAGAACTGCTTGAGTATCTTTCTTATTTATTTTTCTTAAAAAGAAATGGATAACATTTTTAAACTGTTGTACAAATTTATCGCTTTTTGTTTCATTCGCTAGTGAGATAGGAGGTTTGTGACAATCTGAATCAGCCATTTCATAGTGTTTCAGAAACGTAACGAAGAAATTTAAAAAGGATAGCAAACTTTTAAAACTTTAGAAAACATAAGAAACTGTTTTAATAGTCCTTTCAATAGTTTTTTGGTTAATGCTGTAGGAGTGTTCTGTCTGCCTGATGGAGATGGAGAGGCACCGAGAGAAAGCAGACAAGGACAGGCGAGTCTGTGAGAAGCACAAATGCCTTGCTGTGCTCAAGGGAACAGTGACTCCCGCTTTCTCACAGAGAAAGCCAGCGGCAAATTATAACCAGCTTTCTCCATGGGGAAAAAACGAAGGCCAGTAATTATACAAATGTTATACACACCTGAGGTGTGGAATGCTACATAACCCTGACAGCGAAGCTTGAGGGGTTTATAAAAGCATCCTGCACTGAGGGAGTGTATAAAAGTTTTATACCCCTCCACATGTTAAGTTTTATGCAACTGCTAGGATTCATTTTTTTGCCCGGAGGATTTTATTACTATATGTTCAACAGTGTCTAGTGTGACCACCAGATGGTGCTGTTGTGCACAGTGTTACTGTTTGGATACCTTGCTCTCTACTGCAGTGTGCCATGTTTTATTTTTTTTATTTTCTGGTCTTGTTTTATTCTGTGCTTTTTTAATTGTGGCAGCGAGAGCAGATGTATGTCAATTGTGGCAGCCGGAGTGAATGGGGCAGTGGAAGGCAGATCCCAGTGGTAGCGTGGCCGGGCTGTGGCGTTACGTGTCTTGAGGCACTTTCACTGTTACCCCACCCCACCCCCGGCCCCGTGATGAGGAACTGAAGTTTGTGGTTACCGGTTAGAGGGTGTGAGATGAGTTGAATGAAATCTGGCTGCTGTTAGGTAAGAATGTGAGGACAAAATTGCTGCAGTTTGTTTTCCGATTCCGACTTAGTAACTGATTTTCAGAAGTGTGGCACAGGGCTTTTTTGTAGGGAAACCAGACACGTGTACACCATTATAACCATCTGGTTATAACAGCAAATTATAACTGGGCTTCCTGGACGCCAATTATTATATCTCCTAAAGCATCCACATTATGAATCTAGCATGTCCATTCAACAGGTGAGTGGCAGCTATCCTGAATGCCGCGAATCATTAATTACACAACTAGCTACAAAAGCTGTTTTAAAGTAGCAGTACAACAAAACTATTTTTCCAAAAAGTTAGTTTCAGCTACAATTACCAGAAAATATAAGTAGAACTGTCAAATCTACGTTTCTAGGTACCTTCTATGATGCGTACCATGATTTTCTTTTTAATTTCTCAATCCAACCCTTGCTATGTCTTCAATGCTACTTCTAAGCAAAATGCGGCAGCCATCTTTTTGTCTTGAGGAAAAAAAAATAAACATTTACGACATATGCATATTTGGGTGGGACAAGAAAACTGTATCCCCAAATAACACTGGCAGATGCCTGAAATCTTTTATGGTGAAAAATGTAGTTTGCTGTCCAATTTTGTTACAATGCTGTTTTAAAAATATCTGAGAAAACTAAAAATACACTGAAGATTACTAAGGATGATAGAAATAACATTTTTATTAAGAAACTATAGATTAGATTTGTTGCTGACTAACAAATACTGCTGCTTTAACCACTGAGAGAGCAGCTGAACAACACCTGATGACATCACAGTGTCCTCTGCTGTGCTCAAAAGTGAGCAGTGAAATCAGACAGAAAGTTAAAGGAGAATTGCATTTGATCTGCAAGCCTATGTTTTCTGTAGAAGCTGATTTTTCCAATACTGGCTAAAATTCTGTTACTGTTCCACCTTTACTGTAATTTAGTAAATTCTACAGGTGTTTCTGATTTTCACTCTTCTAGTAAGGACACATTTAGTATTAGAAACATAGAAATGGACAATGACGGCAGAAAAAAAGACCACAGGTCCATCCAGTCTTCCCAGAGTTCTCTATTCACCCCAGGAACTACTGTCCAATTGTGCGATGTAGTTTCTGTCCTTGCTCAGCTCTTCTATTGTTGGCACAATGCACGAGTGTTCTACTCTAGACCTCTGCAGCTGAAGGGGACATAAACTACATCATACGGTTCTAAATGGTACTCACCACTAATGTGCAGATCAAAGGTACCCACTGTTTATAAAAATGGGAACCAGTATTTAAAGTGTCTACTGGAAAAAATGACATTTCACTGCAGTTCTTTGAAGCTTCATGAACTAATTTAAGAGCTTTACAATTTAAAAATACAGTGTATATAAATTGGACATACAATGACCTGGATAGGAATATTCCACTAATTATCATTTGTGAAGGGGCAGGACTTATAAAACTCCGTTGTGGCTCTGCAACTAGTGCATTATAAGGTGCTGTGGCTCACCCCAGAGACAAGGAATGGAGCCTCTATTCGTACAGATCTCCAGCATGGGGGTTATATAAGGTACTGATGGAAGCCACTGGCAAGATGGCGGATCAGGGGGAGGTGCCGTTAGTGGTGGTGGTGGTGGGGGGTTTCAACCTGCCAGATGTACACTTAAGCCTCCAAGCTGCGGCTTCAACTAAAAGCAGGGAAATTCTGGACTCCCTGCAGGGGGTGTTCCTCAGGCAACTAGTCAGTGAACCTACTCGTGATGGGCAATACTGGACCTGTTACTCACCAACAGGGACAGTGTTGCAGATGTCAAGGTGGGGGGAAGGGGAAGAGACACCTGGGGACCAGCAATCACCGTACAGTGTGGTTCAATATAAACACGGCTGCTTAATAGAACCACACAAAGGAGAGGGTCCTGGACTTCAGGAGGACAGATTTTAAAAAGATGTATGAATGCCTCAGGGATGACCTAGCTTGGGGGGGAGATGAACTGCATGGGGTGGAGGAACTAAAAAGGACCACAGTGAAGGCAACAAACCTCTGCGTCAAGCAAGGGAACAAAAAGAAAGAGGAAAAAACAGACTGCTATGGTTCTCGAAAGAAATGGTAAAAGCTAAGAGGGTAGCATTCAGAAGGTACAAGGAGACGTAGAGGGAGGAGGACAGGGAAGTATATTAGGGGAAACAGTAAGGAGCAAAAATTGAAGACAGAGAATTGGCAAGGCAGTAACAAAAAGGAGACTTTTTTGGTATCTAAGCAAAAAAAGGAAGACTAGGGGTACGATTGTAAGGTTAAGAAGGGAAGGACTGTGCAGAGGACAAACAGGAAAAGGCAGACATCCTGAGCAAATACTTTGTTCTGTGTTCACAGAGGAACGAGATGGGGAGGGGCCCAAAAAATGTAACAGGAGCGTTAGAGGGAAGGAGGTGGACACTGGTCCATTTTCAGAAGAGAGAGTCCTCAAGGGACTCACAAATCTGACACAGGACAAAGCAACTGGGCAAGACAGGGTCCACCCAAGGGTACTGAAGGAGCTCAGGAGAGTACTGGCTGTACCTCTTACCAAGCTCATTGAAAACAGGAGTGCTCCCAGAGGACTAGAGGAGAGCAGATGTAGCCCACTTCACGAAAGTGGTAGCAGCGAAGAGGTCTGCAATTATATGGCAGTCAGTCTGATGTTGGTGGTGGAAAAGTTAATGGAATCATTGCTGAAAGAAAGGATTTTGGAATACCTTGAATTCAATGGGTTACAAGACACAAGGCAGCATGGATTCACTGGTGGTGGTGGGGAGGGGGGAGTGAAGTATGTGAAATGAAACTGAAAGAGTTCTTTGACTGGGTGACCAAGGTACTAGATCAGGGTGGAGCAGCAGACGTAGCCTACCTGGATTTTAGTAAGGCGTTCAACACCATTCCACATAGAAGACTAGTAAGCAAGCTGGGTAGCTTAGGAGTGGGTCCAAAGGTCGTAAACTGAGTAAGAAACAGTCATGGGACAGGTGGCAGAGGACGGTGGTAAATGGGAGTTCACTCGGAGGAAGGGAGGGCGACCAGTAGAGTGCCTCATGGATCACTACTTGGACCCATCCTCTTGCGCATTTGTAAGTGACATTACAAAGGAACTGGAAGGGAAGAGAAGGTTTGCCTCTTTGTGGATGACACCAAACTCTGAAATAGAGTGGACACTCGGGGGGTGGAAAGTGGACAAAGGTATGGCAGTTGGGTTTCAATGCGGAAAAGTGCAAAATAATGCACTTAGGGCTCAGAAACATAGGGGTGGAGTACAAAATTGGGGGCGTGGTACTGACGAGCACCATGAAGGAAACAGACCTGGAGCTGATCATATCATATGACCTAAATATGGACAGGCAGTGTAACAAGGCAGTTACACGGGCAAGTGGGATGGTGGGGTGCACAGGCAGGGGCACCACCAGCAGAAGGAGGGAGGCAGTGTTGCCTCTATATAGATAGCTGGTAATACCCCACCTAGAGTACTGTGTCCGGTTCTGGAGACCACATCTCAGAAAGAACACTGACAGAGTGGAAGCGTTCCAGAGAAGGGCAGCTAAAATGCTGGAGGGTTTGCATCAGAAGCTCTGGAAAGAGAGATTAAAGGACCTAACTATGTACACCATGGAAGAGAGGAAGGAGAGAGAGAAGGGGGATATGACAAGAGATCTTTAAATACCTCACGGGGTAAACAAGGTACAAGAGGGAAGTATTTTTCAGAAAAAAAAAAAAAAAGGTGCTCAAGGGGGCATAAGAAACTGGGAGGGTAGATTCAGGAGAGATGTTAGGAACTGCATGTAGTGGATTCCTGCATTGTCAAGGCACAAGTCAGGAAGCATAGGAAAACCAGGAGCAGATTCAAATTTCGCAAATAGTGTTTTATTATTAATAACAGCAAAATAAAAAAATGTTCAGTATAACTATTTACAATGGCACTATAAACATAGAACACAGAGTTCTTTTTCTGATTTTTTTCTTCCCAATTTCAAATCTCAGTCTCTGTCTCTCTCTTGCACAAGCATTGCTGCTCTTTTTATAGGTCTGTGCCTGGGAAACGTGTTAAGAAAACAGCATACTTCTCTCACAATATTCTTGTAAGTTTCCAGTGTTCTTGCAGGAGCAAGAAAAAGAACATAATGACCCAGAACTGACCACCTGTAGCCAGCTCTGCAGAGATGTTGCATCCAGCATTCTCGGATTAACCCCTTGAGTTCCAAATAGCTTTGCAATCATTTCAACAGTATACCTACATACATTTTTAAACAAAGGGATCTCAGTATCAGTTACATTTCCGGCTGTGTTCATGAAAACCTAGTACCAATGCCATGGCAATATGCACACTATAAGTAAAACAAAATGAAACAAATAAAAGCCTCAAATGCTGTTTTAATCTTTATTGTGTGTATATATACATATGATAAAATTGTTGCCCTCAGCTGGCCGGAAGTTATTTATTTTTTGTCCAACATCAATTGATGGCTTATTTCTTCAGCCTAAACTGTAACATGGGAAATCATAGGTTGTTGCTGTGTGTCTACAAAAACGTCTGGCATGTATTTTTTTTTTTTAAATAAGGCTTGTTTTCAATTAATCAGCCGCTATCCTATTGTTTTTTTCTACAGATTAGTCCCTTTCCACGTTTTATCTTACTGTGCTATGCTCCTGAAGAACTTGTTCTGAATGTAGCAGCTGGTGTGTTCAGAACATGCACAATTCACATATTTAAGTCATGCTGCATCCTTTTCTTTTTGCTTCAGTTTCGTTGCCACATGTGCCCTTCTTGCAATGCCAGGTATGTTATCTTGCCTGGTATTAACATTTTTGTGTGAGGTCATCAGTTTGTAGCTGTCGTGTCTGTGGATTCCTGTAGTGCATTCAGAACACCCCCCCCCCCACTGGTTGCATTCTCCCCTTGGGATTCTCGTTTGCCCTGTTTAAACTGTGGGCTGTGAGGGGTATATAATATGTCGCTTCTAGCTGCCTGGCCATTCTGGTTAATTTTTAATTTGATTCTAAACTTGTCGTATCCTGTGTGAACAGCTTCCGTGCACTAGGAACGCATCAGCCTGCCCGCCAAAAGTGCACTCGGAACGCCAAAGGTAAGCGTTCTTTCTTTTCTTGTGGTGCTGGGGACCAATGGATCAATGTGCTACATATGTAACAGCAAAACAGCTTAATCTGCTCGATTCTGCAGGCCAGTGAGTTGTTTGCTGCAGCGTGGGGGGCGATTTCTTGTGGTGCGGACGACACATGAAACCGTTTCTTGACTGCGTTCATAATGGCATGTGTGACGTCCGAGCACATTCGCAACAGCCCCTGAAGTCGAGGTGTGGTGTCCAGAGAACGCTTGGAACAGTCCAAGTAGATGTTTTCAAAAAATGGTAGACCGCTTTTTTTTGCCCCTGAAATGGAGCCCAGACATCCTTGGTGCCTGAAACAGATCCCTTTGGGAGGTGGCTAGGCAAGGTAAGCCTGCTGGTATTGGGGGGATCAAGTGTGGGGTACATGCTGGGCTGCTGGTGTGGGGTACGTGCTGGGCTGCTGTTGGGCTATTGGGAGTTCTTGTAAACAGGCTCCCAAAAATGAAAGACAAAAAAAAAAACATTTTGCAAGCTGCTGAGTGAATTTTGGCCTGTGGTAATATTTCTTGAGTTGTGGGAGTGTTCTTGGAGATCTTAAATGGATGTGTGTGTTGGGCTACACTTTGCTAGCTAGCTAGACAGCATTTTGAATTTTTTGGGGGTGAGGGTGGGTGGTATTGTTTGGCTTGCTGTAATGGTTTGCCACTGTTTGCTCAGTCTCTACTGTGTTGTTAAAGTACATTTGTCTTTACTCCCCACTGCATGGTCTTAAAATGGCTGGGCAGGCCTTTGCTTGCTGCTTCACCTTTGGCCATGTTGAGACCATGCACTGTGTGGTTTTGGGGGGGGACTTTTGATCGGCCTGCCTGCTACAGAGATGTTTCTTTGTTTGATGTGTGCTTTTCTGTGTGCATTTACGGGCTTTTGTGTGCTGAAGTCTGCACATTTTTCAAAGCCACCCACCTCATGGTCTTAAAATGGCTGGATGCTGGGCAGGCCTTTGTTTGCTGCTTCACCTTCAGCCATGTTGACACCATGCGGTGTGTGGTTATTTTGTGGGGTTGGGGTAGTTTAAAGTACTGTCTGGGCATGAATTTTTCTGTAGCACTCCACATTGTCAATGGGCAATCATTACAACTGGGTATAGTGCTCCCCTGCCTGGGGAATGGCCGTAAAAATGCTTTTCTTTAAGTTGGTTTGCCTGCTGTGTCCATGTCTGTGGTGCTGGGCTCCAACATCTTCCCCATGTTGTACAATCACCCACCGCATGGTCTTCACCTGTCTGGATGCTGAGCAGGCCTTTCTTTGCTGTTCGACCTCCAGCCATGTTGAGACCATGTGGGCTGTGATTATTTTGGGGGTGGGATAAAGTATTATACTTCCAGAAAACTGTTGTTCTTTTAAATCTGTTTTGCTTGCTCTTTCATTTATTTGGTTTTAGCTGCTGATGTCCAACCAATTTTTCATAACCACCCACCATACGGTGTTAATGTGGCTGGATGCTGAGCAGACCTTTGTTTTCTGCCTCAGCTCCGACCATGCTGAGACCATGTGGTGTGTGTTGTGACCATTTACACTTTTTAATCCATGGTTTGCTGTGTTAATGTCTGGTTTCGGTTGCTGCCGTGCATCCGATTTTTTATTCACATAATGCATGGAGAGTTTTTAGTTCCTGTTGCAGTGCAGCACTCTTCTCCATCACATTCCTTGTCTCTCATCTTGTGTGAAACAACAGATGTGCATTCTTCTTCCTTCCATCATTTCTTCTGAGGCAATTGACGTGTGCTCTCCTTCCTTCCATCATTTCTTCAGAGGCAACTGACGTGCGCTCTCCTTCCTTCCATCATTTCTTCAGAGGCAACTGACGTGCGCTCTCCTTCCTTCCACCATTTCCTCTGAGGCAAATTACTGGCGCTCTCTCCTTCCTTCCATCATTTCTTCTGAGGCAACTGATGTGCCCTCTCCTTTCTTCCACTTAATATGTTTGTGAGGCTGCTGATATGTTCTCCTTCCTTCCATCACTGCATCTCCTTAGGCCACAACTGATGTGACTAACTCCTTTGTTCCATCATGTCATCTGTTCTGAGTCAACCAGTGTGAATTTGTGCTCCTTCTGTCCTTCTCTGCAATGAAGAAATGGTGCCCTGTTGCACAGGCCATATCAGCAGTGAAAGAGTTATTGTGTGTGATTAATTCTGAATCTTTCTGCTCTTTAAGGTTCTTCTGAACAATGGAATCTCAAAGTAGTCGAAGACCATGTGTGTCTGCTGCATCCTTGATCAACGGACTAAGAATGTTGTCCACTCCGCTGACAGGAGAGAAGTAAACGCTTCAGAGATGACATCAAGAATGACCCTGAACGTTATGAAGTATATCTGAATACCTACAAAGCTCGATCAAAAGCTTACCATGAGAACCTGGATGAGGAGAAGCTCCGTAAATACAGAGAGAAATCTAGGCTGCGAGCGCAAAATCACAGAGAACATCAAAAGCAAAAGAAACTGGAGCAAACCAATAATGCAGACTGTGCAGTTACTTACAAACCTTCCACAAGAAGCGAGACAAGAGGAGAGGAACAAAGAAAGCAACAAGAAAGACAGAAATGGAGGGAACAAAAAAAGAAAGCAACGTTCAGCTATGTCAGTGCAGAAGAAGCGGAGAATCAATGAAAAAAGACGACAAACCTACAAGGAGTACAAAGAAGTACAGATCAGCACCACAGTTTCAGTGCAAGCAAACGTAGCTAATACCCCTGATGCAGTGGCAGTGGAGTATCCCCGATCTGACTGAAGTGCCTTCCAGATGGCACTTCAAAGGGCACGATCAGCACTGCCACGGTCACCCACCCGTTTTGCATGTACAGTGGATAAGCTGATAACAACATGTTCACCTGCAAAGAAGGCAGCACTGGGAAAAAAAAAAGAGGAAAAACATGGCCTGTTGTGGAAATCTGGGGAAGAAACTGTTGGAGGCCGCAAAGAGAAAAAGTCAGTAGTAGACAGAAACAGAAAGGTGAATGGGTCCGAGCATTTCTTTTTTTGAAAAAATATACGATGCTACGTGATGCCAGCAGAACCCTTGGAATCAGCTGGACAACCCTGATGAATGCAATGCGCAAGGAACAGAAGCGTGTGAAAAATACACACAAATCGGCATTGCCTCTGGAAATGGCCAATAAAGTTTGAGTTTTTTTTGAAGAGTCTGCCACCTCTCTACCTTACAAGAAGGGGTTTCTGAAAAGAAGTCAGTGTGTGAAAGCCTTCCTTTCCAAACCGCTCAATACACTGCACTAAGAATTTCTAAAGGAAAACCCAGAGTGCCATATTGGTGCAACAAAATTCAACAGTCTGCGACCTACACATATTAATCTCGCCAAAGGACAGAAACTCGACCAGCACCTGTGTGAGTAAGGTGAAAATGTCTCCTTAAAACTACTCACTTTAAACCGTATGGCCGATAATCATAAAATGAATGAGTGCAAAGTCCTGAACATATACAAAGCTGTGGAGCTGACAATGTGTCCAAAGGAGAAAGGTAACAGGTTCTTTAGAAGAGACTGTGTGGATAAGATGTGCCACAGCTATACTGTTAATGCAACAGATAATCACACAGAGGAACTGTTGAGGAAATATGGGTCAGAAATGGTAAGGTGGTATCAGTGGGAAAGCATGACTTTGACCAAAATGACAGATGGACTAGAAACGAAAACGTCCCGAAAAGTGCTGAAGAGCAAGCTGACAACACTACAACAACTTATCAACATGCTTAAGGAGGATCTTCAGTTTCTGAGACGCCACCTGCATGTGGCTGCATGGCAACACTACCAGTTCAAAATGCTTAATAAGAAACCACCTCAGGGATGGGTTTTCATCATAGTATCATAGTAAAAGCCAGCAGAATAGGCCCCATGGTCTATTGTGTCTGCTCGGAAACTAGTCCCCTACTGGGAGCTCACTCCTCCACCTCCCCCAGCCCCAGATCATGGTGATGGACTTCGCTAAAAACCATGCCTGCAAATACCAGGACGAGATCCAATCCTGCCACTGGCATCATGAAAGGGCCCTTCAGACGGACAGAGTGCTGTTTTTAAATCAATGGCAACAATGGCTGTTGTGTCACGTCGTGTGGTCATTTCTACAGCAGAAGAGCGTTTCTTGTACTGTCGGGATAATCTTAACACTAGCACCTCCAACTGAGGGGTGCAGACACTACCAAAGAACTTTCTTCTGGGTGCCCAACAACAGCATAAGAAGGCCAAAATGAAAAGATGTGAAACCTGTCCCTGGAACCCGACAGATCCAAAGTGTGAAGACTGTGGTGCCTGGTGTGATGGTCAGCAGAAATTTAAGTTGTTTTTGCATCCACTGCCAAACTGATGATGGCCCATGTCTGAACAACAAACATCCACAACCGTGGACAGTACATAGGCTCACAACTTCACATGTAAGAAACGTTACTGAAATGCCTGCCCACAGGATGAACTCAGACACTGTTCCTGGCACATCAATGACTGCAATTACAGTGATGGACCACTGCACTGTTTCTGGCACTCCACAGCTAGATCATTCAACTACTCCTGCAACTCCAGCAATAAACCCCAGCGATGCTTCTGCCTATCTAGTGATGGACTGCTGTATCTCAACTCCAGTGATGGACCCCAGAGACACATCTGGCTACCCAGTGCCGGCCCAGTGTGCCTCAACTCCAGTGATGGACCCCCATGCAGATTCTGGCACTCCATTGAACGAACCCTCAACTGCTACAGCAAAGCCATCAACAGACCCCAGTGATGCTTCCAGCACTCCAGTGATGGATCGCAACACTGTTTCCATGTCTCAACTGACAGAACCCTCTTCTGCTTCAGCCACATCTGCAACAGACCCCTCCACCACTGCTCAGCACACTGTACTTCCACCGATTCAAAAGAAAACAATGAACCCAGATAAAATAGAAGTTGGGAAATTATATGCAGTGTACTATTCAAAAACATTTTATATCGGGCAGGTGGTGGAATTCCTTGCAGACAGATGTCTTTTTTCAGTCAAATTTCTGCAGCGATGTGCAAATGGATCGTACATATGGCCACAAAAACAGAACACTGACGTGGTCAGGCAACACAGACTTTTTCATGGGCCATTAACTCTGAATGCAGAAAGCCAAACTGAACCCCAAGTACAGCAAATAATCACAAGAAGATATGAAAAGCTAAAGCAACGCTGGAACTGAAATCTGTTTTAGTTTGGGTCATTTTCAAATGTTGCTTTAAAAGCCTAGAGTATAGCCTAGAGAACATATTGCAACATTTATTTTTCTTTATTCGAAAAAATAAACTTCTCACGAAAGCAAGTGGGTTGCACTTGAATTGCAGTTGTGTCCATCTGTTATCCTGCAGCATAACAAATACAGTTTCTCAAATAGATGTCAGATTGTTAACTTTTAAGAACTTGCACTGCAGCTTGGTGACCACCATAACATTCAGAATGCATGCTTGGTGTCCACCATAACATTCAGAACTTTAAAGATAATTTTTCTCAGGCATTTCAAAGTGAGTTCTCACAACATAGTGCACTTTTCACTGCAGGGTCACAGCATGTTGAAATGCCTAAAAAAAAAAAACAACCATATACTCTGTATTTACAAAATGCCCTCTCATGTCACAGTTTGGTACAACATTTTCATGAACAGAGCCTTCCACAAAATAATTCACATATATTTCTATACCAGCAGCTATGCAAGGGGGAGGAAGACTGACAGAAACAGCAAGTAAAGGCAGAGAGCTAGTGATAGGTGGAGAAGCGTGAGATCGTTGGAGTGATCAAATCCTAGGTCTCACAGGAAAGGTTGGTTGCGCAACCAGACAGAAAAGGAGAGGACAGAACAGATCCTTCCATTTAAACTCCTTCTGCATAACAGATGGGGCAGGGCCTTATTCAACCCTGTCACATCCTGGAACAGTCTTCAAGCAGACGTGGTTCAAGGGAAAGGGGTTGACTGGGCTGGAGATCAAATAGGGCCTGAAATTATACAATCTAGGCAGGGAAAACTGGGCAGACTAGGGGGAACAAGCAGTCTTTACCTGCTGCCAAACTCCACATTCTGTGTTTCTATTGTGAAAATAAATGGAATAATCTGAAAGAGGCAACTGTGTATTCCCTATAAATACAGGTTACTCACCTGTAACAGGAGTTCTAGGAATGGTATATGTTGTTCATCCACACTGTCTGGCAGGTTCCTTCCCGCTTTAAATCTTGTCGGAAAGTCTTCAAGCTGGATCCTCCCACCCACCCGGGTGGTAAAACTCTCGGCTCCGCCCCATGACGCCAGATCTAGCCTGCGAGCCACAGCGTCAAGTTGGTGGTTAGGTGGATGAACAACATACCTCTCCTAGAACTCCTGTTACAGGTGAGTAACCTGTATTTCTAGGGACATGGATATGTTGTTCATCCACACTGTCTGGCAGACTCCTAGCAGTTCTCCGGGAGGAGGGAGGCAAGGCGCACACCCCCTACTTAGGAAATAAAGACTGGAAAACCGAGGCCCCAAAACCAGCATCCCGGCATGACTCAAGGTCGATGTGGTAGTGGGTGATGAAGGTGTGTGCGGACTTCCAGGTAGCAGCCCTGCAGATTTCCTGGATAGGGACGTCCCTGGAAGCAGCCACCGATGCAGCGGTATGGCGGGTAGAATGAGCTCTTAACCCTCTGGGAGGCTCCATGCCCGCTAACCTATAGCAGAGATCTATGTAGAAGGTGACCCACCTGCCTATCGTCCGCTTGGCTGCAGGTCTGCCAGGTGTGGCTTCAGCGTAGGTGACAAACAGCTGGCGAACCTCTCCCCGAACTTCAGCCGTCCGCTCCTTGTAGTAAGCGAGCGCTCTTCTAGGGTCCAAAGTATGGAGCCTATATTCGGCCTCCGAGGTGTGATTGGGGTAGAACACTGGCAGAGTCAACACCTGGTTAAGATGAAACTCTGACACCACCTTCGGAAGGAATTTCGGGTGGGGGCACAGGACAACCTTGTCCCTGTGGAAGACCAGATAAGGAGACTCTATGGAAAGCACCTGGAGCTCTCTCATCCTTCTGGCTGACATGATAGCCACCAAGAAGGCGGTCTTCCACAACAGGTGACAGATGTCACACCTGTGCATCGGTTCGAATGGCTTGCACATGAGCTTAGCCAATACCAGCAGTAGATCCCATGGAGGTGGAGGTTCTCGCACCGGAGCGGATATGTGATCAAGGCCTTTGGAAAAGCACCTGGCCACCTTCTCCTGCACCACTGCTTCCCGGCCCACGCCCGGTAAGCAGAGATGGCTGCCAGGTGCACCTTGAGGGTCATCGACCGAAGCCCTTGCTGAGAAAGGGACCACAGGTAGTCCAGAATGCTAGCCAAGGAACAGGAGGAAGAGTCCAGGCCCTTGCCCTGACACCAAATGGAGAATCTCTTCAATTTAAAGGCATAGCATCTCCTGGTCGACTCCTTACGAGACGCCTCAACAACGTTGAGGACCTCGTCGGAAACACCCAAGGCCTGGAACTCTAGCCGCTCAGGAACCAGGCCGTCAGGTGCAGGGATTGAAGGTCCGGATGGAATACCTTCCCCTGATTGACTGAGATCAGGTCCGGGCGGGCTGGAAGCCGCCTTGGGAGCCTGGAGCTGAGGCTAAGGAGATCTGGATACCAGAACTGGCAGGGCCAGTCTGGGGCTACCAGAATCACCTGCGCCTTGTCCCTCCTTGCCTTGAGAAGTACCTTGTGGATCAAGGGAAATGGGGGAAAGGCACAGAAGAGGCCCGGGGTCCACAGCCTCGAGAAGGCATCAGCTTCGCATTCTCCCTGGAGGCAAACAGGTCCACCTGAGGTACAGATCTTGTACTACCTCCGGCAGGAGAGACCACTCGTGGGACGTAGCCCCTATCCGGCTTCGGGCATCAGCCAGAATGTTCGAGGCTCCTGCCACATGGATGGCAAGGAGATCCGCCTCCAGGCTGCGCACGAGTGACCAAATGCGGACAACTTCCCTGCACAGAGGCATGGAGCGCGTCCCGCCATGGCGGTTTAAGTAGTACATGGTCGTGGTATTGTCCGTCTGGACCTGAACCATGTGACCCCGTAGAAATGGAGCGAAGGCAGTGAGGGCTAGACGAACCACTTGAAGCTCCAGCAGGTTGATGTGGCATCGGGACTCCCGAGAGGACCAGAGGCTGTGCGCTCTGTGCTCCCCCAAATGAGCACCCCAACCCATCAGAGAGAGGCATCGGTCGATAGAGAGACCGTCGGCAAGGGGCGGACAAACGGGATGCCCTCCTGCAGATGTGCTGGAACGGTCCACCACTGGAGTGCGTTCCACATCCCCTGGGTCACTGTCACTAGCTGATCCAAGGGATCGGAGTGCTGTGACCATTGGCTGGCCAGCCCCCACTGAAGGGGGCGCATATACCAACGGGCCCAATGGACCACGCTGGTGCAGGCTGCCATGAGGCCCAGGAGGCGCAGGAAGTCCCGTGCAGGGCACAATTGCCCAACCTGAAATGATTGGGCAAAGGAGGAAAGAACCTCGGCCCTGTCCGCCGGGAGCCGTGCTCTGGCTCGTAGAGAGTCGAGCTCTGCCCGGATGAATTGTATCACCTGCTTTGGCATGAGTTCCGACTTGACCTCGTTGATGAGGAGGCCAACCTGAGAGCGAACCTGGAGGGCCAGATCTCTGGACCACACCACCTCCATTCTGGAGGAGGCTGCAATCAGCCAGTCATCCAGGTAGGGGTACACCCGGACCCTTCGGCGCCGCAGGAATGCTGTCACCACTGCCATGCATTTGGTGAAGACCCTGGGAGCTAGGGAAAGGCCGAAGGGCATGGCCCGGAACTCATAGAGGGATCCCTCTGCTCTGAAGCGAAGGAATCTCTGGTGGGACAGACGGATTAAGACGTGAAAGAACGCATCCTGGAGGTCCAGAGAACAGAACCAAACGCCTCGTTCCAAGGATGGAATGATCTGAGCCAGAGTGACCATCCTGAAGGTTTGAGACCTTAGGAACCTGTTCAGGTCATGCAGGTCTAGAATGGGGCGCCTGCCCCCTGTCCGTTTCGGGACCAGGAAGTAATTAGACACAAACCCCGGGTCTGGTGGAGGATCCACCACCTTCCTGATCACCTCTTTTTCGAGGAGCAGGGCAATGTCAGCTTGGCGAGCCGACAGGGAAGGGGTGACGGCTCGGAAGGGCGGGGCCTGCTCGAACTCCAGAAGCAGGCCCCTTCTTACCACCTCCAACAACCAGTGGTCCGTGGTGATAGCGGACCAGGCGGAAAGGAAGTGGCGGAGCCGTCCCCCCACGGGGGGAACCCAGGGGGGAGTGACAAGGCTGGGGGCGACATCTCTCAACCAGTCACTGGGTAGGCCTGGAGGAGGGACCGGCCGAGGGACCTCCTGGGCCTTTCCCTCCCTGCTTCCTGTTAGAGGAAGCCACAGGCTTGGCTTTGGGATGCCAAGCGTGAGCCTGCTGGCCCTGATGCTGGTGTTGTTGGGCCGGACGTGCCGCAGGCGCAGAAGGATGAAAGGACTTATGTTATTGACGGCGACCCTTGTCCTTCTGAGCGGAGGTGACAGAGTCCAGGGAAGCATTGGACTTTTCGATCCGCTGGAGGTGGCCTTCCACTCCAGGGCCACACAGGTCAGTCCCCAAGAAGGGGATGTCCGCCAATTTATGCTGGGTATCCACCGTGAAGGTGGATATCTTCAGCCATGCTCTGCGGTGTATGGCCACTGCGGCCGCTACTGATCTGGCACAGAAGTCTCCAATGTCCAGAGCCATTCGGAGCTGCTGTTTTGCCACCGCCCTTCCCTGATCCCGCACCTGCTTGACCGTGGTCTGCAGGTCGGCCGGGAGATGAGGGATCACCTCATCCAGGGAGCCCATGAGGGCGTGGGAGAAATGTGCCATCAGCACGGCCGAGCTGGCCTGGCGGAGGCCTAGGGAGGATGCGGCGTACACCTTGCGCACAGCATAGTCCAGCTTTTTGGACTCCTTGTCGGGGGGCTTATCCACATCCCTAGTGTTCCCGGAACGCTGGAAAACGCTATCGGTGACTAACCCCTCCACAGAGGAGTGCTCAGAAAAACCGGAAAAAGAGCCGGTAGGGACCACATACTTCCTGGCCATCCTGGCCAAGGCACAGGGCAGGAAGCCAGCCACTGCCAGAGCTCCAAGGCTGGGCCAACAATGGCTACAGCCACCGGAAAGGCCTCCGTGGGCGAATCCCCTCGGTCCAGTATCTCTGTCAGGGGATACTTGGCCCGCTTGGATACAGGCTCGAGCTGCATCCCAGTGGACTCAGAGATGAGCCGAAGCAGACCCATAAACGATGATGGGCTCGCGTCCATCGACTGCCCCCCAGAGCACTCCAGGTCAAGGGGCCTGTAAAACAGGGAGGAGTCAGTCGGACTCTGAGGTGTCCGCAAAGAGCTGCCTGGAGCCTGAGCCACCCTCCACCTGCCGAGGACAGTCGGGAGTGAGGGTGAGCGACAACCTGTGGGGCAGACCCCGACCCGACCGAGAGTCCTTGGTTGGCGCCCCCGATTTCGGTTGTGGAGGCGGAGGTTCCACCATAAATCGGTGGGGCAGCTGGTTTCAGCCGAACAACCAGCCCAGGCTTGGGCACCTCGATCACAGCGAGGGGTTGTTCCGCCTTCGGTGACAGCCACTTGATGGTCCGGGCACGGCGTCTGCTTGTTCTTGGACAAAAGTAACTGCTGCCACATTAAGTCCTCGTAGCGTCGACGCAATTTGCGCCAAAGCCTCTCCCCTCCTCTTCAGAGGAGGAAGACAAGGACGAGCGGCTCCGCCGCTTGCCTCGGTGCCGAGACCGAGACCGCTGATGTCGGCAGGATCGGCTGGACCGAGATGAGGTCCGAGACCTAGACCGGGCCTGGGAAGGGGCAGGGGACACCCGCTCTTCCCTCGGCTCGGGAGCCTTGACCTGGGACTCCGGCACGGGAGGCACAGGCAAGTCCTCTGTCTCCACCGGGGGAACCGGTGAAGAAGGGTTGTCAGCGTCACCAGTCGACAGCCATCTGACAAGTCGAGAAAAACCTCGACTGCTTCGACGGGTGTCTCGGCTGGCTGACCTGACGGGGACACCGTGAAGCCAGCGGCCTTAGCCGCAACCTCGACCGAAGTCGAGTGTCAACTGTCCGGGGAAGGGGACCTCTCCCGCTCCTACGAACGCCGATGGTGGGACTTACCTTTCGAGTCCTTCTTTTTGGACCGAGAAGAGTGTCCCGATGGCCCCTCTCCCTTCGTGGAAAGTGACTGGCAAAGCTCCTTAAAAGAAGCTGTGTAGGAGGACCCTAGAGAGAGCGGGATAAATGCCGCGACCGAGGAAGATGAGGATGCAGCCTGGGCCGCCTCCTCCTCGAGGGCGATCATCTGCTCCAGTTGCTCAGCCGAGCCAGCCGCCGGACACCGCCCAACGGGCCTCCTTGGACTTCACCGGCGGATAGCGCTTCTGCGCCCAAGCTGTAACCGGGCAGCGTAGTCTTCTAGGACGCTGGCAGAAAACGATCGACATAACTCGTAGGCCTGCGGGTCATGATCTAGGCCAAGGCAGTAGACACACGTGGAGTGCGGGTCCATCCTGGACATTTTCTGGCCGCATGGGCACCGCCGAAATCCAGGAGTCGATTTGTCCATCGCAGCTGCGAGGGAGTAATTAGACCAAAGTCTTGAAAACTTTAGAATTATTTTCGGGCGAACCGAAGAATTAGGATCCAGTCTATACGCAGAGCATTAAGGAGGGAACCTGAGCTTCCAAGCGGTAAGGAAGATCTGGTGTCATGAGGTGGAGCCGAGAGTTTTACCACCCGGGTGGGTGGGAGGAGCCAGCTTGAAGACCTTCCGGCAAGATTTAAAGTGGCAAGGAACCTGTCAGACAGTGTGGATGAACAACATATCCATGTCCCTAGAAATAAGCATTTCGTACACTCGGAGGTAGCATACCAGATCGGCAGTTTGGAAGAAGAGTGTGTAGGATTCCCAAAAAGATGCTACGACAGGAACAAAATGCTAATTTATTTGGTTTCTGGGGGTCTCTCCAAACTGGACACACATACTCTAAAGCCTCACACCCACTACAAGGCATCATGGGGATGCAAATCCTCGTGTGCTGCTGATAACCAAAAGGTTGATATTTGAAATTATGGACCAGGTACACTCACCCAACCATAAAAGCTTGCCTTAAATCTGAAATCTGGCACTGCAGTCACAGTCTACAGACACATCAGCAGCTCACAGAGTCCTCTGGCTGATATATTTACCCTAGTTAATATACTTTTTGACTTACCTTCTAGCGTATGCAGAAGTTTTCCAGTTGCAACATCAAAAATATTGATGATTCCGTCTATAGCTCCACTGGCCAAGTACTTTCCATCGGGACTCTAATAGAAAATAAGTTTGTGAATAGAATGCTGCTTCCTTAAACATTATGACAGAAGCCTGCAGATAGCTCCACCGTTGACTACTGCTGCAAATGGGTGTGCTTTGTTTACATGTGTGGTACCCTAGCAACATTTCAGTGTATGTGAAGCTCTGTTTCCATGCAAAATTTACACGCTTTTCTGTGAGAATAGGCACACTGCATGTCAGTGATCTGTATTTAATCTACCATGGCGATCTTATGCAGGCTAGCAGCATAACTAATAAGGATACTTCACCTTCTGAGAGACTTGGGCACCCCTACAGGTGTCCATCATGTTTCTCCCATAAAGAGCACCTTTGGATAGACCGTGGGGTGTGTGTTGTCTCTCCAAAGGGATGAAACTAGCTATGGGACATGACAGAGGGGAGAAAAAAAAAAAAACACTGCCTGACTGGACCTGTTGGCACTCCTCACACCCTCTTCTGTGGTCTGCCATGCCTCTGGTTTCCTCTAATGGGCTCCCACAAAATACATTCTCCTGGCCAATTAGACTGCCAATTGGAGGACTGGCACACCACCCAACTAGTGCCTAAGGATCATGTGTTGTGTTGTGATGGCAGCAGGGTCTGGGTACATGACTGGGTCCCGGACGTACATCAACCATGGTACAGGAAAATCTATACCTGTGAGCTAGCTCTGGTAAGTCAGAGGTGAATGTTGCCCCAGAGGGTTGCAGCCACCAAACTAAGGGTCATGAGTGGGGGAACGTGATTGACAAGATATTTTATTTATTTTATTCTTTTTTGGTAACCAGGTAAGATTAAGTCACAAGATATGACAGATGCTTAACAAGGTCACCATGACCTGAATATTGCATCATTCTCAAAAATCAGTAGCAGGAAATAGTTGCCACTATCAAAATATCGGCTAAAATAGATTTGAAAACAAAATAGAAAATGATGATGTAACCATGGCTGTGATGCTTACAGTCTCAGGGATGGATAAATTAAGTAGCTAGGGGGCCAACAGCCACCATAAAACTGGTTTGGTTACCAGATTTTGAAAGTTGCCAGTCAACTGGCTACCTGCCTACCAAGCAATATTTTTACACCCTTATAAAAAGGATGTCCACAAAAAACAGTGATTTGGCTATCAGATTTTGAAAGTTAGTGGGCAAACCGACCACCAGATTACAAACCGATTTGTCCCACCCTGACAGTAACAAACACATTTGAAGGAATAATTTACACTAAATTAGGTCATTATGGCACAAATGATTCAAATCACTGGAAGGAATGTCCATACCAACTTTGAGTACAACTGGATCACTGGTTCTCAAGAAACAGTAGCCCCCCAAAAAAACGCAGAGGAAAAGAAGTAAATTTAGAGCAAAACTGATGTCTCCCAAAAATTATTTTCAAGACATAAAACAAGAAAATCAAAGTAGCATATTTTCAATGACATTCAAGTCCCCCCCCCAAAAAAATACAAAAATATCATAAATCTCTGATTCTGTATTTAAGATCTTCTCAGGGCTCTGATCAGCCTGTTTCCATAAACAGGGGCTACAGACACATGGAAAAAAAAAATTAAAACTGCCAGTCGGCATCAGCACAATGCAGTCATTCAATGTTCAAAAAATATTTATATTCCCTGATCAATGTTTACTTCCAGTCTTGGAACAAGATGTTGTCCAGATTCGGGAGGAAGGTTTCTCGTGGAAAAACAGGTTACTCACCTGTAACAGTAGTTCTAGGAGTGGTATATGATGTTCATCCACGCTTTCTGGCAGTCGCCCTTCCCCTTTAAGACTGGCCGGAACATCTTCAAGCTGGCTCCTCCCACCCACCCGGGTAGTAACTCCCTCGGCTCCGCCCCATGACGCCAGATACTGCACGCTGGAAGCAGCTGTGTGTGCCAAAGCCAGGGTAGGTTGGGTGGGTCAGTGTGGATGAACACCATATGCCACTCCTAGAATTACTGTTACAAGTGATTAACCTGTTTTTTCTAAGGATGTGGTTATGATGATCTAGCCACACTTTCTGGCAGACTCCTAGCAGTTCTCCGGGAGGAGGAAGGCAAGGCGCACATCCCCTATTTTGGAGGCAGAGATTGGAGAACTGAGGCCCCAAAACCAGCATCTCAACGTGACTCAAGGTCGATGTGGTAATGGGAAATGAAGGTGTGTGCTGACCTCCAGGTAGCAGCCCTGCAGATTTCCTGGATACGGACATCCTTGGAAGCAGTGGATGGAATGAGCCCTTAGCCCTACGGGAGGCTCCCTACCCTCCAACCTATAGCAGAGGTCAATGCAGGAAGCAGTCCACCTGACAACTGTCCACTTAGCTGTCGGTCTGCCAGGTGCTGCTTCAGCATAGGTGACAAATAGCTGGTGAACCTCTACCCGAACTCCAGCTATGCGCCTCTTGTAATAGGCAAGCACTCGCTACAGGTCCAAAGTATGGAGCCTGTGCTCGGCCTCCGAGGTGTCGTTGATGAAGTACACTAGAAGATTAATCACCTTGTTGAGGTGAAACTCTGACACACCCTTCGGGAGGAACTTCAGGTTGGGGCGAAGGACGACCTTGTCCCTGTGGAAGACAAGGTAAGAAAATTACATAAAAAGCACCTGGAGCTTGCTGATCCTTCTGGCTGACGTAATAGCCACCAGGAAGGTGGTCTTCCATGACAGGGGAGACATCTCACACATGTGCATAGGTTCGAATGGCTTGCCCATGAGCTTTGCCAGTAACAGCAACAAGTCCCAAGGCAGTGGTGGTTCACGCACCGGAAGGGAAATGCGGTCGAGGTCTTTAAAGATGCACCAGACCACCTTTTCCTGCGCCACCCACTGCTGACCGGTCCACGCCTGGTAAGCAAAGATGGCTGCCAGGTGCACCTTGAGGGTCATCGACCGAAGGCCTGACAGAGAGGAACCACAGGTAGTCAAGGATGCCAGCCACTGGACAGGACAGAGAGTTCAGCCCTTTGCCCTGGCACCATATGGAGAACCTCTTCCATTTGAAGGCATAGCATTTCCTGGTCAACTCCTTCCGAGATGCCTCCACAACAGTGAGGACATCTTCAGAGAGACCCAAATCCTGGAACTCTAGCCACTCAGGAGCCAAGCTATCAGGTGCAGGGATTGAAGGTCCGGATGGTGTATCTTCCCCTGACTGATGGAGAGCAAGTCCCGGCAGAGAGAAAGATGCCTCGGGAGCCTGTCGCTGAGGCTGAGGAGATCAGGATATCAAAACTGGTGTGGCCAGTCTGGAGCCACCAGGATAACCTGTGCCTTGTCCCTCCTGGCCTTGAGAAAGCACCTTGTGGATCAAGGGAAGTGGAAGGAAGGCATAGAAGAAGCCTGGGGTCCAGGACCTCGAGGAGGTATCCCCTGCAGCATTCCCTGCTGAAGGGGAGGGCACAAAACAGCCTCAGCTTTGCGTTCTCCCTGGAGACATACAGGTCCACCTGGGGGTGCCCCACTGGGAGAACAGACTGTGCACTACTTCTGGGTGGAGAGACCACTCATGAGACGCCTCGCCCACACTGCTGAGGGCATCTGCCAGCTGGTTGGAGGCCCCAGCCACACTGATGGTTAGGTTGCGCATGAGAGTCCACATGCGGACAGCTTCCTTGAACAGATGCAGGGAGTGAGTCCAGCCCTGCTTGTTGAAGTAGTACATGGTTGTGTTGTCCACCTGGACCTGGACCACCTGACCCCGAATGAGAGAAGCAAAAGCAGTCAGCACCAGCTGAACTGCTCAAAGGTTCAGCAGGTTGGTGTGGCATCAGGACTCCTTGGGGGTCCAGAGCCCGTGGACTCTGTGTTCCCCCATGTGGGCACCCCAGCCCAAGACAGAGGCATCAGTCGTCAGGATGACAGTCTGCTTTGGGCAGACAAACAGGATCCCATCCTGCAGATGTCCTGGGACTAATCACCACTGGAGAGCGTCCCACATCCGCTGAGTCACAGTGACCAGCTGGTTGAAGTGACCCTTGTGCTGAGACCACTGGCTGGACAGCTCCCACTGCAGACAGCACATTCTCCAGCGGGCCCAATGGACCACCCTGGTGCAGGCCACCATGTAACCTAGCAGGCACAGAAAGTCCCAGGCAGGGAACAGGCTGCCTAACCCAAAATGATCAAGCAACGGAGGGGAGAGCCTCAGTCCTGTCTGCCAGGAGCCAGGCTCTGGCTCTGCAAGAGTAGAGCTCCGCCCCATGAAGCTGATCACCTGCGAAAGTACATGTACAGACTTGGCCTCGTTGACCAGAAGGCTAAGGGGAAGACGGATCTGGAGGGTCAGGTCCCTGGACCGCTCCACCTCCTGCCTGGAGGGACCTGTGATCAGCCAGTCATCCAGGTAGGGGTAAACCCAGACCCCTCAGCCCCTCCAGTAAGCTGCCACCACTGCAGTGCACTTGTTGAAGACCCTGAGGGCTGAGGAGAGGCCGAATGGCACGGCCTGGAACTCGTAGAGGGCTTCCTCTGGTCAGAAGCAGAGCAACCTTCTGTGAGACGGACAGATGGGGATGCGAAAGAACATGTTCGGAAGATCCAGGGAGCAAGATCACATGTTTTGGTCCAGAGATGGTGTGATATGTAGAGAGAGAGAGAGAGAGACAGAGAGACAGAGAGACCACCCTGAAGGTGTGTGACTTAAGAATCGTGTTCAGGTCGTGCAGTTCTAGAATTGGGAGCCAGCCCCCTATCCATTCTGGCACCAAGAAGTACATGAAGACAAACCCTGAGGATCCGTGACAGGAACCATTACCTCCTTGCAGAGGAGCTGGGCAATGTCGTCCCAAAGAGCCAACGGAATGTCTGCGGATACCAAGTCCTCCCATGGGGCATGAGCTCGGCAAGGAGGGAACTGCTCGAATTACAGAGGCAGAACCTGACCGACCACCTCGAGAACCCACCTGTCTGTGGCGACAGCGGACCAGGCGGAAAGGAAGTGGCGGAGACGGACCCCCGTGGACAACTCGGGGGAGGTGTGACCGGCATGAGGGAGGCACTCCATATCCCATCACTGGGCAGGCTTGGAGGAGGGCCAGGCTGATGAGCCACCAGGGTCTCTCCATCCAGGCTTGCGGACAACCGAGGCTACCGACTTGGGCCGAGGTCGCCAGGCCTGAGCCTGCTGCCCAGCTTGAGACTGGGCTGGTTTGGCCGCAGGAGTGAAGGTGGACCGAAAGGGCTTCTTTTTCTGCTGTTTGGAGTCCTTGGGGTCCCTCTGAGCAGATGTCACAGAGTCCAAGGTGGCACTGGACTTTTCAATGCGAGTGAGGCGACCCTCGACTCCAGGCCCAAACAAGTCAGTGCCCAGGAAAGGGACATCCGCCAGCTTGTGCTGAGTATCCACCATGAAGGCTGATATCCACAGCCAAGCCCTGTGGTGCATGGCCACTGCAGCCGCCACCGAGCAGGCACAGGAGTCCCCAATGTCCATGGCTGTCTGGAGCTGTTGCTTTGCTACAGCCCGGCCCTGGTCCTGGACCTGTTTGACCGTGGTCTGGTGGTCCGCAGGTAGGTGAGGAAGCATCTCATCCAGAGTGCCCAACAGGGCATGGGAGAAGTGGGCCATGAGGAGGGCACAGCTTGCCTGGCGAAGGCCAAGCAAAGAGGCAGCGTAGATGTTTTTAGTCGCATAGTCCAGCTTCTGGGACTCTGTCAGGTGGCTAGTCGACTTCCCCCACATTGCCAGAGCACTGAAACACAGAATTGGCCACCAAGTCCTCAGTCGAGGGGTGTTCTGTGAATCCCAAAAGGGAGCCAGCAGGGACCGCATACTTGTGGGCCATCCAGGCCGGCAGTGCTGGACAGGAAGCAGGATGCTGGCACAGCTCTGAAGCAGGACCAAGAATGGCCTCTGCCACTGAGAAGGCCTCACCAGGGAAGTCTCCCCAGTCCAACATCTCGGTCAGCGGGTAACAAGCCCGTTGGACCAGCTCCATCTTAAGGTTCATAGATTCCGAGATCAGGCAGAGGAGGCCCATAAAGGAGGTGGGGCCTCCACCCGTCGAGAGGCCCCTGACTGACTCTACGTCAACCTGACGGGAGTGCAAGTAGAACCCTCCGACTGAGGAGCCATTGAAGAGGGGTCGAACGCCAGAATCCCCGCTGACCCTCCAGAGACAGTCAGGAGTGACAGTGACAGACAGCCAATGGGGGAGCCTGAGGCCACCCGAGACTCCCTGGTTGGAGTGCCAGTCTTTGGCTGTTTAGATGGTGGCTCCATGGGAATCGGTGGAGACATTGGGGTTGGCCGAGCCAGGACCGACCTGGTCAGCTCCCAAGGTGGAGAAGGCATTGGCCGTTGGGGGTGAAAGCCAGGTAATGGCCGGGGTAGAGTCTGGGACTGGCTACATAGCAGAAAACACCAGCTGTTGCCATAAGAGATCCTCACAGCATTGATGCAACTTGCACCGGAGCATCTCCTCACCCAAGGAGGATGAGGATAAAGAATAGCCAGGGCATCGAGAGTGGGAGCGCCGACATCTGCAGGAACTGCTCCACTCCCGAGAGTAGACAAAGATCGTGACTGCCGGTGGGGCTCAGAAGGTGTCGTAAAAAGCACAGGCACCTCCGGGTCTTGGTCGGTGACCAGAGGCAGCGGATCAGTGGACTGATCCATCCCTCCAACAGTCCGAGTAAGGACTGGAGTCCTGGATTATTGTCAGCCTTCTTAGTTGACAACTGGCCAACCAGCATGAGAAAAATCTATGCTGGAAGATCAACCAGCGTCTCGGCCAACTGGCCTGATGGGGTTACTGTGGAGCTGGTGGCCTGGGCCGAAGATTCGACCGAAGATGATCTGGAGAAGCGTGGGAGTCAGAAGTCCTCGACCAAGAGTGTTCCCGATCCCACAGTCGAAGCTGAGACTGCTTTTTGGTCTCTCTTTAAATTTTGATTTGTGCCCTGAAGAAGGGCCCTGACTGAGAGTCAGTAAAACCTGGCAGAAATCTCTGAATGCCTCATGAAGGAGGTGCCCAGTAAAAGTGAAACAAAGACCAAAGCGAGGAGGTGTGAGCTGCGGCCTGGGCCACTGCCTCCTCAAACGCCACTAGCTGTTCGGTGGATCCTGCAGCCGCAGAGACCACCAGACAGGCATCTTTCGATTTGACCGGCGGGTTCCATTCGTTTGGACTGCCTAATGCAAGTCAGGCACGACGGTCCTTGAGAACAGAAGGTTGGAAGGTGTGGCAAAGATCGCAGGCCTGGGGATTGTGCTCGTGTCCCAGGCAGTAGACACACACGGTGTGTAGATTGATTTGGGACATCTTCTGCCACAAAGGCATCACTGGAACTCTGAAGTGGACTTTTCATTGTCTACCGCTGTCGTGGTCGAAAAACGAACCTGAAGACCAAGTTTTTTTATTTAAAGTTTGGAAGTAAATCCGAAGATTTTGTAGCAAACAGCCTACTCAGCATGAGAGCAATAAGGAGGGAATCTGCTTCTTCCAGCTGAAAGGAAGATCTGACGTCACAGGGCGGAGCCGAGGGAATTATCAGCCGGGTGGGTGGAAGAAGCCAACTCAAAGACATTCTGGCCAGTCTTGACAGGGAGAGGTGACTGCCAGAAAGTGTGGATAGATCATCACATCCACATCACTAGAATGAATCTTTTTTTTTTTACTTCATGTTTATTAATTTTATTATAAAACAGATAATTAACATTTACTTTCTCATATAGAGGATAGGTGCATAACAATGCTTCATTGCATGGATAAAATAAATTGATATGCAACTGTAAGTATCCCATGCATTCTTGTACAGTAGGAATGGGGGAAATACTATATTAAGACAGTCAAAAAGGTAACATCTTTAATAACTTGATGGCCTCTTCAATGACATGAGATTCATCCATTAGGGAGAATAATTCAGTATGAAGTATAACACAATCATCGAGATTGCCATTTAAACCATTACAACAAACAGGAAGAAGAAAAGGCAAATTTGACCCCACAGAGAGATTAACCCCCAACAAGTATATAAGACACAAAAGCCAACACTCAAAAAAAATAATATAGAAACTGTTATGCAAACTACACTAAGTGTGAACCAGAACAAGTAATTTGCCAAACATGAAATAAACAGTGTGACAGTATAAGTCCATCTGACCCAGACACAGAGCTACTGCACCCGTTATCTGAGGTTAGAAAACATTACAGTCTCTCAAAATGGCGAATTTCCCACCAGGGCGAACATGCCTTCATCCAAAAGAGATTCTGGAAATAAAAGTCTACCCTCAGTGTTGGCCATCAATGACTAAATGGCTCCAGTAAAGGAAAAAGTTATGGTTTAAGGCACAGACATGGAGTCGCTTATGAAATAAGATGTGACTAAGCAGAGTAAAATACAGTGTTAGCCCACAACTCCATCCTCCTCTGAATCAGACTGGTTAGTAGCTGAAGTATCCCTTTTGGCAACAAATTCTTTCTCCGCCCTTCTCTGCCCAATGTCCCACATCCGTGGAATCGGTAAACTGCCAAGTCTTTCTCCCATGTACAATCCAGAGACGAGCTGGTAGCAACAAAGGATGAATAATCCCCAAGGTTCTCAGTCGCTGCCTCACACAGTGAAGCCCTTTCTCCATGCTCTTGTCTGGTAGGAAAGATCAGGATATATTTTTACATCTGCGCCACTGATTAATAATGGGTAGTTTGCTCTAGCTGCAGAGAGGAGTGTATCCTGAATAGCTGACCCCCAAGTGTGCAGAACAGTGCAGGGCTGGGTGGAGTCTGTGGGGTGAACCCCAGGATTGACTCGGTATGTTCTTCTAAGTGACATCCACTGGAAACCATCTGGAACAGTAGAAGTGCTTTAAGCCAGTATATGAGGTAAGGCAATAAGTCGAGCCCCTCAGCCACCTCTGGGACTCCCACAAGCCGAAGGTTCCTGGCTCAAATTTCATTTTACAAGGTCTCCATCCTACCACACAGCTGCTCATTCTCTTTTGTAAGTGAGGCCACAGCAGTCATTGTTGTAGTTACCCTCCACAGCACAGTTTGCCATGGAGGGTCAGTCTTAGATTGCTGACTACTGGCGTCAGCACTTCTGATGGCCCCTTCAGCCTTGCTAGGTGCAGACAATGAATCTTTTGGTGGTCCCTGTTATTGCGCTTTGAGACGGCCCATGCTGAATCTGGTATCAAGCTGTTCAGAAAGACATGGTGAATCGACATATTGAAAAATACATTCATTTCCAACACTTTATCTTAAAATTATTGGCTATTGGGTCTCCTTATGGAAGGGAGCTCTAATGGAGTGGATCCAGCCTGGAAGATGTCTCTCTAGCATCCCCCAAGTGGAGTGATAAAGCCCAATATCAAACCATATGCTCAGGCAGTTCACATCCACACAATCTGTCTGTGGACCTCTGATACTTATAAAGCTCACTGGAAGTCCTTAAGAGTTTGTCCTTGGGGATCTCCACGAGATTGACAAAATTCTATATGCAGACCCTCTGGAGTACATATTTGCCTTTTCATAGATTTATAAACATAAGGCTGAGATGCTGAAGGTTTGGCATCAAATCTGGCTGGGGATCACTGGGACAGATTGGCACAGATGGGTATAGTCCTTAAGCAGAGACTGAAACAATCCACTGCTCAGGGTGGACCCCTTTCTGAATAGATGGCAGCGTAGGACTGCAAAACCTTCACCAAACTGTGGACACGCAGGTATTCTTTCCTTTCAACAGCTGCAGGACCAGTGTCATCTTCCTGTAACAGATCATTTTCGTTATCTACAGGTTAGAGCTCATATGTGGATATTAGGTGCCTCCTACCAAACAATATCCAGAGAAACCACCAGTTCTTCAACACATTAGGCATCAACAAACAGAGGGACTGGGATCCAATTTGGTGGGTTCACTTTATCAGGCTCTGGGCTTCTTCACAACAGACACCATAGCCTCAGTGTTGCAAAAGAACTGCAAACTAACTGGGACTTGCAAATCTGGCCGACGTATACACTTCCCTCCTATAAACTGATAACAGCTCTGTTAGTCCGTGGGGTAGGTAGTGAAACCCTCCCCCCCCCCAGGGAATTTTCAAGACTATGATTTTTGAAAAATTTGTATCATAGCAATTTGGAATTTACTTGTTTGCCATTTGCTGAAGGTAGCTTCTGTTTGGTTCAGGGTCATATGTATCATCAATTTTCGTAGGAACTGAAGGGCAATGATGAAAGTGTAGGGATAGCTTTTCATGTAGTAAATCTAAGTATGTGACTAAAAATAATGGCAAATTGAGTATCAATAAAAAGGTTTTAATTTTTCTATCGTATGAATATAATCTAGTGGATCATCAAGTCAATCGTAACGTAATCATAAAGTCACAATTTTGACCCAACAGTTTTGGAAATCAAATAGACAGTAGATGGGAATATATAAAGGTATTTTCTAAGAAATTATTATTGCATCAATGAATATTGAAATTTTTTTGTTTATTTGTCTCCGCCACTGACCGGCCCCCCTCCACCGCCCCTGCCCCTCCCCCCCCGGTCACTCCGGCATCCACTGGTACTCACCTCTGGCATCGAGATGCCAGCTGGCAGGGTGCAGTGCCTGCAGGGGACCGGCATCATCTCACCGGTCAGTGGAATTTTTGTCTCCTTTTCTCCCCTCCCACAGTGTGGAGACGTGGCGTGCAATGACGCTAATGGCCGAGCCATGCACGCTTCCACACACTGCACACCAGGCGTCGGCTCAATCTCCGCCCTCTGTCCTGGAGCTGGTGTGCAAGCCTCCAGCCGTCGCTAGGGGCCAGGCGTGCACCAGTCTCCAATACCACCCCTCCCTGGGAGAGAAGAGCTGTCCAGACGCTCGATCCTCTCCCTCTCCAGCCAACCCACACTGACCCACTCACACCGCAAACACAGGTTGCCGGCATTGCAGGAGGTAATGCAGTGATGCCTCAGCCCTTCAAGCCACTGGGCCAGCCTGAAATGGTTGTTTTATTAGAACATAATTCTGGAAAAAGCAAAATAAATCATTTTTATTTCCTTTTTCAGGACTTGAGACAGCATGACTGACGAGCATCCTGTAGCACTAAAAGCACCTAAGTCAAGGCAGAAAAGTCACCATACCGTAGAGAAGATATGCATAATTCACAACAGCAAGAACAAGTCTAACATAATAAGACCTTTGACATCGACCAGTCGGTCCCAAATTCCCCCCCCCCGCCCCAAGTTCAAGTTTATTGCAGGAAAACTCCACTGAGCAAGCTCATTCACAAGGAGGTCCTAAATCACGTACACAGACAGGAGACATAGCATAAAAGAGGCGACATATAAACAGCAAAAGTGAAACAATACACATAAGATTAAAATGCATCAATTCATGCAAGTACATCATACCAAAAAGAGGTACAGTAAGGTTCATATATTACCAGGTGCTCAATTACGACAGTGCATGGTGGGAATTATTAGCATAAGATAGAGGTTGGTAGAAAATGTGGGGACTCTACCAAGACAGGAGAGATTAGTTAAGAGGGAGGGGTTAAAACTAACAGGAGGAAGTAGTAGAATAAGATGGAAGGGTAGCTAATGAGTGGTAAAGGGGGGGGGCGAGGGCTAATGAGAGGAGGGAGAAAAGGATATAGATACAGAAGGTAAGGACAGGAGAAAGTTTTGAGAATAACTGCATGGTTTCATGTCCTGTCGAGCGTGGATTCAAGGTGGATGTTCATAAGGAAATAAGTGCAGGGAAGAGGCTTAAAAGTATCTACAGCTACCTTTTAATTTGGATGCAGTTAACTCTTTGAAGAAATTAAGCGAGACCACACTGGATAGTTTCAGGGTGGATTGGAGTTGGTTCCAGATTGTTGGAAGAGCATATGAAATAACACCTTTACCAAAGGTGGTGCGAGTCCTAGGCACGTCAAGGAAGATGAAGTCAGATTTCCTGGGAGAATAAGCACAGTGGGAGATACTGATGAGAGATGTGAGGTAGCTCCGCATTTTGTTCAGGAGTAACTTGACGGTCCAAATACCAGCATGAAGCAGATGTCTACTGGTAAGTGATGTCCAGCCAACAGCTGCGTAAAGGTCAGAGCGGTGGGTTCGGTAGGGGGAACTGGTAATGAACCGCAGGGCATAGTGGTAAAGTATGTCCAACTTGTTTAGGTTTGAGATCGCAGAGGAGCTGTAAATTAGGTCCCCATAATCAAGTAAGGGAAGAAATGTGGCCTGCACAAGCCTAAGTCTGGTTTCAGTCAGAAAGAGGGACTTGTTTCTGAAGAAGAATCCTAACCTAGCTTTTAGCCTTCTGGAAAGGTCCTCCAAGGTGATCACTGAAAGAGAGTTTGTTATCTAGCCAAATGCCAAGATATTTAAATTTGGGGACAACTTCCAAGGGTTCACCTAACAAGGTAGTAATAAGGTCCTTCGGTAAACCTGGGGTGGCGGTAGATGAGCTGCTAAGAGAAAAAAATTATAGCCTTAGTTTTCTTAGCATTAAGAAGAAGCTTAGCATTAATGAGGTTAGTTTCCAGCTGGGCAAAGTCAGCTTGCAGTGCGTCCTTTACTTCAGACAGCGTAAAGCCAGAAGTGTACAATACTGCATCATCTGCAAAGAAATGTAGGTTGGATTTGGTAATATGAGAGTCAATATAATTAATGTACAAGGAGAAGAGGATAGGACCTAGGATGGAGCCTTGAGGGACTCCCTTGGCAATTGACAAGGAGGCCGAGTATAAACCATCGACTTTGACTTTTTGAGTCCTCCCTTCGAGGTAGCTGGTGAACCACTGCGCGGTGGAAGGAGTGGCACCAAGTTTAAAAAGGTTGGTGATTAGTAAGTTGTGGTCAATGGTGTTGAAAGCTTTACTTAGATCTAGGAAGATTGCACCAGTGACCTTTTTGGTATCTATAGCAGAGATCCAGTTGTTGGTAACTTTAGCTAATGCTGTGATAGTGCTGTCCTTAGGGCAGAAACCAGATTGAGCTGGGTTTAAAAGTGAGACGGTTTTGACATGAAGTTTTAATTGATTGTAGATCAGTTTTTCAAAAACTTTAGAGAGAATAGGCAAAATTGAGATATGCCTGTAATTATTTAGGTCGCATGGGTCTCCTGATTTGACTAGGGGAAGGATGTGGGCAGATTTCCAACGGGATGGAACTGTGGCAGAGGAGATGGAGAATATGTAGAATGGGGGCCATGATATAGGCATAACCAAGTTTTAGGAAAAAAGGATCAAGACCATCATCCCCAGCACTTTTCTTGGTGTCAAGTAGAGAGTCTTCTACTTCCTTGTAGTTAAGTGAGCGCAACTGGAAAGGACAATTCGAGGTGTGAGGAGTAAGGCTAGAGTTGGCTTGGTTAATCCCTTGGCCTGCATAAGGCAAGGAGTCAAAGGCTAGGCCAACCATGACAAAATGGGAATCGAGTTCTTCCAGGATTTGAGAATTACCTTCCATAATCCTCCCACTGGTAAGGATCTTGGCTGGAATGGAGGGGGGCACTTGGCTGTCCTTCAATAGATTTAAGTGTCCTCCAAATTTTGTGCAATTTCCCTTTGGCCTGTTCTAGTGTGGAAACATAGTAGTTTGCTTTGGCAGTGCGGATGCTTTTTACACACGCGTTTCTAGCTGCTCTGAACATCTGCCAATTTGCATGTCTCTTGGTACGCCTGACCTGAGCCCAGGACTTGTCCCTATTAGTAAGTGCGGCCTTAAGACTTGGAGTAAACCAGGGGTGTGTGGTGCGGCAAACCCTGACCTTGATAAAGGGGGCATGCTTATTTGCCAGTGCGACAAGGTTGTTGTTGAGAACAGAGACAGCCTCATGAACTGTTTTGGCAAGATAGAGATCTTGCCATCTAACCTTGCCTTCCTTGTATAACTGCAGTAACAAGAGTTGTGATAATGAGTGTCCCTTGCAATTAAATCAACATTTTGAATGCTGCTTAGAAGATTATCATCTTGTTTCACCTCTGCTGCTTCTTTGATAGATCTCTGCAGTTTTTGTTACACACTATGTCAGGTTTTCTCTAGTTTTTGTCTTTTTTTCTTCTTCCAGAAATCCACTTAATTTAAGGGGTTGCACATAGGAGACAACTGTGTGATGACCCAAGTACCAGATTTGATAACATATACACAAGAACATACCTGTTGAACTTGACGACATGCCTCATGGGTATCACAGAGGGTGCTACCAATCATTTACAAATGCCAAACACCTTATGAAAAGGAAGTGTCAGGTTAATGATGACACAGAGGACCAACAGCCTTCAACCTCCCATAGCAGCAGAGCTGAAACACCCTCTCAAGCATTATTTCCTTCAAACCAGTGTATTATATGTGGAAAGAGAGAGAAGTGGATTTCTGGAAGAAAAAAAAAAAAGGAAAAAACTAGGGAAAAACTGACAGTGTGTAACAAAAACTGCAGAGATCTATCAAAGAAGCAGAAGAGGTGAAACAAGATGATAATCTACTATGCAGCATTCAAAATGTCGATTTAATTGCAAGGGACACTCATTATCACAACTCTGGTCACTGCAGTTATACAAGGAAAGAGGACAGAAACGCAGCAGTGGACCAAACTGGTGAAAGTGTCAAGCAACTCAGATCCCACAAAAAAGGCATTTGAGTACATCACCAAATGTGTTGAAAAGAATATCATCAGAGGATCACAGGTTGAAAGAATGACAATGTTATGTGAGAGGTACTGTTTGTTTATGCAAGCTCATTACCCAGCATTCTATAATCCTAATTACAAAACAGACAAGTTGAAAAACAAGTTGAGCAAACACTTTGGTCAGAGGATAAGATTCTGGCAGCCAAACTTTAGAAGATAACTTTTTTAGTCCGATGAGTTCCCAACTGGCCAAGCTGTGGAGACTGCATTTGAATCTGCTGCATAAGATGACAGGAGACTTGAAGAGGCAGCAACTTTTTTGTGTCATCTCATCACAGATTCCTTCAGGGAATCACAGGAGCTTCCCCTGGCCACCTTCTTCAAGTTTCCTGTTCTCCAACACCATCTCACCCCCAGATGTGCTTGTAAAATTCCTGGCCTGCCTCATTTCTGGACGATCTAATTTAATGAACACCTCAAGAAGAAGAGAGAGGTTGGTGAATTCAATTGGTCAAGATATTTGCTATGCAGTGAGTTGTGGTCAATGGAAAATGCCAAAACATCTCCTCCTAGGAATGACTAAGACATCACTGGTAGCGCTGAAATCATGAGAACCCTCAACCGCTTCGCACACTGTGTCCTATTCAAACCCTTTTGGATATGGATGTGTGATAGCGTTGAGTGAGACAGCACACTACCTGTAACCATAGACACTGGCAGAAATACTGTGTTGCATTTTTGCTGGGACAATTTCAATCTTAATGAAGAAACCCCTTCTGGTGCTGGCACCACGCATTCAATTCATGGTATTGTAATGCAGGAAAAGGCAAAGGAATGCCTACCCACATCTGTGATATCTAGCCAGCCCAAAAGCAAAAAGAGATCTGTTAAATACAAGCCACAAGAGCTTGAGCCACGCTTTGTTAAGCAACATGTTGAACCAAACCTGACTGTAGTTCAGGCTGCCACCTGTTCCAGAGACTGTGAACCAAGCTTGTGTATCAGATTTCATGTAGTTTTAATGCAGAGGCCAGATGTATGACAGAATGCAATCTGTTCCTGGGTGGACAGGCTGGGTATCTTCCACAGGGGACCAGTCAGGATTAGTGCAAAGACAAACAAATGTTGACTACATGGCACTAATCAACTCTTCTGTTACAGAGAACTCCACTGTTCAGCATGTACTGCAGGTACACCAAAACGCTACCAGAGAGGTTGACCAACAGTACACAATTGTTACTTTTGATCTTGCTGTTGCAAAGAAGGCATATGCTATCATGTGGCAGAACGCATGCCAGTTCAGTGATGTCATTGTGCAACTTGGTGTTTTCCACACAATTTGCTCATACTTAGCAGCCCTTGGGAAATTGCTACATGGTACTGGCTTTGCCGACATCACCACTGAGTCAGAGGTGTGTGCCAGTGGCTCTACTGAAAAAGTACTGAGTGGCAAACACTACAACAAGGCCATGCGGGTGCATAAGCTTACCTTTGAGGCACTTGAATACCTTTTTCAACCATTCCAAAACAGCACTGATGTACAGACATTGGTAGAAGAGGCCAAAGAAGAGGTGAAAAGGCTAGTGGAAAGCCCAGAGTCTGACATTACGTGAGGCAGTTGCCAGTGACTCTTGTCATCAACTTTGCAAAAAGTACTTCAAGTTTAAAGAGAAAGTGAGGCATGGCTAACTTGGGAATACAGTGCAGTTTTGGATTCAGTACGTGGACAGAATCTGGTTGGCGCTTAGGTTTCTGCATGCTACCAAGGAGAACAACTCTGACCTGCATCTAGCATGTATTAAACAACTTTGCCTTCTGCTTTTTAGTCTTGATCACCAAAACTACGAAAGGTATCTGTCTATTTTCTGACACTCCTGAACCTAGAGCATACCCATCCTGAATCTGATGTCTTGCTGCAAAATGGTGGGTTCAGTGTGTGTAGATCCAATGTGCCAGAAATGCTGTTGATCTGACCACCGAACAGACAGACAATTGACATGCCAAGTCCAGTGGAGGTACTGTTGGATTCAGCAGGAACTATCCAGCCTATTATCGATGCTGTGTAACAAGGAATGCCCGAGCAAGCTATGTGACTGCCACACTTGAAACTGCTGGAATGGTAGACTCTGAGTCCTTCCACAATGATGCTAGGCTTGCAGAGATGGCATGCAGTGAGAAGGATGTACAGAAGCTGATCAATGCATTCAGAAACTTTATTAATCCTATTGAGACAATGAAAAATTGGGAAAAGAAGCCTTTCAACAATTTGTGGAGACAAGACTTGTTGACAAAACAGTTCCCTTCCATGCGTCCTTGGAAAAAACAGTCACTAAATACCTTTGCTTCCCTTCAGCAGTCAAAGAAACTTAGATCCTCACAAAAGAAGATGGTTCAGGTGACTGCACAAAGAAACCTCTTTGGGCAACTGCTAATGCTTTCAGAACAGAACAACCTTAGCATAGAGAAGGCTCTCTCGTATCCATCAACTCCACTGCCATGGTCATTAGCAACTTCAGATGGCGTACCAGTAGAGAGAGAAATCCACCCTTCTTCACAAACTTGAAGATGAAACAGCACTCAGTACAATGAACTGGGATGAAGACAAAGTTTACATCTGTGATGGCAATGTACTTCTCCAGTTAATGACTGGTCTACCGAGACATTTGGAGAGCTAGCTGAAAAGGTCTTCAGTGCATTACCAAAGGTACAAAGGTTGGACTCTGTAACAGACGCCTACAAATATAATTCCATAAAGTTGTCTGAACACAGAAGACAAGGATCATCAGATTCTTACTTGGTGAAAGGTCCATCAACAAAGGTGCCAAAAGATTGGAAATCCTTTCTCACAAACAATGACGAGACAAATCTGATCAAGCTTCTTCTCAATGAGTGGCTAAAGGAAACATATGTAAAAAGACTAATGGGGTTGTCAAATCTTTTTTGTCTGCGACGAAAACTGTATCTCTTTGACAAGCCTTGACGGAATCACAACACAGAGCCGCCCTGTACCAGAACTTTCTTCATCTCACGAAGAAGCGCATACACGAATATTGCTTCACTGCTATCATGCAGCGGCATCAACATCCTCAACTGACATCATCATCAGATCACCGGACACAGGTATTTCTGCTGCTGCTGTACTATGGCACTCAATCTACTTCGACACAGGAGTGGCAAATAAACGTCGGCTTCTGAACATCAAAACTCTAATCCAGATTCACGGTGCTGAGATGTGTAGTGCACCGACTGCATTGCATGCATTTTCCGGGTGCAACAGCACAAGTGCATTTGTTAGGAAAGGGAAAATCAAACCCTACAACATCCTATGAAAATAAAAGGAGTATATGACAACTTTCCAAGCACTTGATGAAACAGAATGTGTATCGGATGCCATCCATGTTGACCTTGAAAGATTTTTCTGCTGCTTGTACGGGCAGCTGTCATATACTGTGATCAACAAACTTTGCTATGACATTGCAAGGCAGAAATTTCACACAAGAGGCAGCCAACTATTGTCAAATTATGATGGCACTGATCTGAGTCTACTTCCTCCCTGTAGGGCAACACTGAGAATGCATGTACTGAGAATGAATTACCAAACCCTTGTCTGGAAAAATGTCCATGCGTCACACCCTAACATACCAAGTCCTGAAACACATGGATGGAAACTTGATGAAACAGGAATCCTGGAGTATGGCTGGTGTGATGGCAACATTATACCACAGGAACTGGTGGACATTTTGTCCCAGGAGGAGACCCTGAATCAGTCAGATGAGGAAGATGACAATAACGTTCTTTCTGCCCGCCTGGCAGACGAGATCTTTGATGCAGAGGATAAAAACAGTGGGGATGAAGATGACAACTAAATTATAATGGCAAAAATATTACTGTTACAGTGTGTCAATTTAAATTACACACTTATACAACAAGTATTGTTATAAATAATCTCTTTAGCTGGGATGGTCTCCGCCCGAGTAAGCAGGGAAACCAACTTGGAAACAGATCAAAACTTTCATTACAAAAAAGTTTAACTATTAGCACAGGGGAACATGGGACCACATATAACCAATTCTCCACACCCAGACTCACTCAGATTCTTATGTACTATTGCAAGGAGTCTGAATATACATAAAATATCAGAATTACACAGTATAATGATTAAAGACGAACTTGACCTGGTCTGTATAACTGAGACTTGGTGGGATAATACCAGTACCTGGCTTGAGGAAATACCAGGTTACACATTGTATCACAAAGATAAGCCTGACAGGAGAGGAGGACGGGTATGTATCTATGTTAAGAACAGTCTCCAGACAATTCAACTGGATCACGATTTATCAGAAAGAGAAATAAGAGTGTATCTGGGTGCAAATACTAATGAAGCATAATCACAGAATTATTACGGGAAATTGTCAAAGACCACCAAATTCAAATGATGACTATAATAAAGCACTTACAAATGAAATATCTACCATGGGTAGAAAGGGGAACATAGTTATAATGGGGGACTTTAATCTCCCTGGTATTAACTAGAACTCATGGCTGGAGAGAATCGTACAGAGTCGGACTTTAGACTCTGTGGTCTCTGTAGGACTGTCTCAGTTAACATCAATACCAACAAGAGGAAATAACATCTTAGATTTCATTCTAACCAATATGGAAAATGTAATAAATAACAATACCCCAAAACCTCCAACTGGTACAAGTGACCATATTACACTGTCTGGCTCAATTAAAGTATCTACCCCAAAAATTAACCATAAAATTTTTCATAAAAACTATAACAAAGCAAACTATACTCTCATAAATATATTTTTTAATAACATCAAATATGTACAGGAATTGCAACATCTTGATTGCAAAGATACATGGACCTTTATTAAAAACAAAATTTATGAAGCAGAGGACAAATATGTTCCCACAAAAATTAAATGCAATAATAAGGGTAAAACCCCACCATGGTTTACTGTAAATGTTAAAAAACAGAGTAAATTAAAGGAAAAAGCTTTCAAAAGGTTACAGAAAGAAAACACGGAAGAAAATTACACTACCTACAAAAACGAGCAAAAGAAGTTACACGCTCTCATTAAATCAGAAAAATATAAGCTGGAATTTAAACTTGCCCATATCAAAGATAACTGTAAGGCTTTTTTATGCCTATGTCAACTCTAAAAAGAATGTTTCACAGGGAATTGGGCCGATAAAAATCAATAACAATCTATCAAATAACAATCGAGACAAAGCGAAGGAATTTAACAAATTATTTTGCTCAGTTCATAACCCCAAACCTAATACTGACCCATGCATGTACTAATCAGAAGTATATAGGACTTCTTTATCTACAAATAAAATCTACAAAGCCCTTCAAAAAAACAAAAATCAAACCAGATACGTCATCAGGTCCAGATGGAATACATCCACAATTATTACTAAACTCAGCATCAATACTGACTTTACCTAAAACTATTCTTTTCAGTAAATCCTTGGCTACTGCATATGTACCAAATGACTGAAAAAAATATATAGTTGTGCCCATTTTTAAAAAGGGTGATAAAGAACTGGTCAGTAATTATAGGCCGATTAGCATGACCGCAATCATTTGTAAAACACTTGAACAAATAATAAAATCAAAAACTGATGAGTTACAAAATATTGGATATAATGACATTTCACAACACAGGTTTAAACCACAAAGATCCTGCACTACAAACCTCATTTCCTTTTATGACCAGATCGGTAACAGCTTGGATAAAAGAATACCAGTTGATGTCATTGTGCTCGACTTTGGTAAGGCATTTGACAAAGTCCCACAGCAGGAATTAAAAAAAATAGAAAAACAGGACTAACAGATCAAATGAGGAGGCAGTATAGCACAGTGGTTTAAGGCTCTGAGCTGCAAATCTGGAGACCTGGGTTTGAATCCCACAGCCCTCCCGGATACTGTGTGACCCTGAGCAAGTCACTTAACTTCCCTGTGCTCCCTGGGCGCACCTCTAAACAAGCTTTCGGCTTAGTGTGTCTCTCCTGGTTAAATAATTGGAAAAAAAAAAAATCACAAACTGGATTAACAACTGGCTGTCAGATTGTGTTCGACATGTTAGGATAAATGGTGAACTCTGAATTAGGACTAGTGGGGTCCCACAAGGTTCCATGTTGGGACCCACTTTATTCAATTTATTTATTGGGGATATGAACACTAATATATGCTAATATATTTTCGATGAGGACCCTTTGTAAATGAGCTTTTAGCTCAAAGGTTTTAACCCCAATTTTACAATAAATAAATTTGCAATAATACTGCTAAATTTGCAGACGACGCAAAGTTGGATGGAGAGGTTAATACAATGGAAAAACATAACTCTAGTCAAAGATTTAGAAAACATCCTCATATGGACAAGGGAAAATGAGATGATTTTAAAATGAATAAAAAAGTGCTGTCCTTCATTTGGGTTCTAATAATAAATACAATTATACAATGAATAACACCATGCAAAAAAAAAAAAAAAACTTATAAAGAAGAGACCTAGGCATAATTATAAACAAATCATTATCATAATCTGGGCAATGTAAAAAAGAATCCCTAACAGCAAACCGGATATTAAATTGTATTAAACGTTCATTTATCAACAAAAATTCATACATGATTCTCATAGAAACATAGACTTTGACGGCAGATAAGGACCGCTTGGCCCATCTAGTCTGCCCATTTCCCTACCTACAGGATAAGCCGCAGATCCTAGTTAACCAACAGCCTATTTCTTCCTATCCCCACAAGAATTGCCTTATGTCTGTCCCATGCATTCTTGAATTCTCCCACAGTTTTAGACCCCACAACCTCCTCAGGAAGGCTGTTCCATGCATCCACTACCCTCTCTGTGAAATAATACTTCCTCACATTGCCCCTGAACCGCCCCTCCATCTTTAAATTGTGTCCCCTTGTTCTTGCACATCTCTTTTTCTGAAAGATGCTACCCTCTTGGACTTTGTTGATTCCACTGAGGTACTTAAAAGTTTCTATCATGTCCCCCCTCTCCCTTCTTTCCTCAAGGGTATACATATTAAGCTCCTTTAGTCTCTCCTCATACGGCTTCTCTTGCAGACCCTGCAACATTTTAGTTGCCCTCCTCTGGACTGCCTCTATTCTGTCTATGTCCTTGTGGAGATGGGGTCTCCAGAACTGGACACAGTACTCAGATGGGGTCTCACCAACTGTCTGTACAGAGGAATAACAACTTCCTGTTTTCTGCTGCTGATGCCTCTCCCTATACATCCCAGTATACCCCCAGCCCTCCCTACTGCCTTCTCACATTGCTTGCTAACCTTATGGTCATCTGATATGATTACCCCCAGGTCCCTTTCCTTTTTTGTTGTTGTTACTACCTCCCCACCCATTGTGTATTCTTCCCCTGGGTTCTTGTTTCCCAGGTGCATTTTGCACTTCTTTGCATTGAATCCTAGCTGCCATACTTCTGACCATTCCTCCAACATTGCCAAGTCCCTTCTCATCCTTCCCACGCCTCCTTGTGTATCAACCCTGTTGCAGATCTTTGTGTCATCTGCAAAGAGGCATACTTTTCCTTCCAGTCCCTCTGCAATGTCACTTATGAAGACACTAAAAGGACTGGACCCAATACTGAACCCTGGGTACCCACTAGCAACCCTCTTTCTTTAGAGTGGACTCCATTTACATTACCTTCTGTGTCCTGTTGTCCAGCCAATGTTTTTGAGGCTACCACCCTGGGATCCACTCCCAGGCTGGTTAATTTGACTATTAATCTTTGTGTGGGACTGTGTCAAATGCCTTGCTAAAGTCTAGGTAGGCCATGTCCACAGCCCTCCCTGGTCTACTACTTTGGTCACCCAGTCAAAGAAATCTATTAGATTCATCTGACATGACCTTCCGCTGTGAACCCATGCTGCCTTGGGTCCTGTGCCCCACTGGCCTCTAGGTACTCAACTATTCTTTCCTTCAGAAGTGACTCCATCACTTTCCCTACCACAGAGGTCAGACTGACAGGTCTGTAGTTTCCTGCCTCTGTCTTGGTCCCACTTTTGTGAAGGGGAATCACATCCACCTTCCTCCAGTCCTCGGGTACCACACCATCCTCCCCTTATTTATTAAAAACAGTAGCCAGTGGTTTCACTAGTTACCCCCATAATTCTTTTAGAATTCTGGGGTGAATTCCATCAGGCCCCATTGCTCTGTCCACCTTCAGTTTTAGGAGTTCTTGCAGAACCCTTTCTTCTGTGAAAGGACTGGGATCGACCCCCCATCAAGACTGCTTCTGTTAATTGGATTAAGCACTTCCCCCTCCTCTTTTGTGAATACTGAGCAGAAATATTCGCTCAGTATCCCTGCTTTTCACTGTCCCTCTGCCCACCCACCATTCATTCCATTCAGCCTCACTATCCCTCCCTTTGTCTTTCTACTCGCTGATGTAACTATAAAAGGTTTTATCCCCCTTCTTAACAGAGTTGGCTATCTTTTCCTCAGTTTGGGTCTTTGCTATTCTGACTTCCCTCCCTGCTTCCTTCTGCCTTAACTGATACAGCTCTCTGTCCTGCTCCTTCTGTGTTTCCTTATACTTCCGGAATGCTATCTTTTTCTTCCTGACTTTCACAGCCACCTCTTTTAAAAACTACAGTGGCTTTTTCTTTCATTTTGATTTGTTTATTTGCTTCACACAAAGGCTTGTTGCCTCTGTGATGGCAGTTTTGATAATTCCCCATTGTTGATCCACACCTCCGTCTAGCCTGTTTGCTAGTGCTTTTCTGAGGCACTCTCCCATCTTGCCAAAGTCAGCCCTCCTGAAGTCCAGTATCCTCACTTTTGTATGGCTTGATTCTGTAGCTGAGTTTAACGTGAACCACACTGTTTGATGGTCACTTGTTCCCAGATGGCAACCCACTTCTAGATCTGAGATCCTCTCACTGCCCCCGTTTGAGAGTACGAGGTCTAAGATGGCTCCCTCACGAGTGGATTCCGAAACTAGCTGTCTGAGGCCTGCCACCTGTAGGGCATCAAGAATGGTCCTGCTCTTGGATGTGGCTGCAGCAAATGTGCTCCAGTTAACATCTGGCATATTCAGGTCTCCCATCAACATTATCTCCCCTTTCTCTGCCATTCTAAGAATGCCTTCTATCATATCCTTGTCCATTCCCTCCCCCTTACATGGGGGTCTGTACACAACCCCTGTGCGGATTGTGGTGCCCTTTCCTGTCTCTAAGGTGACCCACAGTGCCTCCTCTCCTCCCTGTTTACTCTTTTGTTCAGTTGCTTTTATCCCTTCCTTTACATAGAGAGCTACTCCTCCCCCTCCTCTCCCCTGCCTGTTTCTCCTGTAGGTTATGTACCCTGGTATGTTAACATTCCAGTCATGGTTCTCTGTCTACCATGTTTCTGTGACTGCTACGATATCCAGGCATCCCTCTTCCATCAAGGCCACCAGCTCAGGGAGCTTGTTGCCCAGACTACGGGCATTGGTACTCATTACCCTCCATTTCCTGATGGCCTTACTCCTTTTTGCCCTACCCCTGTCCTTCCTGCCTTTGTCACTTTCTCCATTTACCCCTGCCCTTCTCCCTATCGACACCTCTATGTTGGTGTTTACCGCACTTACTACCATGATTTTTTTGGGGGGGGCTAGGATTTCCCTACTCCTTTCCAGTGCCTCCCCCCTTGGCTAGTTTAAATGCTTGCCAATGAAGCATTTAAAACTATCACCTAGGATCCTGGTTCCCCTCCTGGACAGATGCAGCCCATCATGCCAGTATAGGCTTGCATCACTCCAGGTGGACCCCAGTCCCCAATGAAGCCAAATCCCTGAGCTCCACACCAGTTTTTCAACCACTGATTGAATCCCATGGTGCGGAACACCCTAGTCTCTCCTACACCATAGATGGGCAGCACCTCCGAGAAGGTTACCGTGCATGCTACTTGTCTAAGGCCCCTCCCCAATTCCACAAACTCTTCCTGCACTTCTCTAACCCCTTTCTTAGCCAGGTCATTTGTCCCTAGGTGGACAATGACATCCAGCTCCCTTTTCTGTGCAGCTGCTCTGGCAATCCTGAGGATTCGCTCCCTGTCCCTCCAAGCCATGGTGCCAGGCAGGCACCTTACCTCCCTCTCCCCCCAGTTCTACCTTCCTAACAACGGAGACCCCCACCAGGAGTTGTTTCCTTCCCCTGCGGGGTCCCCTGCCACCCTCCTGTGGGTCTCCTTTGTGGAGGTTGCCAGCATCCTCCTTGGTCTCCACTGCGGGTGCCTCCATAGAGGAACCACACTTTGCCAGAATGGCATAGGAATTGTGGAGAGGTACAACTGGAGGGATGCGCCTCTGTTCCACCACCCTCACCCTCCCTGAGCCCACTGTGGACCAACCGCTCTTCTTTCTTGGCAACCTCTGAGGCAACGGCAGTGGCATTGGTGGTCCCTGGATGGAACAGGAGGTCCCGCAAATCCTGGCCAACTCAGCCTGGAGATGAGCAACCTCCTCCCTCAGCCCAGAGAGGTGCCTGCAGATGGGACAACACTGCATCCTCCAGAACATCTCCCAGAAGACTGCTGCTCCACAGCCACTGCACTGCATCACTCCCATCATGTCTTATTTCTGGCCCTTTAACTGTTTGCAATCCTTACTCGTTTCTGTTTTTTTTTTTCTCTCTCCTTACTTTCTGCCTGTGTGCCCTTTAAGCTCCTGATTGTCCTGTTCTGAGACAAGAATATCCTATATTTCTCAGTAGACCCCTTACTTGCTCAGAGGCAGACCTCCAGCAGCTAGAGGGGTCCGGAGAGCAACTCTTGCCCTTCTAGGATGGTGGGTCTTTGGTGGCTCTGTGATCACTCACTTCCTGCTCCCAAACAGGAAGTTCCTGTTGTCAGTCAAATTCTATGCCTATAAAAGTAGAGCTAGCTTTGGGTGGGAGGGTGGAGGGAGGACAGAGGGCAATATAGTCCCAGTAGAGAGTCCAGTCCCACAGCAGTCCTTTCTCCTGGTGTCTTCTGCCAAGCTACTAGCAAAATCTTTCTAAGACAGTCTTTAAATGTAGCTTCCTTCTAGCTAAGCCACTCCCCCTACTTACTAGATCTTTCTACAAGTAATTTAAACCTCACAGCTATCAAGTCCTTTCAGTCACCTGAGATTTACACCTAGATAACTGTTCAGATAACCATTCAGTTCAGTTAACTCAGACAAACACACACTTTTTTTTTTTGTTAGAACTTTAATTTAGGGTAAAAAAAAACTAAGTACAAGAGTTCTACTTCTTTAGTCCCAGTAGAGAAGTCCAGTCCCACAGCAGTCCTTTCTCCTGGTGTCTTCTGCCAAGCTACTCCCACTTTATAAAACATATGTTAGGCCTCACTTAGATTTCTGTTCACCATACTGGAGCCCCTATCTGAAAAAAGACATTAAGTTATTGGAGACGGTCCAACATCAAGCTACTAAAATAATGCCAACACTGAAAAAACAAAAACTATGATGAAAGGCTATGTGAAACTGGGTTAGTCTCACTCCAGGATAGGCGTAAAAGGGGGGACCTAATTCAATTATATAAAATCCTACAGGACCCTGTCCTTATGGAGCAATGTAGCATCAACAAATCTAATTGTCTAATTTCTTTAAGGTGGCATGATAAATAACAGTACCATTTGTAAATACTAATAAGAGAGATAACTTCTTCACTATAAGGGCGTCTAAGTATTGAAATCTGTTACCCCAAAATGTATTAGATGCCACCAGTTTTGATGTTTAAAAATAGACTGGATCGCCATTTACACTGGCATGGAAAACACAATTAAATTCCCACAAGGTGTAGGAGACCTAACTCGATGGGCCACGGCCTTTTTATGTCTTAAATTTCCTAGTAATCCTAGTAATAACTCTATATTCGGATACCACCAATTTCCATAGTTTCAATGACATTGCAAAGTACTCAAGTATACGTCAAAATGACGTCATTACTGATTTTACCACTGCGCTGAATCTTTTATTATAATAAAGACATAGATGAGTATGAAACCTTTTTATTGATACCCATTTTGTCGTTATTTGACTTACATATATAGACTTAAATCAACAAAAACTACCTCTACCCCATCTTTGTTGTTTTTTCGTTTCTGATATACAGTGGTCACACGTTAGCCTGTAGCAAACAAAAGCTACCATTGCCAGATGGCAAACAAGTAAATTCTAAACTATTACAGTGTAAGCTTCTAAGAAAGCAATGTCTTGAAAATTCCCTATGGGGGATGGGATAGTGATAGCCCACGGACTTATGTATCTTAGAGAGAGTTCTCATAGAAGTGTCGTAGTGCTGTAGATATTTTAGGACCCTTGTAGTCCAAGCTAAATTTAAGGGAGAGGAGTGGGGTGTTTGCTGAAGACTGTGTGGGGAGAGAAGGGTAGATCAATCCCATATTTTGGGGGGATGCTCACTGCTTACACACTACTGGAATCAGACAGCGTAAGTCTTGGATAACATGCCACTGGTCTTACTGTCAGTCCCCTTGCACATAGACAGGTGAGAAGCAGGCAATCTAAATTATTGCTAATATTGATGGTGGGAGCTAAAAAGCCGATACTAAACTGTGGCTTACTACCAAACTGCCAACCTTGGTGCTGTGGGAGGGACTGATTGGGGAAATTTACCAACTACAAAAGCAGTCATATGTATACAAGAACTGACTTTTGGTTTTTGCAGAAATATGGTAAAGGTGGATCGCACACAAACTTAACTCAGATACAGCCTTTAAACCTTGATTTTACTATGTATATGTATGACGTGTGATATATTGTTTTTGATGTTTTATATTATGATCTTATGCAGTCTATTTATTTGCCTGATGACTCTGCCAAGGAGGATCTGCCTTCCAGACCCTCATATTAATTTTCCCCACAGAATACTACACATGTAATATGATGCCCAGTATGAGTTCTCTGTTTTTCCTACTGCCTGTGTGGTTGTAAACTGAATATCTTCTTTAATAAAAAAAAACTTGGATTATAAAAAAATTCCCAAAAATATTTGAATTTTAAGCAGTTCTGTCATTCACTGCCAACGTCATCACATAAAACCTGGATCTTTGTCCCTGGCAATTCATATACAGCTAAAAAGTAGGTACAGTGCCGGATTAACAGTAGGACACACATGAGCAGCTGCCCAGGGCTGTAAGTTGGAGGGGGTACCACAGAATGAAGATTTTTTTTCTTGGAGGGTTAGGTTAAACAGTTGTGTTGCTAATGTGTAATCAGGGGGTTTCTACTGGCTAGTACTGTCCGTCAGTTGGGGAGGAGCGGGGGTGGGGGGCTTGGGGACTGTCAGACTGATGCACGTCAGACAGAGCAATTTCCCAAGCTTTCCGTCATTGTGAGTTTGCGACTTGTACCACGTCATGTGGCTTACATTATGTGACAGTCCAAAGCACAGCAGCACTCAATACCACAAGTCCCCACTCCCAGAATCAGCCAAGGAGCAAGAAGAGTTTCTGAATTTGTCTGTGGGAAGCTGCAGCCAGTAAGGTGAGCCAAACCGGTCACTTCAGTCACAGATCTAAAGGTACTGCAAGACTCTAGTTGTGGGAGTCAGAGCTTGGAAATTAAGTAGGACTAAAGCAGAGTGGAGCCCTCAATTCCAAGAGGAGCACTGACAACAGCACCACTGCGGGAGCAGGCAGAGCAGAACCGGATCACCTCACCAGACTACAACCATTGACCAACCTTTCCTTCCAGCCCCTCCACAATGTCACTTATGAAGACATTAAATAAGGACTGGCCCCAGAACTGATCCCTGTGGCACCCCGTTGGTCACCCTCCTTTCCTTGGACTGAGCTCCGAGGAAAGGAGGATGACCAGCAGTAAATAAACTGTAAAATAAATAAAGTTTCAAAATGATGAAATTGTGTAGATCAGTTGGGGGCTGAGGCATGAGCAAGCAGAGCTCCACAGTCTACATTGACCATGTCATTGGTGGGACTCCTGATTTCTGAATTAGTCTGCAGGAAGCTGTGGCCAGTAAAGTAAGTGAAACCTGTCAGCACGGTCATGGGTCTGAAGGCACTGCGAGACTCTAGTTGTGTGAGTCAGGAGATTATGCAGGACTAAGTGAAATCAAGCAGAGTGGAGCCCTTGATTCACAGAAGAGCACTGACTGGAGGAGCAGGCAGAGCAGAACCAGACCTCACTAGACTCCCATCATCGACCAGCCAACACCGACTCATTTAGGTAGGTAAGCATCATGACAGACAGTGAATACTGATGGGCAAGGGGTGGGACACAGCATTGGCTGAGCTGGGCCACATCAGGAGCAGCATTTCTTAGTGACATTTGGTATAAGAGAGGCTCAGCCACAAGCAGCACGGTCTAGACACTCCGTTAGAGCACCAGCTTGGGAACCAGGAGACTGCAGGTTCAAAATACAGGTTACTCACCTGTAACAGGAGTTCTAGGAGTGGTATATGTTGTTCATCCACACTTACCGGCAGGTTTCTTGCCGCTTTAAATCTTGCCAGAAGTCTTCAAGCTGGCTCCTCCCACCCACCCGGGTGGTAAAACTCTCAGCTCCACTCCATGACGCCAGATCTAGGCCGCTGTAAGCCAGGTTGCTCGAAGCCGGGGAGGTCGGGTGGGTTGTGTGGATGAACAACATATACCACTCCTGTTACAGGTGAGTAACCTGTATTTCTAGGGACATGGATATGTTGTTCAATCCACACTTACTGGCAGACTCCTAGCAGTTCTCCGGGAGGAGGAAGGCAAGGCGCGCACCCCCTATACTTACTTGGGGAATAAGGACTGGAGAACAGAGGTCCCAAAACCAGCATCCCAGTGTGACTCAAGGTCAATGTGGTAGTGGTAATGAAGGTGTGTGCCGACTTCCAGGTAGCAGCCCTGCAGATTTCCTGGATAGGGACGTCCCTGGAAGCAGCCACCGAAGCAGCGGTATGGCGGGTAGAATGAGCTCTTGTCCCTTTGGGAGGCTCCATGCCCACCAACCTATAGCAGAGATCTATGCAGGAGGTGACCCACCTGCCTATCGTCCGCTTGGCTGCAGGTCTGCCAGGTGCGGCTTCAGCGTAGGTGACAAACAGCTGGCGAACCTCTCCCCGAACTTCAGCCGTCCACTCCTTATAATAAGAGAGCGTTCTTCTAGGGTCCAGAGTATGGAGTCTATATTCGGCCTGTGAAGTGTGACTGGGGTATAACACCAGCAAAGTCAACACCTGGTTAAGGTGAAACTCCGACACCACCTTCGGAAGGAATTTCGGGTTGGGGCGCAGGACAACCTTGTCCCTGTGGAAGACCAGATAAGGAGACTCGATGGAAAGCACCTGGAGCTCTCCCATCCTTCTGGCTGACATGATAGCCACCAAGAAGGCGGTCTTCCACGACAGGTGACAGATGTCACACCTGTGCATCGGTTCAATGGCTTGCTCATGAGCTAGCCATACCAGCAGTAGATCCCACGGAGGTGGGAGGTTCTCGACCGGAGGATATGTGATCAAAGCCTTTGAAAAAGTGCCCGACCACCTTCTCTATGCGCTCGGACCAAGCCTCAGCCTGCGCCTGCAAGCAGAGATGGCTGCCAGGTGCACCTTAAGGGTCATCGACCAAAGCCCTAGCTGAGAAAGGGACCACAGGTAGTCCAGAATGCTAGCCAAAGAACAGGAGGAAGGGTCCAACCCCTTATCCTGACACCAAATGGAGAATCTCTTCCATTTGAAGGCATAGCATTTTCTGGTCGGCTCCTTACGGGATGCCACAACAATGTTGAGGACCTCGTCGGAAAGACCAAGGCCTGGAACTCTAGCCGCTCAGGAACCAGGCAGTCAATTGCAGGGACTGAAGGTTCGGGTGGAATACCTTCCCCTTGTTGACTGAGATCAGGTCCGGGTGGGCTGGAAGCCGCCTTGAGAGCCTGGAGCTGAGGTTAAGGAGATCTGGATACCAGAACCGGCCGGGCAAGTCTGGGGCTACCAGAATCACCTGCGCCTTGTCCGTCTTCACCTTGAGAAGCACTTTGTGGATCAAGGGAAATGGAAGGAAGGTGCAGAAGAGGCCCCGGGTCCATGGCCTCGAGAAGACATCCCCCTGCAGCGAGCCCTGCCGAGGGGGGGCAGGCATGAAACAGCCTCAGCTTCGCATTCTCCCTGGAGGCAAACAGGTCCACCTGAGGATTGCTCCAGTGGGAGAACAGACCTTGTACTGCCTCTGGCAGGACAGACCACTCATGAGATGCAGCACCTATCCGGCTGAGGGCATCGGCCTGAGTGTTGGAGGCTCCTGCCACATGGATGGCTAGGAGATCCGCCTCCAGTCTGCTCACAAGAGACCAAGTGCGGAGAGCCTCCCTGCACAGAGGCAAGGAGTGCATCCCACCCTGACGGTTTAGGTAGTACATGGTCGTGGTGCTGTACATCTGGACCTGGACCACTTGACCCCGTACAAATGGAGCAAAGGTGGTGAGGGATAGTCGGACCACTCGAAGCTCCAGCAGGTTGATGTGACATCAAGACTCCTGAGGGGACCAGAGGCCATGCGCTCTGAGCTCCCCCAGATGGGCACCCCAACCCAGAGAGGCGTCAGTCGTCAGAGTGACTGTCGGCTCTGGGCGGACAAATGGGATACCCTCCTGTAGATGAGCTGGAACGAGCCACCACTGGAGGCCATTCCACATCTCCTGGGTCACTGTCACTGGCTGGTCCAGAGGACCGGAGCGCTGTGACAGGCCAGCACCCATTGCAGGGGACGCATGTGCCAGCGGGCCCAATGGACCACACTGGTGCAGGCTGCCATGAGGCCCAGGAGGCACAGGAAGTCCCGGGCAAGGCGCAATTGCCCAACCAGAAATGACTGGGCAAAGGAGGAAAGGAACTTGGCCCTGTCTGCCGGGAGCCGTGCTCTGGCTCAAAGAGAGTGGAGCTTTGCCCCGATGAACTGAATCACCTGCGATGGCACGAGTTCCGATTTGGCCTCGTTGATGAGGAGGCCAATCTGAGAGCAGACCTGGAGGGCCAGATCCCTGGACCGCTCCACCTCCAACTTGGAGGGGACTGTAATCAGCCAGTTGTCCAGGTAAGGGTACACCCGGACACTTCGGCGCCACAGGAATGCTATCACCACTGCCATGCATTTGGTGAAGACCCTGAGAGCTGGAGAGAGGCTGAAGGGCATGGCCCGGAACTCATAAAGGGATCCCTCTGCCCTGAAGTGGAGGAATCGCTGGTGAGATGGACGGACTGGGACGTGAAAGAACACGTCCCGGAGGTCCAGAGAACAGAACCACACACCTCGTTCCAAGGATGGGATGATCTGAGCCAGAGTGACCATCCTGAAGGTATGAGACCTTAGGAACTTGTTCAGGTCATGTAGGTCTAGAATGGGGCACCAGTCCCCCGTCCGTTTTGGGACCAGGAAGTACCTGGACACAAACCCTGGGTCTGGAGGAGGATCCGCCACCTCCCTGATCACCTCCTTCTGGAGAAGCAGGGCAACGTCGGCTCAACGAGCCGATAGAGAGGCTGAGGAACCTATAGCCCCCCGTGGGGTGATGGCTCGATAGGGTGGGGACTGCTCGAATTCCAGAGGCAGACCCCTGCCTACCACTTGCAACACCCAGCGGTCTGTGGTTATATCGGACCAGGTGGAAAGGAAGTGGCGGAGCCATCCCCCCACGGGGGAACCCGGGGAAGAGTGACGAGGTTGGGGGCGACACCTCAACCCGTCACTGGGCAGGCTTGGAAGAAGGACCAGCCGAGGAGCTGCCTGGACCTTTCCCTTCCAGCTTCCTGCTGGAGGAAGCAGCAGGCTTGGCTTTGGGGTGCCAAGTGCGAGTCTGCTGGCCCTGATGCTGGTGTTGCTGGGCCAGATGTGCCGCAGGGGCTGAAGGACAAAAGGGCTTACGCTGCTGCTGGCGGCCTTTGTCCTTCTGGGCAGACGTGTCTGAGTCCAAGGTGGCGTTGTACTTCTCGATCCATTCAAGATGACCCTCCAACCCGGGACCGAACAAGTCGGTACCCAGGAAGGGAACGTCTGCCAGCTTGTGCTGGGTATCCGTTGTAAAGGTGGAGATCCGTAGCCAAGCTCTGCGACGCATGGCCACTGCGGCCGCTACTGACCGGGCACATGAGTCAGCGATGTCCAAGGAAGTTTGGAGCTGCTGTTTGGCCACCGGCCTTCCCTGATCCCGCACCTGCTTGACCGTCGTTTGAAGGTCAGCCGAGAGACGAGGAATCACCTCATCTAGGGAGCCCAAAAGGGCGTGTGAAAAGTGTGCCATCAGGACTGAGCTAGCCTGATGAAGGCCTAGGTAGGAAGCAGCAGCATAGACTTTCCGCCCGGAGTAGTTCAATTTCTTGGACTCCTTATCGGGTGGCTTGTCCACATCCCGGGCATTCCCGGAATGCCAGAAAACGCTGTTGGTCACTAACCCCTCTGCAGACGGAGGGACAGCATACTTCCGAGCCATCCTGGCCGAAGGTGCTGGACAAGAAGCTGGCCGCTGCCACAGCTCCAGGGCCAGGCCAACAATGGCTTCAGCCACTGGGAAGGCCTCCGTAGGAGAATCCCCTTGGTCCAGTATCTCCGTGAGGGGATACTTGGCCCGTTTTGAAACGGGTTCGAGCTTCATCCCAGTGGACTATGATGAGTCAAAGCATTCTAAGGAACGAGGATGGGCTCTCGACCACCGACTGACCCCCAGTGGACTCCAAGTCAAGCGGCCTGGAGAACAAGGAGGAGTCACCGTCAGACTCCGAGGAGTCTGCGAACAGCTGCCGAGCGCCTGAGCCACCCGCCACCTGCCGAGGCCGATCGGGAGTGAGGGTGACCGACAACCTATGGGGCAACCCTGACCCAACCGAGAATCCTTGGTCGGGGCCCCGCTGGTGTGGGAGGCGGAGGTTCCACTACAATGGGTGGCGCAGCCGGTTTCAGCCGAACAACCGGTGCCGGCTTCAGCTCCTCGACTACTACGAGGGGTGACAGCCACTTAATGGCCGGAGAAGGTGACGGAATCGGCTTTTTCCCGGACAATAAGAGCTGCTGCCACATTAAATCCTCGTAGCGCTGATGCAATTTGCGCTGGAGCCTATCTTCTGAAGAGGACAATGAGGATGAGTGGTGCTGCCGCTTTCCAAGGTGCCAAGACAGAGACCGCTGACGTCGGTGGGACCGGCTGGACCTGGAAGAGGTCTGAGACCGAGACCTTCGGGGATTCCAAGGGTGGGTCAGAGAGGGGGCCGGGGAAACCCGCTCCTCCCTCAGTTCAGGGACCTTAACCGGGGACTCCGGCACAGGAGGCACAGGCAAGTCACCTGTTTCCACTGGGGGAACTGGTGAAGAAGGGTTGTCTGCTTCTCCAGTCGACAAACCGTCCGACGGGTCGAGAAAAATCTCGACCGAGTCGACGGTTGTCTCGGCCGGCTGACCTGACTGGGACACCGTGAAGCCAGCGGCCTTAGCTGCAACCTCAACCGAAGTAGAGTGTTGACTATCCAGGGAAGAGGACCTCTCCCGCTCCCATGAATGTCGACGGTGGGACTTACCTTTGGAGTCCTTCCTTTTGGATCGAGAGCAATGTCCCGAAGGCCCTTCTCCCTTGGTGGAGAGGGATTGGCAAAGCTCCTTAAAAGAAGCTGTGTAGGAGGAACCCAAAGAGAGCGGGATAAATGCCGCAACCGAGGATGATGATGATGATGCGGCCTGGGCCGTCTCCTCCTCGAGGGCAATCATCTGCTCCAGCTGTTCAGCTGAGCCCACAGCCGCAGACACTGCCCAACAGGCCTCCTTCGACTTGAGCGCAGGATAACGTTTCTCAGGTCACCCCAACAGTAATTGGGCAGCGCGGTCCTCCAAGACCGAAGCTGAAAAGGATCTGCATAACTCACAAGCATGTGAGTCATGGTCGAGTCCAAGGCAATAAACGCACGTGGAGTGCGGATCGCTCCGGGACATCTTCTGCCCATAGGGGCACCGACGAAATCTGGGAGTCGATTTGTCCATTGCAGCCGCAAGGGAAAACGAAGACCGAAGTCTATTAAACTTAAGAATGAGTTTTGGTTTGACCGTAGAGTGTGGATCAGGGCCTAAAACTCAGAGCGCTAAGGAGGGAACCTGAGCTTCCAAGTGGTAAGGAAGATTTGGCGTCATGGGGCGGAGTCGAGAGTTTTACCACCCGGGTGGGTGGGAGGAGCCAGCTTGAAGACCTTGCAGCAAGATTTAAAGCGGCAAGGAACCTGCCAATAAGTGTGGATTGAACAACATATTCACGTCCCTAGAACCCTATATTCTTACTGAGTGACCTTGAGCAAGTCATTCAATCTTCCAAGAGATGCTGCATCTCAGAATCCTCAGCTGACCTATCCTGAGTAAACAAACTGTACAATAGAGGATAATGTATGGGCATCAGTTAACAACAACGCTGTATTCACTTAGAGAGGTTACCATGGCAACTGTGTAAACCTCGAGAGTTGCCATGTAACCTCGAGAAGTGAATTCAGCGCCATTAACTGATGCCCATACATTGTCTTGTATAGTGTATGGGCATCAACAAAAAAAAAATTTCTTGATCGTGGCAGTAACAATTGTACTGTTGCTCATCCCCCCCCCAAACACGACAAGAAGAAGCCCCGCTCGGTCCACGTTGTCCAACTGCCACAGAATAAAGTATTTAAACAAAATATGACACTACCCACCGATGCAGAAGATCCGGACTGTGTCGTTTCATCAGCGCTGCTGTCTTCGTTTTAAAAAAATCTCACCGCAGCGGCCGTTTCCCCATGATCGCAATAGATCTGTCCTCCGCACAGCTGAGTGCTGCCTAATGCGCATGAGCAGGGACATTCCGTGTTGTTGTACCATCATGGTGACGTTCCTCAGGCAGGTACAACACCACCGTGACATCTCCACGATGGTACAACAGCTGTGTGTTTGTACTGAATTTTGCCCACAATAACATTCTACCAGACACTATATATATTTTTTTAAATGATAAAATTGTGCAGATCAGTTAGGTAGGGGGCATGTGACAGGCAGCTATCAGCTTGGCTGAGCAGCACCAGCTTAGGAACTAGGATACAACAGGTTCAGACCCTGCTAGAGAACATTTGCCAAATTCTCACTGTGTCTGACCTTGGGCAAGTCATTAAGTGCTTTAGCTCACCCTGCTGCAGAAAAGGGTTAAAAAAAAAAGGAGCATACTGGAAAAAAGATGCTACAGGTATATCGCAACTGGGCTATTCCGGGTACATAAACTGTAAAGGATCAAATTGTGTACATCACTGAAAACCTACTTATACCTACTTCAATAAATGTTTAAAAAAAAAAAAATGAGTAGTTCATTGGTTGATTCTACAGCATTTTCTACATCTATTTAGTCAATAAGCATGACCTAGGGTTAGATTAACAATCTGTTAATCACTCCCTAGGGGTGTAATGTGGCACGAGGCACAGCAGAGTGCCACACTGCCCCTAGGTGATGATTAACTGTAACTCCTGGTAGTGCCTACGTGTTAAAAGTGTACTCTTAATTGTTTCCCTCATTGAGAGGGAGATTCTTAATATTACAGATTGAAGGAGTGCACCCAACCAAACAGAGCTTTCCTTTCCACTGCGCTTGAGACACTCATTCTGAGAAGAGTGTCTCATGCGCAGATGCCCTGGAAATGGGCACATTCTGGGACTTTTTTTTGTATTATCTATTTTCTTCCTTCCCCGTATTTCCCCCATCGGCATCTCCTTCAGGCCATCAGTGGTCTTGTTCCTCCTACCGCTCACGTGTACCCCTGCCTATTGCCACCATCCACCACTACCTCAGATGGCAGCCACCCTCGCGGTAACCCGGTGCAACCCTTCACTGGATGGGTTCTCCTCCTCCGAAGAGAAAGGCGCAGGAAGGGGCCGGCCAGCGCAACTACTTAGCCCCTCGGGTGTTGCTGAGGTGGTCTTTTTCTGGGAGCTCGACCAGGGCACTTGTGGCGGCGGAGGGACTGGATGGCCATCATCTGGTTGAGCAGAGGAGAAATGTTCCCGTTTTCTCCATGGGGACCGCAGCGTGCCATGATGTCTAGGCATATGCTGACGTCCGCCACGCCCCCCAGTTAACTGGTCAGTGCACTGTTATACCTCCGCTCTCCACCGGGGGTCAGCAGACGCGGACCACATCCCGGAGAAGGCGAGCAGTCGGATGCTCAAGCCTTCTCCCCAGCAGCCCTCCAGCGACCAGGTCAGCCTCCCAAACCCAGGTCACCAGTGTGTCGCAAGCAGAATCTAACCACTGCACGACAGGTCGGCTTCCTTTTTTTTTTTTTTTAAAATAACACTGAGCGTGTTCCCTCGATTCTAGTATATTAATATGTCCCCCGTCACCACTCATTGCGAGTAAGACTTGAGCCAGAACAGCACAGCTTCGCTCTGCTGTTCTCTCTCAAGCAGAACACGCGTGAAACCCACTCTTATCTCCCAAAGAGTAGTGATGGGGGACGTATTAATATATAAACTAGTTCTTCCACCAACAGTTTAAGAATGCTGTTTCAGAATCAGAATGCATCATTCCAGTCTTTCAGCAGTGCTAGAGGATGGAATGCTGGCAGAGAGAATTCATTCACCATGGTGATCAGGCTGTACATGACAGTATAACAGGGATTAATGTAAGGCAGTTGGAATGCTAACAGCCAATCAGACTGCAGCATTTGTGAGATCCTTTTTATAATTAAGCAACAAGGCATGACCAGAGGTTATGTTAATAGTCTGTTAATCACCCTCTAGGGGTGTAATGTGGTACGACATTAACATAGGGCTTATGGAATGTTTACAACCAAATCAGAAAGCTCGTTCTCAGACCCTTTTTATAATAAACAGTAACATACTACAAGTCAAGTATTATGTGACTGTATGTGTTTCCCCATCGTATATTTTCTCCAAGTTTGAGCTAGATGTACCAATACCTATAATGTGGATGTCTGCCAGCCTTACAACTACACACATTCTAACCTTCATTCCCCACCCCCAGAAATGGTATTCAGAGTACCTTGAAACCCCACCAACTGCCATGTTTAACCCATCAAAAACCCTTCTGGCTTTGGGGTTCTAGGTGGCTCCTGAATCACTGCCCTATTGGTGAAGTCCTAGGTGGCTCCAGCAACACTGTACATTGCTCCCGAAGTTTTTAATCCAGGCCCAGGTAGGAAGTCACTTTAGTACAGCGATGCAACAACAAATACTATATAGCTCTTTCTGGGCATCTCAATGCCATTCCCTCCAAACTCCTCCCTAAGCAAGTCCCTCTGCACAGACCAAGCACTGTATCCCTTCCAGCAGAATAGGAAATGAACTCTAAAATGCTAATGCTGGTCTATGTTAACAGTTATGTTGTCTACAGCACAGCTTCCAGGTCCTCCTTGACCAGGCTGGACCCACTAACTGTCTTGTTGCCCACTTGTACCTGCCACACACTCATCACTGTTCCCTGTACGCTCTTCTGACCTGACACTTCGTGGCAGGCATCTGTCCCATAGTACAGCTTTAAATTTCCAGATTGTGGACTGGCAATGCTGTTGACTACCACTCGTCCCTTATTACTCCTTCACTTCCTCCTCCTGCTCCTTAAAATACCCACTTTCACCTACCAACGCAGTGGAAATACCTGGTCACCCTTTGTTCCTCACGGTATTTACCCAGTCTGAGCTTCAAAGTTGAAACAGTGTTGGAGGACACCACCTGTTCTAAAAGTCTGTTCCAAGTGTCCACCACTCATTCTGGGATGTAGTTCTTACTAATATTTCCCTTAAAAAGGACAGCGAGTGTCCCTCTGTTTTATCCTTGTACACCCTAAAGAGCCACATTTGGCGGCATTATCCCTTTCAGACAATTTACAATTGTACTCATGTCACCCGAGTCTTCTCCTTTGCATGGAGCAGTCTCAGTTCTGCCAGTCAGTCCTCATAGCCTGTTTTTCAGTGCCTTTAACTACTCTGGTCACTCTCCTCTGCACCCTTCTCAAGCCTGCTGTAGTGATTAGAAGGAATGTCTGTGAAGACTTATGAAAGATGACTTAGTCGAGTGGTGTTGGCTACCATGCCTTCAGGCTTCAGAGCAACTAATCTATGAAATCTGAAATTGTAAATAGAGTAGGGGAAATTCTGAGACCCGAATGACTAGCACCTACGTTTCAGAGCTGTTTAATGCACAGGTAAAAAATGCTGGCTATCAGGACTGAATGTGCAGATAGACAGATGGTAGGAAGGGAGGGTGGGGCTACTTTATACTACTTTCTTTTTAAGAGAAAATACCTGTTTTTAATTAAAAAAAAAAAGAAGTTTTTCAATTTTTTTTATTTTCTCAGTCTACTCTAAGTGTAGTAAGACATTTGAAGTATGCATTATGCTGGTCTAACAGCATTTCCAGGGGCTGAAAATACTCTGCTTGCAGCGTTGTGCCTCACTATGCCCCTAGGCACGTGGTTAGATCTGCATAATAGATGCCAAATCGTGTCTTACTGCTTATGTATATTTCTGTTTCATTTTGTCAACTATAAGATTTTTTCACCTGATAGTAGTAGGTGTGGTTTGCAGAACAGTACTCCACCTGGGAGCTGGCATATTGGGTGCTACTTCTGTCTATACCTGATCAGCACTGTACCCCCCGACATCAAAACATACCAATCTGGCAGAATGTGACTGACTCTTGTTGGCCAGTTGTAACATAACAATAACAGACTTGGTGCTGTTCAAACCAGAGAAGGTCTTTAGTGAGGAAGTGGAGTGTCTTCAGGCAGAGAGACTGTACTTTAGGGAGGCAGGACTGACTACATCCTGTTTCTCTTCCTGAACACCCAGCACACTGGTTCCACTTCGGGATATTGCACCGACTCAGTCTTCAACCTTTTAAATGGGAACATTCATCTACACGAAAAACACATTTTCCATGGCTTTATAACCATCTTTACCATTTTGAAAACACTGCTCTGTTACAGACATTGTCTGCTTATACTACTCCACCAAGAGGCTGCCATTACTTTCCAGAGTGCCCCCCCCTTTGCAATGACATCATCATGGTAAGACTACATGCATTCGACGTAAAGATATAGCCTATGTAGCAAAATTGCTTTATATTCTGCTAATGGAAACAATGACAGCACGTACAATTGAATCGCATATATAAAAAAAACTGCTGCATAACAAACTTTAGGGGAAAAAAGTGCCTTACATATGCAATGCTGAGGATAAATTTCCCTCGAGTGTCCAGTGAAAATTCCTTCTTTCCACTTTCTACACCAAAAATGTTCACTTTTCCCAGATGACTCCCTGTGGCCAGATATTTAGAATCCGGTGAAAATGCCACTGACCAGGCATCGACTATAAGAGAGAAAAACAAACACCGACACCATGAGCCGCCTAAGAGTACAGGTGATTCCTCGGAGACTCTAAATCTAGGGGGATAAATGCAGATAACGCATCAATATTAGAGTTAGATTAAGCAATTCATGTAAAAATAAAGTCACAAAATACATACAATAAATGAAGAACAATAAATTTCTTTAACGCTTGTAGACTTAATGTTCAACTGTTTTAACAGATGGCAAAAATAAAATACAGTATAAATCTAAATTTTTAAAGGGATTCAGTGAATTATCCAATGTGTGTGGGGGGTGAGTGTTTGGCACGTAGTGTATTTTGCATGTAATGGTTTCTGCTGAGATTGTATAACAACAGACAGATAGATATTAAATAAATAGCACCATTCCTAGCACTGACAACACAGTACAATTGAATATCATGTTACAAATAATAATTACATCAGATAATAATACTATACAACCAGTGGCAAGCCTTAAAATTTGCCTAATTAACTTGCTTTAAATTTGCCTTTGAAGCTATACAGATAGGAGGCACGGCAGATTGACAGGTGGTACTTTACATATACTTATTATAATTTATTAAGGACTATAACGCATTTTAAACAAGGAGAAGAACTCATCTTCAGCCTGGGTTGGAATCCAAACTGTGACTGCAACAAAAATGGCAAATGATTTCAAAAGTGGGACCAGCAAGCAGATTAACACAGAAACCTGAAAGAATGGGGTAAAAATGTAACATTTACAATGCGAAAAATTCATGGACACTTCCAGATAAATATTTTGTCTGTAACAAAAACTAAATGTTATTTTAGTTACTAAGTTGCTTCCAGACCCTCCTGTAAATAAGGAGTTGCACCTAAATGAAACTATCCTGGTGCAGAACTTTTTACATAAATAAAAAAAAATAAGCTGTCAAAACTGGAACCTGTCCACTAGCCAAATGCTGGTAGATTTTGTATAGGCCAATAAACTTTTCCTAGAACTAATCCTGCAGGTTTGTACTAGACCATATCGCATTTCGATATGTACACCAGCTGGGCCACTGGAAAAGTCTGTGATGTCAGTGGATTTTCAGTCACTAGCCTTGCAGGCCATACATTTATTCCACCATTCTGAAGTCAGAATTTCCGCAAAAGTCCCTAATTCGATTTCCAGACTTTTGTGCACATTATGCCAGCAGAAGTTGTTTTTTGCACAGCTCTAGTGAGGTCTCACTAGAAAAAAAACACTACAGTGGCAACACTACCTCCCTGCTCCTGCTAGAAATCTCCCTTCCTGTGCAATCCAGAATTCTGCTAGCATTGCTTACTGCCTTGTTGCACTGCCCTGCCACCTTGAGATCATCAGATATGATTACCGTAAGGTCCCACGCTTGATTGGTGACTGTAAGCCCCCCCCCCCACATCTTATACACATACCCTGGGGTTCCCCTCCTCAGGTGCATGACTTGCACTTTCTGGCATTGAAACCCAGTTGCTACACCCTAGACCACTCAAGTTTCCCCAAATCCCTTTTCACTGTCTCCACCCCTTTCTTGGTGTCCACCCTGATGCAGATTTTTGTGTAATCTGCAAAGAGATACAAGTACACCTTCCCTTCCAGTTCCTCAGAAATGTCATCTATGAAGACACTGAAGAGGACAGCACCCAGTACTGATCCCTGTGGCACTCCACTAGTCACTCCCCCCTTCCCCAAGTGACTGCCATTAACCACTGCACTGCTTCCTCTCCTTCAACCAACCAGTCCGATTACCAGTTTACCAAGGCAAGGTCACTTTATTTATATAGCACCAATTCCCAAGGGTTCTGGGCGCCTCACAACAGACAATAAATCATATCACCTTCTCTCCAACCCAAAGGTTAAGTGTCTTAATCAGACTTGTGTGTGGCACAGTGTCAAAAGCCTTACTGAAGTCCAAATATGCCACATCCACTGCCTTCCTCTGATCTACTTCTTAGTTACCCAGTCAAAGGAATCTAATAGATTTGTTTGACATGCCCTCCCCCTTGTGAAACCATGCTGCCAGCAGTTTTGCAGCCCATCTGCCTCCAGGTACCTCCATCACACGTGTGAGAAGTGAAGGAGAAGGCTCGCCTACCAGGATCAGAGATCGCCTTTGGGATTTCAAGTAGTAGGCTGAAACTGGAGTGGAGGTGTCTTGTGTGCTGTTTGAGCCTGAGAACGCCATCAAGGCAGGGTAGGGTAAATACTTTCAACAATCTGAAGGCTAAGCAGAGCAGGGGTAACTCCATATGTGAAGTAAACAAAGGCCACCCACGGGTGGCGAGTATGTCATAGTGGTGTTCCCCAGGAGGGGCACCTGCTGCAAACAGACTGACCTTATTATAAGGGCAGTTGAGCTTGCAATGTTCCATGGCCTGAAGAAATTGTAAAACAGGGGCACCATACAGAAGAACTGGCATAAGCGTTCCACACAGGAGGCTAGTAAGCAAGTTCGGTGGCTTAAGAGTGGGTCCAAATGTGGTAAACTGGGTAAGAAACTGGTTAGGGGACAGGCAACAGAGGCTGGAGGTAAACAGAGGTCACTCGGAGGAAGGGAGGGTGACCAGAGGGGTGCCTCAGGGATCAGTGCTGGGACCAGTCCTCTAATGTTTTTATAAGTGACACTGCAGAGGAGATGGAAGAGAAGGTTTGCCTCTTTCCAGATGACACCAAAAGCTGCAACAGGGCTGACAATCTGGGGTGTGTAGAAAGGATGAGCAGAAACCTGAGGAAACATGAGGAGTAGTCAAGAATATAGCAGCTGTGTTTCAACGCGAAAAGGTGCATAGTAAGGCACTTGGAGCACAGAAACAAAGGGATAGAGTATAAAATGGGAGGAATGGTGCTGACGACCATCAAGCAGGAAAGAGATCTAGGGGTGATCATATCGGATGACCAAAAGGTGGCCTGGTAGTGCGACACAGCAGTTGGCGGGGCTAGTAGGATACTGGGGTGCAAAGGGAAGGGTATCACCAGCAGAAAGAAGGAGGTGGTACTGCTCTGTATACACTGTTATTAAGACCCCCCCCCACAAGAGTACTGTGTCCAGTTCTGGAGACCACATCTCCAATAAGGACACAGAGTGGAGGCGGTCCAGAGAATGACAACTAAAATGTTGAAAGGTCTGCATCAGAAGCCCTACGAGCAGAGATTTAAGGACCTAAATATGTACACCCTGGAAGTGAAGAGGGACAGAGGGGATATGACAGAAACCTTTAAATACTTCATGGGGTAAGGTACAGGAGGGAAATATTTTTCAGGGAAAAAATGTGTTCAAGGCCAAGGGGGCATGATAAACTGGATGGGGGTACATTCAGGAGAGATATGAGAAAGTACTTCACAGAAAGCGTTGTGGATTCCTGGAATACTCTTGCAGCAGAGGTGATGGGGGCAAAATAGTGGTGAGGTTCAAAAATGCATAAGATAGGCTTAAAGGAATCTTACGGAAAGGGGCAGGTGAATGGGCCAGAGATCAAGTAGGATCTGTGGTAATTCTATAGGCAGGGAAAATGGGCAGACTAGGTGGGCCAAGTGGTCCTTATCTGATGGCAAATTCTATGTTTCTATGTATGGCTAGTCTGGCTTCCCAAGAGTCTATACAGTAGGCCAATTTTCAGATGTATAGTTTTGGACATAGCATCCACATGTACACTCCAAGACAGATCACGGTTGAACACTACCACTAGGTACTTCAGAGAGCTCCCCACCTCAAGAGGAGCACCACCATGGCAGCCAATTTGAGTAGATTCATCCTCTCTGTGCCCAACCTTCAGAATGGGGCCAAACAGAATGGCTTTTGTTGTTTGTTTTTTTTCTGACATTTAATACCAGCTTGTTTCACAGAAGCCAGGCCTCAAGCAATATGAAGTCATTCACAAACTCTGAATTAATCCATTTGTCATCAGCAGAGGACTGTAGAGGACAGCATTATCTGCACAGAGTTGCCTGTAGCTCCCCCCAGCTGTCAGACACATCATTAATTAATCGTGAAAACAGCAGAAGAACCCAAATTGAACCTTGTGGCACATTATTAGTTATGTCCCTGTGTTCGGACAGAAAACTCCGCCATCTGACAGGCTGTAGCTCCAGGTATTCCTGCAGCTAATTATACACAAACCTCGGATGTATTTTTGCTGGGGTACATAATAGAAACATGGGCCTGTTTGCAATCGGTTCTTTCAGCCCATCTTTGTGGATAGGGAGAACAATGGCAGTCTTCCATTCCTCTGGGATGGCACCCAGGAAATGGGATTTATTTATAAAGGAGTGTCAGTGGAGTGGCAATGACCAGTGCTGCAATTCTTAGGAATCAAAGTTCAAGAGTGTCATAACCAGGGGAACCCTCAATTTTTTATCAGATACAACTGAAGGAGCACTAACCAATAAGAAATTAAATTTGAGTTGGTGCACCTGGGTTGAGGGTTGGGAAGGGGTATGGGGACTCTGGGGATTTACATTAGAAGGGAATTTAAATCTATCCAGGTCTGTAAAAAATGGATTGAAAGAAGACACTAGATTGTTGGGACCAGATATTATTTGGTCATCAACGATGATATCCGAGTGTGTGGGCTAGGTTGTCCTTTCAGCAGGGTATTAATCTGTGCCACAAAATGTTTAGGGTCAGACAGGTTTAGGTATTTCCTTTTGGCACTTTTAAGATTACACATTTCTTAGTCTCTGGTCAGCATGCCAGTCCAATTTTAAAATTCAGAACTGGCTTAGAATCCAGTTCAAACTATGCTGTGTGGAATGCTCCTTCTACTGGTCAGATTTTTGCTGAAGAGCAAAGTGAGCAGTAACCACCAACCTAGACACCCTAGCACTACTTACACAGTAATAGCAGACTTAAAAATTCTGCAACAAACATTTTACCATAAAGCATAACCATTTCTATTTGACATTTGTGAAAAATTTAAAATTTTGGAACAAATATTCTCAATTAAAAACTAAACAAATGATTCTTGGCAGAAACTATTTTTACTTAGGTTCCAGAAGGGGAGGTAGGGACTGGATTATAAGACTCACTATCATACCTCTTAGAAAAAAAACATCATTACTACAGTGAGTAGTTTTTTCTTTTAACAGGAGACTAATAGTGATGTCAAACTAGTTGCAGACTTTGTAGCAGCACCTTGGGAGGCTGGGATGTCCAACTTATTTAGGAAAAATGTTTCTGCAAGACTTCAGTCCCATAACTAGCATTCCTCCTAGAGTGAATGTTCAGACAAAAAATGCCTTGTAAAGGTAAACAGAAGACTGTGTAGCTGCTTTACAGATACTTTGGAAGGGAATGCCCCTTGAATCTGGCACTGAGGCAGAGTACCCCTTGGGCATTGTGCTCTTAGGCCTTCAGGGTGCAGTTTGCCAGCCTTCTCATAAAACTGGATACAAGAGACTATCAAACGCCAGACTATTATTCTGGCTGCTGGTCTACCCTTATCAGCTTCTCCATAAGTCACAACTAATTGAGGTGCCTGTTCTGGTGTGTTTGGTTCTGTCAAGGCAGTAGCTCAATATCCTTCTCACATCAGGTGATGTAGTTTTTGTTCATCTAGTGATAAGTACAAGTATAGATACAGATTGATTAAAGTGGAATTCAGACATCACATTTAGGAGGAAAGTACAGTTACGAGAATAAACCATAATAGTAGATCTTCAAGAGGAGCTCTTGCAGCAGGTAACGCCTTTAAGACTGAAGGCGGTAGGTGCCAGGACCCCACGGAAAAGTTTAGCTAGCAGTCTATAGCAGGGGACCGCCGCCTGATGTCGGCCTGCCCCTGATGTCACATACGGTATAAAAGAAAAAATTACTCACCTTAGTAATGTTTCCCTAATGGAGTCTTGCTATATTATGACATATGCAGTGAGTCCCAACCTTCAAACTGCTCCAGAGGTGAAAGAGTTAACTTTCCATGCCAGGCATGGAACGCTGAGCTCGAGCTCGGTTGAAACTCTGTCTGTTGTTCTTCAAACTCAAACCGTCAGATCTTTACGAGCCAAACTCACTGAGGTCCTGTGTGGAAGCTGTAAACCTACACTAGTCAACTGGCAACTAAACATAAGAACACATTTTTTGGTCCCAAAACAAAGACTCAAGTCAGGAGGCCCAAAAATGAAAAACACAACACCAAGTCACCCCCAAGAAAGGAGGGGTGAAAACAACAAGGTGGGCACCTACTAAGTGCCAACACTGCACTGCCCACCCACATCCCAAAAACAGAGGTTCTGAGAGGGGCAGGCAGGGGAGGTCATAATATAGCAAGACTCCATTAGAAGAAACAACATTACTAAGGTGAGTAATTTTTTCTTCAAACAACATGAAGTCTTGCTATATTATGACATATGCAGACTACAAAGCAGTACCTCCATGGAGGAGGGACAGAACCTACTTAGGAAATAGACTCTGCAGCACAGCTGTGCCAAACCGAGCATCACTCCTAGCCTGGATGTCCAGGGAGTAATGCTTAGTAAAAGTGTAAACTGTTTTCCAGGTAGCTGCTTGACATATCTCTAGAATAGGGATGTCCCTGGCCGCAGCCAGGAAAGCAGCTGTACCTCTGGTAGAGTGAGCCCTCAGGCCTGAGGGAGGAACCTTACCCAGTTTTTCATAGCAAAATTGGATACAAGAGACAATCCACCTGGCAATGGATCTTTTAGTGGCAGGTTTCCCTTTACCAACCTCACCATAAGTGAGGAACAGTTGGAGGGAGTCAAACCTGTGACCCTTGGTACGCTCCATGTAGTAACTAAGGGCTCTCTTCACATCTAAGCTGTGCAACCTCCTCTCGCCAGAGGAGGAATGGTCCGTGAAGTACACTGGAAGAGATATGGATTGATTAAGGTGGAAATCTGAAACCACCTTAGGCAAGAACTTCCTATTAGTCCTGAGGACCACCTTCTCTCTATGAAAGGACATAAAATCAGGTTCCACTGACAAAGCTTGCAATTCACTTATGCGTCTGGCAGAAGTGATGGCTACCAGAAACACAGTCTTCCAAGTCAAGTACTTAAGTTCTGCTGAAGACAAAGGCTCAAAGGGGGGTTGCATAAGCTGAGCAATGCAAACATTAAGATCACAGGCAGGGGCAGGGTCCCTGAATGGAGGGTTGGTATGAAGCAATCCTTTGAAAAACTTGGAGAATACAGGATGAGCTGAAAGAGAAGAGGGCTTACCTGCTGAAATAAAAGCAGACACAGCTGCCAAATGCACTTTTAGGGTAGCTGGTCTCAGCCCCAAGGTATTTAAGTGGACCATATAATCCAGGACCGTGGGTTAATCAGCAGATTCTGGGGAAATATGCTTGCCAGAGCACCATATGGAAAACTTTTTCCATTTGGAATTATAAGTAGCCCTGGTGGAAGGTTTCCTAGAAGCCTTCAGGATATCCATTACACCTTGGGAGAGGTGCAGATCAGCAAACTCTAACTCTTCAAGAGCCAGGCCTTGAGATTGAGAGATTTGAGGTTCGGGTACCAAACCCTCCCCTGAGCACAGGTTAACAGGCTGTGCTTCCTGGGAAGACACAGGGGAAGATGGACTGCTAAGGACAGTAGGAGTGGATACCAGGGTTGTCTGGCCCAATCTGGAGCAATCAGGATCATCTTGCAGGGCTGAGATCTGATTTTGACTAGCACTTTGAACAGGAGAGGGAAGGGAGGAAAAGCATAGAGAAACTTCCCTTCCCAATTGAGGACTAAGGCATCCAGAGGGACTGAGCCCAACACTGGGGGCCTGCAGCAAAAAAGGGGAAGTTGGTGATTGTCTGGGGCTGCAAAAAGATCTATCTGTGGGGTGCCCCATCTGGCAAAGATCACCTCCAAAACCAGGGAGTCCAATCACCATTCGTGATGGCCCTGGGAAATCCTGCTGAGAGCATCTGCCAGGACATTGTCCTTGCCTGGGAGGTGAACTGCCGTAAGGAAGGTGTTCAGGGAGTAAGCCAGAGACCACAACTTCATTGCTTCGGTGCACAAGGCCGTAGACCGAGTGCCCCCTTGCTTGCTGATGTACCACACTGTGGTGGTGGTGTCTGTTCTGACCTGTACAACTTTGTTCTGAACAGATTTGGAAAAAGCTTGAAGTGCTAGAAAAACTGCTCTGAGTTCCAACAGATTGATGTGGAGCAGAGATTCCCGAGGGGACCACAACCCCTGGGTAGTGAGGTCGCCCATGTGAGCTCCCCACCCCAAGAGGGATGCATCTGTAGTAAGGATTAAGGAGTGAGACTGAGTGACAAAAGGAACCCCTTGTCTCAGATTGCTCTGATCCTGGCACCACTGTAGGGCCTGGATCAGGGTTTGAGTCACTGGGATTAATTTGGTTAGAGGGTCTTTCCTTTGAGACCAAAAGGCTCTCAAATGGAACTGGATGTCCCCCAATCTGAAATCTTGCTCCCTGCACTACTGCTGTAGAGGCAGCCATGTGCCCCAGGAGCTGTAGAAAATGCCTTGCTGGTCGAGAGACCTGCAGGGTGAATGAGGAGGCCAGAGAGACCAGGGTCCTTGCCCTGTCCAAAGGAAGTAAGGCTCTGGCTTTCTCTGTGTTCAGCTCTGCGCCTATGAAGGTGAGGAGCTGTACAGGCTCTAGAACCAACTTTGAAAGATTCAGAAGGAAACCTAGAGAGGTGAGCAGTTGCTGAGTTATCTGCAGGTGTAACCTGACTTGGTCTGGGGACTGGCCTACTATGAGCCAATCATCCAGGTAAGGGAAGATGGCAATTTTTTGCCTTCTTAGGGAAGCAACTGCTACTGCCAGGCATTTTGTGAATACCCTTGGAGCAGAGGTGAGGCCAAAGGGCATTGCTCTGAATTGGTAATGGCCTGAGGGCAGCTCGAACCTGAGGTACTTTCGATGGGAGCTTCTGATGAGAATATGGAAGTAGGCATCCTTGAGGTCCAGGGACGCCAGCCAGTCCCCTGGCCTTAGAGAGGGTAGAATAATTCCCAGAGTCACCATTTTGAATTTTGGTTTTAAAAGGTGCTTGTTTAAGCATCTGAGATCCAGGATGGGCCGCCATTCTCCTGTCTTTTTTGGGGTAAGGAAGTACCTGGAGTACAATCCTTTGCCCTGGTGTAGGGGTGGAACCCTTTCCACAGCTCTGAGAGCCAGGAGGGAAGAGACTTCTGCCTCTAGGCCAAGTGCCTCTGGTGGATTTGCAGGTGGAAAGGATCTGGTTCTCATCTTTGGAAACTTTTTGAAGCCGAGAACCAGTCCCTGGCTTACTACTTCCAGGACCCACTTGTCTGATGTCAGAGACTCCCAGTCCTGGACAAAGTAAGCCAGCCTGCCCCTACAGGTAGGTGAGAATCGCCCTGGCAACCCCATCAGGGTGCCTGCTTGGCAGGGGCTTTGGGCTGAGGGGTGGAAGCAGGCCTGCTTGTACCCCTCTGCCTTCTCCTCTAAAGACCCCTCTGGGCATAAGCAGAAGAGGAGGCCTGGGCTTGGTAAAAAGGCCTATGAAAAGGCCTGCCCCTGCCCCTGGGAAGCTGCCTTTGAGGAGTGGCCTGCCTTTCCTTGGCCTGTGCACTCCTATAGGTGGTCCTATACTCATCCATTTTCTTCATGTAACTCTCTGTCTGCTCCCCAAACGGAGAATTACCCACAACAGGAAAATCCATGGCTTTAGTCTGGGTATCCTGTGACAGGCTAGTACATCTAAGCCAAGCCATTCTGCGAAGTGCCACAGATGTAGCCATGACTCTTGATGACACATCATTTGAGTCCACTGCAGCATGGAATTGCACCTTGGATGCCTCAGTACCAGCAGCCACCTGCTCCTGCTCCTTGGCAAGCTGGCCAGGGACCTGTTTTGCTACAGCCACAACAGTATCCCATCTGGATTTCTGATATCTAGCAACATAAGCCATATAATTTGCCTGTCTGAGTCCCAAGGATGCCGCCATGTACTGTTTCTTTGCCATGGCATCAATCCTCCTGGAGTCCTTGTCCGGGGGGTGTGAAGCCAAGGGAATATTTGCCTTGTCACAGGCTGCAGCCTGCACTACCCCAACATGGCTGCATTGTTGTGTGAGGAACTCCGTATCAGAGCCTGACAATGTGTACCTCTTGTCCATTCTCTTATCCACAGGAGGTACAGTGTGAGGAGTTTTAGAATTTTAAATGTCCGTTTCCCAAAAGATTTATGCAAGGAATAGACAGTCTCCTAGACTCTGGGATATCCATCATTTCCACATAGTCAGGCTCCTCTTGATCATCCACAGCTTCCTCCATAGGGAGCTGGAGGGTTTCAGCCACTTTTTTATAAAACATAAAATGAGAAGGGGACTCAGAAAGCCTAGGAGGAGACACTCCTGAAGGTCTGTCTGGGGAGATGTCCGGGTCAATGGGCACATCCAGACTTTGAAATCCACATTCACTCTCCTCATACTCCTCTTCCCCTCCTCCGGTTCATAATATTCCTCTAAATCATAATCTTGAACGGTGGAACAGCCTGAACAGGCGTACCTGAAAGGTGCAGTTCGGTCGGAACGGAGAAAGCAACTGGACAATTTTAATCGCTTTGATTATTTCTTCAGCGGTTGGAGAGGAAAGTTTTGGCTCCACACCAGCTGATTTCCTATTCCTTTTTGCTAGAACCGACTCTGAGGAGTCTGTTCTCCTTTTGCCCGAGGAAGTCTCGCCCTGGTCAGAGGGCACTCCCTCTGGTTCGGTTGGAACCGAACCGGCTGGCCATCCGTTCAGCGGACTTTTGGCCTCCCTTCCTGAGCCTACCAACTCTTTCTAGGGTAGCTGCAGGAAAATTTTTACAATCTGGCAGTCTGCATCGAGGTGGTCAAACCCAGACAAACACAGGTGGTGTGGGGTCGGCCTTGGCAAAGACTTCCCACACACACTGCAGTGGGAAACCCAGTGGGCCTGTTTTTCTTTTGGGTTTCTAGACATAGTGCCAGTCCTAACCAAACTTACCCGTTTATGGCAATCCGCCAGGTAAGACCCTCTTATCGGTTCCCAACCGTGTCACAGGTCGTGGAAAAAACCATAATAAAATCCGTTTTTTTTAGGACCGATAAGAACCGGTAACCACACTCTAAATCACAGATTAAGATATTTTAAACAACCTGATCGGTTCAAACCAAACCGATAAACCGTTTGCAAGTTCCACACAGAATAGAAATAATGTAAACCTATCTAGTACTCACAATACCACAGACAGATCTTGAACCGACCAGTTGCAGTTTAAATTCGGTCGGAAACCGAGAAAAACAATACTTTACCCGACAAAATGAACCGAGCAGAAGGAGAAATCTCCAGAGCGACTGTTCAGTGAGGCGGAGAATCTGACGGTTTGAGTTTGAAGAACAACAGACAGAGTTTCAACCGAGCTTGAGCTCAGCGTCCCATGCCTGGCATGGAAAGTTAACTCTTTCACCTCCGGAGCAGTTTGAAGGTTGGGACTCACTGCATATGTCATAATATAGCAAGACTTCATGTTGTTTGAAGGGGCGGTTCCCCAGCCCATCCTCAGTTCTATCACCAGAGACCCTGGCAAAAAGGAGTAAAAAAAATTAAGAACAGAGGAGGTTCCTCGAAAATGAGGAAAGACAGGTAACCAGGATGAAGCAGCAGCTACTGGGGGAAGGTGGGAGGAAAAAGTACTTGCTGAAAGAGCTCCTCTCGAAGATCTACTGTTATGGTGAGTTCTTACATAACTGTACTATCTTTCTTTGAGGGGGCTCTTGCAGGGTAACACCTTTAGGACCAAGTCCCAAGCAGTAAGGGAGAGATCCTGGTTAGTTAGGTGGTGGCAGAAGTCTCCCAAAGCAGATTAGGAGAGGAGACCTTGCAGGACTGCCAGTCCAAAGCCTGCTCTGTGTCTAGATGCAATGTCCAAAGTGTAGTGCTTGACAAAGGTGTGGACAGAACACCCCAAGTTGTGGCTGCACAAATGTCAGCGGCTGATACATTCCTCAAAGAGGCAAGAGAGGCAGCCATGCCCCTGGTAACGTGGACTTTAAATAAGCCCGGTAAAGGCTTGCCATACTTGCTGTAGCAGAAAACAATGCAGTTAACCAACCATTTGGATAAACACTGCTTAGAAACAGGAGCCCCTTCCATTCTGAGAGCAGGGCGAATGACACAAACAACTGGTCAGACTTTCTAGTAGCTCAGGTGCACTCCAAGTAATAGCGAAGCACCCTATTAACATCCAGAATATGAAGTAGTGTCTCCCCTTGGTTCGAGTACTCTGGGTAGTGGACAGGAAGGTGGATGTCTTGATTCAGAGTAAACTGTTACACCACCTTAGGTAGAAACTTAGGATTAGTCCTCAAGGACACCCTGTCCTTGTGAAAAAAAAACAAATAAGGCTCTTTACAGATCAGAGCCTGAAGCTTGGAAATCCTTCGAGCAGAAGTAATGGCAACTTAAAATAATGCTTTCCATGACAAAAAGCGCAGCTCACAACTTGACGCAGGTTCAAAGGAAAGCAAAGTAAGGTTTTCCATAACAAATAAAAGATCCCATGGTGGGACTGGGTACTTGATGGGAGGCTTCAAATGCAGAATGCCCTGTAGGAACGTGCATGGAAGATCCATCTGGGCAAGAGTCTTGCCCTCAATATGTGCATGGTAGGCAGAAATGGCAGACAGATGTGCCTTTAAAGAGGAGTAACTCAGACCTGAGTCCGACAGGGAGAGAAGAAACTCCAGTACTGAATTCACCAGGCAGGTGAAAGGGCCCAAATGCAGAGTGGTGGCCCATAAGCAGAATCGCTTCCATTTCGTAGCATAGGTGGCCCTGTTGGAAGGTTTCCTAGTGGCCCCCAAGACATCCACTACCCTAGAGGAAACCCCAAACCGGGCTATAGCTAGGTCTGCATGAGCCACGCATGGAGATGCAGAGACCTGAGATCCAGATGGACCAGAGTTCCCTGCTTCTGGGAGAGCAAGTGTGAGCACAGGGGCAGGGAGATCGGAGGTTCCACTGCAAGTTGCTGAAGAAGTGGAAACCAAATCTGGCACGGCCAGAAGGGCACCACCAGAATCATCTCTGCTCCCTCAGATTGCAGCTTGAGAAGATCTCTCTGCAGTAAAGGGAAAGGAGAGAAGGTGTAAAGGAACCTCCCTGTCCAGTAGAGGGACAACACGCCTCACCAGAAAACACCAGGCCCTGGATCTAGTGAGCAGAAAATGAAAGTGACGTACCTTCTGTAATTCTTGATCTTCTTGAACAAAGTCTCCACCACTCATTCACACTGATGGGGCTACGCCGGAGGTACTAGGACCAACTGGGAGCCACAAATCTTCAGGAGGGCCGGCACCGAGGTAGGGCCATGCAGAAGCAGCGCCACGAGACCGGCTTGAGCCATACAGGCTACCTCAGTGTCAACCCTCCAACAGTCTCAGTACCTTTTTTCCGAAGAGATGCAGCGTAAACTAACACAGTGAAACTAACCTATGTCTGACATAAGATAGGCCCGATGACCCGTATAAGAAGGGTCAATACAACAGTCTCTTCACAGCCCAGCCATCGAAGAAGTGAAGACCAAAAAACAGATAAGCGAGCTCGGGGGATGGAGGGTGGGTGTGTGAATGAGTGGTGGAGACTTCGTCCAAGAAGATCAAGAATTACGGTAGGGATTTAATTTCCATATCCTCCTGGACATAAAGTCTCCACCACTCATTCACACCGATGGAAGAGTACCAAGCTAAAATAATCCCCCGAGAAGGGCAGCAGGAGAAAGGAGCTCATTTAGGACAGGCGTCCATTAAGGATTGTCCTGCCAAAGGATTGATGCTGTCTGGCATGGACATCCAAAGCATAGTGCTTCACAAAGGTGTGCACAGAGCTCCAAGTAGCTGCACTGCAGATATCTGCAATGGGCACATTCCGTATTTCTGCCAGAGACGCCGCGACTGCTCTGGTGGAATGGACGTAAACCCTGCCTTCCAGCTTGACCTACGCCATGGAATAGCAATGGTAGAGACATGCTACCATGCCGAAATACACCGGATGGCAACAGGTTGACCCAGCTGGGCCATGCTGAATGAGACAAAGGAGTTGCTTTGACTTGCGAATTGCTTTGGTTCTGTCTATGTAGAACCGCAGACCCCTTTTAACATCCAGAGAATGTAAGGTATGCTCTCCTTCATTCTGGAAGTTCGTGAAGTAAGTCGGAAGAACTAAGGGCTGGTTCAGATGGAATTCTGAGACTACTTTGGGAAGAAACTTAGGGTGAGTTCTGAGAACCACCTTGTCCTTGTGAAATACTATATAAGGAGGGTCAGTGACCAGGGCACGTATTTCAGACACCTGTGAGCGGAGGTAATGGCTACGAGGAAGGTGGCCTTCCAGGTCAGGAACTTCAGCTCGCAGGTTGCTAGAGGCTCGAAAGGTTTACGGGTGAGCATGTCTAGCACAAGGTTAATATCCCAAGCAGCTACCAGTCTCCTGACTGGTGGCCTAGTGTGGAGTATACCGTTAAGGAACCTCTTAACTTAGGGTAACTGAGCTACAGACAGTGTGTACAGCCTTGTGATAAGCTAAGATCGTGCAGAGATGGACCTTCATGGTTGGGTATTATAGCCCTGTATTTGACGGGTCTAGTAGATACTCCAGGACTTTGTTTGGTGGGCAAGAAAAGGGATCCAGGGAGGACACTGCATACCAGATGGAGAATCGCTTCTACTTCGCCGCGCAAGTTTTCCTAGTAGCTGGCTTGTGCGCCGCTAGGAGAATGTCTGAGACTCTACGTGAGGCATCAAATTTACCCACTTCTATCTCCTCAGGAGCCATGCGTGGAGATGAAGGGATCTCAGGTTGAGATGGACCACTGGGCCCTGGGTCAGAAGGTCCATCTGAAGTGGTAGTTGTCTCGGCGGAATTTCCTATAATCTGCTGATCAACGGAAACCAAATCTGACGAGGCCAGAATGAGGTGATATGGATCATTCTGCCCCTCGTGCCTCCAGCTTGAGCAGCACCCTCTGAATTAAGGGAAGATGAGGAAATGCATACAGAAAGCATCTTGTTCACCACAGTCTGAATGCATCCTGATAGAAAATGCCAGGTTCTGGATTTCTGGAGCAGAACAGAGGCAGTTTTGCATTGAGTGGGGATGTCCCGGTCCAGTGTACCACACTCTTTGAAGAGCAACTGCACAACGTTTACATCGAGAGACCACTCGTGAGGCTCCACCTCTGATCTGCTGAGGTGATCCACTAGATCATTCTGGGCCCCAGGCAGGCAGTCTGCTTGGATCAATGCTTCATGATCCAGACACCATTCCCACACTCTCATCGCTTCCCTGCACAAGGGATAAGAGTATGCCCTGCCCTGCTTGTTCATGTAGTACATTACCACTTTGTTGTCTATTTGAAGGAGAATTATTTTGTGACAGAGGATGTCCTTCAAGGCTTGGACTGCGTACAGAACAGCTCTCATTTCCAGAACATTTATGTGGAGTTGAGACTCGTCCCACGTCCACAGACCTTGGGTGTGGAGATCATGACAGTGAGCTCCCCATCCGAGTAGACATGCATCTGTGGTGATGGTGATCTGTCTCTCCAGTGGGGCAAAGGGAAAGCCTTTCAGAAGGTTGCCCTCGAGTCCACCAGGTGAGTGATCATTTTAGAGGTTCCGTCACTCTGATGTGGAAGGACTGCAGGTGTGTGGTTTAGGACCACTGAGTACTGAGCATCCACTGAGTGGTCCTCATGTGAAGACGAGCCAAAGGCACCGTGAACACTGATGATGCCATGAGACCCAGCATCCACTGCATCGAGAGTGCGCGAACCAAGTCATTCTCGTTGATGAAGCGAGCCATCTGGAGGATATCGTTCCTCCTGTCCTCCAGAAGGAAGGTCCTTGTGCTGTAGGTATCCAGGAGGGCTCCTAAGAAGAGGAGTTGCTGGGAGGGCTGTAGCTGCGATTTTTCCAGATTCAACAGAACTCTCATAGATGTGAGGAACCTGGAAGCAGTGGTCACTGCTTCCTGTGTACCCTGTCTAGAGGAGTTTGCTAGGAGCCAGTCGTCCAGATATGGGAATACTTGAATTCCGAGTTTCCTTAGGTGCACTGTGAGAACTGCAAGGCATTTTGTTAAAACTTGCGGCGCTGAGGACAGCCCAAAGGGCAGTACCCTAAATTGATAGTGCTGACCCAGCGTCACAAATCGAAGATACTTGTGGTGGCTTGGGTGCACGGGAATATGTTGGTAGGCATCCTGCATATCCAGGGAGGCCAGCCAATATTTCGATGAATTCCACTGATTGTAAAACTGAGTCAGACCCCCCACTGCCAAGACGAGTCTACCTTGGACAGTTGAGGTGGGATTTGGGCCGGAATTTCAGAGGGTGGCACTTGTGACTTCTGCTGCGTTTTCTTTTGTGGCTGAGAGACTTGGTTCTTGTTGAAGCCCCCTCTGCCTTTACCATAAAAGGTCTGATGGTTATGAAACTGCCGGCGGTTCCCGCCCCATTGAGGGGCAGCAGGGGCCAGTCTGGCCATCTTGATAGCCGTCCTAGTTTTCTGTTTGCCTCGAGTGCATGCTCTACTTGTGGACCAAACAGGTAAGCCTCATCAAATGGTAAATTCATGACTCTCTGCTGGGCATCATTTGTGAACCCAGAGGTTCATAACCACCAGTGGCATCATGTGCATATTCCAGCTGCTGCTTCTCTAGAAGTAGTGTCAAAGGCATCCATAGCAGCCTTAAGTTGTTGATTACTGGACTCAATACCTCTAGTGATAGTTTGGAGAAGCTCTGAAGCAAGGTCCAACTCTGGGAGAGTCTCCACAGTGGCTTTTAGCAAATGTCAGAGGGTATACTCATATTGTGAGAAATAGCCCTGGTAGCTAGCAATATACAGTATATGCCTAGGGTAGTGGCGGAGAAGACTCGCTTCCCCAATGTGTCAATCTTAAAAGATTATTTTTTCGCTGCTGTCAGCATAGAGTGCGCAATCAGGTGTGTGGCTGTAGTGCCGGGCACTTCTGAGAGATTTCAGACTGACACGGCAGCAAATAAGTGAGCTGCTTTAGTTCATAAATAATTCAGACAAGCCTATTACCCAGCTAGCAACCACCCTCTCCACTTTAGCGCAACTGTTTTTGTAAACATGCATTGCTAGTGAAAGTTAAAGTGAGTGTTTCCCCGCCTGTACATTTTATTCCTCCTTGTTTAGTTAAAGAAGCTTTTTTTTTGTCATAGAGGTGAGGGTTTCATTTAGTTTTTAAAATTGTTACTCAGGTTAAGTCGTTTATGAGGTTTAGTCTATTTGTCAGCAATGGCGTGCGCTGCATCGCGCCCAATGCAAGCGATGGTGCAGTGCCACACCTTACAGCAAATGAAGCCTCCTAGCGCCTGCAGCACTTCCGGTAGCGGACTTTTAAAAACTAAAGTAAACCACTTTTCCGTGGCAGAAAAAAGCTGCTTTTTTGACTATGCCTAAACCAGAGGGTAAGGTTTGCAGGGGGCGGGGTGCCCCTGCAAACCACAGCTTTCCTTTAATGTGCCTGTGACGACCCCCCCCAGCATCATTTTATGAGTTTTATTGTTCTTTATAACATGGGTGCTGAAAATTCTGTATTCTGATTCGTCAAAACAAGTCCCCTGACCATTGATTATCTCCAGTATACCCACAGTTGCCTTGCTGGACCACAATATCCTGACTGACAGCAATGTAAACTGACCTACTCAAATCAAATCACTCCACCATAAAACATGTAGAGCTATGGAGAATTCTGCATACAAAATGGTGGAATTTCACCCAAGAACGGCGGAATTTCGCCTGAGAACGATGAAATTTCGCCACATCCCTAGCAGATCTTACTTCGAGGAGAAGCTTTTGCAGCAGGTTCCACAATGAGGAACAGGACAGGGGAAGGTCACTCTCAAAGCACAGATCTTTGGGCTCGAAGTCCGGGTCGTCGAGGCATGAATCTCTTCTCATGGCCCTAAAGCCCTCCTTTGCCCTCAAATCTTCTGGTTCTACCCTCCAGCCTCTGAGTGTCTATCAGCCTGCCAAAAAAAAAAAAAATAAATAATAAAAATAAAAATTCGACAGACTCCGGTAAGGGCTCCTCCCATTCGGCCTCTTCCTCGAAGGCCGACTCCCGGGAGTCGAGCAAGGCCTCCGGGTCTTTGGGCGGCAGGGCCTGCTCCTTGCCGCCAAAACATGGGAATCCTGACCAATGCCAGCCTCCGGCACTCTGCCAAAAAGCACATTGGCCACAAAGCCAACCATCCTAAGGCTCATGCCTCCCATGGATGTCCGTCGGCGCCTAAGGAAAAGCAGATGCTGGATGCTCGTCTGCCAGTGGCCGACCCGGCTCCCATCCAGATGGCTGTTATTCCGCCGCCAGTTGTTGTTTGTATGCCGATCACCCCAACTCCACCCGACGTCAGCTCTGATACTCCCTCCCTCCGCTCGCGGTTTGGTTGTCACCAGACCCCCAACAACGGAGGCGCCGACGCTGCCCCGACGTCCCCCCTTCGGCCGGCACCGGTCGATAAGAGTGAGGACGAGACGCCAGTACCCCCATACGACGGTACAGATGCCGGTTTGGGCTCGGGTGCTCCTCCACCTCCTCCTTCAGGTTTACCTAAGTTAAACCTATCTCAACTGAAGGAGCCGGTTTCCCACTGGAGGGATACCGTTAAAAAGGACCTTTCACGCCGGTACTGGTTCCTGACCCTATTAACACTGAACCGGTGGACGGTGGGGTGGAAGAGGAGCCCCCTCCTAAGAAGCACGCTAAAAAGTCTAGGAGGCATAGGTCTCTGAGTTCCTCCCGCTCACCCTCTCCATCACCGGACAGGAGGCGCAAGAGGAAGAGGCACAGCACCTCACCCGCTTCTTCTCCAGATTCCTATGTAGACTCTGACTTTTCATCTTCCGATGCCTACATAGAGCCAGACCTAGGGGACATGGAGGGTCTTCCCAAATCCCCTCCAGACGACCCCAGCTTCATGGAGGTAATGAGGCACATCCAGGCCAACATCGGATGGGACTTTGAGGCCCTGGACACCGAGCAATTGCGGTTGGCTAAATACCTCCGCCAAAAGGACCCAAAGCTGGTGGTCATCCCTCCCATGGTCGACACCTTTCAGGATGTCACCCATGCGACCTGGAAGCACCCTCATTCCTCCTCTGCCATGCCCAAGAAGGTTCATCAGATCTACCAGGCACCTTCGGACCATCCCTTCCCGGTCGAAACACCCGCTGCGGCCTCCGTGGTGATTTCGGTGGCTCACCATCGTTCGCAGAGGCCCAAGCACCTGAACACCCAGCCGCCTGACCGAGAATCAAAGCAGCTGGATTCGATGGGCTGCAAGGTGTACTCTGCTGCCACCTGCAGTATCAGGAGTTTGAACTTCCTGACACACATGGTCCAATTCCAGAACGCCCTTTGGGAGCAAGGATTGGACATCGTGCAGAGCATGCCTGACTGCCCTCAGGGGGCAGAGCTGGCCATGCTTTTACAGACCAGCTCGGACATGGGTACCCATGTGCTGTGCTCGGCCTATGACTCTGAGGACACCTCTTTGAGGGCGGCCGCCACTGGCATTTGCCTCTGACGCCATGCGTGGCTTCGGATCTCGGGGTTTGATCCAGACATGCAGACCAACATTCTGGATGCTCCCTTTAAAGGCTCTGTGCTCTATGGCAAGGACATGGATTGCATCATGACCAGGCTGCAGGACTCCGGCAGGGCTGTCCGATCCATGCAGTCCATGTACCGCCCAAAACAGGGGCAAGCTCGTAAGTCTCGTTTTCATGGCCGTGGGGGACATCAACCATAGCAGCCTCCTTTCAGCAGCATGTGCAGGGGCGCGGTCATATAGAGGAGAGCCAGAGGCACTCGCCTCCGCCTAGACAACCCAAGGCAGCCACTGCCGCCTCTTGCCCAACCCCCACCCAACACCTGACTATCCAGGCTCCCTCCTCCTCGGGTCGCACAGCCAGAGGGTCGTCAAGGTCACTTTTCCTCTTCACGGATGCGTAAATAAGTGACTCCCGACCAGTGGGTACTCGATATCGTGGAGTTCGGGCACTCCATAGAGTTAGACTCCATCCCACCGGACAGACCACCACCTCCATCCCATTACCCAAGGGAAGAGAGAACACTGGTCCGATAGGAGATTTCATACCTTCTGGACAAAAAAAAAAAGCCATCGAGCCGGTGCCACCAGTTGAGTAAGAGAGAGGGTTTTTCTCCCACTTCTTCTTAGTTCCGAAAAAGTCAGGAGATCTCAGACCCATTCTGGACCTCAGTGATCTAAACCAGTGGGTCTCCTACAGGACATTCAGGATGGTTTCCCTTCTCACTCTCCTCCCACTCATTTTGGCGGGAGACTGGTTGGCGTCACTGGACATTCAGGATGCCTACCTGCATTTTGCTATCGCCAGGAGCCATCGAAGATTCCTAAGATTCAGATTCGAAGACGAGGACCATCAGTTTAGAGTTCTTCCCTTCGGTCTCTCTTCAGTCACCAGGGTCTTCAAGTGCCTGGCTGTCGTGGCCGCGACACTTCGAAGGCAGGGCCCACTTCGTGTTCCCTTACCTGGACGACTGGCTTCTCCTGGCTCTTTCCAGGTCTCGCCTGTCGAAAACTATCAAGGATTCCATCTTGCTTTTTCAGAGTCTCGGAATCACCATGAGGGACAAATCTCATTTGATCCCAACCCAGATTCTCCAGTTCATCGGAGCTCTTCTGGATACCACTCTCAGCAAGGTTTTTCTTCCCTCCGACAGAACGGGTCGCATTCAGATCCTCGCGTCCCTGATCTCTTCAGCCTCAAGAGTGCCGGCCTGGGTCCTTCTCAGGCTGTTGGGGCATATGGCCATTGCCATAGTCTCGGTTCCTCTGGCGCACCTGCCCAGGAGGACCATACAATGGTCCTTGAGAGTCCAGTGGCATCAGACAGTCTGGACACCTCGAACATGATATTAGAGCCTGTCCACCGAGAGCTTCGATGGTGGATGTCATTCAAAAATCTGCTTGCTGGCATCCCCTTCCAAATCGGGGGCGCCGTCCCAGACTCTAACCATGGATGCTTCGTCCCAGGGGTGGGGCACTCACTTGGGGACTCACCGTACCCAGGGTTCCCGGTCCTCCATAGAAGTAGATCTGCATATCAACGTCCTGGAGATGAGAGCGGTGCTTTACGCCCTCCAAGCCCTTGCCTCGGTCCTAGTGCCGGGCCATCTCTTGGTGCAGACAGACAACACTTCGATGATGTTCTACATCAACAAACAGGGCGGCACACATTCTTATCCCTTTGCAGGGAAGCCAAGTGAGTGTGGGATTGAGCCCTCGAGCATCATCTGTTTCTGACTGCAGTGCATGTTCCCGGGCTCCAAAATGTGTTAGCCGACGCACTCAGCAGGACAAAATCGCAAGCCTACGAATGGGAGCTGCTCCAAGAGGTTGCAGATCACATCTTCGGTCTGTGGGAGATGCCAGAAGTGGACCTTTTCACGTCACGATTCAAAGCAAAACTGCCCAATTTTTGCTTGCTAGGTCCAGAGCCTGGAGCTTTCTGGAAAGACGCGTTGTCCCTCTGCTGGAACGGGAGATTTCTATATGCCTTCCCTTCCTTTCCACACCTACAGAAGGTCCTCCTTAAGGCTCAGTCGGAACCTTCCACTCTTATCCTGATCGCTCCGCTGTAGCCTCGTCAAATCTTGTTTCCCTTACTACAGCGTCTAGCGGTAGCATCACTGATGCCTCTCCCTATCTTTTCTCACCTCCTGTCGCTGGACAAGGGGTCCCAGTTACACCGGAACCAGCGTTCCCTTCACCTGCATGCCTGGCTCCTCAGGACCTAGCTAAGGTCAGGTTCGGAGTGTCTGATCAGGTCACTCACGTGTTGGTTGAGGCTCGGAAACCTGCCACCAGGGCCACTTACGCTATTAAGTGGAAACGCTTTTGTATATGGGCCACAGCCAAAAGAGTAGATCCATTGGTCTGTCCGGTTAATACCATATTAGAATATCTGCTTTCTCTTTCTGAGAAAGGTCTCAGCTATTCCTCCATCAAGGTACACCTGGCCGCCATCTCCGCTTACCATTTCTCTGTGTCAGGTAAGACAGTGGCTCAGATGGAGATTTCCAAGGTATTTTTGCATGGTATTCTCCACATCAGACCTCCCATCAGGAACCAGGTTCCTCCTTGGGATCTTCTGTTCATCCTGGAGAAGCTTACTCTTCCTCCCTTTGAACCAGCCATGAAGTCCGAGCTCAGTTTCCTTTCTTGGAAAACGTTATTTTTGGTAGCTATTACTGCAGTGAGGCACATTTCAGAGCTTCAAGCCCTCAGGTATAAAGAATCTTACCTTGTTTTCCACAAGGACAGGGTTGATCTCCGTACTAATCCGAAGTTCCTACCGAAAGTAATTTCGGAACTTACTCTGAATCAATCGGTTCAGCTCCCGGTTTATTTCCCGGAGCATTCAAACAGGGGGGAGGCCCTGTTTCATTTCCTGGATGTTCACAGGGCCCTCCGATGCTACCTGGCTAGAACCAAGGGGGACAGAAGTCTGATCGGCTTTTCGTGTCCTTTACCCAATGGTCCGTAAGTCGCGCAGTCACCAAACAGACACTTTCGTGCTGGTTGGTTCATTGCATCTCTTTCTGTTATGAGAAGCACAACAGGTCGACATCAGGGCTGGTTAAAAGCTCATTCTACTACAGCTATCGCTGCTTCCTTTGCAGCACTGAAGAGGGTACCGATAACGGATATTTGTGCTGTCGCTACCTGGAGTTCTGTTCATACCTTCGTCAGGCATTACAGCCTCAACATTATTTCCAGATGCAGAGCAGGGTTTGGCCTTGCAGTTCTGCAAGGCCTGGTTTCCTGAGGGATCTTCCCTTATCCTGCTGTTCCTTTCCTTGCCGTTCCCCAAGGGTTGCTATATGTTTATACTGCTTGGGACTCAGTCCTCATTGTGGAACCTGCTGCAAAAGCTTCTCCTCGAAGTAAGATAGTACAGTTATGCAATAACTTACCGTAAAAGTAGGTCTTCAAGAGAAGCTTTTGCAGCAGGTATATTTCCCGCCCTCCTTCCCCCAGGGATCAGGTCCTGTTCAGGCCAGTTTTATCCCTCTTTGAGGAGTTGTCCATTGACAATCATTTTTCTGACCATTGCTTGTCGTTATCTTGCCTGACAGGGGGCACAGAAGAACTAGAGCACATGGGGAACTCCTCCCTTATATCTGGCGATGTCGGAGGTGGAGCCGACGCCAGTGGGGGGCATTCCCACGTCAGTACTGCTAGAGAAAAAGCTGCTGGAACCGCCGTCAGGTGGCGTCAGTCTTCATTATGGAACCTGCTGCAAGAGCTTCTCTCGAAGAACTACTGTTACAGTAAATTCTTACGTAACTGTACTTTGCATCCTCGTGATACAAAATCCACCAAGTGGAGAACTACAACTACAGCATCCTAAATACATAATATCCATTAAGCGGAAGGACTATTTTATAATTGCATGTTCAGAGAGATTTATTTTAATATTTCTTTAGATAAACCTCTAACATAACATAACCCATGTTATAAAAGAGGATTAACCAACTTCAGGGTATGGGTTTACTGAGCATTAATCCTCATCTGGGTGGTTGAAGTCCCTCGGTCTGCGGCTCGTTACTCACAACCCCACCACCCCACCCCCAAGCGTGGATTAATGCTCAATAAACCCATATACTGTCATGGATTAATCCTTCCATGTTAACCTGGCTTTTAGGCGCCAATAGCATATCTGTAAGTGCCTAATGTGGTCACGCATACTCTTTTTTGCATTTAGTCAAGTTCAAAGATACATGCAGTATCAGTGATTTGGCTGTATGATGTCACTGATGAAGCGATAGGGCTTTTAGGTCTTGGCATAGGGTTTCAGACCTATAGAAGCTTGGGTTCGATCCCCAGTGTGGAACATTTTTTTTCTTTCTCACTACAATTTGTGTAGAAACTGAAAAATTGTTGGATGCCATTGCTGATGTAAGTGATAGAGAGTTTCAGTAAGGTTTGAAGGTCTATACTGCTAGTAACTTGAAACTTTGCTGCAAAGACTCTGAAGTTTAAATGCAACTTGGGAAACATTACTTCAAACAGACTGTCAATTATGAACATCCACTCCAGCTGTGAGGGGCGAGAGGGTTCTGCACTCACTGCTGGATGACCTTTGCCACAGCACGCACTTTCTGTTTAGAAAGCTTTGCACTGCAGTCGAGTTGCACATGAGTGTATGTGTCCTGGGTTCAACCCCCTGAGTGCAACATTTTTTTCTTTCTCAATACAATTTATGTAGTATGAGAGAAAATGTAATTGCTGATATTAGTGATAGATCTTTAGCAAGGTTTGAAGTTCTATATTACTGATAACTTGAAAGGTTCCACCTCAGACTTGAGGTTTAAATCTAGCTTCGGAAATAATTTCAGACAAACCGCTGTTTATTATGAAAATCAACTGGAACTGTGGGGGGGCGAGGGGGATTCTGCACTCAGTGCTAGATGTCCTTTGCCACAGCATTAATCTCTTGTCTAGGAATCGCAGTACAGCAGTACAGCTACAGAGAATCAAGCAGTAGCGAGTAGAGGTCCTGGGTATGATTCCAAGAGTTTAACTTTATTTTTCTTTCTCATGAAAATGTATGTAGTATGAGAGAACTGATTGTCATTGCTGATATTAGTGATAAAAGACTTTCAGGAAGGTCTGACATTCTATACTGCTAATAATTTTAAAAGTTCCAGCTCAGACTTTGAGATTTAAATGCAACTTGGGGAACATTACTTCAAACAGACAGACTGTTAATTACGAAAATTCACTGTAACTGTGTGTGGGGTGGTCTGCACTCAGTGCTGGATATCCTCTGCAACAGCATGCATCTCCTGTCTAGAACTTTAGCACACTGGTAGAGCTACAAACTACCAAGCAGTAGAGGGTAGTGGGCCTGGGTTTGATCCTCAAAGTGCAACATTTTTTCTTTGTCATTACAATTTATGCAGTATGAAAGAAATTGTTAGAGGCCATCCCTGATGTTAGGGATGAGCTTTTCACAAGGTTTGAAGTTCTATATTGCTGATAACTTTAAAAGTTCCAGCTCAGACTTTGAGGTTTAAATGCAACTTCAGAAACATTATTTCAAATTGACAGATCTGTTTGTTATGAAAATTCACCACAAAAGGGGAGGGGGTCTGCAATTGCATGTTGTGGCAAAGGAAATTCAGCACCATTTCTTGTTTTGGAAGCTTAATGCAACAGTACAGCTACAGGCTACCAAGCAGTAGAGGCTGGAAGACCTGGGTTCAATCCCCAGAGTGGAACATTACTACAACTGACAGATGCTGCGTTTCAGCCCCCATCCCCCAAGCCACTTCCCTTTTCACTGCCAAGGCAAGCCTGTTAGCCATCTTTCTGGCCACATAAATATTTTACACAGACCTTATTTGACATCTTTAATGCCACTGGTACTATGATTAAAATTTGTGCTCCTCCTCCATATATGATTAAAAATATTTATGCTGTACATTTACATTATTCACCACCCAGCTGCCAAACAACCTCTCGTTTCCTTTTTAGTTCACTTTGTTCCTCCATTTTTTTACAAATCCAGACCAGAGAAGACAACAAAGAGAGGTTCTTCTCTGAGCCAGCAGCTAAGCATGATGCATGAACATGCGTTACTACTGAATGGGAGAGCTGTCCTCTACCCAGCATGAAGTAAAGCGGTCAAGAAATCCATACTGATAAAAAAAAAAAAAATAGTTTAACACACCCTTCTGCTCTGTTCCAGAAACAGTGTAAGTGGTTATACTGGTATGCATTCGCAAAGTTGCATCATTTACATAGTGCTGCACTAGTGCTCTGCAGTTTACTGAATTAAGAAGTTACAGTACAGTTCAGTACTTACCAGGTCCTGCATCCATAGACTTGATCTGCTTCCCAGACTCTAAATCCCAGAGGCGAATGTGTGCATCAAGGGAGCTGGAAGCTGCAATGCTGCCTGTGTGACTGATGTCTACCGACACCACCCCCAGCTGGTGGCCCTCCAATGTCCACTGTAAATCAAGCCTCTCCTCTCTCCTGTAAGCAGCACAGTCACAGGTTTTAATGGATGTACCTTAAAAATGCAAAAAATGGCATCCAGCAGATAGTAAGATGTAGAGGTGGGCAAGCTACAGCAGGCTCAGGCCTGGTTCAAGCTTAATGCCTGGCTCGGCTCAGCTCAACCTTTATAAGCAATTGAGAGCCAAAATAGAGTACAACCAGTTATGGTCAAAGTAAGCATTTTTGTCAGCCTCGGCAGTTAGTGTAGTGTCTGAAATGTTCAACTCCTATGCAGAGAACAGCACGCAGTAGCCATGACTAGGCTTGTGTTTTGGCTCATAGAGTCAAGCCAGACTGCTGCCATGGCTCTGCCTTGGCTCTAGGTGGACAATTCCTGGCTTGCCCACCTCTAGTAAGATGTACATTTCCATAAAGTGATCAACGTTTTGAAAATATCTTTTCCTCCCAGAAGTAGCTACAACCTACTCCACATGCTGTAAAACAACCTTCTGTTCTAGGGGAAACCTGGGAAAAGAAAAAATCCTCAGAAATAAGTAACAAACGGCTATATCATATTTTCTGTCTGCTGCTTTTGGCTTTACTAGATCTTTAGACATCAATCAGCACACAAGGGGCACAGAAAAAGGAAGCTGCTGTGTATTGTGCAGTCACAGAATGGCTTTGACTACCCCACCCTCCAGGTGGCAGCACTTCGCAACTTTTTTTTGACATAGAGTTGGGTCGACTGTAACATGCACAAAAGGAGCCCTTTAAATCCAAAGAGTAAGGTAGAGTAAATGGTATGCAGGACAGCAGTTGAGGGATAAAGAGATGAATATATTAAACAGAACAGGTTAGATATTTTCTTGCATGCTTTAAGTGAAAAAAATAAATAAAAGTTGTGCATTGCAAGACTTGTATGTCTGCTCTAGCCATGAGAAAGCTGGTAGTGTGACTCCTGTTTTTCTCGGCTGTTACTCCTCCACCAACAGGGTTGTATACTAGGTATCCCAATAGTTCTAATTCCACTATATACACACGCATGCGTATATATACACATACACACACACACACACGCACACGCAATTAGCTGAAAAACAGAGCAATTCGTCTTTAGTAAGCAGAATTCAAACAGTGACCCACTGAGACCCCGGAGACAATGATGACTGCTTCCATACATTGTTTAAGATACTAAGAAAACACAAACTGGTATTATTAACATACTGGGGGTCATCTGGGTTGCAGCGTTTTACTGTTTTAATACTGACAGATGGCATTAGGTTACAGCTGCTAAACAGTTTTTTTAATCAAAAGAAAAAGAAAGAAAAACCTTGGGGATAGCAGTCATACAAACACATACACTCCAAAAAAAAAAAATTAAGATAATACCTTGAACATTTGCAATTATACTTTAATAAACAGGCAAGCAACACACATCATAAAAGCATTAGTAAGTACTCCAGGAGGACTGAGGTGTCAATCAGCTGTCCCCTTCTCCAACAGTCACTCAGTGCTCCAGCTTGTTTTAGGAGTTCAAGAAAACAAAAGGTTGGCCGCCTCCCAACAGCTTATATGGATTTAAAAACACAAAAGGGGTACACTATTTACCATTTCCAGACTTTTACAAGGTCATCCAATGAGCCTGTGATTATGGTCTCAGAGCCGTCTTTGCCACACTTTCCCCAAGCCGCAGTCCATATGGCATCATCGTGTGCTGTGAAAGTAATAGTATTTCATGGCATGAGAATTATGACACACAAAATACCTCTTTACTGTGAAAATGAAGAGGTTATTTTAAAGCAATGTTTACAACCTACCTTAAAAAGCAACTTTCCTGCTCTTTTTGAAACCGCCCCCCAAAAATCCTGATGGACCCTTACCTGACTCCAGTTTGAAAATTGCAAAAAGTTTAGTTTTTAATTGCTTCTATTTAGGAAGGGAAGGAATTACATTTTTGTCTCTGTGGAGCCAAGAGCCTGATCCCTTCCACTTCCTGGTCCTGTGTGCCACCCCTGCTCTAGTACGTTTTGTGATGTAAGTATATGGAGAGCACATGGGGGCGCACACCATAGAAAGTAATGGGGCCATTTTGTTAACTTTTTTTTTTAATTTAGATGGCCATTCCAGACAAATCAAGGCCACCACCACTCAACTAATAAGGGCCTTGTTAGTTCAGCGGTTGACTATATTTGCTCGGAATGGCCATCTAAACTGTAAAAAAATGAAGTACAAAAAAAACCAAAAAAAACCAGCCCCAATACTACCTATGAAGCGCGCCACATGATCTCTATATACTTGCATCATAAAATGTGCTAGCAAGAGGGGGTGCACAGTACTAGGGAGTGGAAGGGATCAGGCTGTTGGCTCCACAGAGCCAAAATACAATCCCTTCCCTTCTTAAACAGAGGAACATAAAAATTCAACTTTCAGCAGCATTCAAACTGTGTGCAAGTAAGGGTATTTCAAGATTTCTAGAGTAAGCACCAGAAAAGGTGTTCTATACAATAACAAAATAAAAAAAAAATATTTGCTTTGTACAGAAGCAAGTTATCAGTACAATATCTACCTTAATGAATCCATAAGACATACAGATAAAGGAGTCATTTTTCTTGCCAATTATATCTTGGGGAAAACTTTAAAAGAAAAAAAAACATTTCTGATGCATTTCAGCATATATTTAAAATCTGTTCTGTATTTAGCTTCCACTTTCCTGTTCATCAGCATGGCATTTATTTACTCAGTGTCCTGGGGATTTCGTCTTGGGCTGCTTGTATACGCCTGGTATCACAGCCTTCTTATTACATCCGTGTCAGTTGCTCTGGAAATGATCATGTTGTTAGAGGATTGCAATGTCAGGTGCAGACAAGCAGTCAGAGCAGATGAAGTCTAAAGACAGAACAGTGAGCTTGTTTACACATTAATGTGGCTAGTTATGTAAAAAAATCTGGCCAGAGTCAAAATGGCTACCAATGCATTAATTGAATAAGGGACATGGAATTAATGTGTGATGTAGATTGTAATTTACTTGTTGCATTACTGCGATGTACAAACCTTTACTTACATCGCAACAACAGAACAAAAATTAAACCTTAAACAGCAAGCTAATGCAGAAGCAGCTGTTGGCTCTTGACACAGACACTCACATGCATGCAAACACTGTCACAGGCATACCAGTTGTGGGCACACAAAGATGACCCCCCCCCCCCACACTCTACTTTGTAGATATATATATATATACACTCCCTACTACACAGACACGCGTGCACACCCACTAGGCACGTCACAATAACAATGTTTCGCGATAACCACAATCATTTCCACTGACGATACTGGTGGCGTCTGTTATTCTGTATTACAATAACCTGTTTTCATTCTATGCCATAATATGTCACCATAAAGTGTTAAAAATTTAGTTTTTCAGTCCACTACCCCTTTCCCTCAACATTGTAGAGATCAGGGGGTCTCTCACACAAAACACAAACCAGATACAATAATACTGCGATACTACAATAACCGTGATGATTCTTTCAAGTTTATTTGCAGCAACTGACTATGGCCTCATCATTTACGGATTCGCCTCCTCCTCCGCCCTCAGACACATATCCATGGCCCTCAACAAAGCTTGCCGACTTATCACCGGGTCTGCCCATCTCACCCACACGTGACCTATATGCTCAAACTGGGTGGCTCCAACTCTATAACCACATTAAATACCAAACATGCCTTATGGCTATAAAATCAATTATGGGCCTTGTCCCCACTGGTGTTCAAGCTCTCATCTGGCCTGCTCTGAATCGCCACCCCACTAGGGGCTCAGAATCTCAATCACTACTAATCCCAAGATGCCGGACTACACTGGGCCAAAGATCCTTTGCTTACAGAGCTCCTAGCCGGTTAAATGGCCTAAACAGTGACATCTCCTCCATCCCTAAGCTTGGACCCTTCAAATCTAAACTTCGCCTGCACCTAACTACCTCCAGCTCATGTGATTGTCATCCCTAATCTTTCTGTATCTAGCACTTACTCACTCCCCTCCTCCTCCTCCCCCTACCCCCCCATACTGCACTTTCTACTTGCACTTTCTGTGTTACGCGAGACCCTGACACTAGCCACTGGCTGCAGTTTTTTCTGTATTGCCAAACTCGTGATAATATTGTGTACACAGTCCTTTGTTAATCAATCTGTCCACCAAATCCATTATACTCGTGTTTTTACCACTGTAGCCTGTTATACTGACATAATGTAAACCTCTGTAACCTGTTAACATGTCACACTGTCCTACCATGTATTATATCTCACCTGACGTGGAACCTTTGTAAAAGAGCCTTGGCTCAAAGGTATTTGTAATCCTAGATTAAATAAATAAAAAAAAAAACATACTGTGAAAGTTTTAATACCGTAACACCACTAACCCCACAAGATAGATATGTTCATTCCCCACTACACAGATGCATCCATGTCTCATTATATACACACACACATATTAAAAAAATAGCCATGAGCTCACGGACACCCCCCACCCCACCCTGCAAACACGGACTCCTGTGCCATCTTCTGATCCTCTGGTTTGTACTTTCTTACACAAAAATATGCTTAACATACAGTCACTCAGCGATCCTTATACAGCAAACAACTAACTTAAATGGAGCTCACAGAAACCAGTTTCTCTGTAATGTAAATGGTAACTGCCAAGTGAAGTTCACAGAATCCAACCTCACTCTCAGAATGGTAACCAACTATTTTTAACATGACAATAAATGATAGTTACATCTACCACTCTGTACATTCTGCTTTAAAAGGGTCTTGAGATTAGGCTATGATTTTAATTCATGCTTTTATATCCAGCCTTTCAGCTTTACATAATCTCTGTGTTAAATAAACTCGATTTGAACCTGACCTGACATCACAGTAGCAGTCGGGGCTTATTAAAACAGAGAGGTTGGTTTCTGGGAGTTCAACAAATTCTTTAAAGGACCAGGATCTTTACAAGACCGTATGTGGAGCATATTTTGTGTGCAAGAGAGTACAGACCAGAAGACTGGGAAACTGTACAGGAGTACATGTATGTGTTTGGGGGAGACTCCATGAGCTCTGGAGATCATGCATACATAAGAAGAACCAGGATCATTCAGAGTTTGTGCGTTTTGGTGTAATTTTCACTTGACCAGATATTTTGTAAGACAGGATTCTGCACAGGGATCAGGAAAATGCACAGAAGACAGCAGCTGTCAACCACTGCTGTTGCGGGGGCTTCAGTGGGCCATGACTGTGCCGACAGAGGGGGCAGGATCTTTGAAGGACACAATCATGTCATCTCTCAGACAGGGAGCCACCTACGGGCTCAGTCATTCTTGTGTGCAATCTGTCACCACAATGAGCTGCATTTTCATGATGTGGTACTGCATTTGTGAAAGGATCTTTAATAAAATGAAAAATAATGCCTTACCTTTGAAAACTTGTGCTAAGTGAAATCAACCCTGGTAGTCTAGTGGTACCCCATCCCTCACTAATCACCATTGTTTTTTGCCCCATATAGCTTTTTGCTCCCCCGCTACCCCTCCCGCCTTACTTGGCAATGGGGGAAGACATGTATTTTATGTTTTTTTCTCCCAGTTACCCCAGATCATGGGCATGCATGCTTTCCGAGGCTCCCATGACGGCCCTTCCGCCCACCCAGCCTATTGCCAGATTTCCGCCTCACGGCTTGGTGCAGCCACCTAGCCTCCACTGGGTGGCAGCAAAGAGCCATGAAACCCCACATCCCACCCTGGAGAGAAGAGCTGCTTTGCAGCACCCCAATCCATTTACTTGCCCTGTCACCCCAGACAACCCCTGGCGGCCCGAGTTTGCTCCCAAACCCAGGTCGCCAGCATGGCGCAAGGTGTGACGTCCAGTACCTCAACCCTTAGTGCCACCGGGCCAATCCCCATTGTTTTTTAACTTTAAACTTTTTATTGAACACTTTTCAAACACAAACAGAATAAACAGCACTGCTGCAGCAGTCTGAAACAGAAAATGCAAGTTACTAGAGATACTTTGACAAAGACTGTAGGCATCCATATAACAGTAAATACTGTAGTTGGTGTGGATGGCCTTCAACAGCCTGTGGACAGGCCTCAAACAACAAGGAGAAGGATGACCAATAACAGAGTTAATGTATTATAATAATGAAATAATCCCTTGTGCCCACACACTGCGGGGTAGGTATGAAGGAAATTCCAGCTAGTAGGAAGGAATTTCTGCCTTACGTTTTCACTCCACTCTTCTGAGCAAGCTGCACTGGCTGCCAGTCAGGTGAAGGATTGCCTTCAAGGTGGGTTTGCTCACCTATAAGGCCCTATATGGATCGGGTCCAGGCTACCTGTCTGACCTCTTGACACTTGTTCACCCAGTGTGCTCCCTACAGTCATCTACAGAGGATTTCCTAGTGGTGCCGAGACCATGACTTAAAACATCAGGTGATCGTGCTTTCGAAGTTGCGGGCCCGGTACCATGGAACTCCCTCCCATGGGCATTGAGGGAGGCTCTCTCTGTATAAAGTTATAAACAAGGCCCGAAAATTATTTTTTTTTAATTAAGTATTTAATGTACACCAATTTTATACTGAAATTGAACTGAACTTTTTAAGTACAGTATTTACGATTTATGGTATATTTTAAAATTGAATGGACACTGACTTAATGTGTATTGTAGTATCCTGTTCTGTATGTTTGTAAAGCACCCAGAGCCCTGAGATTGGGCGCTAAAGAAATAAAGTTACTCTATTTATTAAATTTTGATAACCGGGTAAGCCCACTGGGCCCCAAAGGTCCTTTTTTCAGGGGCGACCCGGGGATTACATGGACTTGAATACAGCAAAAGTACATTCATAAGACACATCGAAACATAACACAGGGCAATACATAGTTGCATTTCAGCTGGTTACATATGCTGGGTAGGCTATCTAGATCGGTGTGGTCATTGTAGGTATTTCCCTGGGAGGGGTGGGACTTGATTTTGTCAGTGGGGAATAACTACATATGGGTTCTAAGAAGCAGTGCCCATCTTAAGTAAGGAGGGGAAGTATACTGTTCCATATATAGCCCCAAAAAGCAATTTATCTTCCGACAACAGCTACCCTTCATATGCTGATTTTTTTTCCTTTTTTCTATTCATAGTTTTTATTGAAACATTTTAGGTTACAGTAAAACATCCACCAACACAGTAAATGGAAAAAAAAAAACCTACATCAGACATTGAAAATAACTTGGTCCGGATGCATTCCGCCCCCCACATCCCCCCTCCTCGTCCTCCCCCAGTCTCACCTCCCCCCAGCACAGCACACATAGTACACATCCTACGACATGTTAATACAATTGTCAGTCTTTGTCCGGTGAGGAGTAGAGTGTATATAGAGGACCCCAGATCCGGTTAAAATTGAGCAGATTATTCTGAAGACTGGCAATAGTCCTTTCCGTTCTAAGGTTGGCAAGGAGTTCTTGTAACCATTCGCCATATGTAATATCTAAGGTGTCCTTCCAGTGCCTTAACACTACTTTTTTAACAGAAGCAGATATCAGACAAATATGATATTTCCTGTTTCGGACACCAATAGTAGCGACGTCCCCTAAGACACATATCTCCGCCGAAAATAAATTGTCCAGACCCAAGAGAGGATCCAGATTTAGCTTAATTCTATCCCAGAGTGGAGCTATTTTGGGACAGTTCCAAAAAATGTGGAGTAGGTCCCCAATATCCTGTTGACATCTATAGCAGGTAGAGGAGGACACAATACCTAATCTAGCTAATTTTGAAGGGGAGTAATAAATGTTGTGCAGTAATTTAAATTGCATTAGTCTAAGCCTGTCTTGCAACAGGAGTTTATGGCACGCATTCCAGATACATGCCCAATCGAAATTATGCTCTGGGAGGTGCAGAGACCAGTAGTGAGTCGGAGCAAGATTTAGAGAGTGTATCCAACTGAGAAGTGTACTATAGATGGCAGAAACAGCGTGGCCTTTCCAGCCAGTGGCTCCAGCGCATTATTAAAAATCAGGGGCAGCGACCGTAAGGGATCGTGCCCACTTTTTAACCAACAAATGTCGAAGTTGAAAGACTTTAAATACATTAGCCTGTGGGATTTGAAATTTGTTCAAAATATCAATTGAGGTTAACCATTTTCCCTCTACCGACAGTAAGTCTTTGATCAGAACATCCCCTAACTGTGGTAGCCAATTGCCCCTGATGGGTTTGCCATCTATTAGAAGGTTGGGGTTGCCAATTAGTGGCTGAGATGGATCTTTATTGTGGCAATATTTTAAAAGGTACATAGTTGCGAATGGGCTTTAATGGATATTCATATGCTGATTCTAACAAGAGGAATCTAATAGTGATGACATACAATGTCTGCCATCCTTTTGCACTGCAGATGCTGCGCCCAAGACAGAATGGAATTTAGAATTAAATTCAAACTCTGCACTGTGGTCACACTCCTGTTAGTGTTTTAACGCCAGATTTATCTCCACTGAAGAGAGCAGATGCCTAGAGTCTTGTTCCAGTCCTCGCAGCTAAGTTAACTATACAGTACACAATACTAATCTGACGCTCTGCGATAGTCAAGTTTTGCTTTTTTTGTATACATTGTGGTTTTCTCCAGTTCCTTGTCAGTTTCAGGAACTGGAGACATCCCAATTCCTGTCTAGCGTGAGGGAACCGACAGTGTATTAAAAAATGTTTAGAACATAAATAAAATAATCTTTTATTAGTGATTTTAACTGCATTGGGAACAAGAACACATTGTTTAAATATGCTTTTCAGTCAAGTGACATGACTGACAAACCTAAAAAAAGAGGACAGGGCCTACGGGATTTAAATACTGTAAAGTCTGCTCAAAGATTCTAGCAGAAGCAGACCACCACAGCTTCTCCTTAAATTGTTTTGGTCCTGACCACAATTTTGAAAAGTGTGACTTGTGAATCCAAAGAAAAGGCAGGGATTTAAATAAGCTGAAAACACAGATTAGCAGTTTGACACATGAAAATGCATAGTACGTGGCACAGACTGATTAAAACAATTTTTTTTTAAATTATATAGTTTTAATAATGTTGCGTACTGTGTCATGGACTCGCTCAAAAAATGGTTAGCTGTCTACTGCTAAGCATTTCTGAAAATGGTTAGCATTACGCTGTTTTGCCATGCTATACCAGCTATTTAAAACCCAGAAAGGGCTACTGTAAGGGAGGAATTTGCAGCTTTTCAGTCTATGACTATGTCACTTCAAAGTTAGATATGAACATAAGAATCTGCCAGCAGAAACAGGCCTTACGGTCTATCAAGTTAATCTGCTTGAATGCGCACTCTAGCACCTTTTATATTGGAGTTGCCCCCTCCACTCTCCCCTCACCTTTACCCCCGCACCTTGTCCCATGCCCTTAAAAACATCCCACTGTGATACAGGATACTACCTCCTCGGGTAGAATGTTCCATTTCTCCACCACCCTCTCTGTGAAAAAAATGCCTCATCTCTCTCGGATATCATCTACCCTCCAACCCGAGACCATGCCCTCTGGTGTCCCTTCATCTCCTCAGCTTAAATATCCCTTCTGTGCCCATTTTGTTAATCCCCTTCAAATATTTGAAGGTCTCAATCATATCCCCCCGATCCTTCCTCTCCTCCAGGGTGTACATATTCAACTCAGTCAGCCTGTCCTCGTAGGTTTTGCCCTCCAGCCCCTGGATCATCTCAGTTGCCCTACGCTGCACCCCCTCCAGCAATCTGATATCCTTCAGTAAGGGACACCAGAATTGCACACTGTACTCCAAATGTGGCTGGATGAGTGACCTGTACAGCGGCAGGATCACATTCCTATTTCTCCTGTAAAAAGCTCTAAAATGGATGGGGATACCCCCGATGGTGGAACGCATGCATCAGAAGGTTCCTCAACCTTGCAGTGGCCGCTTGACTATATCAGCGGCATGAAAAATACTGCAAGCAGCAGTTTCTGCCAAAGACGACTAAAAAGCTACTAAGCTATCCTCTGAGCATGCGAAAAAGCACTGGGCATCTGATGGGGGAGCCCTACTGCTAATGATGGCAAAAACAGTAAAAGAGCCTCTAAGAAAAACAAACGGAAACATACCACTGTCACTCCCCTGGAAGGAACCAGTAGCAGACAGTGGACAAGACAGCTATGGTTTCTACGGAGGACAATACAAGAACATGGCAATTCTTCCAAGATTTTCAAGCTACAGGAAACTAGTCACTACAGCTAAGGGAAGGGAACCAACAGATCCTGAGGTGACCCCAGAACAGGATTTCTGCTCTCCCCTCCAAAGGTTAATGAATTTTCCTCCTATTCTGCCTTTTTATAACAATTTGTACACACATTCAGTATTCCCTTCTCCGATATAGAGGAGGTAGAATTTATGAGCATCTTGGGATGGACACCCACAAAAAGACTGTCAGTACTAATACATAAATCCCTCAGAAAGGCTACAGCAAGAGTGAAGTCAGACTCACAATGTTGCACATACAGACAAAAAAAAAAAAGTTGAGAAAAGATACCAGGGGGACAAATGGGATAGAATACCTGTATGCCCACCCTGACCATGGGGGAGTTGTACAAGCTAGCAAGGACAAATACCGCTCCACTGAAGGAGTCTGTGCCTTGGTTTAACAGTTCACAGTAGACAGCAACCAAAACTGGCCCCAGACAGTGCAGCAATATGCTGAAAAAGGCTTTATTTAAGCAACATCAGTAAAAAAAGGCAAAGATATATATCCTAAAGGCAAGGGAGGGTACAAGAACACCTCATTTAGTTTTGCACCAACAAGGATGGGAAGTGATGTTTAAGCAGGATATTTATCCAAGCCTCTTAAAGGTGCAGGTGCAAAATAAACTGCAATATTATATGCAACACTACAGGTACAGTGACAAACAAGGTCAAATTTAATTTACATCATGCCACATAAGAACACCACCAATTAAAGAATTTATAGCAAAGTGGGTCACTAGCCACTTAGCAATTCTAGCAACAATGAGCAATATTTCATGACAGAAAGTCACTACAATAATCATGACTAGAAAAGCCCTAGGCTGTTGGCTCAGAGAGGAGAGGAGAGAAAGCAACAGCAAATTAAAGGGAAACATTCATGTGCAATGGCTGACAAAGTCCACAAAAAAGCTCTTTCAATGAGGTATTGGGCTCACCTGTAGCTAGAGGTATTCCAGAGATATACAGACCTAGTCTTTTCAATATTGCATTAATTTTTTATTTATTTATTAGAATTTCGGAAAAATACCTTTGAGCCAATGGCTCGTTTACAAGGGTTCCATATCAGTATACAAAGAATAGAAGTACAGTTTGTGTGAGATTAGCTGGCAAGCAGTTTGAATACAAACATCAGTACGAAAAAAATTACTCACCTTAGTAATGTTGTCTCTTCTAATGGAGTCTTGCTGTATTCTGACAATAGCAGTGAGTCCCAACCTTCGGAACTGCCCCAGAGATGAAAGAGTTAACTTTCCATGCCAGGCATGGAACGCTGAGCTCGAGCTCGGTTGAGACTCTGTCTGTTGCTGTTTGAACTCAAACCGTCAGATCTTTACGAGCTAAACTCACTGAGGTCCTGTGTGGAAGCTGTAAACCTACACTAGCCAACTGGCTACTAAACACAACAACAAATTTTCTGGTCTCAAAACAAAGACTCAAGTCAGGAAACCCAAAAAATGAAATAAACACAACACCCACTCACCCAAAGAAAGAGGGTGATAATAAAAAAGGGTGGGGCACCTCCTAAGTGCCAACACTGCTACTGCCCACCCACCCACATCCCAAAAACAAGGTTCTGAGAGGGGAAGGCAGGGGGGAGGTTAGAATACAGCAAGACTCCATTAGAAGAAACAACATTACTAAGGTGAGTAATTTTTTCTTCAAACAACATGAAGTCTTGCTGTATTCTGACAATAGCAGACTACCAAGCAGTACCTCCATGGAGGAGGGACAGAACCTACTTAGGAAATAGGCTCTGAAGCACAGCTGTGCCAACGAGGAGCATCACTCCTAGCCTGGATATCCAGAGAGTAATGCTTGGTGAAAGTGTGAACTGTTTTCCAGGTAGCTGCTTGACATATCTCTAAGATAGGAATATCCCTGGCAGCAGCCAGGGAGGCAGCTATACCTCTAGTAGAGTGAGCCCTCAGGCCTGAGGGTGGAACCTTACCTAGTTTTTCATAGCAAAATTGAATACAAGAGACAATCCACCTGGCAATGGATCTTTTAGTGGCAGGTTTTCCTTTACCAACCTCACCATAAGTGAGGAACAGTTGGAGGGAGTCAAACCTGTGACCCTTGGTGCGTTCTATGTAGTACCTAAGGGCTCTTTTCACATCTAAACTGTGCAACCTCCTCTCACCAGAGGAGAAATGGTCAGTGAAGTACACAGGAAGAGACAGATTGGTTAAGGTGGAAGTCTGAAACCACCTTAGGCAAAAACTTCCTGTTAGTCCTGAGGTCCACCTTATCTCTATGGAAAGAGATAAAATCAGGCTCCACTGACAGGGCTTGTAACTCACTTATGCCTGGCAGAGTGATGGCCACCAGGAACACAGTTTTCCAAGTCAAGTACTTAAGCTCTGCTGAGGACAAAGGCTCAAAAGGGGGTTGCATAAGCTGAGCAATGCAAACATTAAGGTCCCAAGCAGGGGCAGGGTCCCTGAATGGCACATTGGTATGAAGTAATCCCTTGAAAAACTTGGAGAATACAGGGTGAGCTGAAAGAGAAGAGGGCTTACCTGCTGAAATAAAAGCAGAGACAGCTGCCAGATGCACCCTTAGTGTAGCTGGTCTGAGTCCCAAGCTATTCAGATGGACCATATAGTCAGGGACTGTGGGCAGATCAGCAGACTCTGGGGAAATATGCTTCCCAGAGCACCATATGGAAAATCTTTTCCACTTGGAATTATAAGTAGTTCTGGTGGAAGGCTTCCTAGAAGCCTTTAGAATATTCATAACACCTTGGGAGAGGTGTAAATCAGCAAACTCTAACTCTTCAAGAGTCAGGCCTTGAGATTGAGAGATTTGAGATTTGGGTACCAAACCCTCCCCTGAGCACAGGTTAACAGGTTGTAATTCCTGGGAAGAGACAGGGGAAGGTGGACTGCTAAGGACAATAGGAGAGGATACCAGGGCTGTCTGGCCCAGTCTGGGGCAATCAGGATCACCTTGCAGGGTTGAGACCTGATTTTGACTAGCACTTTGAACAGAAGAGGGAAGGGGGGAAAAGCATACAGGAACTTCCGTTCCCAACTGAGAACTAAGGCATCCAGGGGGGACTGAGCCCAACACTGGGGGCCTGCAGCAAAAAAGGGGAAGTTGGTGATTGTCTGGGGCTGCAAAAAGATCTATCTGTGGGGTGCCCCAGCTGGAGAATATTACCTCCAAAACCAGGGGATCCAGTGACCATTCGTGATGGCCCTGAGATATCCTGCTGAGAGCATCTGCCAGGACATTGTCCTTGCCTGGGAGGTGTACTGCTGTGAGGGAGGTGTTCAGGGAATAAGCCAGAGACCACAACTTCACTGCTTCTGTGCACAAGGCCGTAGACAGAGTGCCTCCTTGCTTGTTGATATACCACATTGTGGTGGTACTGTCTGTTCTGATCTGAATAACTTTGTTCTGAACAGACTTGGAAAAGGCTTGAAGTGTTAGAAATACTCCTCCGAGTTCCAACAGACTGATGTGAAGCAGAGATTCCTGAGGGGACCACAACCCTTGGGTGGTCAGGTCTCCCAAGTGGGCCCCCCACCCCAAGAGGGAGGCATCTGTAGTAAGGATTAAAGAGTGAGACTGAGTGACAAAGGAACTCCTGTTTTAGATTGTTCTGATCCTGCCACCACTGCAAGGCCTGGATCAGGGTTTGAGTCACTGGAATCAGTTTGGTCAGAGGGTCCTTTTCTGAGACCAAAAGGCTCTCAAGTGGAACTGAATGTCCCTCATCTGAAATCTTGCTCCCTGCACCACTGCTGTAGAAGCAGCCATGTGCCCCAGGAGCTGCAGAAAATGCCTTGCTGGTCGAGACACCTGTAGGGTGAATGAAGAGGCCAGTGTGATAAGGGTCCTTGCCCTGTCCAGGGGAAGGAAGGCTCTGGCCTTTTCTGTATCTAGCTCTGCGCCTATGAAGGTGAGGAGCTGACTAGGCTCTAGAACTGACCTTGAAAGATTCAGAAGGAAACCTAGAGAGGTGAGCAGTTGCTGAGTTATCTGTAGGTGTAACCTGACTTGGCCTGGGGACTGGCCTACTATGAGTCAGTCGTCTAGGTATGGGAAGATGGCAATCCTTTGCCTTCTTAGAGAAGCAACTACTACTGCCAGGCATTTTGTGAACACCCTTGGAGCAGAGGTTAGTCAAGGCATTGCTCTGAATTGGTAATGGCCTGAGGGCAGCTCGAACCTGAGGTACTTTCGATGGGAGCTTCTGATGAGAATATGGAAATAGGCATCCTTGAGGTCCAGGGAGACTAGCCAGTTCCCTGGCCTTACAGAGGGCAGAATTATTCCCAGAGTCACCATTTTGAATTTTGGCTTTAAAAGGCGCTTGTTTAAGTATCTGAGATCCAGGATGGGCCGCCATTCTCCTGTCTTTTTGGGGGTAAGGAAGTACCTGGAGTACAATCCTTTGCCCTGGTGTAGGGGTGTAACCCTTTCCACAGCTCTGAGAGCCAGGAGGGAAAAGACCTCTGCCTCTAGGGATTTGCAGGTGGAAAGGATCTGGTTCTCAGCTTTGGAAATTTTTTGAAGCTGAGAACCAGTCCCTGGCTTACTACTTCCAGGACCCATTTGTCTGATGTTAGAGACTTCCAGTCCTAGACAAAGTAAGCCAGCCTGCCCCCTACAGGTGGTGGAGAATCGGCCCTGGCCATCCCATCAGAGTGCCTGTTTGGCAGGGGGTGTAGGCTGAGGGGTGGAAGCAGGTCTGCTTGTACCCCTTCCGCCTCTCCCTCTAAAGAACCCCCTCTGAGCATAGGCAGAAGAGGAGGCCTGGGCTTGGTAGAAAGGCCTGTGAAAAGGCCTGCCCCTGGGATGCTGCCTCTGAGGAGTGGCTTGCCTTTCCTTGGCCTGGGCACTCCTATAGGTGGTCCTATATTCATCCATTTTCTTCATGTAATTCTCGCTTGCTCCCAAACAGAGAATTACCCACAACAGGAAAATCCATGGCCTTAGTCTGGGTATCCTGTGACAGGCTAGTACATCTGAGCCAAGCCATTCTACTAGTGCCACAGATGTAGCCATGACTCTAGATGAAACATCATTGGAGTCCACTGCAGCATGGAATTGCACCTTGGATGCCTCAATACCATCAGCAGCCACCTGCTCCTGCTCCTTGGCAAGCTGGCCAGGGACCTGTTTTGCTAAAGCCATGACAGTGTCCCATCTGGATTTCTGATACCTAGCTGTATAGGCCAAATAATTGGCCTGCTTGAGTCCCAAGGATGCTGCCATGTACTGTTTCTTTGCCATGGCATCAATCCTCCTGGAGTCCTTGTCTGGGGGTGTGTGAAGCCAAGGGAATATTAGCCTTATCACAGGCTGCAGCCTGCACTACCCCAACATGGCTGCACTGTTGTGTAAGGAACTCCGTATCTGAGCCTGACAGAGTATACCTCTTGTCCATTATTTTATCCACAGGAGGTATAGTATTAGAGTCTTTAAAATCTTAAATGTCCGCTTCCCAAAAGATTTGTGTGAGGAATAAACAGCCTCCTAGACTCTGGGATATCCATCATTTCCACATAGTCAGGCTCCTCCTGGTCATCCACAGCTTCTTCCATAGGAAGCTGAAGGGTTTCGGCCACTTTCTTATAAAACATGAAATGGGAGGAGGACTCAGATAGCCTAGGAGGAGACATTCCTGAAGGTCTGTCTGGGGAGATGTCTGGGTCAATGGGCACATCCAGACTTTCAAAACCACATTCACTTTCCTCATACCCTCCTTCCTCCTCTGGTTCATAATATTCCTCTAAATCATAATCTTGAACCGGTGGAACCGGCCGAACCGAGCGCCTTCCTGATGGTGCCGGTTTGGTCGGAACCGGGGAAAGCGACTGCACAATTTTTATCGCTTTGACTATTTCCTCAGCGGTTGGAGAAAACTTTTGGATCCACATCAGCTGATTTTTCCTTTCTTGTTCTCTTAGCGGAACTGACTCCTCAGAATCGTTCTCCTTTGCCCGGTTAGCTTTCTGGTCAGAGGGCACTCCTTCTGGTTCGGTTTGAACCGAACCGGCTGGCCATCCGGTCAGCGGACTTTTGGCCTCCTTTCCCTGAGCCTACCAACTCTCTTTTCTAGGGTAGCTGTAGGAAAATTTTTACAAATCTGGCAGTCTGCACTGAGGTGGTCAAACCCCAGACAATAAACACAGGTGGTGTGGGGGTCAGCCTTAGCAAAGACTTCCCCACACACACTACAGTGTTGAAACCCAGTGGGCTCGGTTTTTCTTTTGGGTTTCTCAGACATTGTGCCAGTCCTAACAAAACTTACCGTTTTAATGGCAATCCGCCAGGCAAGACACTTATTGGTTCCTGACCGTGTTACGTGGTCGTGGAAAACGTAATAAAAATGTAGTTTTTTAGAACTGATAAGAACCAGTAACCACACTCTAAAAGTACAGATAAAGATTTTATAACAACTTGATCGGTTCAAACCGAACCGATGAACCGCTCACAAGTTCCACACAGAATAGAAAACAATATAACCTATCTAGTACTCACGAATCACTACAGACAGAGACTGAACCGACAGGTTACAGTTTAAATTCGGTCAAAACCGAGAAAAGCGTATCTTTAACTGACAAATTGAACCAAGCAAAGGAGAAATTTGAGCGACTGTTCAGTGAGGCGGAGTAAAAAATCTGACGGTTTGAGTTCAAACAGCAACAGACAGAGTCTCAACCGAGCTCGAGCTCAGCGTTCCATGCCTGGCATGGAAAGTTAACTCTCATCTCTGGGGCAGTTCGAAGGTTGGGACTCACTGCTATTGTCAGAATACAGCAAGACTTCATGTTGTTTGAAAGGGTATACATGGTCTAAAAGCTACAGGTAATATAAAGAACAGTTATGACAAACAATCAGGCATAGATTAAGAATGTAAATATAACTTTACACCTTTCATCAACAGGGTATACTTATTTAATGAAGACAGACGCCAGTTGGTGCAAGTTTCAGTAAGTAGCAAGTCCCACTGCTCTATACTAATAGCACGCCTTCAGGGTGTTCGTACGAAACCAGTTGGAACTTCTTGTTGCTGAGCCCTTTTGGCTGATTGTGGCGTCTGCTTATGTTTCTTAAATCAATTATGCCCTGTTTGACGCCAGGCTGAGGAGTGCTGAGTTTTGTTGTTTTGCATTGAGTTCGATATTCGTGCACCCTCTCATGGCAGTTGAGCTATTTTTGTTTTTTTCTATACATTTAAGAATGATGAATCGCAACAAATAATATTTACATGAATTAAAGCTGCCAGAAGGGCACTGTCAAAGGGAAAGGTAGAGTGAAAAAAACTGAGTTGCTGCCAATTGTGCCAGGTAGCGTAGGAAAGTGGAAGAGAGAGTGGGTGTAGAAGGGTAACTGGGAGGGAGGTAGAAGGAGAGGTGGGTGGGAGGCAAGAATCGGGGAACAAGTGCAACATGGGTGGGGTGAGCAGATTAGAAAAGGGAGTTGAAGTAGGGTAAGAGAAGAAGGTGGTAGACCAGGGCTAGGGAGAGAGGCAGGGGTAGATATGGGGAGTGGGGAGGGTGGTGGCAGGCAGAGGTGGTGATAGTAGAGCGGTGCAAAGAACTGAGGCGACTACCTGGGAGGTGAGGAGAAACAGTCACAGGTGGCTCTGGACACAAGCGTTTGACGTAGCTTGTGTTGGAACGAGCAGAGGATGCCTAAGTTGGCGAGTTTGCTGCCCAGGGAGTTAAACATCTTAGGGCCTCTACCTGCAAAAGACCGCTGGCCTTGGGCGGTGCGACAGCGGGGAACAGTTGTCAGAGCTTCTTGTGTAATGGGAGTGGTTGGCTGGGCTTAATAAGAGAGACTGAACCCCAGTGGGGCATGAGTCCCATCAATTACTTTTTTGCTAGTAGGCAAGTTTGGAAAGTAATCCTTCCCTGAAGTTGTAGCCAGTTTGACTGTTCTTAGAGGTCGCAGGTATGCGTGTGGTGAGCAGCACCAGTAAGGAGTCTGCAGGCCCTATTCAGCACTGTAATGATTCACTGTAGTGCTGTAGCTGTGACTGCTCCGTAGATAACAAGCCCATAATCACTGATGGAGACAACAGAGCTGTGTATTGCTAGCTTAAGGGTGTCAGGCAGTGTCTGTCTATAGAGAAGACCTATATGGATATTTATGGATTTCGCAACTGAATCGATATGGCTGGAGAACGACAGAGTAGGGTCCAGGGTTATACAAGTCTGCGTCTGGTCCAGGGTCACACCTGAGCTGTTTTTGATAGCCAACTGTCTGTGTTTTTGTTTGTTATGTGTGCCATGGAAGAGCATAGTCTTTGTTTTTTTGTAATTTAGCACTAGTTTCTGTGAGATGAACCAGGCCTCAACTTGCCTGAAACTTTCCTTCAGTTGTTTCTCCAAGAGGGAGGGGACAGAATTCTTAGAGAAAAATCACTGCGACATCAGCATACAGAATAATGTTTTCATCACAGGCGGAAGGGACTGCAGTCATTTGTAGAACACTGACATCATCGAGAAACAAGCTGTGCTTGACTCAATGTAGTTAGGCATGGCTTGTTCACCAATGACATCACAATGTTCTAAAAATGGCTGCAATGTAGCATTAACACTGAACAGACTTGGTCCTCTTGATAACTGGACTACTTCCTGCTACAGATAAGCCCAATACTTCATTTAAAAGAGATTTCCATGTACTTTCTAACTATGATGGCCATTGGGCACAAGCATGTCCTTGTAATAGCCAAGACCTCAGCCCAGTGACCAAGGACCATATTTTTGTCATTTTTGATATTATACAGTATCTGGTCAGGCAAGTCCAGGGCTGTATTCCAAAAGCTCAAGTATGCAGCAATAGTTTCAAAAATCAAATGGAACAGTGAACAGCCAATAGTAAAGAAAAACTGAACACTTCCCACTAGCTGTGAAATTCAAAAACATAATGTTACATACACAGTACATGACAAATTATCAAGGGTCAAAATTATTTTTTCAAAAACTGAACTATATCTTAACGGTCATTTAGACCTGGCGCCACAAGGGCACACAAGGTAAATATCCAGAAGCACTCCCTTTTCAAAAAAAGTTGTTCCAAATTCCATCACCTTGCCCCAAGATATGCACACTCTATGCCGCATAATTTGAAACTGTGTGTATTGCCCGTTTCTAGTTCTGGCTAGATGAGCAACTCGTGCATTTGTAGCTTCACCTTTTTCTTGTGCTTCTCAAATGCTACCCCCTCATTTTGAAAGGGTATGTAGTCTAACCTATACAGAGTATGCCACAAGTGCACACCCCAGATGTTGTGTACCTCACAGTGTGTGCCACAGGTGCACACTGCAACATACAAAATATTTTGGGTCACACAGTTTATGAAAAGCTTGATTTCATCATTTTTCATGGAGTAAGCTGTGCTGAAAGTTTTGGTCCTCAGCACTGAAGGACAAAATTTACATGTTCCATAATGAAAGTTACCTATGGGGGTGGGCAGGGGAGTCCTGTGGCTCTGGGGGACGTGCACTGTGTTTCAGGCTGCGTACTGGCCTGTCAGACAAATAGGTCCCACATTTATACACTATCCTGGGAGAACCATGTTAATCCCTTGTTGATGTCTCAATATGCCAATTCTCTCTAGCAACTTTTCAATGGTGCCTGCCTGGAAAAGGTGGTAATAAAGTTCAGATATTACATCTCCGCCGCTTGTATTTTTGCTCACCATCAGAGTAGATCTTCTGCCTCACTGGCAAAGCAGTATCTACAATAGTGGAATTGTAGCCTCTCTGGATGAACCCATGCATCAGGTCCTCCTTTCTCAAATTAAAGTCACTGTCATCTTTACAATTCCTACATACAAACTTAAAAAGTCACTGTTATCACTGCAATTCCTACCTACCCTCAGAAATAGAGATTCATGGATATGTTCCACAGTATGGCGAGGGTGGCAGCTAGTGGAGTGTAGACAAGTGTTCCAGTCCATTTATTTTTGAAAGAGATCTGTTTTCAGGGTTGCATCTTGATTTTTAACAACCATGAGATCAAGAAAAGAAACCTGGGCCACAACCACCTGTAGCATGAATTTAAGGTTCAAATCAGTTCTCTTGAGCAAATTCATAAAATCCCTCAACTCCTTCTGTGCTCCCTTTCCAAATAAGGCAAAATGACAGCTATATCACTAGAGGTCAATCCCATTGGGGGGGGGGGATTGACCATGCAGTCATAGACGTATTCTCTTTACCATCTGCACAACTACAGGTTACCAAAGTGGGAGCAGTCACAGTCCCCACCATTGTACCTTTTTTATACAGGTAGTAGTTACCCTGAAAAAGAAAGCAATTTAAGGTGAGAGCAAACTCAGAACCCTGAGCCAGGAATTCCTTGAAAACTTTGCTCAAATCTGTTTGTACATCCAGTCAGTAACAAATGACTAAAATAACCCACCCTCATGGGGTATAATAGTGTAGAAAGACTCAATGTCGAAAGAGACAAGGAACCAATGTGGTTCTAACTGAACCTCCCCCGGACACCCAAAATGTTGGTGATATCCCACACATAAGGGAGAGAGGACACCAACCTTTAAAGTAAGGCATCCAAAACCTTGAGATAGGCTCAGCAAGGGATCCAGTGCCAGTGACAACTGTCTCCCCTACCCCCAGACTACCCAGTCTCTTATGTACTTTAGGATAATCTGCTTGCACGCACATGTGCAGGAATGGTAAGGAACCTCAGCTCCTACTCTATTATTTTCTGTTCTAAGGTGTGTCTGAGGAGTACATATACAAACAGGGAGGTACCACATCCAGAAAGCTCTGCATATAAGCAATGTGGATTTAGAACATGGATGCCAAAACAGATGCAGTGTAACTGACAACAAAAGATAATGTCCTGGCAGCTTCTCTAATCAGGATGAGTAGGAGAAAGCGCTAATGGTAAACAGATCAGCAAGTACTGAACACAGTGTTCCAAAGATCGTGTTCTACAGATAGATCTTTTCACATCCTGAGCAAAGAGAATGTTGTCCAAGTTTTGGTACAGACCACCCTCTAAAGAGACTGTTCCAGGGGATAGATGCTCTCTGTTCTGGACTTGGAAGGGGACGTTTCTGTACACTTTTCCTCAGTTTCCTTTAATACAGAGGCTACTGGTGAAATTCAAGATGGAGTCAGCAACAATGATCCTGATAGTTCCAGACTGGGCCAGAGAAGCTTGATACTTACTACTGCTGTCCCTGTCAGAAAGAAACATAATCACAGTACCTCAGCGACACAATCTGCTGACACTTTTGATTCTAGAAGGCTAGAGTATTCGGACATGAACCTATCTAGCAAAGCATTTGAGGCTCTAAAAGTTGTCAGAAAACCAGCTACAAGAAAAACATTCTTGAAAATGGAAACAATTTTCCCTTCAGTGTGCTTCACAAAAAGTCTCACCTTTGTGCAGGCATACTTGTTTGTGGTTCTGGAGTACCTTGTACACTTGCGTCTCTCAGGCTCAGGTCCTCTACCCTGTAAGTACATTTGGCAGCTATTTCAGCCTATATGACAACAGGTAGAGAAAAATCATTTGCAGCCAATGTTCAAAAAATTTTTCAAGGGCCTGAATCACCTGCAACCCCCAGTGGGGGAACTTGTTCCTCCATGAGACTTAAACGTATGCCTTGCACAACTGGTGCAGTCTCTTTTTGAGTCAATGGCCTCAGCAGATCTCATGAGACATGGACACTAGTGTTTCTGTAAGCCATGACCTCTGCCAGGAAACTGCAAGCCCTCTTTAGAGAGCCAAACTACACTATCTCACAAAGAGACATTGCAGAAGAGCTGGAACAGACGAACATACGAAACTGCCGGCACAAAAAGGCCATTTAGTCTATCGAGTCTGCTTGATTTTGCAGCTAGCACCACTACTCTGCAGCTGCTTCTCCCACCCTCCCATGATCCACCCTTTTGCCCTATCCCAGCCCCTCTTGAAACATCCCACTGTTTTACAGGCCACCACCTCTGCTGGTAGTGCGTTCCACTCTGCTACCACCTTTTCCATAAAAAAATGCCTAATTTCCCTCCTAAATCTTCCACCCTCCAATCACATGTCATGACCCCCCCTCGAGTGTCTCTCCCCACCCTTCCCTTGAACAGTCCCTCAGTGCCTGTCCTGTTTATTCCTCTCACATACTTAAAGGTCTCATTCATATCCCTGTCTCTCCTCTCCTCCAGAGAGTACATGTTCAACTCCCTCAGTCTAACCTCATATGGTAACTCCCCCAGACCCATGATCATCTTTGTTGCTCTGCGTTGCACCCCTTCCAGCAATCTAATGTCCCTCTTTTAGTTGAGGGCACCAAAACTGAATGCAGTACTCAGGGTGGGGTCTGACCAGTGATCTGTATAATGGCAGAATCACCTCCCTCCTCCTAGAGGTTATATCCCTTGCAATACAATCCAGCATCTTGTTGGCCACTGCAGCTGCTTTCCTACACTGTACTGAGTTGTTCATTGCTCCCGTAATGAGCACCCCCAGATTAGATCTTTCTCCTCCTCAGTCACAGCTAGCTGAACCCCCACCTCCCCCACAACAATGGTAGTTCCTCTTTGGATTTTTTGCCCCAAAATGCAGCACCTTGCATTTTTTGGCATTGAAACCAAGTTGCCAGGTGTTAGACCAGGTCTCCAGCCTTGTTAGATCTTCCTACAATCCCTGCCTCCCCCCCTTGGTCCATCCACCACTACTCCAATCTTGGTGTTGTCCACAAATAGACTGATTTTGCTACTTACGCCTATGAGATGTCTGCAATAAATACCCCAAATAACAATGGCTCCAGCATGGACCCCTGTGGGACCTCACTCATCACTGCCCTTGTGGATGATAAATTCACCTCTCACCACCACCCTCTGCTGCCGTCCCTGCAGCCAGTTCTCTATCCATCCCACCAATTTTGCCCCCGCCCCGTGCCCCACAGCTTACATGCTAGTCTCCCATGTGGCACAGAGTCAAAGGCCTTACTGAAGTCCAGGTACAGGACATCCACTGCATGCCCTTTGTCCATTTCCCTAGTCACCCAGTCATAGTAGTTCACTAGGTTGGTCTGGCAGGATCTGCCCTTGACAAAGCCATGCTGCCAACTGTCCTGCACCCCACTGACCTCCAGCAGGGCCACCAGCCTCTCCTTTGGGATCGTTTCCATCAGTTTCCCCACTATGAATGTGAGACTCACTGGTCTATAGTTCCCTAGTTCATCTTTGGGACCACTCTTATGGAGTGGAACGACGTGAGCCATCCACCAGTCCTGAGGTACACACCCTGAGTTGAGAGGCATTAAATAGGCCTGCCAGTGGGCCTGACAGGACCTCTGTCAACTCCTTCAGTACCCTGGGGTGTATGCCATCCGGTCCTAGTGCCTTGTCCACCCTCAGTGCTCTTAACCTGTCTAGCACTCTACCTTCTGTGATTTCCCTGTCCATCACCCCTCCTCCTCTGATCCTATCCTACCCCCCCAACCTTAGGTATTTCCTCCCCTTTCTATTTAGTAAAAACCGAACAGAAGTAGGGAAGGAAGATATGTCTCTTTGCAGATGAGTAGAGAACTGCAGAAACTTGAGTAGTCATCAACGGTATGGCAGCTGAGTTTCTATGTATGAAAAAGTGCAAAATTACGCACCTAAGGTACAGAAACCCAGGGGCGGTGTATAAAATGGGAGGAGATGTATTGACCACCACTAAACAGGAAAGGGACCTTGGGATTATCATATCTGATGACCTCAAGGTGGCGAGGAAATGCGACAAGGCAGTGGGCAGAGCCAGCGGGATGCTGGGGTGCACTAGGAGGGTTACCGGCTGCAGAAAGAGAGATGTGGCGAGACCCCATCTGGAGTACTGTGCCCAGTTCAAGACCGCATCTCAGGATGGACACAGGCTGGATGAAGGCTGTCCAAAGGAGGGCAACTAAAATGGTGCAGGGGCTGCATCATAAGCCCTATGAGGAGAGACAGAGAGATCTCAATATGTACACCCTGGAGGAGAGGAGGGAGAGGGGGATACGATAGAGACCTAGAAGTACCTCAAAGGGGTGAATAAGGTAAAGGAGGGGAGTATATTTCGCAAGAGAAGGGGCACGAGAAGAAGGAGGCATGCTAAGAAAATAGAAGGAGGGAATTCAGGAGATATGCGAGGAAGTACTTCTTCACTGAAAGAGCAGCAGATGTCTGGAACAGTGTTCCAGCAGAAGTGGTGGTGGGTTTCAAGCATGCATGGGATAGGCACAAAGGAATCTTGGTAAGAAAGCTGTGGGGAGGTAATCGAAGATCAGGTAGGGTCTGTGGTTACAGTACAGGCAGGGACAAAATGGGCAGACTAGGTGGGCCAATATGTCCTTATCTGCCAATAAATTCTACATTTCTATGAGGTAAACACAGGAAAGTTCTCCCTAAAGTGGTGTCGTAGTTTCATTTGAACCAGTCGGTAACTCAGCCTGTCCTTTTTTTTAAGCTACTCAAGCACAGGCGAGCAGAGGCTATACTGAATGGATGTTAAAAGGGCACTACAGAAGCTATACTGCATGGGTGTTAAAAGGCACTGAACTACTACCTAGACAGAGCTAAAGACACCAGAATTGACAGCGCTCAGCTGTGGTCACTTGTGGAGAGGCAGGCAAAGGTACACCAGCAGTTAAGAAAACTATCAGTGGATAGTCCCATTTCCAGTTCTGCTGTGAGAATGAACAGTCACCAAGAGCCCTAAGGATGCACTACACAAAAGCTACTTTTGTGTAATACTGCCTGGACAACCAGTCTCAATGGAATGCCAGGTTTTGGAACTGCAGTCTTACATAATCGTTTTCCTAAATAGGTTGTAGAACCAGCCTCCCAAGATAGTGCTAGCAAGTCTGCAAACTTGCATAACATCACTACTGGACCCGTTAGCATTACTCACCACAGTAATGTTTCTTCTAAGGGGCCCAATACAGACTCATGCAATCTCTGCTATTCCTCCCATTCTAGAACCAGAGTAAAAAAGGTTCTGCAATAAATCAGTTGTGTTAACATTTGCTTGAATATTTGTTGTTAAAGATTTTCAGTTTTTTTTTTTTTTTTTTTTTACAATGTTCAAAAAGTGGTACTATTATTTTAAATTATTTAGAATACAGTACATGGTAGTATTAGGATAGTTTAGACAGGTGGCCACTGCTCCCTTCACTCTTCAACATCAAATCTGCTGTTAGAACACTAGAAGAAGCATGACCACAGTACACAGTTTGAATTTCATACTACATTCCATCTGTCTCCGGGGCAAGCTCAGAGGCACAAGATGGCTGCAGACTTGTATGACTCACAACTGGACCCCTTAAAAGAAACATCATCACTACAGTGAGTAATTGTTTACATTCTGGAATTTAATTCATAGATAACTGTAGCTGCTTTCCACAGCTCTGAAACAGATGCCCCTGTACTTTCTGCTAAAGATGCTGCAAGGGCCCTAGTAGAGTTTGTTCTGATCAATGCTGAGACTTTCCTTATAGCCGTAAGGTATGCCCAGTTCATACAGGACCTGCTCCACCTAAGCTAGGAGGTCCTTGGAAGCTTTCCGACACATTGCAGTTGCCCAAAAACGCACAAAAAACCCTATGGCTTCCTGAACTCTTCAGTTCTGTTTAGATATCTACCATGCATAGGTCAAATTTACGTAACTCCTCTTCTGGATTAGCCCATATATGACAAAGAAAAGAGGTTCACATGGAAGGCGAAAACCCTGGAAAGAAAGGTTGGACCTGTCCACAGACGACCTTGTCCTTAAACAAAATGCGATATGATCAATCGTGCAAGGAAGATTATCAATTCTTCTGGCCAGACAAAAACCCTATGTGATAGTATGTCATGATAAAAATGAACAGAGAATTTAGAAAAGATTGTGTACAGACATCTTGTAGGATTATGTTATGATACAAAGGCATAATTTAGGAACAAAAATATTACCTTGAATGACTAATAGCTCTGAAGGAATAAAATACAGTATCGTGTGTTCCCGAAGAAGACCCTAACTTTGGTCCCAACATAGCTCCAATAAGGGGAGATTTGATATTTCTGAGTAATTCGGGCTAGACCTGGTCTACCCCAGATTGTAAGAAGTCCAGAATCTGTAGAACTGTAACCAACTGGGCTTCATCCCAGCAGCAAAGTAGTCGGAATGAAGTCTGAACCACCAGATTATTAGCTCGAGAACTATGGCTTACTTAGCTACCCCAGAGCTACCAGAAGAAAAGTTTTCTTTTGGACTGTTCAATTTCAGAAGCACCTTTGGATTAATGAAGGTGAAAGAAACTGATCTGGGACACAACATCCAATGCTTTGGACACTGGACGCCAATACAGACTTAACTACCACACTTTCACTGTAGCTCCTATAGGTTGTGCACATACCCCCAATGGAAAACAAAAAAACTTAGAACCAAAAGTCAATGACTAACAAACAAAGGCTGGTGGGGTCAACACAAATAAGCACCTTCTGGGAGAGGGGGGAAGGAAGTGGGGTGGAGAGTGGTAACTTTGAATGCTAGGAGTCTAGGGAACAAAACAGCAGAGTTACAGACTATCATGGCAGATAGGGAGCTGGACATGGTGGCCATCACCGAGACATGGGCCACCCATTACCATGACTTGGACCTGGCAGTACCGGGGTATGGGTTATTTTGGATGGACAAGGTAAAAGGAAAAGGAGAGGGGTGGCGCTGTATGTGAGGGAAGGACTGAAGTGTGTCAGGGAGGAAGGGGAGGAGGGCAGCACAGAGTCATTATGGGTGCAGCTCCAGGACTCCAAAAATAGGATCCTCAGGATGGGAGTGGTGTACAGACCACCCTCTCAGACTGAGGAGTTAGACAGGGAACTAGTGGGACAGATGAGAAGGACCTGCGTGAGGAGCAGCACGGTGACTGTGGGGGACTTCAACCTGCCAGGAGTGGATTGGGGTACCCCAGCCACCACGAATAAGAGGGAGCAGGTACTTCTGGACACCGTCCAGGACAGCTTCCTATTGCAGATGGTCAACAAGCCAACCAGGTTAGGGAACACTCTGGACCTCATGCTGGAGAACGGTGAGTTTGTGAGGGAGCTGGGGGTGGAAGAAACACTGACGGGAAGTGACTACCACTCAGTGTGGTTCACGATAAACATGGGGAAAGGGGGAGCAGAAACGGGCACAAGGGTGTTAGATTTCAGGAGAGCCGACTTCGGGAGGATGTGGGAAATAGTACAGGGGCATCTGGCCAGGATCCATCCAAATATGGATACTAACCTGAAGTGGGAGGTCATTAAACCGGGAATTGTGGAGGCAACCGCAACATGTACAAGGGTCCAGAGTAAGAAGGCTAGGGCCAGGAAGCCTAGCTGGTGAGCACGGGGGTCATGAAAAAGTAAGGAAGAAACAGCTGCCTTTAGAAGGTACAAAAAAAAAAACAGGGAGGGGAGGACAAGGAGGAATACCTGAAGGAGTCGAGGAGGGACAAGGGCAGTCAGGGCAGCCAAGGTGTCCAGGGAACTCAGGCTAGCACAGGGCACCAAAGAGGGGAGAAGGACTTCTTCAGGTACATCAGGAGAAAAGGAGTTGTAAGGACCAGATAGTAAAGCTCAAGAGGGATGGGGGTGCAAACAGGGACAGAACGAACAGAAACATTAAATGAGTACTTCTGCTCAGTATCTACTAAAGAGAAAGGGAGAGCTATACCAAAGGGGTGGGGGGAGGAGGTGACAGATGGGGAAATCCCAGTGGGCAGGGTACTGGAGGGCTTGAGGGCACTGAGGGTGGACAAGGTGCCTGGGCCAGATGGTATACACCCCAGAGTGCTAAACGAGCTGTCAGAAGTCCTGGCAGAACCTGCAAGGGAGACAGCAGAGAGTGGTGGTAGGAAAGGAGCTCTCATCTCCCAAGGCGGTGACAAGCAGGGTGCCACAGGGCTCTGTACTGGGACCAGTGTTTGTGATCTTCATAGCAGACATTTCAATAGGTATCAAGAGCAAGATCAGTCTGTTTGCAGATGACACCAAAATGGGAACAGTAGTGGAGGACTTAGGAGGGTGGCAGGGGTTGCAAGATGATCTGGCAAAATAGGAGGCCTGGTCGGACACTTGGCAGCTGGGGTTCAATGCCAAGAAATGTAAAGTGCTACATTTCGGTGCAAAAAACCCAAGGAGGAGCTACCAGTTAGGGAGGATTTAACTAGCCAAGATAGAGGAGGAAGAGGAGAAGGATCTTGGGTGAATACAACGGGAGCAATGGATAACTCAGCACAGTGTAGAAAGGCAGCTGCAAAGGCTAACAGGATGCTGGGTTGTATTGCCAGAGGCATATCCTCCAGGAAGGTGTAGGTTATCCTGCCACTGGTTAGACCACACTTAGAGTACTGCATGCAGTTGTGGCGGCCATACCTGAGGAAGGATATTAGGTTACTGGAGGCGGTGCAGCACAGGGCAGCAAAAATGATCCAGGGTCTAGGGGACATGATTGAAACCTTCAACTACATAAAGGGAATAAATAAAACAGGCACGGAAGTGCTTTTCAAATTAAGGGGGGGGGGAGGAACACTCACGGGAACGATCTGAGATTGGAAGGGGGAAGGTTCAGGAGGGAAATGAGGAGACACTTTTTTACGGATACGGTGGTATCTGGGTGGAATGCATTGCCAAAGGAAGTGGTATGCTGTAGAACAATGGGCTGCATCAAAAGGGGATGGGACAGGGTAAGGGGGAGGAGGGTCACTGGAGGGGAGGAGGGGCAGCTGCAGTATAAGGGCTGCTAGATGTACAATTGAGCAGACTTGATAGACCATAAGGCCTTGATCTGCTGGCAATTTTGTATGTTCATATTTCATCATGAAGTAAAAAGAAAACTCTTACCAGCATATCTTGCTTGAAAGTTAAAGCAATGCATAGCTGAATATAAACTGCAGTTCAATAAAAAAAAAAATCAAACATATGCAACAGCCAGTCACTTTGAACAGGTGTTGCATGTCTCAGATTCACTGGGATAGAAAGGATCCAAATGGGACAAAGTGCAGGTGATATTACAAACTCCTGCAACGTAAAGCAATTTGGATCTACACTTTAAAAGCAGTGTCTACTAACAGTTTAAATGAAGAATTGCTCCTGTACCCATTTCTCTGAGTTTTAGTGGACTATGAGAATGTACATTTGTACCATTATGAATTTTTTGATATTGCAGTCACATATTATTTGTGCCTGCTGATTTGAAAATGGTCTGGATTAGTTTTAAACAGCACTGTGGCGATTTTGGTAAATGGGGACTGTCACTTTAAATCTTCAAAGTTAAAAGCCTTTGAGTCTATCATGGACTCCTGATGAAGGTGTAGTTTATTACATTGAAATGTTAGTCAACGTTGTGGCATGGACAGATTGGAGATGGATGGGGCAGGCTAGGACCCTGGAGGAACAGTAAGTGCCAGAGCTAAATAGGGAACTCTGACAAACTGAATGGACCACTGGTCTTTTTCTGCCGTTACTGTCTATGTTTCTATGACACAAGGGCTTCATGGTATTTAAATCTGTTTTTTTAAGTTGCGGCAGTCTAAAGTTTCAAATGCATCCAAGTACTGACTTAACAGCAGTGCTTAAGATGAACATTAAATACCTTGATGCGTTTAGTAGACAGCGGACTTTACACAGCACTAAGCACCTCTGAAAGTTATATGGTACCGGACACCGTTTCAGAGAACAAGTTGCTCACGCTGCTCTAAGTTACAGTTAACAATCAGATTTGCAAAGCATGAAGCACTTTGTAAAGGTATCATAGAACTGAACATTGTACCGACAGAGAAGTTAGTAAGCAATAACCCATGACAGGTGTGTGGTTATTGGGGACTAATCAACACCCCGAGTACGCTGTGAGGAACAAGGCCACAGGCCAAGTGTCCTCACAGCACCTGGGGTGTCGATTAATCCCCAATAACCTCACACCCTGTTGTGGGTTTTTGCGCTTATAACATGGTCCCCATGTGGACAAAAACTAGTGGAAAAACAGTAAAAAAAATGTGGGAACTATTTTGTGTTCTTCCACTAATTTTGGTTGCAGTACCACACTGATCTGTGTTCTGCCACAGGAAAATAAATCTATTAACACACGTTTGTGGTAAACAGGTCAAATCAGGGAGCAACCAAACTTTTTATTCCACTGTCAAAACTATACTGTCGGGTACTGCTCTAGACTGCATTTTGTCTCTCTTATCCAACACTGACAGACTGTCGGAAATCTGCAGTCCCGCTCCCACAAGGTTGGTGATCATGATTAACTATGCGCCATCGTGTTCCCATTCCATACAATACACACAAGAGAAAGAGACACACACACAGAAATATACCCGCAAATTGGCAATGCCGCTTTTCGTTCTCACTCTGCATAGTGAGTTGCTCAGTCGCATGATTATTCTTCTGTCTGTCTCGGCTGCTATGAAACTCTGTCTCTCTTTCTCTCAGGGGTGGGCTACGAACATTCATGTCAACTGCGCCAGACAACATGATGGTGCAGTTCGTGGAGGTCCGCAGGGCAGGTGGGTGGGAAAGCCATAGGTTTACTCACAGGGAAACAGAGAGAGAGAGAGAGAGGGAGAGAACAGAGATGACATTGCAGGACTTACTCACAGTGAAAGAGAAAACAGAGACAGAGATAAGATTGCAGGACTTTCACTTCCTGTACAGAGTGCAAAGACGCACGAGTGTGTGTGTAGCGGCCATGGTGTCACAGCAACTGTAACCTCGCAACAGACTCTCTGTCTCGCTCTCTCTTACAGAGGTGTCAGCAGGGTGGGTACATACCGAATATTACAGACAACTGTGCGCTGGGTTCTGGGACTTCAGACTGGCGACCATAGCATAGCTGCTGATGTACATTCTGTGGAGAGCACTATGCTACGCTTAGCGAGATATTTAAATGGTTGACTCTCAGGAATAACGAGTGCGGCTCTGCCACCTAATCTGGCAAGGGTGCCTGAGCACCTCAAGCTGTGAGGGCAACAGAGATTAATGTATGGTCACCTGATTGCTCTCTGCCAATCAGGTGACAGCATTTCTCTTGTCCATGTGATAAGGGTACTTAATTGACAGTGCTGCTCCAAGTCAAAAGTAAAATTTGCACGGCACCAAGCACTTTGTAAAGAAGCTGCAGATGGGACGGGACACTGCATCAGCAGAGAACATATGGTACTTAATAAAGTACAGATACTGGCTATATAAGCACACTGCACCTTCTTAGAACCACAATTTTATTTTGTTATCCACTGCTAAATTAATTTGATGGAAAACTAAAAAAGCACAGCCCTTCTGCTGGTCTGTAATTCTGCCAGACATATATGGAGAAGGGTGAGTGAGTAAAAACTCTAGGTCAATAGGAAAAGCAACTGATTCAAGATTTACTAGTAAGAGTTTTCTTTTCAACTCAGAATGAAATATGAAGATATTTATTTGTGCTGACCTCTCCAGCCTTCAACTGTTGGTCAATAACTTTTGGTTCTAACTAACAGAAGTATCTTGAACTTGAGCACTGCCCTTTGATGCAACAGGTCAATATTGGAAATTTCTAAATTCCGGCACAACAGGGTGACCACTTCTAGACCCAGGGACCACTCTCTTTGAAAAACTATCTGGCAGTTTTGCCAACTGTCTGAATGTTCAGATCCTCAACCAGATAAATGGCTGATACAGTCAGAAGGTTTCTTCTGCCCATTGCAGGTTCTTAGGTTTCTGTGAACATGGTTTCACTTTTTGAACCCCCTAATTGTTTACATATGTGTCAACCACAGCATTACCAAACTGAGTCTTCACCTGCTAAAACTGGATATGATCCTGAAAGGCAGATAAGCCAAAACACTGTTCCCATTTCCAGGATAATTATTTGTAGGTCCTACTTCTCTAGACTTCAAATGCCCTGTACCTGGATTTCATTCAAAACAGCTCCCCAGCTTAGGCACCCAAGCGAGGACCATTTCTACAGAAAGAACAGGGGAGAACCCCCATAACAGGTTCTCCAGATCCTCCCACCATACCAGAGATTGTTGAACTGTAAGAGAAGCCAAACTGGTACATGACAGTTCTCTGATACCACAAATTAAACTGTTGGCCGATGTGTTTGAAGCGATCTCATGTGCAGTCACACCCCATGCGCTAGCTCTGTTACTGCTGCTACCAGACTGGATGTCTGCAGGCAGCTCTACATAGACACTACTACTAAGATCTCAAAATCTGTTTCTCCTGAGCAAAGATCTCTGTCCATTCCATGGGTAAGGATGCCCTCTAAAGATCTGTCTGTAAGTAGGCCCTGAGGTGATATAACTGATAAGACAGCACAAGGGAGCTTTTCTCCCTCTTCACCACCCAACTGTAAAAGTCCTGGACCACAGATTTCTTGGCTACAGAACTCCTCGCTGCCTGCTCTGTAATCTGGATTTAGCAGCTGCCTTACTGGTCCTTGCAAGAATAGATACAGAAGCAAATTATCTGATACCTTTTAATGGACCAACATAGATGTAACAACAAGAACAAAGTGCTCTAGCTTTCAGACCAACCAGTCCTTCTTCAGAAGCTCATGGCAGTTGTTTAGAAAATACAATACTTATAACAGCTAGATAATGCAGAGAAAAACAGAAAAAAATCCCCATTGGTTTAAAATACTCATTTAAAAAAAAAAAAGATGATGTCAGAGAAGTTTAACAGTACCGTACTGCCTTCAGCCAGGAGGAACCCTGGGTCAAAGGTGCTTGGTGGAACACACATACAAAGAATCCTACTGCATGTAAATTTAATTGACATAACACTGTTGAAGCAGACAGAGTTGTGTGTCACTCTCCGAGTGGTGCTATGCAGCACCCTCCCCCGGGAGGATAGCATTCGCATGGATGCTCTAGCACTCTCCCTGCCAGCCTCCACTCCCAACGTCCCAGGCTCAGTGCTTGAACCCAGGTCGCCAGCATGCATAGCACGCACCCCATCACTCAGCCCCATGGAGTGGGCTGGAAACTCCATTTTGGAAGTAAAAAATAATTTAAATATGTGGGTCCCAGTATTAACAAAACATCTTTAATAAATACTTGCTACATAAGGTCCATTCCTGATTCTTGGAAAAAATATTGTGGTACCTATTTACAAGAAGGGTTCTGTTTAGTAGTAGTAAAATCTTTATTCTTATACAGGGTTAGGTCTTATAAAACATCATTTATGTGCCACAAGACTTTAGACCAATAAGTTTACCAGATTATATAGTAAAAAATGTTCTCCAAAATTTTATTAGAAAGGTTTCTGAATTGGATAGAGGATAGAAATATTTTTTTCACAGTACCAAGCAGACTTTCTTTCATATTTCTCTATTATTTAACTTATTTACGTAATGTCACATCTAATAGAAAAACATACAAGACTGAGAAAAATGAAACTGTATGCTCTTTTAATAGATTTTGCAGCTGCTTTCGACTCCCTTGGCACAGAAATACTGTGGTAGAAAATGTTAGATTTGGGACCAGCTCACACAATTTTAACAGGTATTAAACAGTTATATTCCAGTACTAGTGTAGTCAGCAGATATTTTTTATTTATTTAAAATGGTTTTACCAGGAAAGGCATACTGAGCAAAAGCTCGTTTCCAGATGCATCCCGGGGTGGGGGGAAGGGATAAAGGGAAGGGATACAAACAGATATAAACATCGTATGCGGTATAAACTTTACATAAGTAGTAATTAAAATTTTACAGAGAATATACTGTAAATGATATACAGTGTACATCAGAAGACAAGATACAGAGTCAGCTACAGGCAAAGTTATAAACAGTGCAAAACTTAGAGAACACAGCAACAAAACAATCACTCCAACAGATTGCAAGGGACAGAGTGATTCAACTTTTAACATTTATAAGTGCTAACAGTTTATGCGCAACCCAGGGGAAAAAAAATAAGGTGAGGGAGTATTTATTTAGTATGCTTAGATTAGGCGCAAGTACATACAGGGGGGAAAAAGGTTCCTTAAGAAGGAAGGATTTTAGGTGAGGCAAGAGTGCAGGCAGGCTGGAGGAGTTCCATATTTAGGAAGTGGTAGGAGAAAGCATATTGGCCTGCAGATGAAGATCTGTGAAGAAGTTTAAAGATTCGTGAGTCTTGGTTTCTAAAAATAGCCAAGAAATTTAGAAAACAGAAAGAATGAAAGAAAGTAAGAGAAAAACAAAAACAAAATTGCAAGAAGAAACACAATGGAATATAATCTATCCCACCAAGAAAATAACAAAAGCAGTGGCAAAGTACAACAATACATTACATAGAAGAACTATCAACAAAAACAAAAGTAAATAAATGTACTTCCAACCTAACTAAAAATATTGAAAACACACAAACTACTCTCCATAATCAAAAATAGAAAACATCTTTTCCAAATCAAATCACAGCCAAAAACCCCATGTGAATACACTCCCATTTCCTATATAAAAGGCACCCAGTTTGAAAATAAAACTTTTAGAGAAAGAAAATAATAATACACCCCTAAACCACTTAAGCAAAAGCTACACCTGAAATATAAGAATTGCCACAAAACCCCACACCTCTCCACAAGAATACCAAATAAACAGAAAGAATTTATAGAAAAGAAAAACATAAAATAAATACCGTATACAAGAAAAATCACTCCCAACAAAAATGCCACTTCAAATCTACCACACTGCAAACAAGAAAAAACACAATAAAACTTTAAATAAAAAAACTCATATAAGAAAAATTTACCAAAAGAAAAGAAGTCAAAACAAAAAACACAACCTCAAACTACAAAAAAAAACCAAACATATGAAAGAACATTTCTTCACAAAGCAATGGCAAAACCCTAAAACAACACCAAGCAAATGGCCAAACTTCATCCCGTGAAAATTCAAAGCACAAAACAACACAAAAGCACAATACTCAGAAAAATGTAAAAACGCCAGAGAACAGTCATTTTAGATGAGTTTCACTGAGTTTCAACATAGTTTTTGAGAGTCCACCTTATGAACACTGGCACTGTCATTTCATTAATCAGTCCCAAAAGGTGATTTTGTGTAGTGACTGCAAAATCACCCTTCGGGCCTGATTAACGCCATGACATTGACAGAATTCATGAGGAGGGGTCCCAAAAACCCCATATTGAAAATTTGGTGCCAAAATTCCCAAAAATGCCTCAGATATGCAGCAAAGTTGAAAAAACCCTATCTATCCCATTATACAGCTTACCGGCATTTCCTCAGTTTGCGGTCAGCTTTGAAGAGTGCAGACGTGTTCCTGGTCCACCGAAGATCATCGCGCCAAGCTCCGGAGGTAAGTATGGGGTGAGGTGGGGGTGTGGGGAGGCAGGGTACGTAGTGGGTGGGTGCGAGTGGGAGTGTGAAGACAGCAGCGAGGGAAGGTTTTTTCTTTCAGGTTGTTTTTTTTTATTTGGACTACGTGGGACGTTTGCCACACTGGGGTGGGTTCCCAGAATGGCAGCTGGAAGGCTGTTGAGGGGGTAGTGGAGCCGATGGGGATTGGGCACCCCGTCGGCCATAGGATTTGTTGCCATGCTGGGGTGGGCTCCCAGCATGGCACCCGAGGTCTGGGGAACAGTAGAGCCGACTGGGGACTGGGCATGGGCACCCCGTTGTATACAGACTGCGGGGGTGACAGTAGAGCTGATGGGGATTGGGCACCCCATCAGCCATACAGTGTGCGTGGGGAGGTAGGAGCGCATGAGCACGCAATGGCGTGCACGCTGTGTGTGTGTGTGTGGGGATGGAGAGTGCTGCTCACTCAAGTGGTGCTCTCCTTTCAACTGTACAGCACTGCATTTTGATCATCGACTATGTTTCTTGCATATGCATGCAAGCAAACATGAAAAGATGATTTGATACCTTTTATTGGGCCAACATAGATGTCACAAAGGAAAACAGGTGCTTAAGCTTTCATATAAAATTTCAGTAAATTTTACTTGCATAGTTAGTGTACCAAGTTCTTATGATCTGGCAAGTTTTGTTATGGTCACGTGTCTAGCTTCTGAGAACCAGGGAGTGTAAAATATGAAAAAAAGCTAATTTATTTTGTTAGGTTTTTACTCATTTCTAGATCAAATGACGGTTTTAATTTTGTTCTAACATTTTCAAGGTAGACATGGCTTGGCTCAAGGATGTGCATTTAAAAGATTTTATACAATAATATTAGTCAGCACTTGAGTTGCAAGGTTTTAAAAATGTAGCTTCTGACATGAGTTGAGTAGACACCTTAATGTTAAACCCTGATCTTTACACCTTAATAACGTTGGTACAGTTTGCAAAAGTGCATGCAATTTTACAAGCATGGTCCAAGTGTCAAGTTCTTAAGAACTGGGATGCTTTGGGATGACTGCTAATCTGGATTCTGAGATCTGTAAATTTAAAAGCCATGTAAAATGCACTTTTTTGTTGTTTTTCTGCTCACCTGTAGAGCAAAAACAGCTTGGAATTTTGTTCCCACTTTTTAAGGGTAGAAGGGGCTCAGCCAATGGGTGTGCCTTCTGAATGTTACATGAAAAGAATCTCAATCAGCTCTCAAGCTATAAGCTTTTAAAATGTGGCTCCTGAGCATGCACTGTAAGCTTTTTTTAGGATAGCTTTCTGTGCAGTCAAAGAGCATTTGTTCACAGGCTGATTTTTGTTTCACAAGAAAACGTTTTTCTGTTCCTGAGAAAACATTTTTGGTTGTGAGTGCTGCCACCTTGTTTTTTCTTTTGGGCAAACATGTTTTCTAGAAACCCATAAAAATGATGCCTTTTCAAAAAAGCAAATACCTGAACCTCGGTAAACAGGATCTGTTTAGCTAGATTCTGTGGTTTAATTAACAAAAAAATTACCTAGAAATACATTTTCTGGGCACCGCGAAAATCTTAGGTTGCCTGCTTAGCGAGGTTGCCATTCTTGTGTTGTGAGCTGAGTGTGTCTGCATCTGTGTCTGCATAGAAGCACTGGGCCTGGAGTGCCCAGCACTTCCACAGCAAGGCAGACTCTTTCCAGAGGGCCATGCATGTATGCATCTGTATAACATGGAAGAGCAGGGCTTTGAGGGCCCAGTGCTTCCACAGCAAGATGGACTCTTCCATTGATGCTGGGCCCAGAGGGCCATGCATATATGCATCTGTAGCCAAGTGGAAGTGCAGGACTTGGAGGGCCCAGTGCTTCTGTAGCCAGATGGACTCTTCCCTTGGCACAAGACCCAGAGGGCCCTGCACACCTGCATCTATAACACATTGAAGTGCAGGACCCAGAGGGCCCTGCTCTTTGCAGCTTCTACAAATGATTGCACTGTAAAAAAAGAAATGATATTTCTTGTAAAAAAACTTGTGTTAATACAGAGATTAGAGTTCCCAAAACTCAAATCACACAAAATATGGAAATCAAAACATTAGGGTTTGGAATCTCAGGAGTCTTGGTGAATTGGTGGTGTAGTGTTCATTGGGGTTGCCATCCCTAATGCTCACCCTTTCCTCTGAGTAAGCAAAGTTATATATGATCTCTTGCTTCATGCAGGGTCCACAAGTTTCTGTGTGAAGAAAGTTACAACTGATTCTGTTGGCCACATGTGGTGAGCCATACTTCTCTACCTCCAGATGGTATATGAATAACAAGGCATGGACTTGGACTTGTACCTTGTGCTTGGGCATAGTGCTAGGCACTGTGAAGTGGGCATTAGGGTTGACAGACCCAAGAAACGCCAAACTGCCGATTCGCCAAGGCTCCTAAGACTCCAAAGCACAATGTGTTAATTTCCCCTACTTTGTGTGCTTTAACTTTTTGGGAACTCTAATTTCTGCATTAACACAGTTTTTTTTTTTTTTGCAACAAATTTCTATATGGGTCGTATTCTGAATGGGTTACGTGCCCCTAACATGGCAGAGATTAGGAGCACACTTATCATTGACTTATCTTTGCTTTTGCAGGTTTAAACAGTACCCAATGCCATGCAAGGACATCTGGTTTACTATACCAGATCTACAGAGGAGACATGTCCAAGGGGTTTATGATGATAAGTTGCCCCTTCAAAAATGACAAAGGGCAACACAAGTCTCTAATGGAGGAAGTATAAAAACGTCAAATATGTGTCAAGTCCCTGAACAGGCATAACATTGTGTCACCACTAATTATCAAAAGCCCAAATAACAATGCCATTAGGTTTAAAAACAGCAACTGTAACTGCAGGAGTCGACTTGACTGTGGTTGGGAGATTGACTCATAGTCCTGATGCCTTTTTGTGAAAAAGATTGATGGCATAAAATATGGATTGTGAACCGAACATCAACCAAGTTTAGCAATTGGGATGTTGAGGAGTCTAATGATGATTTAGATCTACCAAGCCTTATAGGCTTGTATGTAACTAAAAGTTATTAAATACAATCCTCTCTGGAGCTTGAAACTTGTGGAGAGCTCTGAGAAACAGTTACATGTGTTGCTACTATATAGGCAAAACAATTCTAGCTGATCTTCAGATACATAAACAAAACATATATTTATCAAAGTATTATTGTTATGAAAGGTACACTGAGATGTAGTCCTCTTCTTTCAGGTACGTCCATGCTCTCCTACTAGACAAACTTGGTAGAACTGGTCTCTCTGACCTCACGGTCAAGTGATTTAGAGCCTATCTGCCAGACAGGTCACATGTGGTCCTAGTTAGTGACTTAGTCCCTCCCCTTCTGATCAAGTTAAGTGTACCCCAGATTTATGTCCTGGATCCCATCCCATTCTTAAATCCTGAATGACCTCTCCCCAAAGCTTGCATCTTCTTGACACCATGCTGTACGCCAGTGGATGGAGCCCCAGTGTGACTTCGACACCATGCACTATGCCTGTGGACTGGAACTCCAGTGTGACTTCAGCACCATGTACCATGCTGGTAGACCAGAGCCTCAGCATGATTTCGGCACCATGTACTATGCCAGCGGACGACAGCCTCAGTGGAACTTCAATACCATGCACGATTGCCAGTGGACTGGAGCTGCAGAGTGACATTAACACCATGCATTATGCCAGTGACTCGGGAGTCCCAGCATGACTTCTACACCATGCATTATACTAGTGGACTGGTGTGCCAGTGTGACTTCAATGCCATGCACTATACCAGTGGAACGGAGCCCTAGCATGACTTCAATACCATGCTACCATGCGCTACGCCTGTGGATTGGAGCCGCAGCATAACTTCAACACCATGCGCTATGCCAGTGGACCGGGAACCCCAGAATAGCTTCAACACCATGCACTATGCCAGTGACTTGGTGTCCCAGCATGACTTCAACCTCATGCTGTATGCCAGTGGACTGGAGGCTCAACATAACTTCAAAACCATGCACTATGCCAGTGGAGTAGAGCCTCAACAGCACCATGCACTATGCCAGTGGACTGGGGCCCCAACAAGACTTCAGTGTCATGCTGTATGTCAGTGAACTGGAGCCTCAACAGCACCATGCACTGTACCAGTGGACTGGAGCCCCAGCATGACTTCAACACCACGTACTAGGCCAGTGGACCCTCAGCAACTGAATTGGCTGTACAATCCCAGCATGACTTTGACAACATGCACCTCTGGTTTCATTCTAACTGACTCATCCTAAATGCTCAAAACATAGTCTCCATGTTCAGCCACCTGGCAGTGACTGAACAGAATCATATCTACCTAAGTCTTCAAGACCCTAGATGGCTCACTGCTGGGGAAAGTCTCTACCTCTAAATATTTAGGTGTCTTTTTGGGTCATCTCACCAATAACACCTGCCACATTTATATCATTCACAAAAAACTTCCCCTGAATATCAGGCCAGGCCATTATACAATTACTGTATGACCCTCTGGCTGCAATCCACTCTCCTACTATTATCTACCCTTGCTTTGCACCTCCCCCCTCTTGTGCCCAGGGTATCTACCCACTGACTGGGCATGGGGGAACCATGGACATACTATAACTCCACTGGGGGGGGGGAGTACAGAATATGAGATTAATTGTGTCTAAATATTATAGGGTGGGATTTTCAAAAGTCTTTACATGTGCACAGTTTGTGAGTGGGTTTTGTCTGCTTTAAAATAAATGTGCCCAAGCTGTCAAATGCTATTTGTAAATGTTTTGACTCATTTGTGAAAGTTGTACTTGCTTTGCCACAAAATAATTATGCATGAGTCATACACTGACACATGTGTCACTTTATTTTGATGCAAGTGGGAGTCAAGGTGCTGATCTGGGTGATTGCGCCAGCAACGCAGACCACCTTTTACGCAGTCTAACTTTATATCATAAGTTGCCTGGTTGTGCTAGAAAAATGGTACAAATTCTACATCATGTTTTGACAATAAGTTCTGATGTTTTTCAGTGTTATCTTAAAACTGACAAACACCCACTTTGAGTTGCGCACTAGAGATGCTCTTCTTTTAGGCACTTTTATCTTTCTTTTTCCTAAAAGACTCTTTCAAGTTGCCCCCTCAGCCCCATCACCCAGCTTCTCCAGGTCTTACCTGGCTCTAGTCCCTCACAGCTAGCCCCTATGGTGGGTGGTGATGGAGAGCTTCCTAACCTGCCGCAGACTGGATCCAGTTGGGTCCAATGCCTGGGTTGCCTGTCTGACCTTGAGAGGAGCCAGCATTTCATCCTGCCTGTTCAGCACTTTTTCCCTACCTTTTATCCCTGCCCTCAGCATGTCAACAGATGAGAATGTGCCTGCGCAAGAACATAAGCAAGTGAGCACAGGTGGCACCAGCTGGTATGCTCTCACCATATAGTGAGTCCGACTGCTCTGCCACCTGTGGTCACCCAAGTGGCAGTATTGCAGGAGAGCCCTGTGCTGTCCCTCCCCAGAGGAGGAGGAGAGTGTCCCTGGGAGGCTTAATCTGCCTCCTCCTGTGACTCGACCTCATTCCTGAATTCTGGTCGCCTGCATCCAGAGTGTTAGCATTACTGTGCCAATGGCTAGCTGCAACAGATACGCTGCTATGTAGATGGACAGCATATAGCTGCAAAAAATAGAACTGTTCTACTGTTAGCTTATGTGCAAGATATTACCTATTGACCAAAGATTTCAGAAACATTGCACAAGTACAACAGATTATAACATTAGCCCTAACCATTTGGCATCTTGACTAAAAGTCTGTCCAGATCAAGCCGAACTAAGTCCAACTCTGTCAGTAGGATATAACCCTTCCAGTGCTACAGTTCCCAAAGCTGCCCCGGCTTGAGACAAAGTGCAGGGACTGCCGCATGTGACTGGAAGTGCAAGAACTGCTGAGAGGCATCAATATGATGGAGGAATACACAGACTGACAAAAGGATGACTCACAAGGATTAAGTTAACGGGGTTTATGGGATACAATCATCTTACCAAAATCAATTCCCCATCGGTTAATTCTCGTGTCCAGTATGTTTTGGGACCATCTCCATCGATCAGAGTCTGTTTGCAATAAATTTTGTTTTCAGTTTCCCAAGTAGCCAAGCTCTGCAAGCAAGATAAAAGTAATTATTAGCTGATTTCAGTACAGCAAGTCCCAACAGAGACCATGAGGAGTAACATCATACAAAGCACAGTGGAGGAGCGAGGGAAGTGGCGGTGATGTAATTATTTGCCAAGTCACAGATTATATGTGATCCATATCACAATGACATATTGTTAGTATCATTATGAATGGTCAGACTGTGGTTTCAAAACTCAGTGTTCACACAAGTGACACCACAAATCTGCTTATGAATGGCTGTGATGTCACAACAGTGAACTGCAATTTGTTTCAAATCTTCATGGTACCACCTGATGCCTCATGCCTGTCTGCACATGAATACCACTCCTCCAACTTGACACTACCATCGCTGCTGTACTGAAAATAACAGCTGCTGCCACCACCACCACTTAAATAACCCTCCCAAAAGATGCACCGAGTGCTTAGTTGTTTCACCACCTGCCTGTCTCAACATATCACCCAGCAAGGATCTAAACCTCTGCCTCCACTCCAGTCCCTCTGCTCTGAGTAGCCCTACTGCCTTATAGCAAAAGTGAAGAGACTTTGTTCTACAGCATACTGAATGGGCTATTGAAACCACTAGTGATAACCACTCCATGTCCATAAATCCCAACCTGGCTTCACACCCCAACAAGTGGCTATAACCTTTATTGTTACCTGACTGCTGTTCCAGCTGACTCCATAAACTGGTATATGCCCCTTTATTTATTTATTTTTTGTGTAGTTCCTTTACTCCCCACACTGGTCCTTAGGTCTTTCTCCAGCACTGCTCACTTGCACCCATTTTTCCACTCTGTCTGAGACTTCCCACCATCCTATTTCAGTAGGCACATCCCCCAATCCTACCTGGTGACTGACTTCCTGGCTCTGAGCCCCGGTAAGGGCCACCAACTCCTTCTGGTGCTGTATCTTAAGGGTCAAAGTTGCTGCCAGGAGGATGGAGGAATGGAGATGAACAGGGCATGCCCAACAGTGAGCGTGGGTGGGTCTGGTGAGCAGGCCTTGCCTGCTGATGCCAGTTGTTTTCTGCTTTTCTAGGTTTCCTGGGAGCTCGGACATGCAATGACGCCCAGCATATGACATGTGTGTTCCTGCACCCACCCACAGGATGCCCACCGAGGCTCCATACCCCATATTCTTGACTCCATAGCTTGTGGTCCCAGAACACCACCAGGGGTCACTCATGCTGTTGAAGACAATACTCCCCTTCCAGGAGAGGAGAGAGAGCAGTCCTATGGATGATCAATCACTCTCCTGCCCCTGCCAACCCCCGGTGGCCTGAGGTCGTTCCTGAGCATGGGTCACCAGCGTGGCATGAGGTGTGGCGCCCAGTGCCTCAACCCTCAGTGCCACCAGGCCGGCGCTCATATACGCCTCTTTAAATTGGCTCCATGCCACAGTAACACTGATAGCAGAAGCAGCCTTCATTCACTGGACTCTGTGCCTACTAGGGCTGCATATCTTATCAACCACCATGACTGAAGCTGTCTCCAGCGCCTGGGCTCCATGCATGCATCTTAAACACTCAGTGCTCCAGTTACTACGGTGGTGGACAGAAATTCAAAAACAGGCTCAGTGCCTATATCTGTCATGGTCTTGCCCTTCACCACTTGGCTCTCTGACCTCACAGGTACAGGTGTGGGTTGTTGTGCTTTCATTTGTTTCTCAGTCTGGCCTAATACTATCTGACATTAATGGTGGCCCTTCAGTTGGCACCATCTGTCTCATACCTGTGTCAAATGTTGACCCACGGTGCATACTCTGAACATGAATACTTCTCTCACCTTCAGTATGCTGCTACCAGCTGTGCAGTACCCATGCCAGTTGCTGGCTCAGATAGCATACTCTCAGTCTGGATACCCCTACCTCCTTCTATATGCAGTCACCAGCCATGTTTGACCTGAGCTTCTTTGCATGTCATCTCATCAGGCTCCATGGTTTGGTTCAGTGTCCGGACTGATACACACAGTTAAAATAACAATATCAGCACCACTCCAAGCTGTACCACAAAAAGCTTTATTGAAGTATAAAAAACATACCGTATCACGGCATTTACAAACACATGCTGTAGCAGATTGAGGGCCTCTATCTGCTATGGACTGTGTTTGTAAATGCCATGCTATGGTATTTTTTTATATTTCAATAAAGCTTTTTGTGGTACAGCTTGAAGTGCTGTTGATATTGCTGTTTTGACTGTTACATTTTTGTCCTGTACACTCCTAAGCAGTGGAGCTGTTTTGTCGTCTACAGATACACACAGACTATGAAATGGGATGAAACGGGATGCAGTATATTTATTACTAAAGTAATTACAGAGTCAGTGCTGGTCATGTCCCATGCCAGGGACAAGTTCAGTGAGTCTTTTGCATGGATTTCAAATCCTGCTCTTGGCTGCAGGAGCAAACTTCTCTCTGCTTCCGCCCAAATGTTCCAGTTTCCTGACCAGTGACTCACCATACAACTGGCCATCTGCTCTGGAGCTGTTCCCACTAAAGTCTATGCAACTATGGTTTAAAGTCAAACTGGCCAGGTCTGGACATTCCCTTTGAGTCTGTCCCAAATCAGCAGGTAATAATCCTAGCTGGCTCTTACCTCTGCTTAATCCTTTCCTGTCTGCACCCGAGGACAGAACCTTGTCTGCATACTGAATATTATACAAAAACTCTCACATCTGTCACCACATGCTCTATGCCCCAACTACTCTTTTAAGCAATATAAATATTTATTAGCTAATTAAAATTTAGAACAAAAAATTACAAAATGTACATTCAGAAAGTGATTCAATATGCAATTAAATGCCATGATAAACATTAGAGTCAAACGGTCAAATATAAATATAAATCAGTTGCACATGTTGGGAGCTCACACTGTTAAATGCCAAAGTGTGTGTGCACATACCCTGGAGTGTATAAACCGAATCCAATATGCTGACTCCACTCTGTGGAGTACGGGTCAGCACCACACAGCTTCGACTGTGTCTACAATAATTGCAAACCTTTATTAGTGTGTATCAAAAATCAGTTAAATAGAGGCTTTAGTACATAGAGACCACTGTGATGTTGGGCGGCATGTCCGATGAGCATGGTGCTGTTTGATTTTTATTTTAGTTTCTGGTTCTAACTGTGAATTTGTGAAGCTACAGATGCTAATATCAGCTCAGTTTATGTGCTTTAGTACAGAGAATTGTTTTACAAAGTGGATGTCTGCTCAGAATGTACTGTACAGCCAAGTTCTTCTACTTGTGGGTGAACCTTTCTTTAACTGATTTTGATACACACTAATAAAAATTTGCAATTATTGGAGACTATGGTCTGAAGCTGTGTGGTGTTGACCCGCATCCACAGAGTGGAGTCCTTGTGTTGGATAAATCTAAATAATTTATAATACAGCAGAAAAGAAAATATAAGAGTAAAAACTGAAATAACCTAGTGCTGGAAGAAAGAACAGAATTACAAATTAACTTTATATAATAACTGGGGAGCATTTTCCCCATTGAGAAACCTGGTTATAATTAAGCAATAAGCCATGAGGGGGTGTGGGTTATCAGGGGATTTACCACAGCTGGTGTGGTTTGCCCATGAGGTGCAGCCATGTGGTGTAAATCCTCAACTGCCGTGGTAAATCCCCTGATAACCCACACCCCCAAGTGGCTTATTGCGATTATGCCATGACATCTTCATACAGATTTAACCTGAAATTATTTTATTTTATTTTTTCCTGTGTAAACAAATGCATTTTATTAAGAAATATTGTTGCACAAAAGAAAATAGTCCCTAGCTGATTCAGTCCCTAGCTGATTCATATGAGCTGTTGAGAAGCACTGAATTCAAACTGCTTGCTGCAGAGACTGGAGCTGATAAGCCCGCCTGTGAGAATGACTGTCATGAGTGCCGTCTCGCCATGGTACATGCACAGCATATTTTTCGGTTGGGTTTCTGTGCTAGCAGGAAGTGACCACGGTCACACAGCACAGTGTGTGCTCGGGTTGGGTTCTCAGCAGCAGGAAGTGACCGAGTTGCGTGTTTTTTTTTTAAATATGTATTTTTTAATATGGAGGAGTGAGGTAGCCTGGTAAACTAATGAGGGCAGAAACAGAGTGGACCGGAGACAGTGATGAGGGAACCGAGAGATGCAGTAGGAGTCTTATGGCAGGATGGAAGGCAGACAGCGCCGGAGCAGACACTGAGGTGAGGTGGCTGCAGTTTCAGCGGTTACGGGGAAAAATATATTCAAGCGTGTTTTTTTTTTTTTAAGTGCAGATCCACTTTCGGGGGTTGTGTTACGCGATGTGCTTTGCTTAATAGGATGTCATGGGAATCGGAGACCGCCAGCGAGCGAGCGTTTCAACATGGCGGATCTCCGGTTTGAATTTCCCAGGTTGGATGATTTTTAAGAGATGCGGCTGGCTGGCACCTTTTGCGGTGAATATCAGAGGATTTACAACGGGGTAAGGTGCCAGTCAGCCGTTCTTGATTCGATGTTGTCTAAGGTCCATGGTATAATTCACCATTATAACCTATGTGTTAGAGTGATGTACATGTACAAGGTTTCCCTCGCTTTGTGCATGTGCCAGCAGCGATCTTCTCTTTGTCTGTGCCAGCCCTACTTCTCAGCACTACACTGTTGTGCTGGCCCTGCTTATCAGGGCTAGACTGTTCACCGCCACTCAAAGTTGGTCGGGAGTGGGTTCTTTTACAAAAAATTAACCAGGCTATAAAAATACTTCTATACAGGCTGTTAAAAAAAGCAAATGTATGTTTCTGTCAGTAGCCTATGGACCGCGTTGAACCCTGACTGGTCTGTGGCTCCATAGGCATGTCTCCTTATTTTATATAATTATTGTGATGAACAAATGCTCCACAGCAATTATATAAAATAAAGGCTGGGTAGGGTGTCATACCTCGAATTTTACATACACCCTCAGTGCGGGATGCCTTCACAAACTCGAGCTTCACTCCAGGGTTTATCTGGCATCCCACATCTCAGGTGTGTATAAAATTATCATTATGCCCCCACCCAGTATATGAAAAATGGGACTGGATAGAATCCTTTCCTGTGTCACTTTTAAACAAATCTCATGAACTTTTTTTTATGAATTTTAATATCCTGGGTAACTCTACAACACGTGGTTCACGTTAACATGATGTTGTTCACACCTGCAACAGGAGTCATTAGGTAACAAACTCTTGCCAGAGCCAATAGGGCTGTGAAGAGCTACCAAGTGACCAAAGTTACACATGTGGTTGGAATTATTCAACACCTGGGTGTAACTTGGTCATTTTGGAGGTGTTGCACCAAATTTTCAGAATGGCCTTTTTGGACCCCTCCTCATGAAGAGTGCCAGTGTCATTTTGTGCACTTATCCCGAAAGGTGATTTGTAGAGCTAATGCACTATTCTGTGCCACAGGTGAGAAAACACATTTTGGCAGGTTGTGGAAAATGACAGCTGTATTGTTTTGAAGGAGGTGTGCAAAATGGCAATGTTGAAAATGTGGAGTGAATATATTAAAACTGGTGAAGTTAGGAGCGTGTGTAGAAACTGTGCACTGCACACTTGTAACGTAGTCATTTATGGGAACTTTTTCATCAATTTTACGACATGGACTTTTTGGGACCCCACCTCATGAACAGTGGCACTGTCATGTCATGAATCATTCCCAAAAGATGATTCTGTACAGCGACCGCAAAATCACCTTTCATGACTGAGTAACAAAATGACAGTGACAGTTTTCATGAGGTGGGGTTCCAAGAACCCCATGTTGAAAATTTGGGGCAAAAATTTCAAAAAATGGCTTATTTATCAGCATAAGTTGAAAACTCCATTGAATGACATTATAGCATGCTTACCTTCGATTCTTCAGTTCATGGCTCAGCTTTGAAGAGTGTAGACATGTTCTGGTCCAGAGAAGAAGATGGTGCCAACCTCTGGAGGTAAGTATGGGGTAAGATGTGTGTGTGTGTGGGGAGGTTGCTCAGTGGGAGAGTGAGGATGGGAGGGGACTGGAGCAATGATGAGGGACCATTTTCTTTTACAGGCAAAAAACATGAGTGGAGAGATAACGAGGGACTGTTTTCTTTTACAGGAAACAGAAGAAGAAGAAAACATTTGGGAACACTGGGGTGGGCTTCCAGTGTGCCACATGATGGGGGGTTGTACAGGTTGCCGACATGGGGATTGGGCACCCCGATGTCTTCAGGGGTGGGGAGAATAAAAGTTAGGCACACTGGGGTGGGCTCCCAGTGTGCCACATGAGTGTGGGGGTGCACATAATGCCAACATGAAGATTGGGCACTCTGATGTCGGTAGATAACATGAAACATCTTTGGGCACACTAGGGTGGGCTCCTGCTGTGGCACACGAGTTGGGGGGAGCACTGGAAAATCTTTGGACACACTGGGGTGGGCTCCCAGTGTGCCACTTGAGTTGGTGGGGGGGCACAAAAAGTCTGTGGAGCTGGTGGCGGCAATGCAACTGCACATGCATGGCACTCACACATGCGCAGTTGTGGTGAATAGCATTTTGCTATTCACAACATGACGGCGCCAGCAGAACTGCACATGTGCATGAGTCACGTGCATGTGCAGTTCATGCACCAGAATGTGGAAGCAACAACTGAAATAGTGTGGCTGTTATTCCGTAGCAGCAGATCATGGTGGAAGGGTTTAAGCTCCATTGGGCTTTTGGAAGGATACTTCCAAAAGTCCAATGGAAGGTGCCACACTCGGCCATTTTTAGAGCTACTGAGCAATCCCAAAATGGCTGTAGGCTCTGTCCACAGCCCCAAAAAGGGCAAACTTTTCTAATGTATCAGGGGAAAGGGGAATGTCAGTTAAGGACTTTGGAAACTATACAGTTGCTTCCATAGTGGGATGCCTTTTAAAGGCTGCAGGGAATGGAAGGAAAAGAAGATCAGTGAGGTTTAATGACTTCAATAGTAAAGATTCCCCTGCCACCCAAAGGGTGAGGTTTCCTGATATTGAAGAAGCAAACCGAAAGCTTGCTTTGATGTAAATGCCCAATGGTGTCTTTCCCACTGCAGCAGATTAAATCCTCCTTGCACTGAAGGTGCTCTAAGTTTATTTTGAATAAGTCTTGCTGCCTTTCCTTTCCATAAGAACTTTTTAATTACTCAATTTAAGCTAGTAAACCCCTCCTCATGAATGAGAATTGGTAAATTATAAGGCAACTAGAAAATTTTGGGGGCCAAAATCATTTTATTGGAGTTGATTTCCCTCATCCAGATACACAGATACATAGACATGGAAGGAAGAAAAAAGCTCTTAACCCACCCAGTCTGTCCACCCTTATATGACTCATATAGACAGCCTTCATTTATTCCATCTATCAAGGTCTGACTTAATCATTTGTAATAAGGGTTCTGAATTTAGATCTAACGTTTTTTAGTTGTGCTGATTATTATTATTATACCTAAATGTTTTAACCTACAATTGTTTCTTGATACTTTTATTGTTCTTAGTCAACATGGTTTTATCACAGTCAGAGGACTATAATAACATGGCTTCTGCTTCATCTCTGTTAGCAACTAAATCTGAAATGGATCTTCAAATAAAGATTAAAGATATATGTAGGAGTTACCTGGATATTTCAGGGTTAGTTAGTTTAGTCAGCCGAAGGCCAGCACTTAGGTTAGCTGGAGGATAGACTAACCCTGACGGCTCACAATAGAGAACATAAGGGGGCAAGCACCCTGTCAAAGGCAGTGTTCCTGTCATGGGTGATTGCTGCAGGGAGGAACAGATCAGCTCAACTCTTCTACACAGTGGACAGAACTCTACATCTGTCTGTCTGCAGCCTGGGGCCATGTTATTACTAGAAAGATGCGACGATTTTGGTCAGTTCTTCCTTGATAGGGTACCATCTATTCAATCAGTGGTCCCTACAGAGGGCAGTCATGGTCCAGCTATATCCAATTGTTGTTGAACGAGAGCCTTCAGTTGATGTGGAGTGAGTTTTAACCATTGTTCACTGGAGATGTTCTCCAGCTGATTTTGGAGCTGTATCCCACTTCCTGTATGTCAGATCTGGGACCTGCCAGGTTGGCAGTTGACTGCTGAGAATCCCTGGGTTCAGTTATTGCAAAGACAGTCAGGTGTTTCTTGATGAAGGATGCCTTTACCACTGCTCTGAAGAGGGTGGTGGTGAGCTCCTCTTTAAAAGCTGTTTTGGACCCTGACATTCTGTCCAACTCCAGGCCTGTCTCACACTCTCACACCTTCACATTTTAGGGAAGGTGATTAAGAAGGAAGTGGTAACATAGCTGGAGGCTTATCTGGAGAAATTTTCCATCTATAGGCCTTTCTAGTCAGGGTCCAGGAGGTGTCACAGCACAGAAACAGCATTTGTCAGGCGCAAAATTACCTTCTCCTGGCTAGAGTTGGAGGCAAATGATAGCTTCTTGTTCTCCTCAATCTCTTGCCAGCTTTTAACATCATAGACCATGGGATTTTAACAATTCAGCAGAGGAGGGACTTGAGAGGATTCAGGAGCACTGTTTTGAAGTGATTGAAGTCATTCCCTACCATTAGGTGTATCAGGTGGCATTGGGAAATATTTTCTCATGCCCAGCTGCCCTGGACTGTGGGGTACCTCAAGGTTTGATCTTGTCCCCATATTGTTTGTGGTGTTAATGCTGCCCTGGGTGAGGTCATTCAGTGATAGAGTCTGAAGTTTCATTGCTGTACTGATGACATTCAGCTATATCTGTCATTCGCCAATGGAGAGAGAAATGCTGTTGATGTGTTGAATAGATGCCTAGCTGATATCTGTGACTGGATGGCCTCTAGTTGGCTTAGGATGAATCAAGGAAAGACAGAAGTGCTACTGGTGGATACGGGTTTCAAAGATTAGCATGGTTGGGAGGGAAGTTGTCAGGGGTAAAACTAGATGCTACCCCTCTCATTGCCAGAACTAGGGTAAGGAATCTGGGCATCATCATGGATCAAAAGCTGCCACTAGAACATCAGGTGTCTACCATGGTCCGCGGTGGCTTTTTTTGTGTACGAAACATTTGAGTTAAACCCTATCTAAATGCTTGGGATCTAAAGATACTAATGCATGCATTCATTGTCAAGATTGGACTACTGCAATGCTCTATACCTCAGGATATCTGGAGGTTTGACATGTTGCTTTTAGCTGTTGCAAAGTACTGCATCCAGGTTGATTGCCAGAGCATGCTGCATGGAGCATATCTCCTTGGTATTGCGGACATTGCACTAGCTGCCAGTGAGGTGGCGTGTCATATTTTAAATAGGTTTGTTAACATAAAAAGCCATACATAGTCTGTGCCCAGGCTACCTGAAAGAGTTCCTCTGTCTTTATGCTCCTGGCTGCCCTCTCCACTCTGAGGTGGTCCTCTTGATGTTCCCCAGATCCTGCTTACAGCAGTCTGGGGAGCCAGCATTTGTGGTGGCAGCATCTTTACTGTGGCATTCACTGCCCTGTTATTTGATGGAGGCCCTTCAGTTGAGGCTTTTAAGGGAAAGGGAAAGGGGAAATTGTTTAACCAGGAAAAGCATACTGAGCTGAAGCTTGTTTCCAGGTGTGACCTAGGAACACAAGAAAGTTAAGTGACTTGCTCAGGGTCACACAGTATGCAGGTGGGGGTTATGGGATTCAAACTCAGGTCTCCAGGTTTATAGCTCAGAGTTCTAAACCACTGTACTATACAGCCTCCCAAAGAGGGGGCTTAAACACCAAGGACAGGATTTTCCAAGCTCCTAGATTACTGTACGGTGCTCTGTGCTTGTGGAAACTAACAGGAATTTCTATCCCATGCAGCAATTGCTGCAGGTTAGACCAACTTTTTGTGATTTTACATGCAGTCATCCTGGGGGCTGTTTTATGGAGCTGGCGCCAGATATATGGCGCAAGCTGCTGTAAATTGTGGAAACTGCCACAACTGCATCGGAGAATGTAAAATTGGGTACAGTTACGGCTAAGGGTTCGGCGCACCACCAGAACCTAAGTGTGGTGGCACAGGGCTGAAAGCAAGCCCTGCACCACACTTCAAAAATCCTGCCCCAACTCTTTACCATGGCTTATCCAGATTAGTCACATTTGCTGTTGATGCTGAGCTGACCATATTTATTATTTGGATTATTTATAATATTTAATACTCTTTTTAGGTATATTCATATTGTTTGTGAAATATGTTCTGCTGTATTTATATGTATTTTATAAGGCACCCAGAACCTGTGGGATAAATAAATTACTACTACTACTTAGGAGGAGATTGTCTGCATATGCAAATACCTTATTTATTTTATCTCTAATTTTGATACCCTGGCATAGAAGGGATAATATGATGCATTGTGCTGGGGTTCAGCTTCAAAGATAAATAGATAAGGGTAGAGAGTAACCTTGTGTAGCTCCCTTTGTAATTTAAATGTAGGTGAAACTCTTCCATTAGTGATACCGTAGGCAGAGGGTTCTTTATATGTTAGAGGTCCATTCACAAAATGATGGCACAAATCTAAAATGTTTAAAATGTTTAAGCACCATCTGAAGAAATCTGCACTCTAAGGAGACAAATGCATTACAAATATTGATGGAAATGACCATTGCTGGAATTTTAACATTGTGAGACACCGAATAGTAAAAGTCTTCTTCTATTATTTGCTCTTGTCCTTCAAGTTATATGCTCCTTTACTTCTGAATTTTGGGTAATTTGTTGTAATCTGTTGGTAAGGACTTTTGCTGGAACTTTGTAGTTAGAGTTCAGTAAGGATATGGGCCAATAGTTGAAACATTCTAAATGATTTTTTTAGGAAGAACACATATAATGCCTTCTTTCATGGAAGGAGGGAGAAGGCTAGAAAAAAACAACTGCCTGAAAAACTACACAGAGATGTTTATTTAAATGTGGATGTACAGCAACTGTGTATACAGATATCCAGGGATGCCTTCTGGGCCAAGAGCATGGCCACCAGGAAGAGTCTGGTTTTCCTCCTCAATTTATGGTATCAAAATGGGTTTCTCTAAATTAGTCATGTTCTACAGCTAAAGTGAGGCATTTCAAGGTGGATAGAAATGTGTTTATTAAAGAATCTACACCCTTGTAGACAAAGTGGGCCAAGCAGTTCTTATCTGTTGACAAATTCTGTTTCCATGTTGCATTTGCTTTTATAGACATTACCGCAGAATTCCTTGAAGCATAGAATAAAATCAAGATTATTGTGTGTTACTCTATTATGCTGATTCCTAATTCCTGAAATAGAGTTCAGTGTTCGTCTCTTTTTTAAGTCAAAAGGCAAGATGTTTCCCTCCTTCTCACACCTGACTCCCAAATGGATTGTTTGGTACAAAATAGTGTGCATTCTTCTTTAGAAGAGTAGATATTATTAATGTCATGTGTTAGTGATCACCAGTCACTCCTCTTCTGTGCAATTTAGCCTCTGTTTGGCATTTTTTGAGTCTATACATTAAATCTTTACTATCTGAAGTATTCTGCTTGTACTGGGTCTCCAGATTTTAAATAAATATTCATTGGATCTTGTTTTATTTTTCTCATTCTTAGAGGATAAACCAATGACGCAGCCCCAATATAGACTTTCAAAGTTTCCCACCAGTAGCTCACCATTGTAATTAATATCAAAAATGGATTTTGTTTAAGCAAGAATCCATGTTTTGAAAATGTCATTATTTAACGATGATACTTTGGGTGCCTGTTCTATTCTGATCCAAAACCAAAGAAGCACTAAGAAAGCTAACCGATTATTATATTGTCTATGCCAACTGAAAAAATATTATCACTGAAGTTGCTTGAGACAAATACATTCTCTAATCTACTTAAAGAGCAGCTGGGAAAATATTGGAGAACATAATACAGTAGCTGGTCACAATTCTGCTTGTATATAGTAGAAAATGTATTATTACACAGGTAGGTTTTACAAAACACATCATTGGGTCAAAGACCCATTTTCAAGATGGACCTATTACAGAAAAGTTTAAAAATTTAAATACATTATAGACAAACACACTGTCAAATGCGACATACAGTACATATTCCCAGAATACAATTTCAAGACACAAGGCTAACCATCACTACAAATAATTACTTACATATACCCAAGTTAAGAATTGTAACATGCCAAACTAATTACCCCTGCTTAATCATTACATATACATTTCATGTTTAAATCATACCTGACAGACTTCATAAACAGTTTTGAATTGTGAATTTGTTTTAAATACTGTAATTTTTAATGGGTCCCAGAATTGAGTGACCTTGGCTGCAAAGGTCATATCTCCAAATCTGTTAATCACCTTAGGTTTTTCAAATTGATTTCTTTTATTGTTCCTAAGATTGTAATTATGTCTGTGTTTGATCAGTTTCAATTTTGCTGCAGATTTCTCCTCTCCATTATTTTCTACTAAAGAAATTCCCATAGAAACAAGATCTTTATCTCTAGAGTTCATCTGACTCTTTAGCTTGCTTCCTACTTGAAATCATAATGCTCTTTTGTGACATCACAGCCTGTTGCCATGGGAATACCTGTAATGTCACAAGCAGAGTATTATGACATCAGGTTGGAAAGAAGCAATAGGAGCAGATGAACCCACAAGGAATAACTCTCCTGTTTTCATGCATATGACCTCAGCAATAAATGGGGATAAGAAATACAGAGCTAATGAGAAATGTAAGCTGCTTTGTGTCCAAATGTTATGTTTTTCAAAGATCTTCTTGAGGCATCAGTGGCTCTTTAAGGAGGTATGCCTTGGCTGGCCTACCTGCGTAGTGGAAGTGCTTCTATCTGAGGCACTGATGATCAGGGTTCAGAAACAGACATTGGATATTGGAGAGTTGGCTGGGGGCAACTTTGCATCCCAGGAAGTGCTCACCTTCTCTGGGGAAGGAGGGAGGGAATTTGGTACCTGGCACCTACCGATCCCTAGCATTGGCAGGGGGTGCGGCAGTCCAGCACCATACTGGGAGCCAGTTGGGGTGGGGAATGGCAGACCTCTCCATGTCAGGTGCAGGAGCACACCCAGTTGTGCACCAAGGTCATTGCATGACTAACCTCACTACAGACAGGTGGGGAGGGGGGATGCACATGGGGAAAAAAAACCTCAGCGTGAGCCTCATATACCAGGACCTAACCGATATTGGGGGGGTGACTCTCCTCCCCTGGCAGCGTCCGAGTGCCAAGAAAAAGAGCATTAAAATAAAAAAGAAGCTATGCCTTGCTGAGTAAAAGGTGTGGCCTCTGTCTTGAGACTCCATTATTCTCCAGCAGTCAATTAGCCTAAATCCATAAACTAGAAATGCAGAAATCTGTCAGCAGAAGGAGGCCTTACCGTCTATCAAGTATGCATTTTTTTCTCTGACACCTCCTTCAGCAGCTTGTTCCACCTTCCTACCACCCACTCTGTAAAGTGATATCTCCTGGCACTCCTCCAGTAATTTTCCTGTGTCAATTCGTAGCTATTTACCCTCGTAATTTTACCACTGGACTGAAATAGCTCTCTAGGGTCCACCTTGTTGATACCTTCAGTTATTTAAAGGTCTCATTCATGTCCCCTTCCTTATTTTCCAGTAAGTACATAGTCATGTTTTCCTGCCTCTGAATAGGTGCAAGTACCCCTGCTGAGCCAACATCATTTTGGTGGCCCATCTCTGCATCACCTCCAACTACTTTCTGCCCTTCCTGTGAATCTGCCAGCCACTTGTCTTGATTTGGCTAGAGTAATTCTGACTTTGGGGCTATTTTGTGTCTAATATGGGCTCCACAACTTCACTGAAGTCTCTTTCAGAATTCTCTGAGATTTGTTCAATTTTCAGTTTCAAAATCCAGAGTATGAAAAAGTCAGCTTTCCTAGTGTTACGGGCATGTACATTACAAGAGTTACTTTTTTCCTTCAGAATACCTTTTAAAATTTGGAGCTGCCTTTCAGAGTTAGATACTCTGTGTGCTCAAACTTTGCAAAGTCAACCCCTTTTCTAATTAATATCATTACTCCCTTTTTACTATTATAGTAACTATGTTCTATCTGGAGTGACCCACGATCTAAGAAGTTTCACAGTTTATGTAGGGATTAAGTTTGTTTCTTGAATGCTATGTCCACTTTATTTTCCTTTAATTGAAAGAGCACCTTTTTCCTTTCAACAGGTGACTCCAGACTTTGCACATTCCATGTCAAAATGTTACAGCAATTGATAATCCAAACTGTAATACCTCCTTTTAAAAAGCATTATATCTATTCAAATTACATGAAGGCTATGCCAGCACGGAAATACTGGAAAATCGGGACCAAGAAAAAACTTTCACTAGACCACTCCACCATTAGATGCTCTTTGTTGGCAAAGGACTTTCGAAGCAGATATGAAAAAAAGTCACATTTATTTAAAAAAATAGCAGGAATATGAAAATTTGGTATAAAGAAAGCACTGCAAAGTGTTGGCAGGAGAAGGCAAAAGACTTAATGAGAATATTTCTATACTAGAGGAACTCTTTCCTTGCTAATGTCCTTGCTGCCGAAAAAACATAAAATTAGTTCAGCTGTGTTCAGCTTTTTACTATGATAAGGAAATAAGGAAGGTCGCTGTCTTATGCTTTTTGGTTATGTAAAAAATGTGCAGTCTCAGACTGGAAAAATATAGTAATGTACCCAGCAAAAAATTACCATGTAGGGACATGTGCTAAGTTTTGTAAGATAACAACTAGAAAGGGTGTATAAGATGCTCTGTGGGGACAAGGAGGGTGAGAAGCTATGAAATCGAAATGAAGTGCTGAAGTTTTCATACGTGTCTGGTGCATCTCCCAAGGAGAGGTAAGTGATCATTATTCTTTCTTTGTAAGCTGGGCTGCTGGAGCTAATACAGTATATGTGTGTTAGTTCAATAAACTTGCTTTGTGGCATGCAATTCCTCATTCCCAGTGTAATCACTGGTTCAAATACCTAACACAAAGGCTGGTATAAACAGAATGCCAATCAAGAGGAACAGATTCTCCACACAAACCAACGTTTCATGTGTCACAATGTACACTTGTTAAAGTCACCAGAAACACCAGAAAAATCTGAGCTGGAGCTTAGCTACTCATTGTTAAAATGTAGTGACCAATCTAAGATGTTTGTCATATTCTCTAAGCAAAATAAATAAATAAATAATCACTGTTTTAATAATCAAGCTTAGTAGACCTATGAATAGCAGATAAACTTTGTAAACATGAGAAATGAAAAGTGAATAAGAGCATTGTACTTTATAGCTGATAAATAGTTCAAAAACAAAAGAAAAGAAAGAAAACAGTGACAAACAGACAGTTGCAGAGGGAAATTCACTGAAAAAGAAGTTTATGATGATATGCCAATGTCTCTGAGGAGGCTTACTTCTCAGATGTAGCCTTGCACCAAACTGAATAAGTCAGTTGATAAAACATGTTAAGAAACTGACTGCTGTGTCAGACAATTTAACTACCTTTAAAATAGGTATAAATATAAATCATTGCTCAATATGTTAGCTTGCCTTAAAATGAGGAGCCATGTATCATCCTGGCTGTGGTAATGAACCACTACATATCCCAATTATGTTAAGAGACAAATTTCCATCTAATAAGTTCACATACCATTCAAAACATACCAATTAATCTGTTAAGTGTGATTTAATGAAAAAAGAGAAAAATCCATCCTACTTATTATGCTCCATAAAATTGTCCTTGTGTACTAACAATAAAGCTCATTGCATTTAGAAAGGTACCAGGTGTTGCTCCTTATGCGTGTCTCAACAGTGGTAGTCTGTGAAGGCTGCCCAATACTTCAGGACTCCAGTGCAGGGTACCAACTATAGGGCCACACACAACAAATATTGTGCTGCATGATCAGGATTTGTTCCATTACAAGGACCCACCTGCGTAGGTTATCCATATTAGTATGTAGATAGATGGTTAAGATTTAAGATCACATGTACACCAAAAACTGATCATCTCTCATATGCTCTGAAAGTACTGTGGTCTAAGTGAGTAAAATCTGTGGCTATAGAATAAGGCCCAGTAGGAAGCAATTCAGCACATTACTGCTAGCCATAGCCAAAGCAATAATTTAGATGGTCTGATCCATAATAGGTGCTACGCCGAGGAAGGCTGCCAGCACATCTGTAAAGTGCACGAAAATGTTCTGACCATTTCTTTATTTCATTTAATAATGGTCATTCAAAAGCAGATGTTAAGTGGATATAATGGCATCCTCTTTACATTTACACTTTCTTAACTCATTTAATTTCTTCCATGATACAAATTGTGACTTATAATGGAAGTGAATATAAAATCACATCCTGGCTAAGACTTTCCTGTATAGCACTTTTTGACACCATGTAAAGTAATCCTGAGGTCCATCTTGGGTACCAATCCACTTGTATTGATCAAAAACAGCTGAAAAATTTATCTTTGAAGTATCCAATTGTAAATTAATATCAGTCTGTCTAATAATTGCCTCCTCTGTATCACCTGATACATTCGCTATGGTCTGGTTATCATATACGCTATGCATCCCCACTTTCCTGAACATTAAATTGAGTCTATTAAACCATGATGTATAATGGATTCCTTCTCTGTGATGTAATAGGTATTCTTCCCAACAAGAATATCTTAACTTAATTTCAGGGTTATTTACTACTCTTTTTCAATAGTTCAATGATCTAGTTTCAACTGTAAAATCAAACGATTATCATTTAGATTCTATTCTCAGGTGAGTGCCAGATACTGCAACTGGTAAACCTAACACTGCTTTTAAAAAGAGATTTTGAATAGGTTCAAGAAGAGTACATGCCTGATCTAGTCCCCATATTTCCTCAGCATAAAGCAGAGTTGCCTTCACTTTGGCATTATAAACAATAATTATTGCTTTAAAAGAGTTAGCAGTTTATAGTTTTCCAAATCTATTAATACCTAAGGCTACTTGTCTACCTTTTTGCTTTATTATTCTCAAGTGAGACATCTGATTAAAAGTTTGAGTAATGTTTGCCCCTAGATATTTGTATTTTTAACAATTTTGAATAGCTTATTTTTTGTGACCCATTTATTTTTTTATATTACAAGCCCTTTCTAAAATCATTATTTTTTATCACTGTTAACATCTAGTGATAACTCTTCTAAAGATTTTGGCACAATATACAATACTTTTTACCCATAAGTACTTCAGAATATTTAATAAAGAATTGCATCCCTAATTTCTGTGGTGTAAATCTGCTTTCAGAAAATGCTTTCCCTTTTTTAGTATGCCTGCAAAGTTGTCTCGCAAAACATGAAGTTTTTCTCCTTTCCACATTAATGATTTCCACTCATTGCTATCCTGAGAATCTATTTTATTTTATAGTGAATTGCTGAAAATTTGCATTGAAAGGTATGGGTTTTGTAACAGTTTTGGGCGTGGATCTGAAGAGTGGCAAGCTCTTTCGATTTCTAGGGCCCATGCCCCACTATAACTTAACAGAACATGGATGACATTTTGAAGAAATTTAATCATGTTGGCACCTTCTAAACCTTCTGGTACCATAAGACTTCCCAAATTATTTTTCCTCATGTGATTTTCCAGATCATCAAGCTTAGAGAAAAGTGAATTTATTTGTTTGCTGTGGTGCCGTGATGTGTCTCCTAATTTAAGTAAACTGTCCTGTATGAGCCCAATTCTTTCCTCTGTCATTTCAATTCTATCAACTAATGACTTCCCTTAGATTTACTACATGTCATACTTGTTATAAGATCTATGGCATCAGTCTTAGCTGCTGTGAGCATTTCTGGCCAGTGGCCACTATGTCCAATTTACTGTGATTATTGTGAGTCGGTTATTCGCTTCCAATTCCATCACCATGTACTCCATTCATTTTAAAGTTGCCTGTTGCCATTTAAACAGACAATGCAAACAGATTTTCTAACATTGGAAAAAAAACACTGAAATTATTATATTTTAGATTCACAGCTGAAAAATTCATTTTGGGAGGCACATTACTAGCAAATTCTAGTAAATGTTGCTGTTGTCAAGAAATTTACACAGGAGAGTTACTTTTAAAGCTCCGTGGTGCTGAGGCTGATCCAAGTCAAGCAGACATCTTCCTTGGCAGCTTGCCTGCATGCTCCTATTCTCCAGTTACTCAATACCTCCATACCCAAATACTTTAGCAAGTGTCTTGCTTAAAATGTAGTGGCCCAAGCAATAGGAAAGTAAAAAAAAACAAACAACAGAGCCAAAGCAGTACTGGGATCTCATCAAATACTTTGAAAGACCTATAAAAAAATAATCTCCTATACAGATGGAAAAAAAAGGTGGTCTTCAGAGTTCTCAGAGTTCTGCAAACATTCTTTTTCCATAAAGCTTTTTGTCCATGGATGGGAGGGGCAGCTGTTCAGCCCTGTCTCACATCCTCCCAACTGGCATCTACTGCCCCGGGACCAACCTGGTCAGACAGTCTTCCCACAGCTTGCCCCCATGGTGGGGGTAGAGGAGGGAGGGCCATTCCCCACAGTTCACAAGTCCAGGTCAGACCAGGCAGCCAGGTTAGCAGCATGGGTTGGAGGTAGGTGGCAGGGTGTCATTAAGCCCCCCAATCCCTTTTCCATTTTCTCCCTTCTGCCCAGTGCTGTGGTGACATGGAGAACACATGTGCCTGGAGGCACAGGCACTCTGGAATGGCAGTCCCTTTCAACCACCCTGACCTAAGTCTGCCTCCCAAGCATTGGTGCTGCCACCAGGCCTCCACCTGGTGCCAACAAAGAGCCACGAAACATGCCACCCTGATCCAGGAGAGAGGAGAGTTGCAGGCACGCTATGGAGTCCTCTCCCAGCTCCCCCTCGACCCCAGCAACCTGATCTCATTCCTGAACATGGGTCACCTGCATGGTAGAGGTAAGGTGCTACAGCACCTCAGCTTCTACACCAGTGGGTCAGCTCTGCAAACATTCTTAATGACTACTTCACCTGTTTGCCAGATGTAGAAATTCCAAAATTTCCATGAAAATAGAAGATTTAAAAATAAAAGGGCCAAATGATATCCCACAGTTTAATAACCAAAATACTCTGATGTTCAGATTGAAAATAATTTCTTGCTATGACGTGATGAAAATATTAAGAAAGTTAAAAAAATCTTACAGTTTGGATGGTATACAGACCAGATATTTTTTAATGTTTATTTTATTGAGTTTTCAGACACAGACAGTGAATACAGAGGTTTGTCATAACGTGTGCATTGACAGCCATCTAAAATGTGGTGCTCTCAGAATTACCAAACAGATCAGTCAATTAGTCCTTGCAACCCAGCTGCCTCTATATCTATGCAGTAACTAGGTAACATCTCTTAAAACTGAAGACTAGTAAGCTAATAGACAAGAAAAAAAAGAAAGGAACAAGAGAAAAGAGGTAAGAGAAAAATCAGGAAACCTTTTAACCAGTTGACATATTTGCACGTGAGGATGTAGGTGAAGAAAACACACACCAGCATATGTTTTGCTTCTGCATGGTAGTCTTAGTACCCAATTAAACAACTCCTGTTTGTAAGACTATTGCCTGGGGTACTGGGAAGGAATCTAAGTATGGTTCCCCATACCCTTTCAAATTGCTCCCCCCATCTTTTAGTGTATAAGTGAGCCTTTCAAGTGGCAGAACTTGAAAGATTAGTTCACAGAGGATGGCTCCCATTAGAAAACAAAAGAAAATTGATTTGGGCTAATTTAGTAATTTCAATTTTAAATCAAAATAAACCAATCAGCTTAACAGAGAGGTTTGGAGAAACTGAACACAAATACAGCTTAAAATTCAACAAAGAGAATTCACAGAATGAATGCTACATAAGAAATGTGGGGAAATGTTTTTTTCCCATGCTATTGTGGGTCTTTGGAACAATATGGATACAAACACCAAATCTTTAACATCAGAACCCAGGGCATTTAATACGGCAATGAAACATGAACTTACAGTATGTTACAACTGTTTTAGATGACTCGGTTAACTAGGCACCATCAGCTATGAGATTTAATTGTGTATATTGCAGTGTTACGAGTTATTTGTTTGATATGGAGAATTACTATTATGTTTATGATTAAATTTAATATACTTGAAAAACTGCATAAGCATAAACAGGACCATCTTGTAAACAGGGCATTACTGCCCTAATGGTGTTATGTGACCAAGTTCCACCAGTCTAAAAATAAACATTTTTACTACTAATACAACCACATTGTACTACTGGGCTCCATGGCCATTTCAAACAGGCTTACTTCTCTCCACATTGAATGACTCCATTTATATTTCTACTGGGCTCCCCACCCAGTCCAGACAGGGATCTTTGCCCAACTAACAACAAAATGTGTGTGCCCAGACACATCTACTGGACTCCATATTCCACATGTAGTTACGCATTGTAATACTGAAATGTCTATATGTCACATTTCTTCTGTATTTGCATTGGCCCAAAGGCCTCATTGTGAATCAGCAAACACTCAATGACACTTTCCCGGCTAACAAATAAAATTAAAGGAAATACTTCCTCCTAAGAGATTTCTACCAGGCTCCATACCTCTCATGACAAAGTTCTGCCCATGCCCCAAAAAAAGAAGGATTCCACACTGAAAAACTTTCACCAGACTCCATACCTGTTTCTGAGAGGGTTCCATACCCCAATAATGAAGACAATGCCAAAGACTTCTACTGGGCTCCATACCCACCAGAGATAGGGTTCTGTGCCCTAACCACAGACCCCATGATGAAAGACTTTTACAGGACAATACCTACTTCTGACAGGATTCCATGCCGTGACAAGACAGGGCTCCATTCCCAAAGACTTCTGCCAGGCCCATACCTACTCCTGACTGGATTTTGTATCCCAACAACAAAGAGCTCCATGTCGAAAGATTTCTACTGGGCTCCATACCTGCTTCTTACAGGGTTCTGTGCCCTAACTGGAAGATTTCTACTGGGCTCCATACCTGTTTCTTACAGGGTTCTGTGCCCTAACTGGAAGATTTCTACTGGGCTCCATACCTACTTCTTACAGGTTCTGTGCCCTAACTGGAAGATTTCTACTGGGCTCCATACCTGTTCCTGATTTGGTTCCATACACCAACAACAAAGGGCTCCATGCCAGAAGAATTCTACCGGGCTCTATATCTGCTCCTTGCAGAGTTCTGTGCCCCGGTAACAAAGGGCTTCATGCCAAGACTTCTACTGGTTTCACACCTGCTTCTGACAGGGTTCCATACTCCAACAACAAGGGTTCATTGCTGAAAGGTTTACCAGGCTCCATATCTCCATACCTGTCAGGAGCAGGCATGGAGCAGGCTTCATACTGGCTCTTTACAGGGCTCTGCTCCCAACAACAAAGGGCTCTATGACAAAGACTTCTACTGGGCTCCATATCTGCTTCTAACAGAACCTGGATAGCTCAGTTGGTAGAGCATTAGATTTTTAATCTGAGGGGCCAGGGTTCAAGTTGAGGGTTGAAAAGGCAATATAGTGTAGTGGTTAAGGACACTGAGCTACAAACCTGGAGACCTGGATTTGAATTCCACAGCCCTCATTTGCATACTGTTTGACCCTGAGCAAGCCACTTAACTTCCTTGTGCTCCCAGGTCACACCTGGAAACAAGCTACAGCTTAGTGTGCCTTTCCTAGTTAAACAATTTCCCCTTTCCCTTTTAAGTTCTTGTCTTTAATGAAGGTATCTTCAGAACTGATCAGAAGCATTCTCTCAACTAAATTTACTTTAATGGGCAGACTGGATGGGCCAAGTAGTCCTTACCTGCTGTCAGATTCTGTTTTTATGGTTCTGTGCCTCAACAATGGACTACATGCTGGAAGATTTCAACTGGACTCTATGCCCATTCCTGACTGGGTTCAACATGCCAACAACAAAGGCTGCATCCCCAAAACTTCTACTTAGGCTTATTTCTGTCTCCTGACAGGGTTCTGCTCCCCAACAACAAAGGGTTCCATGCCAAAAACATCTAACAGTCTCTATATCTGCTCCTGGCAGAGATCCATGCCCTGACAACAAAGGGTTCCATGCCAAAAGATTTCTACTTGGCTCCATGCCTGCTCCTGACATGGTTTTGTACTCCAACAACAAAGGGTTCTATACCAAAAACAATTTTCTAGTGGGTCCATACATGCTTCTGACTGGGTTGACACCCTTACAACAAAGAGATGAAAAACTTCAACTGGGCTACATACCTGTTCCTGACTGGGTTTTGCTACTCCCTAACAACAAAGGGTTCCATGCCAAAAGATATCTACATGGCTCTATACCTGCTCTTGGCAGGGTTCCTGGCCCCAAACAACAAAGGGCTCCATGCTGAAAGACTTCTACCGGGCTCCATACTTGCTCCTGACTGGGTTCTATACCCCAACAACAAAGGGCCTCGTGGAAATATTTCTACTGGGCTGCATGCCTTTTCCTCACAGGGTTCTGTTCCCCAGCAGCAAAGGGCTCTGTGCCAGAGAAGCAACCAAGGGAGTGCACTCCAAGTAGCCCTAACGGTGCCGCTGTTAGGAACTGCACAGAAAATAAAAAGGAAACAATACACACATCAAGTCTTGTGCAAAAGTAGCTGTGAAGCTGATTTCTTTTAAATGTGCTCCCAGAACTGTGCCAAAATGCCAGGTTACACTCCCTTCATATCGCCTTGCCATAAGCCTTCATCAGGGGATGTAGCCAAGGTGAGAGGTTCCTGGTTCTTCTAAGCAACTTGGCATCCCCATATCCAAACCAGAACTCTGTCTGTACAATTATTTAGGCCACTCCGTCCAAATAGTAAATGTCTCCTAGCAACAATGACTAGCCTTCCTACTTGCTTTTTCTGTAGCTCTGAACATTTGTACTGTCCAGTTATAAATTAAGATGCTATAAACAACTGTCTTTATAAGTAATAACCTGGAAAGGAGTTAAGCTTGGGGTTCAGATCCTAAGAAGTTTCTACTGTTTTTTTTTTCACTTCTCTGTACTAAGGGTCTATAATATTTCTCCTGGCAAGTTGGGGGAAAACCAGCTTGGCATTGTTCTCAGTCATGGGGGTCTCATTTGACATCTTTGGTAATGGTGATCCATCATACCCCTTCTAGTTTTCTCTTGTTAGATGGACAGAGTCCCTCTGGTACATCTACATGAGGGTCAAAAAGCCTTGACTGTGACATGTGGAGAGACCATGGCCAAAGTATTCCAGTTATGCACAAAGACTCCAATGGACTCAAGTTTTCCCACTAAACCAATGAAACAAATGGCTGGTGCTTATGTTTCAAAAGGGGGAGGGCAGTATGTTCTCCATTTTTTTTCAGTTTTAATGTTGAAATGAATAGTATGCATGGTAAGATACTGAATTGCTGCTTATAGAGTTCCCACTCAGTGTTCCATAGAAAATGCCATTTCTTGTAGTGCTGCTGTTCATTCCTCAGTTACAGAAACATCATTCTCTATGCCAGCAGTGGCGGCATTACCCTAACTTTGTCATCCTCTATTCATGCACTTCTGCGTTAGTATCTTACCTGATAAAGCAGTGCCAAAGTTAGGGTAACATCAGTGTTGCATCACATGATCATTTAGATTCTGAGGAACAGCGCACCACAGATTCTTCAAGGCTCCAGTGACTTTTACCCTTAACTTTTGATTTCCCTACTTAATGCGTTTTGACCCTAATAAGTGCATTAATATGGTGTATTGCAATCTATTTCCTCACTTTTTGAAAAATATATATAATAACTGACACCTTAGCTTTTTGAAGAGCTTTAGTAGTAGACCCATTGGGCATGTCACCAGATCTGTAACTTGCTTTGTTTGTGGCCTGTAGGCCCTATTCAAAGCAGAAGACCCACTGGACACAGCTCCAAACCAATGGCTTGCTTTGCCTGTGAGGCAGGGTGCCACACCTGTAGCTTGGGCTTGACACAAAGTAGAAGACCCATCGAGTAAGTCTGAAATTTGCCACTTGGGTTGCCATGGGGAGGGGGAGCAAGTTACCATTGCCTAAAATGTGGACTTAAATGTTAAAAACTGTTGAAGCTATGGGTGATAACAAGTAAAACAGTAAGAAAATACCTAAGTCCCTAGGCATGTGCAGTCCATGCTTTTGGAACCTTTGGTTGTTTTTTTCAATACCCCATAACCTTCTTAATTTTTAACTTTTTCCCCAGATTTGAGGGTCAGTGTGCTTACCATCCTCCCTTATAACCACATAAGAATGGAGTTTTAATGTAGCCCTGAAATACGTTTTCTGGGACACCAAATTCAACCCTTTTTTGCAAAAAAAACCCCACTAAGGACCTGTGCATGTGCTGTAGTTTTATTTGTTTGCCTTTTATTTAGGTTACCATTTGATGATAGATTGCAGAGAAGACAGCAATTGGTTGAGATGTCAAGAAAGCTATGGTGGTCACACCATATGAGACCATACAAATAAGTACAGTATGTGGTCATGGGGAAGAAGGTGACATGGATAACAAAGGGTGGGTGAGAGTGGTTGCTTCATTTTAGGAAAGTGGTAGGGGAAGCGGGTGGGGTTAATTTGTGCTAAGTGGATGGGGGAAGGGATTTACTTTAGTGTTGGGGAGGAGGGTGGGATGGATGCTAGAGGGTCATTGAGGATCGATCTTTCTTTCTTCTTTCTTCTTTCTTTCTTTCTTTTTTCTTGTCTCTCCTTCTTTCCTTCCTTCCTGCCTTCCTTCCATCCATTCATCAGTGGCAGGCAGCAATATAAAATGGCAACCTGCCAAAGTGGAGGGAGGGTTGTGCTGGTGTATGTACAAGGATGGCCATGGAAGGGGAGGATGGCATAGGTGGATGATTGTGGGGAGTTGAGTTTTAATTTTTGTTTTTCACAGGTTGATGGTAGACAGCAAAGGACAAGACAGTGATTAGCTTAGGTGGAGGAAGGCTGTGTTGGTCACCTACTGTGAGACCATCTAAATAAGTATATCCTGGGGTGGCCATGAGGAGGAGAAGTTGGTAGGAGTCTTAGAGGGTGGATGATGATTGGGGTTTAGTAAAAACTGTTTTTTGGGGGGTTGTAAAAATGTAAGCTTATTTTATTAAAAAAAAATACACCAACACCAGTTAGGCACCAGTGTTGGGAAGAAGGAGACTGCAGAGTTTTCTGAAACCAGAGTTGCACACCCAGACCAGATATAAAATGCAAGGATTTTCTTTTTTCCTTTGTAATTGATTTAGAAGTCAGATATAAATGAAAAAAATAGAAGTCTTTGGATTAAATTTTCAGGCATGTGTCAGGGACTTGTGCATGCTTATCCTGCATCTCCAACATGTGCGCCAAAATGTTAGTCCTTCTACTAGGCGGTCTATCTATAGTGCACATCTGCCATGACTTGTGGTGTAACAGGAGTCTTAAAATGAGACATGCATCAATATTTAACCATACATAAATTAGAACTGCTGTAAATGTGGTGGACCGTTCTACCACTGACCACATAAGTACAGTAGCGCTTTGTTAATCTCACCCAAAATTAGTTTTGGTGACAACTCAAATACAAATTCTGGGTCAGATTTACCAGGTGCCACTTATATGGTCTTGGGGAGGGGCAACTTGTCCACCCTGAAAATTTAGCGCCAAAATGGCAAAAGTTAGGAGTAAAAGACAGCATGGATTCTTGGGGTAATGCCAGACAGACCTGATTGATTTCTTTAACTAGGTGACCAGGGCAAGAGATCAGGGAGGGCAGGGACGTGGCCTATCCACACTTTTTAGCAAGGCCTTTGACACTGTACCGCAAAGCAGACTGATTAAGAAACTGAGCAGTCAAGGGTAGGATCCAAAGTGGTAAATTGAGTTTGAAATTGGTTTACAGATAGGTGACAGAGGGTGGTGGTGATGGCACTCACCTTAATGATGGGAGAGTAACCAGTGGGGTGCCACAGGGCTCAGTACTGGGGCCAGTCCTCTTCCATGTCTTTATAGGTGACCCTGCAGATGAACTAGAAGGGAAGGTGGATAAGGCTGAGCCAAAGCCTGGTAATCAGTTGTCTTCCTCGCAATCTACATTCTTCAGGGGGGGCCATTAAAGCCAGAACTGGATAGAAGGGGAGTCAGAATATTAAATTAGGTGTTTATGATTTCAGAAATGACTGATTAGTAGGTAGCTAGGACTGGGAAGTCCAGAATATATGCACTTGATCGGCTTTGGTTTCCCCACATTTTCCTTCGGTAACTATCAAAACATGTTTCAAAATAAGAAGGAATAGGACATCTATAAAATATCTTGGAATACGTCTTACTAAACACTCTGTACACGTAGACCTCCTTAACTATGAACCTCTTACCCAATCAGTGGCCACTGACTTACAAGCCCGGGTACATCTGCATCTCAGTGTTCTGCAAAAGTTGAGGTTATTCATTTAAATGTATTACCCGATACTATATTTTCTTCAAAATAAGCTGAGTTCAAGTATGTGCAGAAATTAGTTTTCCCCTTTTCTTTACCATATGCTGGCCATTGGTAGCCATATCGACCTCAGGGTTGCCAAGTCACCACCCCAGCTCAGAACCACTTAAGTGTTACTTTGTCAATCTTGGTAGGCAATGGTAGGCCAGAGTGGGCTGTTCATGTCATTAATTGGATAGCCAGGCAGGACAGGGGTACTGGCAGTAGGATTAGAAAACACAGCCAGTATAACATAAACACTATACGTGGGTGCTGGTGTGTGTATGGGTGTGTGTGTGTTTAGGTACTAGATGGTGGTGGGGTATGTCATTTAGTGGGTGGCCAGATGGCAAGGGGGTACTAGCAGTGGGATTTGTACCATGTCTAGTATAAAATAAACAGTGTTTTGATGACTGGGACGGGATTGGGAGTGGGGTTGAGCACCTGCCACTGGTCATTTATATTACATATTGGGCAGCTGGGAGGGAGGGGGTTCTGGAGTGTCCTTAACAGACAGGCACCTACTTCCACTGGTAATTAAAAGCACTTGGGCCATGGGGGGGAGAGGACCAGAGCCAGGCTTGAGTAGCTGCTGCCGGTGTTAATGTTACAGATTTGGTAGTTGGGAAGGGAGGAGACTAGTGGTGGAGTTGAGCACCAGCCACCAGGGTAAAATACAAAATTGGGCAGCTGGGGGGTTACAAGCAGTGGGATTGAGCACCTGCTGTTGGTGAAAACCTTAACTGTTTTGGTGATGGAGGTGGGTGCAGAGACTGATGGTGGAGATGAGTATCCACCGCAGGTGCTAAAACAAGACAGCAGCAGTCAGGAGAGGGAGCAGGCTGGCGGTGGGACAGATCACCCACTGCTGGTATTACACATGAAATCAGCCATTCCAGGTTGGGGGGGATGCTGATGGCGGGACTGGATACTTGTCACCGGTGACTACTGAGTTAGCTGGCTCTGGTAAGTTGTTACTCAAAACTGTTGACGGCAGCCAAAACAGCTCACGTCAACAGCTTTGTGTGTGACAACAACTAAAAAATACTGATGTCACAAAAACCATCTTATAAATAGAACAATTAAAAAATGTTCAGCACATGGGTGACAATATTTTCTTAGTGAATTTAAGAACTTAACATTTTTCAGGGAAGCCACCTATTAAAGGCATCTGCTGGATCAGACTAACAAACCTGTAAATTTCAGCTGTTAGCCATTTTTGAGCTACAGGTGAGCAAAAAAAAAGATTTAGTTTCATATATTTCATATTTTTAAACTTCTAGAACATTGAAACCTCTAAACCAATGGTTACCAAATTTTTCAGGATCCGGGGATCCTGGACCCCAGTATAGCCATGGCAAATTTCAGGCTAGTTCCATCCAGAGACTGCTGTTATTAAGGTGCAGAAATATGGGTTTACACAGAACAATGTTTGTAGCCCTAACTATAGGGGCATTACCATGTCTACTGTATATATATTATAGGAGCATGGTAGCCCACTATAGTTAGGGTTGAGCAAGAGGTTTTTTGTTAAACCCCTGACTTTGTACCTTAATAGCTTTGGCAGTGTTTGACATGTTTTGTGATGGCAGCTTGTGTGGTTTCTGAGATCCGCATATGTCACTTTCCTGTAAATATTTATTTTTTTTCCTATACTTAACATGGGATTTGGGTTTTCTTTCATGTATAGCCTACACAGAATGGAATTTTTTTCCAAAACTTTCAGGGTAGAAGCATGCTGTGCCAAGGTAGTGCCTCTGGAAGGTTTTGTGAAAAAAAAATATTAAACGATTCCACAATTATAAGGATGTAAAGCTTTTTTTTTCTTTTTTTTTACTATCATCTTTATTAAAAGAGATTTTATAGTTTTACAATGTACAGTACTGCAGCGAAAAGAGAACTATATACATTTACAGGTATCACAAACTATCAAATTTATATAAAAAAAACTAGCCAGGATGGCTGTGTCAGGCTTATATAATGATCAATACATAAATGCATTGCATTCTGAGTGGGAGTCTTGCAATATCAATGTATAGCCATTGTCTAGACATAGATAACCTAGGTTTGCAGGATATAAAGACTTGAAAAACTTATGCCAAGGAACAAAAAGCATGTCTTTGTCCAATTTATATAGTGTCTATTTTTGTCATATTTCCTTAAAGAATGTCATGTGGTTTATAAAATGGAAAGTCTGTTTTTCTAGTTTATATAAAGCATCTATGAATGTGACCCAATACTGGAAAGTTGGTGGATAAGGCCTGAGCCAAAGCCTGGTAATCAGTTGTCTTCCTCGCAATCTACATTCTTCAAGGGGGGCCATTAAAGCCAGAACTGGATAGAAGGGGAGTCAGAATATTAAATTAGGTGTTTATGATTTCAGAAATGACTGATTAGTAGGTAGCTAGGACTGGGAAGTCCAGAATATATGCACTTGATCGGCTTTGGTTTCCCCACATTTTCCTTCGTAACTATCAAAACATGTTTCAAAATAAGAAGGAATAGGACATCTATAAAATATCTTGGAATACGTCTTACTAAACACTCTGTACACGTAGACCTCCTTAACTATGAACCTCTTACCCAATCAGTGGCCACTGACTTACAAGCCCGGGTACACCTGCATCTCAGTGTTCTGCAAAAAGTTGAGGTTATTCATTTAAATGTATTATCCCGCATACTATATTTTCTTCAAAAACATTGTTTTGTTTTTGTCTCTTTCTGAGCATGCTCAGTAGGGCTTTAGGACACAACTGATTTGACACCAAAAACAATTTTGAGCATGCTTAGCAAGGTTTTGAGATACGACTGATACAACACCAAAAATTCTATGTCCCAAGACTGGTTTTAGTTTCTCATCACTTGCTTTTCACAGGACCAAAACAGGTTTTTGTGCTGTGACAGCCACCATCTTGTCTTTTTCCTCAAACTAAAAAACATGCAAAATACAGAAAAATGGTGTAATTTTAAAAATAGACACCTGAGCCTAGCTAAATGGGACCTGTTTAGCTAGAGTCTGATGTTTGTTTTTAGTAAATGACCAAAATACCTTTTCTGGTCAATCCAAAATTGAAGGTGCTAAGCTTAGCGTGAGGAGCCATTCACCCACATTCTCTATATGAGACCAGTGGAACTTTCTCTAATTCTGAAGCTGCAGCTGGAAATCATGCTGCTGGCTTCCAGCTGAAGCAGTGAGACGGCAATCCCTCTTCCCCATCTCTCTGTGTGCCTATCTCTTTATCTGTCTATCTCTCTGTCTGTCTGCCTGCAGCTGCAATCTAGGGGGCTAGCTGCACACTCAGGCAGACATTGATAGACCTCGGGCAGACAGATAGGTCTGTTTCTGCTGGCAGATTCTTATGTTCGTATGTTCATATATCTATCTCTTCATGTAAAGAAGACCAAGTCTGTTTTTTTTTTTTTTACAAAATCAATAAAGATTTTTACACAAAACAAAACTGTTCTGTATTGTATTTATTAAGTTCAGTTTATTTTTAAACAAATATAAGCTGCTATTTTTTAGTATGTTTTGGACTGGGTCACCCTGAAACCAACACCATGGCACAAGTGCGTGCTCAGTCCTGCATCTAATGGAGGCACTCAGAAGTTATGATGCAGGAGTTAGTCGTGCTCTTGCCTGCTCAAGACATTACATGTGGACATACTCACTTTGGCATGTCACTGTCACTGCATGTAAGTGAGGTATTCTGGTCTGAGGTTTTCCTGCCTTGAATAGTTGTAAAGATTCAGAGATTATGACAGAATGGTAATTTATACATTATAATTATATGGATTTACTGAATCTTTGAATGCTGCTTCTGTTATCAAGTTCAAATCATGACTAGCTCATGCCTCACAACCTCTGAGTGGATCTATTAGATACAAGGATGAACGTACACTTGTGCTGTGGTGCCGGTTTTGGGGTGACCCGCTCTAAAACATATTTCATAAAAAAGAGAAATACTGTAGCAGATCATTTTCTTTTAAAAGACATAATAAATACAATATAGAACACTTTTGTTTTGTATAAAATCACTATTGGTTTTGTCATAAAAACTGGACTATGCCTCTTCACAGTCTCCCTTTATATTTGTTGAGCAGACTGGGGTGCCCACCCCTGGTATCACCTGTTTCTCCCCCCCCAATGATCACCCACCCCCAACTCCCAGTGTTATCTTTTTTCCCTAAATTAAGTGGACTGGGGTGCATACCCCTAGTACTGCATCTTTTGGCCCCCCCTCCCCTCAGGTTGCCCACCGTCATTCACCTAATGTACCTGGTGGCACCAGAGTACCCACCCATGGTGCCACTAAACAGTAACCTGGAACAGGGGTGCCCAGTCCTCAGTGCTGGAATATGTATCCCCTGAAATAAAGAATATTGTGCTTCAGTGTTTTTTTATCCTATAAAAATGAAAACAGACACACACACAACCCTCACCCACCCTACCCTGACCTCCCACTCAGCACCAACCACCCCACCCCCACGCACTCTCACTCACCTGAACATGTCCCATGGCATAGATCCACTTTCTGATTGAAGATGCCTCTTGTTGCTGGAACTGGCTACTGTGACATGAGAAAATCAAGTAAGTGCAGTTTAATGTACTATATTTCAATGTGGTTTTGAACTTTGATTCATAACTTTGTATTTTACAGATTTTGACCCCAATTTCAACATGGCCTTCCAGGACCCCACCTCATGAACAGCAGTGGTGGAATAATGCAAATCTAGCTCAAAAGGCAATTTCACATCACTTTGAGAAATCACTCCTCCCCCGGCAGGATTTGAACATTTTTACTACTTTTGTTCATGCATTGGGGTTATAAGAAGGCTGTGTTGAAAATTTGGGATCAACATTTGTAGACATGACAAAGTTATGAGTGTACACTGAAATTTTCTACACTTTCTCACAACTTTGGTAATTTTAAATATTCTGACCTGTCATTTTCAACATTTGTAATTTTTGCACACCATCTCATGAATGTGACAGATGTCATTTTTCAGACTCTGGTCAAAACCTGTTTCTGCACTTGTGGCATGGAATGACATTTTGGTGGTGCAGAATGATGCTTCCATAGGGATTTGAAAATGTTCACCTACCGGTTCATGATGTGAGGTAATAAGAAAGTTATGCTGAAACTTTGCTGCACAAATACGATAAAATGCCCAGGTTATGAGTGAATGATGCAGTATTTCAACATTTATACTCATAACTTTGCTAATTTTCAATATTTTGACTACAAATGTTCAACATAGTCATTTTTCCAGAGCACCTCATAAAATGACGTGTCATTTTTAAATCCTGAAGAGACATCTTTTGCACTTCTAATGCAAAATGACATTTCAACCAATATATTATAAATGTTACAGGTCATGTTTGTAAGGGAGTTGTCTGTGTCATATGTTTGTATGAGGAAAATTAATAAACTCATTAACTAAAAAAAAATGTTTGTAAGGGGAGTCATCAAATGACTATCTTGAAAATCTGGGGTCAAAACTTATTAAAAAAAAATAATAATATAATTGTTAACAAACTGTGTGGGTAGTGCCAGTGTTTACCTCAGTGGTTATGCTTTGTGATTTTGTGCTGGTAAGGTGAGTTCAAGGGTGAGCTCAGTGACCCAGCTAGATGAGATGAGGGTGGGGGGATGGCTCCATAATGCGACATGCCCCAAGCCAGGGGATGAAAGCTGCAGATTTGTCCACACAAGACTGGGTATCATATAGTGAACACAACTGTCATCTTGGCATGGGGCCTACACTTCTGTACCCCTGGGTAGCAGAGGGCCCTCTGCATTGGCTGATGGATGGACTCTTTGCCCTGAGCAGCTGTATCTGTGGGCGCATGGAAGCACAGGGATCAGACAGCCATGCACTTTGCAGTCCACCAGACAGCCACATGAATTCTTGACATCCATTGCTGCACTTCTGTAGGCAGATGGAGTCTTCCCTTAACACAGGTGAGGAAACAATTCTGCTATCTCAAAAAGAAAGGAAATTCTTTGCAAAAAAAGTCATCAATGCACCAGTTAGGGTTCAAGTTAACACCACAAAAGTAGGAAAATGTGGCATTAGGGTTTCCAACCATAACTCCCTACCATCTTTCCCCAAGCAGCAAAAGGAAATACATTAGGGTTTTGGGTTTCCGGAGTCCTGGTGAATCATTGGTGGGGTCTTCCTTGGGGTTATCAACCCTAATGACTACCCTTTTCCCTGAACAAACAACATCAGACATGATATTCTTTTCTTGATGAAGGGCCACAGGGCCCTGCATCAAGAAAGCTAGAACAGACTGTGTTGGTATCATCTGGCGAGACATAGTTCTCTACCTTTGAAGAGTATATCAGTATGAGGCACTGGCTTGGAGCTTTCCTTTGTGCCTCAGACAGGAGGCTACAGACTGGGGGGAGGGGTGAACATTAGGGTTGACAACCCCAAGGAAGACCCCACCACTGATTTGCCCAGATTCCAGTGACCCAAAACCCTAATGTTTTTTTCCTTTTGCTGCCTGAGGGTGGGGGGTGAGTTAGGGTTGGAACCATAACACCACATTTCCCTCCTTTTGTGGTATTAATTTGAACCCTAAATTGGTGCTTTAAAGGAGTACTACTAGGTGAGGTGAAGCCCTGACCACTGCACAGATCAGGGCTTCATCTCAAAAACCCCCCTGTACGTGTCTTAGTAAATAAAGTTTTTTACCTCGTCACTCCTTAGAAAAAAAAACTGATCCTCTGGTGCAGCCAGCTTGATTAAATATGGCACTCCTGACCACTGTGATCATGCCAGAAAGATTGTAATGTCATGACACGGCTTTGCCCCTTCCTGTTTGCCCATATGTACAGACATTTTAAAATATTGCTATTTCTCATTTCCAGCGCTGTTTTGACAGAATTTGCCTAAATGCCACATCTGTGCCAGACATACACGTCGTTTAGGCAAATTCTGTCAAAACAGTGCTGGGCATGGGAACTACCAATGTTTTAAAACTTCCGTACATATGGGCAAACAATTGAAGGGCAAACCACGCCACACTATTGCAGTCTTTCTGGCACAATGCCAGGGTGAGGAGCACCATATTCAATCATGCCAGCTGCATCAGAGGATCAGGTTTTTTTTTTTTCTTTACGAGTGATGAGGTAAAAACTCTTTATTTACTAAGGGCATACAGGGATTTTTCTTAGATGAAGCCCGATCTGTGCATCGTTGGGACTTCACCTCACCCAGTAGTACTCCTTTAATTACTTTTTGCAAGGAATATGTATATCAGATATAGGGATTATCTCAAGAGGTTGCTCAGATAAGCATGTTATCTGGTCTGGAATATAGTTGTTATTGCACACTTGTATAAGTGGCGCAGTCATGAGTGTGACAGTGGCAATAATAAACTACATTTCAAACCAGATAACATGCATGTCTGGAGTTACCGTATGAGATAATCGATGTATGCCATGGGAGTCAAACTTTTGTCATTTTAGCCTACTTCAGGGCAAGGACATGTTACTTATTTAGAAAGAAAGAGAAAAGCTGACTTTAAAATGCTTTCCTGTCTTCTTTATTAGTGTTATCTGTTTCATACCAAGATATGTGTGATAGTGGTCAACTGTAGATACTCAACACAGTAACAGTAAAATACTGAAATGTTGTTTTATGTTATGGTGGCCTTATTTTTATTTGTAGACTGTTTAAATTTAAGTTTCACATTACCGTTTTTACATTGACATTTTTCTTTGCTGACCTCCCTGCTGCCTTCAGTATTCAGTCTACCTATCTGCTCACCAACTTGCCAATTGATATGTTTGTGCTGTATTTCTGTTGGTTGCTTTGTTGAAACATGCAGCTGTGGTTGGTGGGCAGTGCTGTTACTGACCAGGCGTTTGTGTCTACCAGTGTAGGTAGCGCTCAAAGACTGCTCGTCATGATCTGTGTGACAAGGTGTTGATTGTTGTTTTTATTTTGTGGACTGGTTTAATCTTAGTTTCACATTACTGTTTTCACATTGTCATTTTTGTTAGCTACCTCAGTGCTGTCTTCTGTATTCAGTGTAGCCATCCACCCACCAAATTGCCGACTGGTCCATTTGTGCTGCATTTCTGTGGATGAATTTTTTTCTTCCTGGTCTGAATTTGTTAGTCATGAATATACTTCTTGCATTTAAGTCACCACTTCAGTCAAAGAGTGAAACTGACAGTGTGAGAGGCAGACAGCAATTCAGCTGTCAGAGAATCTGCGTGGGCGTATCCCACTTTCAGCTGCACTGTAATGTTGGTGATTTTAAAAACAAATTCCTCTACAGTGACATTTCTTACATGACACTTATTTTTTTTAATCACATTCTGTGCCAGTTTATTTGGTTATAATGTATGGTAAGTGCCTATTAACCACCATAATCGGCAGTTACACAGCTTTGTTATGCACTGTTTAGAATTTTAAAAGTTGTTAACCACACTTTGGAACTTCCAAACAGTGGCATAACAAAAAAGAATGCACCAGAGTTCCATAATTCTCACACATAGAATGCAAACAGTGTTTGTTTTGACCATACACTATAAAAGATGATGGCTGGTGATTGGGTGACAACCACGCTGAAATCACCTCTCGTGGTTGCTAGGGCTACAGTAAACCTCTCGAGCTGTGCTCTCGAGGTTTACCATGTTGCCCTAGCAATCACTTGAGGTGATTATAGTGTAGTTATCACCCGATCCCCAGCCATTATCCTCTATAACATTTCTTTGCTTTTATCACACAATTCTTTATTGCATGCAATCACACTGTGAGTGACTACAGTAGAATCATGTTTATCTAAACACGTTGGAAAACATCAGATGTGTTCGGATAACTGAGAGTCTGGATAGTTGGGGATCCATTGATTAGGCAAACTAGAGTTGGAGGGACAATGTCAGAGGTTGGATAATCAGGAGATCTGGAAAATTGGGGTTTGGGTAACTGAGGTTGTAGCGTACTTCAGTACTGAGAGTTGGTTAATTCAGGAAAATAGCATTACTTAAATGCTATTCAAACAAATTCAGCTTACTATCTAATTACTTCTGTGTTGGTACACATACTAACTAGTTCATGAACAGCTACATTTACACTGTGTTACTATGAAAGTGACATGGGGCTAGGTGACAGTCTCTTTGTGCCACATGCAGTATACATTTAAGAACTGAGGCTAGTCTGCAGATAACATAGTTACTGTGTAAATAACATGTCTTCAGATGCTATTTACACATAAGCTTTATCTTTAGTGAAAATACAGCCTTTATCTTTAAATGTTAGTTACCCTCCCATTGTGTATATATCTATATATGTATCTGTATCTGTATCTGTATCTCCTATCTGTATGTGTCTGTGTCTGTATCTGTAGCTATATCTGTATCTCGGTCTGTATCTACATATCTATATCTATATCTGTATCTGTATCTGTATCTGTGTCTGTGTCTGTATCTATACCTATATCTATATTTATATCTATATCTATATCTATGTCTGTGTCTGTGTCTGTATCTATATATCTATATCTATATATCTGTATCTCTGTCTGTGTCTATATCTATATATCTATATCTGTATGTGTCTATCTGTGGCTGTGTCTGAATCTGTGTCTGTGTCTGTTTCTATATCTGTGTCTGTGTCTGTATCTGTATCTGTGTCTGTATCTATATATCTATATTTATATATCTATATCTGTATCTATGTATGTGTCTGTGTCTGTATCTATATATCTACATCTATATCTGTGTCTGTATCCATATCTATATCAATATCTATGTCTGTGTCTGTATCTATATCTATATCTATATCTGTGTATATGTCTATATCTATATCTATATCTGTATCTGTATCTGTGTCTGTGTCTGTATCTGTATCTGTATCTATGTATGTGTCTGTGTCTATGCCTATATCTGTCTGTGTCTGTATCTATATCTATATCTACATCTATATCTGTTTCTGTGTCTGTATCTACATCTATATCTGTATATGTGTCTGTGTCTGTATCTATATCAATATCTATATCTGTGTCTGTGTCTATATATATATTTATATATATATATATATATCTATATCTGTGTCTGTGTCTATCTATGTCTATGTCTATGTCTGTGTCTGTGTTTGTATCTATAGATCTATATCGATATCTATATCGAGATCTGTATCTATGTCTGTAGCTGTATCTATATATCTATATCTGTATTTGTCTGTGTCTGTATCTATATATTTATGTCTATATCTGTGTCTGTATCTGTGTCTGTATCTGTGCATGTGTCTGTGTCTATATCTATATCTGTGTCTGTATATGTGTCTGTGTCTGTATCTCTATATATATATTTATATATGTATCTATCTGTCTCTGTATTTATATATCTATATCTGTGTCTGTGTCTGTATCTATATCTATATCAATATCTGTCTGTGTATGTGTATATATCTATATCTGTGTCTGTGTCTGTATCTGTATCTATATCTGTGTCTGTGTCTATGCCTGTATCTGTACCTATGTATGTATCTGTGTATATAGCTATATCTGTATCTATATCTGTATTTGTGTCTGTGTCTGTATCTATGTCTGTGTCTGTATCTATATCTATATCTACATCAATATCTGTGCCTGTGTCTGTATCTACATATATATCTGTATATGTGTCTGTGTCTGTATCTATATCAATATCTATATCTGTGTCTGTGTCTATATATATCTAAATCTGTATCTGTGTCTATCTATATCTATGTCTGTGTCTGTAGCTATATATCTATATCTGTATTTGTCTGTGTCTATATCTATATATTTTATCTATATCTGTGTCTGTATCTGTGTATGTGTCTGTGTCTATATCTATATCTGTGTCTGTATATGTGTCTGTGTCTGTATCTATATATCTATATATATGTATCTATCTGTGTCTGTATTTATATATCTATATCTGTGTCTGTGTCTGTATCTATATCTATATCTGTGTATGTATCTATATCTATATCTATGTCCCTGTCTATATCTGTGTCTGTGTCTATATCTATATCTGTATCAGTGTCTGTGTCTATATATATGTATCTGTGTCTGTGTCTATATCTGTATCTATCTATATCTATATCTATATCTATTCTATATCTATATCTGTGTCTGTGTCTGTATCTATATATATATATTTATATATATATACAGTATCTGTATCTGTGTCTATATCTATATCTGTATTTATATATTTATCTATATCTGTGTCTGTATCTATATATATATATATATTTCTATATCTATATCTGTATCTGTGTCTGTGTCTGTGTCTGTATCTATATATCTACATCTATATCAGTGTCTGTGTCTGTGTCTATATCTGTATCTATATCTATATCTATGTCTGTGTCTTTGTCTGTATCTATATCTATATCTATGTCTGTTTATGTGTCTATATCTATATCTATATCGATGTCTGTGTCTGTGTCTATATCTATATCTATATCTGTATCTGTATCTGGGTCTGGGTCTGGGTCTGTATCTATATCTATAACTGTATCTGTATCTGTGTCTGTGTCTATATCTATATTCTAGGGGTGGGGTAGGAAGAAGGGCTGCTGGTTAACTAGGATCTGCAGCTTATCCACTAGGTAGGGAAATAGGCAGACTGGTGGGCAAGCCGTCCTTATCTGCCGCCAAATTCTATGTTTCTATGTTTATATTTAAATCTGTGTCTATGTCTGTATCTGTATCTATATCTATATATGTGTCTGTGTCTATATCTATACTTATGTTTGTATCTGTGTCTGTGTCTGTGTCTATATCTATATCTAAATCTGTGTCTGTGTCTGTATCTATGTCTGTGTCCGTATCTATATCTATATCTGTGTCTGTGTCTATATATATATCTATATCTGCGTCTGTGTCTGTATCTATATCTACATCTATGTCTGTGTCTGTGTCTATAAAGCTATATCTATATTGAAATCTGCATCTTATGTCTGTGTCTGTATCTATATATCTATATCTGTATGTGTCTATGCTATATCAATATATCTATATCTGTGTCTGTATCTGTGTATGTGTCTGTGTCTATATCTATATATCTATCTATGTCTGTGTATGTGTCTATGTCTATGTCTTTGTCTATATCTATATATGTATCTGTATCTGTGTCTGTGTCTGTGTCTGTATCTACAGTATATCTCAATCTATGTCTGTGTATGTGTCTATATCTATGTCTGTGTCTGTGTCTATATCTATATCTATATCTGTATATGTGTCTGTCTGTATCTGTATCTATATCTGTGTCTATGTCTGTGTTTGTGTCTGTATCTGTATCTATATCTATATCTGTATCTGTGTCTGTGTCTGTGTCTATATCTATATCTAAATCTGTGTCTGTGTCTGTATCTGTATCTGTATCTATATCTATATCCGTATCTGTGTCTGTGTCTTATATCTATACCTATGTTTGTATCTGTGTCTATGTCTATATCTCTATCTATATCTAAATCTGTGTCTGTGTCTGTATCTATATCTATATCTACATCTATATCTGTGTCTGTGTCTATATCTATATCTGTGTCTGTGTCTATATATGTATCTATATCTGCGTCTGTGTCTGTATCTATATCTACATCTATGTCTGTGTCTGTATCTATATATCTATATCTATATTGAGATCTGTATCTATGTCTGTGCCTGTATCTATATATCTATATCTGTATGTGTCTGTCTATATTTATCTATCTATATCTGTGTCTGTATCTGTCTATGTGTCTGTGTCTATATCTATATCTATATCTATATCTATATCTATATCTATATCTATATCTATATCTATATACTGTATGTGCCTGTGTCTGTATCTATATATCTATATCTATATATGTATCTATATCTGTGTCTGTATTTATATATCTATATCTGTATCTGTGTCTGAATCTATATCTATATCTATATATGTGTCTGTGTATGTATCTATATCTATGTCTTTGTCTATATCTATGTATGTGTCTATATCTATATCTGTATATGTGTCTGTGTCTGTATCTATATCAATATCTATATCTGTGTCTGTGTATGTGTCAGTGTCTGTATCTAGATATCTATATCTATATCTGTATCTGCATCTGTGTCTGTATCTATATCTACGTCTATGTCTGTGTCTGTATCTATATCTATATCTATATAAGTGTCTCTGTCTCTGTCTGTATCTATATATCTATATCTATATCTATATCTATATCTATATCTATATCTATATCTGTATCTGTATCTGTACCTGTATCTGTGTCTGTATCTGTATTTATATATCTGTATGTGTATGTGTCTGTATCTATATCTATATCTATATCTATATCTATATCTATATCTATATCTATATCTATATCTATATCTGTGTCTGTATCTGTGTCTCTGTCTGTATCTGTGTCTGTATCTATATATGTGTCTGTATCTGTATCTGTGTCTGTTTCTGTATCTATAAATGTGGCTGTGCCTGTGTCTGGTGTCTGCATCTGTATCTATATCTATATCTATAGATATATCTGTGTCTGTGTCTCTGTCTGTATCTATATATCTACTGTATATCTATTTCTATCTATATATATCTTGAGATCTATATCTATGTCTGTGTCTGTATCCATATATCTATATGTGTCTGTGTCTATCTATATCTATATCTATATCTATATCTATATCTATATCTGTATCTGTGTCTGTGTCTGTGTCTGTGTCTGTGTCTATATCTATATCTGTGTCTGTGTCTGTATATGTGTCTGTGTCTGTATCTGTATATCTACTGTATATCTATATATGTATCTGTATCTGTCTGTATTTATATATCTATATATCTGTGTCTTTGTCTGTATCTGTATCTATATCTATATCTATATCTATATCTATATATATGTCTGTGTCTATATCTGTGTCTGTATCTGTATCTGTATCTCTATCTCTATCTATATTTATATCTGTGTATGTGTCTGTATCTATCTATATATCTATTTCTATATCTATATATGTGCCTGTGTCTGTGTCTCTATCTATATATCTACATCTATATCTGTGTCTGTGTCTTTATTTATATCTATGTCTGTGTTTGTGTCTATATCTATATCTACATCTGTGTATGTGTCTATATCTATATCTATAGTTATATCTATGTCTATGTCTTTGTCGATATCTATATCTGTATCTGTGTCTGTGTCTGTGCCTATATCTGTATCTGTTTCTATAGCTATATCTATATCTGTATCTGTGTCTGTATCTATATCAATATCTATATCTGTTATATATATATATATATATATATATATATATATCTATCTCGTCTGTGGCTGTATCTATATCTACGTCTATGTCTGTGTCTGTATCTATATCTATATCTATATCTGTATCTATGTCTATATCTATATCTGTATCTAATCTGTGTCTGTGTCTCTGTCTGTATCTATATATCTATATCTATATCTGTATCTGTAGCTGTGTCTGTATCTATATATCTATATCTATATCTATATCTATATCTATATCTATATCTATATCTATAGGTAGATAGATAGATAGATAGCTAGATAGACAGACAGATATTCTTACTAGTGAAGTTAGTTGCAAAGGTCATCCTTAAGACTTTTAAGATATAACACTACAGATATGACCCTTCCCCCCAGCCTGCACCGTGAGACAAGCAACTTGTTGTTCAGTGTGCCCTCCTGGTGAAACATTTCAATAAATAAATAAATAAAACTACATGTAAATGTGACCGAGTATCCTAGATGCTATCCATTGCCTGTTTTTTTTTTAGAAATATACTGAATAATATATAAATGTACTATAAGTACTAAAAAGTGTTTGTTACTGTTTGACCTGGACTTCCTTTATAAATGGGCACTTGATGCCCCAAAGCCTTCCAAATAAACAGCTAATAAAAACATAGGATATGACATGGGCCTAGTAATATACTATATTTATTACTATCTATATTATACTGGTGCAGTAGTGCCACTACAGCTAGGGTTGTGTAAGGCATTTAACCCACATTTTGTACCTTAACAATGGAATTGTTTAGAGATGTTGTGAAGCTTTAATTCATGGGTGAAGTTAAGACAAAATTGCCAAATCCAGTTCCGCGGATCATTTCACAAAGTTTTTCTGTTTAATAGGAAATTCATCATTGGTAACTTTGCCTTTAATGTCTTCTTTGGGGTACACCAAGGTGAAGTTAGGTCAGAATGAAGCTACTGATACACAAAAGTCTCAAGATCAGCAGTGCCCTGCCCCCCCGTAGCAGCCTGAAGACCAAGCGCTGCTCCACATCCTCCCCTGTCGTACCACCACTACCACAGGTTGCATGCCCTCATCAATCACAGTCAGGAGCAATTCTAGCATTTTCTGACCTGTGTATGACATAGTTACAGTCTTCACTGCCAGCATGACATGCTGGCAAATACCCAGAGTGCTGCTACCATTGCAATTGAGCTTAATACAATTTTCCCCCTGCCCAGAGTCAAATACTACCCCAGGTACCTGTGCCCAATGTGCTGTAATGCACAGAAAGGAGCTAACAGCTATTTAGCCACTGGTCCCCAGTGCTGTAATTACATGTAAACCCCTATAAATGGGGTTCCCAAAAGTCTTCCCTTGAATTTGTCTAAATGCTCACTGCCAGGCTGCTGTCCTGCGTTTTAGCAGTTTAAATGTGATTACCAGAGCCTTTGTAGCCTATATAGCCTCTGCGTACTGTCTCCTAAGAGCTGCCTAATTGCAGCTTAAGTAATCTGAGAGGGAGCTCTGTTGAAAGATGTAACTATTTACTGAAAATCATTTAGAGTGATAATGATAATGTAGTTTGTCTAACCTGCTTTCTTTGTAGCAAGGACGGTTTTGTTTGTCTCCTCTATCTTGATCCTGGACTGCAAATTGGACCAATCTGTACTGGTGGGACCTAAAACAACAGCTTAATCTGAGTGTGTCATCTGATTGTCTTGTTGTTTCATTTCCTTTATGAACTGAGCCCTCTGGTTCCGGATTACAAATATTGTGGTACTGCGGTGCCTCCACAATCATATGGGCCACCTCGGTATTAACCATACCCTTGATCTAGTACGATCTCGATTCTACTGGCCCAAGATGGGGGCCAATGTTGAACACCATGTAAGGACTTGTAGTTGCAGTCTGCAGAGAAAAGTCCTGCCTCAGAGGGCTGCCCCCCCTTGTCAACATTACTAGCAGCACCCCAATGGAACTAGTCTGCATAGACTTCTTAAGTTTAGAGCCTGATCAGTGAAACATTGGTAATGTGTTCATGGTTACAGACCATTTCATATGATATGCACAAGCTTTTCCCACCATAGATCAAAAGCATCTACTGTGGCCAAGGTGCTAGTGGAAAATTTCTTTGTCCACTATGGTGCCCCCAGTGAATTCACTCTGACCAGGGCAGGGACTTTGTGAGTCAACTAATCAAAGAAATGCTCTCTATGGGGGTGCAAAGTCAAGAACCACCCCTTATCACCCGCAGGGGGATCTTCAACCAGAACGCTTTAACCGCACCCTGCTACACATGCTAGGTACCCTCCACTCAAAAGATAAGCAGATTAGCACCTTGGTACATGCATACAATTGCACAAAGAATGATGCTACCAGGTTCTCTCTCTACCGCCTCATGTTCGGGAGAGAGGCTTGGCTGCCTGTTGATGTCTGTTTTGGGGTTTCTCCTGATGGGGTCCGAGACGAAGATTACTTGCAATATGTTCAAAAACTTAAAGCTCAATTGAACCATGCTTATCAACTGGTCCAGACAATGGCCGCCAAAAGAAACCTAGCCAACAAAGAGAGACATGATAGAAAAGTAAAGGCTCAAGATCTTAGGCCTGGAGACCATGTGTTGTTGCAAAATTTAGGATTGCATGGTAAACACAAAATTGCTGATCGATGGCACCACCTTCCCCAGGTCATAGCTGGAAAGTTGAATGATTTGCCAGTGTACAAAGTGTGCCCAGAGAATAACTCCAAAGCTGTCAAGACCATGCATCGTAACCACTTGCTACCTATTGGTCAAGTTATAATTGAGGCTGAACCCACCGAGGTTGAGTCCCCTGGACCAGTGACTCGTGCTGCTGCAAGAAAGAAACAGAGTCAGCATGTCCCCATGGTTATAGATTTAAGACTTCCCCTGCAGCAGGCCCAGAATGATAGTGACTGCCAGTCTAACACTGATGACAGTGAGTGTGATAATGCCCATTACCCCTCATATGAACTGAGTCAGTTGTTTCGTGGAAATCCTATGTTGAATTATGGGATGAAGCTGGGCCTTCTGACTGCCTAATGCCCTGGCATCATCCTTGGAGCCAATGCTCCCTGAAGGTGAAGTGCAAAGTATCACGTCTGAGGATACTGAGTCTTTGTGTATTGTGGAACTGTATGATTTGCCTGAAGGACAGGCTGATGGTATGAGTCTTTCTGGTGACATGCCAGAACTTGAGGAACACTATGAGAGTGCTGACAACCCCCTTCAGTGTCAGAGTGTCTTCAAAATGAGCCAAGTGTTGTAGAAACAGAGACTACAGAGCAAGGGGCTGATAGTGCTCCCAGCTTGGACATTCCCCTTCATGCAGAGGCACCCCTCACAAGTGATGAAAGCTCTAAGACCGTTGCTGAAAGTACAGAGACTGTGGTTGTTCACCCCAGAAAGACTGGCCGAGCTGTCAAGCCAGTGGTGCGCTTCAGTTACTATTCCCCCGGGAGGCCAGTGGATTTGCCGTTCAATGTAGTCCATGAAAGTGTTTATGTCTCTCAGAGCTCACTGCTCAAATTGAGCTTGATGGCCCATTCTAGGTTACTTGTTCTGCCTCTCACCATGGTGCCCCTGCCCCATCCAGCCCCGAGTTAACTGATAGGAAGGGCCCTCTTACATTGTTTAGAGTACAAGAAGTTATTACATGATTCTGTATAGTAATGTTCAATTTACCTGTGTGAAATATGCATAATGTATTGTCAGAATGGAAATGATATAGTGGAGTACACTGAAATGTATAGTAAAGTGACAAGTTATGCCAAGTGATGACTCAGATAATACTTGTATAGCATGCTAATGGTATAAATGTCTTGTATATGTTGCATTTTCAATGTTATGATGGTACAGACTTGACGTGGATGCCAAGTTTGCCCAGGCAGGAAGGGTATAACCCCCCACAAATGGGGGTTCCCAAAAGTCTTCCTTGAGCTTGCCTAAATGCTCACTGCCAGGCTGCTGTCCTGCATTTTAGCAGTTTAAATGTGATTACCAGAGCCCATATAGCCTTTGTGTACTGTCTCTTTAAGAGCTGCCTAATTGAAACTTGAGTAATCTGAGAGGGAGCTCTGTTGAAAGATGTAACTATTTACTGAAAATCATTTAGAGTGATAATGATAATGTAGTTTGCCTAACCTGCTTTCTTTGTAGATTGTTTTGCTTGTCTCCATTATTTTGGTCCTGGACTGCAAATTGGACCAATCAGTACTGGTGGGACTTAAAATGTAGCCTGACTACAGGAGCTGTCTGAATTCAAAATCTGTAGGAACTGTAGTTTGAACATTTTGCGCCTTTTTTGCAACTGAAGGGGGAGCTCTTGCTTTAACTGACAGCCAAATCAGCCAACCAAATATTTTGGATCTTGGGGAAGTCCCGGGCTACTTGCAGTTTTCAGTTAGATCTAAGCTGGAAGCTGAACAAAAAGGCGCTGAAGTGATTCTGAGCAGCAATCCTGAGTGGATTTGCATGGAGAACTCTAAAAGGCTAAGTTTTTGGCCTGCATGTTGGTGTCCTGCTCCTGAGAGGAGAGAAGAGAATTATTTGGACTAAATCCAAGTTTGTGTGACTAAAGTGAGCTACTGAAGTGGGCCAGGCTCAACCTGAAGAAGACCAAGATTTTGCTGAATGCGATCAGCCTGTCAGGAGTTCCAGCTACCCTAAGCTCCCAGTGTGTGCAGAAACTTTGTGATCGTGACTGGGAGCTGCCTGGTACAGTAGAATTCTCTTACATGTAAATGTGCTATGAGCTGCTAGTGGGTCATGAGTTAGTCCCCACTGTGTGAACTGTGTTCTGCTTGCTGGAGCTGTATCCAGCCCAAAACGGACTACCATCCGAATTTGTCTCCATGCAGTCTGGCCTTGCCAGACTGGCCCAGCCAGACTACCCACTGCACAGAAAAGCCATCGACGAGAGAACTGCCTGGGGATCAGCCCCCTACTGCTCCACGCTTGAACAGGAACGATGCCTCTGTGACTCATGTGGGCTCTGCTTCTCCTGGCATTCCAGATCAACCACCTGCAGTCTCGATTTTCGTCCGGCCTGTGTCCAGTCTTGGGTATCGTGAGTAAATACCAGGGTAGCTCCCTGCAACAACAGCTTAATTTGAGTGTGTCATCTGATTGTCTTGTTGTTTCATTTCCTTTATGAACTGAGCCCTCTGGCTCCGGATTACAAATATTGTGTACCGTGCATGTTGGTTTTTCCATCACAGGGCCTAACTAGCTGAAACCCCGGCAACGTCCTGGCTAGCTAATCTCTTCTCCATCTGGGTACCCAGAGGTGGACTGTGTGGGGACTCAAACAGCATGCATAACTGCTTGATTGATATAACCTTTAGCTAATTAACCTGATTTTGCCCTTCCCTTGTTCAAGTCCCCTGAATAAATCAGAGCTAACTTTTTCTGCATGTAATCTGACTGTGGTTCCAGTTTGTGCTCAAAGTACTGTACTGTTGCTATTTGCTGTGTATAACCTTGTTTTACAGGGGGTCCCCAGGGTCGAGCCAGAGGAACCAGCCCTGGTGGAAAGTGCAAACAGTGTGAGCACTTGTGTGGTGTACCAGGGGTATTGTGAAAGTGATTATTGTACAGTGTTCAGGCCACTAGAGGGGAAAGGGGGGGTTACAGTGTAATGGAGAGCTGTGCCCAGGGTAGCTGACCACTACCAATATTGATCTCCGGGTGGAGAAACCCATTTCAGAACTCAGGCCCCTTAATCTGCCTAGCCAAGCAGGCAGGGTAGTAGCCCCTTGGGATAGCGCTACCTAGGGTTACACACAGAAAGGAGCTACCAGCTGTTTGGCCACTGGTTCATATCCACGTGGGGACCCATTATCCAGATCAAGCTCAGTACCACCATCAGCAGCAGTCAAGAAGACACCAGCAACCTCTTCCTCCTTGACCACTGTTCCTAATCCTGAACCACAGATTTTTCTACCTCTTGGACTGAACCTCTTGTCACCACCTTCACCACCATCATCCAGCATGGGTGCCATAGATGTGGCAGTTAATAATTTGCAAACGAATGCCACCACCCCATTCCCATCAACTACTTCTTTGCTACTATTACTGGCCCCAGAGCCAATGGCTGCAGAGGTAGTTTTTAGGTGTGACACCCCCAAACCTATGCATTGTTTGGCCGCCTTTGCTGGCACCTCTCCTTTACTTGAGCTTCTCTTTCCAGTCATATTATATATTTCGATTTTAATATTGCAAGGAAAAAGATAAACTCTGCAGTAAAACTAAATTCCAGCAGCAACAGCAGCAGAATACAACACCTCACAAGAGTGATTAGTAGTCTTTTTCTTTCTTGTTGCCCAGAAACCAGGGATGGTGATATGGTGGTGGTTGCCTCAAACTGTGTTTCAGCACAGCTCACATTCACACTGCTGTTAACATGATTTAGGGCAACTGTGTTGGTCAAAACCATGCTAAAATTCTGCTCTGAGGAGAGTAAGGGAATTTGGGCAATCTGGAAAATGATTTCACTGCTTCATTCTAATTTTCTTTTGTCAGGTTTGCTTCAAAGAAAAAAAATATGAAGTGTTCATCTTAACTCCCTAGGATTTATTTTATACATGCAAAAATATGTTTTGAGTTTGTTTAGTCATAACTCGGTTAACGTTTGTTGCATTTGTCTGACCCTTACTATAGTTATAGTCCAAGCAGAGATACTTACTTGGTGCATTTCTTACAATTATCAGACTTAAATTGTGGATATGGCACCATGGTGAATTTAGGAGGTAATTTTGGAGTGCTGTGCATACCCCATGAATTTGTCTGGGAGTATTATGTAATAATCTTATAGTACTCATTGAGACCTTATTTTGACATAAAGATTGTCCCTTAACTCCAAAGATTGACAAAGTTACAGCTTGTTAAATTTGCAATGTTACCCTATGGGAATTTTCATTTTCCAATTTTTATGTTTTTATGTCTATTTTCAGTTGGTATTTCTAAGTGTTTTAGTCGTGTAGTACCCATTGATACCTTTTTATATACAGGTATATAGATGGTCCCTTAACTACAAAGATTGATGGAGTTACGGCTTGTTACAATTGTAATGTTATCCTACAGGAATTTTCAGAAGAAATTTGCGAAGGTCAGCTTCGCCTTGTAACTTCTTCTTTTAATTTAGCCTTTGGTAATGCTTACTTAACCAGATCATCTCTTTATAGGCATTTTGTTATATGTATAGTTTTATGAACAAAACATAACACTTTACAAGACTTTACTGAGGTACACAGACAGTAAACAACAACAACAACAACAACACCTTTTTTGTTTTTTTCTTTTTTTATACACAAGCAATACACAACAGTGATTTCAGGGACTAAGGGGACATGCATGACACAACAACTCAGGCAATTATAACAATGTTACTGTGTACCCAAAACTCTAACTTCAATCACTAAACAAAAATGAAATCAATACAGTCAAACCATACTGACAAAATAATTCAGTAAAACACATCTGTTACAGAACTAAAATTACAAACCACAGAAAACAGGAAAAATAATTCACACAAAACATTGACTACAACAGCAAAAGCTGCCTTTTACTTTCCACTGCTAGCTCCCCTCCCACAGCAGCACTGCCTCACTGCACACAATACAAAAAACAAAACTACAACTTTATAGCAACTAAATCAGAAAAAAATACTACAAATAATTGGTAATGTAGAGGCACAAGGCAAACTAGACACTTCGGAGAGTGATTTGGTTGAAAAATAAACTATTTTAAATGCTTTTTAAAGGTTTTTGGGCCCTGAGATTCAGAGCAGACTGAATGCCAGCTCTCCCTTCATAAGACTGCACTAAATTCAGCCTAAGTATGGCAATACAGTTCATTGCAGCACCATGTGATCTCCAGTCCCATGGATCTTGCAAACTTCACCGTAGGGGCAGTCTACAGGCAAAGTTACCAAATTCACCATTTGCGAACTTCTAGCTGTAAGTTGAACTTCACCTTGTAGATTCAATTCGTGAATTTTGGCAAATTCACAAATTTCTCCACAGAGTGAAGTTTTCTAACGTCTTTTTTTTTTTCTTTTTGGTTCAGATTCCTTTATTGTTGTGAACCAAAAAACTGTTTTTTGGGTTGTGATAATCACCATCTTGCTTTTTTGACTACAAATTGTGGAAAACCCCTAAAATTATGTGTTTTAAAAAACTAACACCTGAATCTCGCCAAACATGACCAATTTAGCTAGATTCTGGTATTGGTTTTTCTAAATTACAAACAGAAATACTTTTTCTGAGCACCTGAAAGACAGCGTTAGCCAGCTGTGAGGGAAATGCATTCTCTTTACGAGAACAGCTGGACTTTCCTCACTGCTGCAGCCACAGGTCGAGGTGTGCTGTTGGCTTGAGTGCCAGCAGTGAGCCAGTGGTCTCCCTATTTTGCATTCTAAAGCCTACAAAATGGAAAAAATCAAGATCTAATTTTATTATGAGTGGTGTTCCATTTTTCTGAATGCCCTTCCTGCGGCCTGTAAGAACAAAATAATTCTGTGCATGAACGATGTGGTTATCCTTTGCAACAACTCCCAAATCGACCTTCTACAAAGTGAACTACAGACTACCTTTTGCCAACTGGAAGACTGGTTCAGCTCCCAAAAACTACTGCTCAGCTACAAAAAAACAAAGACAATGCTTATCTCAAGTCATCAGCACAAAAAAAACACCCTTCACTATACATCTCTAACAATAAGGCAGTACCTCTTGAACAAGTGCACACTTTCCGGTACCTTGGGGTTCTTAGAGATGATACCCTCTCTTTGTGCCGCACATAAACCTGGTAGTAAAAGTGATAAACACCAAACTAGGGGTCCTATACAGACATAGGCATTATTTAACACCTAATTCACTGTGTCCAGTTCTGTTTTGTCTATTATTGATGATGGGCTGGTCATGTATGGGGCAGCAACAGATACTGTGCTCAAACGTGTAGTCACAGCTCTCAGTAAGGCATATAGACTAATACCCGAAGCTGATAACCTAACACATTCCTGTACCCTCTATGAACAAACCAAACACATTCGTGAAACTAAATCAAGCTATTATGTTTCTACTCTAGAGCAGGCCAAAGGGAACTCCTACAAAATCTGGAAGACCCTCAAGTCAATCGAAGGTCGCTCAACTGCCCCATCTGTTCTAGCAAAGATCCTCATCAATGGATCAGCTATTGAAAGTACATATCAAATATTGGAAGAACTTAATTCCCACTTCATCACTGCCAGCCTAGCATTTGATACCTCTCCACATGCCACCCAAGTAAGGAACATCGATAGCACGTATGCATCACCGCATACCCCAGCCTGTTCATTTCAGTTGCTCCCTCTTAGCTTTAAGGAAGTAGAGGAGTCACTTATTAACCTGGATACCAAAAAAAGTGTTGGGGAGGATAGCATAGAACCATTATTCCTAAAACTTGGCTACCCCTATCTTACCGCCCCAATACTTCACATATTCAGCCTTTCTATTTCAACTGCTACAGTTCCCTCGTGTTGGAAATCTGCCCATATTCTCCCCCTATTTAAGTTGGGCGATCCCTGTGATCTCAATAATTATAGACCTATTTCAGTACTGCCCATACTCTCAAAAGCTTTCAAAAAAATGATCTATGCCCAACTGAAAAACCATATTGAAATTCAATCTCTCTTAAACCCTCTCCAATCTGGCTTTTGCCCAAATCATAGCACCTACAGCTCTAGCCAAGGTTACTAATGACTGGTCTCTGCAATGGACTCTAAGAAAACTACTGGTGTAGTGTTCTTAGATCTAAGTAAAGCTTTTGATACAGTAGATCACAATCTATTGGTTCACAGCCCTACTAACCTTGGCTTTACTCCATCCACAACCCAACGGTTCAATAGCTACCTGACGGGCAGGACACAGAAAGTTAAATCAGGAGATTTGTTTTCATCCTCCTTACCTACTGCTAGGGGAGTCCCCAAGGGATCTATCCTAGGCCCCATCCTCTTTTCCTTATATATAAACAATCTTGACCATCAGATTACCAAGTTCCATTTACATTTCTTTGCAGATGACACAGTTCTGTACACATCTGGGCCCTCACTGGAAGGAGTTAGGGACACCCGTCAAGCCAACTTGCACAACTAGAAAAAAACCTAATTAATGCAAAGTTACTCCTTAATGCCAAAAAAAAGAAAGCCATGATCCTTCGCCCATGCTCCTCCCACGCTACTACTCTAGTTCTACCAATGACTTTATAAATACTTCCTAGGTGAGCATTTGGAAATAGTTTCAAGTTCAAATATCTCGGTTTCTGGCTCGACAACAGGCTTTCCTTCAATGATCACCTCGATGACTTGGCTAAAAGCCAGGTTAGGCTTTTTCTTCCGTAATAGATCTTTCTTTCCCTCGGAGATTAGAACCAGATTGGTTCAGGCCACATTCCTCCCCCACCTTGATTATGGCGATATAATCTACAACTCTTCAGCTTCTATTAGTCTCCATAAGCTAGATGTTCTCTACCACCGCTCCCTTTGATTTATAACCAACTCCCTTCCCCCCAACTCATCACTGTGATCTATATGCTTTAGTTGGCTGGCCCTCGCTCACCGTTAGACGGACAGTCCATGCCGGCACCTGGACTTTAAAACTTCTCCAGAACAAACTACTGCATTATCTATCCTCTTTAATACACATAGCGCACAGTGTTTACTCCCCTTAGGAAGACAGATTTTCTCCTTCTCGATGTACCTAGGACCGTACTTCCTTTGGAAAACACGCTATATCATGTTCACTGCCAACTATTTGGAATCGACTACAATCCTCATTGAAATTACTCAGTATTGTCCCTGTTAACTTCCTCAAAAGGTTAGCCATGGCAAAACTAAAAGATACCTGTAACTATTTTTAACTGAATTTTGTCCCTGGGGCACCAATTTAGTGACCCCATGATATCTCAGGTTCCATCCTTCCACTTCATTAGCTCTGTTTCGAACCACTTTCAGTGTCTCAGGTGGAATCTTTATTAATATACTAGTTATTGTTATGTAATTACTGTTACTTTCTCCAGGAACTTTAATTTCTTTGAGGAAATCCTAATGTATGTAATGTATTGTTTAATAAACAGTGCCACCTCCCACCATGAACTTTGTGTACCTGGGGAGCTCTTTTTCTTTATGTATATTGTATATATTATGTAATCTCTTAACTTATTTGATTTGCACGTCTGTCTCAGGACCTCATTGTGAATGTACGTATGTCTCAGGACCTCCCTGTGAATGAGCTTGAACTTGAAATGGCTCATCCTGAATTAGAGGATAAAGTATCAAATATGCCTCCTTGGGAAAAAAAGCACTGCTAGAGCCTAACACCACCCTGCATTGTAGATACTCTGCAAGCTACTCAGTACAAATATGTTACTAGGGCAAGACAAGATGCCAGCTGACTGCCCCATTCAGAAAGAACCATACTTGGCCAATGCTCTTTTGCCTACAGGGCCCCGCTTTTGGCTGAGACATCCCAGCTGAAACACTCAACATTTCAAATCTCTTCACTTTTAAACTTTTTTTAATGCAACATTTCTTGACCCCCAGCCACTGGCACCCGCACCCTAAGTCAGTCAGGTGTGCAAATTTATATACCCCCATCACACTTACCTGACCAAAGGCAGGATCCCCGATAGTGACCTGTGGCACGGAGCTGGCGACGCCACATTGACTCCAGGGGCAGGCTGGCCATCAGCCACCGAGGTTGCCCCACCAATTTTCCACCTATTTTTGTCCTACTGAGGAGCCGGCCATGCAATGACATTGACACACATAGGTGTACATCCACCACGCCTCCTCCCATGTGCCCATGTCTATGGAGCATCTGCCCTCCGCCAGGTGTCGCCACAGTGCGGTACATGTCCCTCACCCACCCCAAAGGAAAGACAGCAGTTGCAGGATGCTCAATCTCCCCCGCCAGCCCCCAGTGGCCCGAGTCCATTCCCAAACACGGTCACCAGCGGTGTGAGTTGTGGCATCTAGCACTCAAACTTCAGCGCCACTGGGCCAGCATCCCACTTTAAACTTGAATTGAAACAACACCTTGTCCCTCTGAGAACCTGTGACTGTAGGAAGGTGACTTGACCAACTCAATCACCAGTTCTTCTTGCCTCTCACTAATGCTCTTCTGCCCTTGGCACCACTGGTAGGACACCTCTTCTTGCCCCCTGACAATATACTCCCTTAAGCACCTCTTCATCCTTACTACAGTCCTTCCCCTCTCCACCTCTTGAACCCCACCCTCCAGTTTTCTTCTCCTTCAATTATCTGGCACTTACCCTTCTTGAACCCCACCTTCCAATGTGTTCTCGTCCTTCAATTGCCTAACACTTGCCCATCCATCCTCCTTTGGGACTATCATTCCAACCGTTGGCTGACCTCCCTACCCTCTATACTTAACAGTTTGCTTGGCAATGCCTAATTACCAGGGTGCTCTATGACAATTGCCAGATTTTAACCCCAATTCCTGGGAGATTATTGTAACCACCTCACACTAGTGTTTGTATTTTGACATTGGCAGTGTAAGTTGCAACTCTGTCTGTTCATGATCTAAGATGTGGACCCTTTGTAAATGTGCATCTTGCTCAAAGGTTACTTCGAAGTATGTAATAAACAAAACAGCATTTGTCAATGCCAAATGTTTGCTTGCTGGCATTGGTATTGGTAGTGTAGAAGTTACAGAGCTGCATAATAGGAATGGCAGCAACTGACAAGTGTCACAGTGTGCTTTGGGGTCTTTGGCCCTTATGCGCACCCCATTCCATCAGGAAATACAGTGAGATGGGTGCAGTATAGGAGAATGGGGTAACGTTTGGGCCCGAAGAGTCCGAGGCACACCTTGATGCCTCTCACTGGCTGCAGGGTGTGGGTGGGGGTGGAATGGTATGAGCATTACAGGCAAGAATCCCAAGTCACACCCCTGATGCCTGTCATTCTCTACAGGGTGGGGCGTTATGGTCGGAAACCCTAACGCCTTAGACATTCGTTGGTATTTTCACTCCAAATTTTCAACATGGTTTTTTTGTGACCCCCACCTCATGAACAGTGGCAATATCAGTTTGTTAGCCGAAAACTGCTTTTGCACAGTGACTATGGCATTTGGCACCACAGGTGCAAAAACACATTCCGAACAGGATGTGAAAAATGACAGCGGTACTGTTCGTGGAGAGGTGTAAAAAATGGCAATGTTGAAAATCTGGTGTGAAAATCTTAAAAAAACTGGTGACGTCACGAGCGTGCATAGAAACTGTGCAACGCACACCCATAATGTAACTAGCTTGGGAATTTTTTTACAGCAGATTGTTAACACAGGCATTTTGGGACCTCCGATCATGAACAGTGTCAGTGTGATTTTCTTTATCTGTCCCGAACAATGATTTCCCACAGCGACCATGCATTTCTGTGCTGAAAGTGTGAAAACACATTTGGCCATGTGGTGGAAAATGACAGCCATACTGTTCTTAAGGAGGTGTGGAAAATGCCACTGGTGAAAATCTGGACTGAAAATATTACAAATTCATGAACTTACGAGGGTGCGTGGAAACTGCATAATACTCACTCGTAACACAGTCATTTATGGAGTTTTGTCACCAAATTTCAACATAGCCATTTTAAGACCTCTGCTCATGACCAGTGTCACTGTGATTTTCTTAATCTGTCCCAAACGTTGTTTTCTCACACCGACTGTACCATTGTGCGCTACATGTGCGGAAACAAATTTGGGCGAGATGTGAAAAATGGTAGCTGTACTGCTCATAAGGAAGTGCGGTAAAATGGCACTGTTGAAAATCTGGTGTGCAAATATTACAAATTAGCAAACTTGCCAGCATGCGTAGGAACTGCGCAACGTGCGCTCCTAAAACAGCCATTTTTGGGAATTTTTTCACCAAATTTTCAACAGCCATTTTAACACCTCTGCTCATGACCAGTGTTACTGTGATTTTCTTAATGTGTCCCATACATTGATTTCAAGACAACCGACCGCGCCATTGTGCACTACATACGGAAACACGCTGTGGGCGAGATGTGAAAATGACAGTTGTACTGCTCATAAGGAGATGTGGTAAATGGCAATGTTGAAAATCTGGGTGAAAATATTAAAGAACTAACGAACTTTCTGACGTCGTGAACTCTACAACATGCTCGTAAAACAGTCATTTCGAATTTTTCCACCAAATTTTCAACATAGCCATTTTAAGACCTCTTGCTCATGAACAGTGTCACTGTGATTTTCTTAATTTGTCCTATACATAGATTTCCAGACAATCGACTACGCCATTGTGCGCACATGGCGGAAACACTTTTGGGTAAGATGTGAAAATGACAGCTATATTGCTCATAAGAAGGTGTGATAAAATGGCAATGTGGAAAATCTGGAGTGAAAATATTGAGAAATTCGCGAAGTTACGGCGTGCGTAGGGAACACCTGCACATCATAAGTAAAACAGTCATTTTGTGAATCTTTCCACCAAATTTTCAAATAGGCTTTGAGAGCTCACCTTATGAACGCTTGGCAGTGTCGTTTGTTAATCAGTCCTGAAAGGTGATTTCTGCAGTGACATGGAAATCACCCTTGTGCCTGAATAATGCCATGACAGTGACAGCATTCATGAGAAGGTGCCAAAAACCCCATGTTGAAAATTTGGTGCAAAATTCCAAAAATGCCTGAGATATGCAGCAAAGTTGAAAAAACCCTATCTATTACATTATACAGCTTCCCGGCATTTCCTCAGTTCGCGGTCGGCTTTGAAGAGTGCAGACATGTTCCCGGTCCACTGAAGATCATCGCTCCGGAGGTAAGTATGGGGTGGGGGGTGTGGGGAGGCAGGGTGCACAGTGGGTGGGTGCGGGTGGGGGCAGGGAGACTGAGAGACCTTTTTATTTACGTTTTTTTTTTAATTATTAAGACGACGTCGACGCTTGTCACGCTGGGGTGGGCTCTCAGCGTGGCAGCTGTAACACTGTTTTGGGGGCTGGAGCCGACGGGGGATTGGGCACCCTGTCGGCTATACTGTATGTGGGGGGGAGCGCGTCAGCATGCAATATGCTTGTGTGCATGTTGGGGGGGAGCTCTGCTCACTGAAGCGAAGCTCTCCCTTTCAACTGTATGCCACTGCATTTTCAGCTGTCATAGACAGCTGGAGCAGTGATTGGTGAACTGCGACTGCGCCTGCAAACACACTGACTGAACTGGAAGAGGCTGACACACCTCTGGAAAACTCGGATGATGGCACTATGTTTCTTGCACATGCGTGCAAGCAAACATAAAAATGAGTTGTGTTTTATGCTTTATATCTGTATATAGATTTATGAGCATTGCCTTGGACAGTAGAATGACCTTTCTTTCTAGCTGCCTGTCTGTCTGTCTGTCTGTCTGTCTGTCTATCTATCTATCTATCTATCTATCTATCTATCTATCTACCTACCTACCTATATTGTAAGTGGACCAGAGTGCTCACCCTGGTATCACTATATTTTACCCCAGTCCCCTCAGAGCATCCCCCAATATATAGGTGTCAGCACTGAGGTGCCCATCTCCAATGTCAATGAAGAGTATCTGGACACTGGGGTGCCCAGTCCCAGTACTGCCTACAGTCCACCTGTAAAAAAAACACCCTTGATGATCTTTTTATATTCTTTTTATATTTTTAATAAACCTGCAAAGAAGAATTACCCCTCATCGATCTGTGTGCCCCATACTTCCATCCACCCCACCGACCTCCATGCAGCACCCACCCCACACACCTTCACTCAGCTACACATGTTCTGTGATGTAGATCCACCCTCCAATATAAAGGATACCCTGCTGTTGGAACCAACTGATACAATATGAGAAAATAAAGTAAACCCAGTTAATGTATTTCAATGTGTTTTGAACTTTTACTCATAACTTTGTAATTTTTCAATATTTTTGTACCATATTTTCAACATGGCCTTGTTAGGACACTACATCATGTAGAAGGTAGGTGAAATTTTTCAAACCTGTCCTGAAAGGTAATATTGCGGTCACTTCTCAAAATCACCTTTTGTGCATGATTTGAAGATTTTGATATACCAGGTTCATGAGGGGGGGTCATAAGAAGACCATAGTGATAGTTTTTTTGGAAAAATATGGTGAAATGACCAAGTTATGAGTGAGCATTGAAATATTTCAACGTTCACTCATAGCTTTGCTAATGTTCAATGTTTTCAGCCAAACTTTCAACATGATCTTTTTAGAAGCCCACCTCATGAACAAGTCAGGTGACATTTTTTAAATGCCGGTCAAAAGGTGATTTCACAGTGGATCAGCGAAATCACATTTCAGGTGGGATTTGAATATCTTCACCTAGTGGGTTCATAATATAGATTCATAGATTCACAGACACTGCCAGCAGATAAGAACTACTTGGCCCACCTAGTCTGCCTAAACCCCCAAAAGTGCTACCCGAGGCCATATGGTCATAAGAACACAATGTTCAAAATCTGGGATAATAATATAATAAAATTACCAAGTTATGGGCAGATGTTGAAATATTTTAAGGTTTACTCCTAACCGCTAATTTTCAATGTTTTGATTCCAAACTTTCCACATAGCCATTTTTTCACACCACCTCATAAACAGGACATGTTGTTTTCCAAATCCTGAATGAGACATGTTTTCACACTTGTGGCATGAAATGACATTTTATCCAGTGTTTTATAAATGTCACTTGTCAGATTTTTGAGGGGAATCATGAAAGAACTTTCTTGAAAATGTGAGGTCATAATTTAAAATTAAAAAAATGATTTCTATGAAACGTTGTGTATAGTGCCAGCCTTTATGCCAGTGGGTACTGCTTTGTGATCCTGTGCCGGTGAGCTGAGTTCATAGGTAAGCTCAGTGAGCCAGTTGGATGGGCTGTGACTGGGGGGACTGTGCTGTCATGGGGCTCCACCTTGTCTGGGATGGGAAGGTACAGGGTTGCCTGCATAGGCCCAAGTACCATGTAGTGAAGAGAAATCTTCTCTTGGCATAGGGTCTTGCAACTCTGCACTGGAGGGTGCCAGAGGGTCCTGAACTTCAGCTGAAAGATGGACTCTTTGCCCTGTGCATCCATATCTCTGGCCACATGGAAGCACAAGGCCCAGAGGGTCATACACTTCTTCAGCCCACTAGACAGCCCCACACATTCTTGACATCAGTTGCTGCATGGAAGTGCTGGGCCTGGAGGGCCTTGCACTTCTGCGGGCAAATGGACTTTTCTCTTGCCACAGGTCCCAGAGTGCCCTGCATGTCTGCATCTGTTCCTGCAGGTCACAAAGGGACCTGTGCAAATGAGGATATAATTCCACTATCTCAAAAGGAAAGAAAAACATTGCAAAACTGCATTAATGCACCAGTCAGATTCAAGTTGATGCTACAAAAGTAGCAAAATGTAGTGTTAGGGTTTCCAAACTTAACTCCCCACTCTTCTGCCAAGTGGCAAAAGGATGAACTACCAACCAACCACAGACAACCATCATCAGGTAAGATAACAACATACAACTGTTTCCAGATGATACAAATGCAGTAGCACTGATGTGCTAACTTTGTGGATTTCTATTTGTGGCTTCATAAGGGGCCCTATGCTTCTGCAGCCACACCTCTTTGGGTATGTTGTACAGCATGCATGAGCACCTGTGGTTGTAAAGTATGAGCCCCATGGGGCCTGTCCTTTTGCAACTGTTGCAGTGTAGATATCATGGTTTCAGCAATGGGTCTAGAAATGTTTCAAAGAGGCAGTTTTGTTTAGTGGTAGCACTTTCCCCCCAAAAGTAAAATGTTGCCTTTGAAAGCTTAGATTTGGTTAAAACCACTACTTTTTGCTTAAGGGGGTAGCAAGTGCTATATCACTGCATAGCTGGATCTGTTAGTGTACAGTTTCTATATGCAGCTACATAAGTGCAGGCCCTACAAGGGCCCGCGATTCTGCAGCCAGAGGTCAGAGTGAATGTCTTACACCTATGGCTGAAGAGGTGCAGTCCCTCAGGGGCCTGTGCTTCTGCAGACACAGGCATAGGTACAGTTTGGTATCACGATTTTGTACTGCCTGTGTTTCTACAGCCAGAGATTGGTATGCATGTCTCACACCTGTGGATGCAGAACTGTGTGTATGTCTTACAGTGTGGATGATTACCTGTGGCTACATAAGTGCTGGTCCCTATGGAGCCAATGCATCTGCAGAAAAAAACTCTTGTAATTTGGGTATCATGGATTTGTATCTGTGGCAGCAGGAGCCTGTGCTTTTACTCAAAGAAGCAGTGTTGTGATTTTAGTATTGTGAATTTCTATCTTCAGCCAGAAATGACTGTGTATACCTTGCAGTGTACATACACAGATACAAATTCACAAAGGTCGCATATCAGTTCTACTGCATTTGTGTCATTTGGAAATAGCTGTATGTTGTTTGCCTTACCTGATGATGGCTGCATGTGGTTGCCTGTGTGGCCTTATCCTGATTGGGTGGTGGGGGAGTTAGGGTTGGCAACCCAAATTACACATTTCCTTACTTCTGTAGCATTAACTTGAATCCCAACTGGTACAAGTAAATACACCAGTCAGGGTACAAGTTAACACCACAAAAGTAGAGAAATGTGGTGTTAGGGTTTAGGGATAGGGTTGCTAAAGGAAAGGACTGTGGAGTGTCTTGAAGCCAATGAGCTACAATACCCTAGGCAACATGGATTCATGGGGAGGAGGTCATGTCAGACAAATCTGACAGATTTCTTTGACTGGGTGATGGGGAAACATGTCAGGGTGGGGTGGTGGACGTGGCCTATTTAGATTTCAAGAAGGCTTTCAACACCATTTCACATAGGAGGTTGATAAAGAAACTGGGCAGCTTAGGGTGGGTCAAAAGGTGGTAAACTGGGTAAGAAACTGATTAAGGGATAGACTAAAGAGGGTGCTGGTAAACTGAGTTCATTCCAGGGAAGGGAGGGTGACCAGCAGGGTGCTGCAGGGCTCAGTACTGGGACCAAGCCTCATTAATGTCTTTATAAATGACATTGCAGAAGAGCTGAAAGGAACGATCTTCCTATTTTCAGATGATACCAAAATCTTGAATACAGTGGACACTCCAGAGGGGGTGGAAAGAATGATCAGAGCCCTGAGAAAACTTGAAGAGTGATAAAGGGCATGACAGCTGTGTTTTAATACAAAAAAGTGCAAAATCATGCACTTGCTGTACAGAAACCCAGAGGCAGAATACAAAATGGGAGAAGAGGTGTAGACAATCACGAAATGTGTAGGGGACCTGGGAGTAACTATATCTGATGACCTCAAGGTGGTGAAGCAGTGTGACAAAAACACAGTGAGCAGAGCCAGTAGGATGTTAGGGTGCATAGGGAGGGATCTCATCAGCAGAAGAAGGGAGGTGGTTTTGCCATTGTATAGACTGCTGGTGAGACCCCACCTGGAGTACTCTGTCCAGTTCTGGAGATCGTACTTAAGGAAGTACATAGACAGAGTGGAGTCAGTCCTGGAGAGGACAACTAAAATGGTGAAGGGGTTGCATCGGAATGCCTATGAGAAGAGACTGAAGGACCTCAGTATATACACACTGGAAGAGAGAGAAGGGAGAGGGGAGATATGATAGAAACTTATAAATACCTCATGGGGGTAAAAATGGTATAGGAGGGGAGCATTTTTCAGAGGAAAAGATGCATGAGAACAAGGGGATATGCAATGAAGATGGAAGGGGGCTAATTCAAGAGAGTTGTGAGGAGGCATTTCTTCACAGAAAAAGCCGTGGATGCCTGGAACAGTCTGCCAGCAAAGGTGGTGGGGCAAAAAAGTGGCGGCCTTCAAGCATGCATGGGACAGGCACAAAGGAAACTTAGTGGGAAGTGGGGGGGATGCCAGAGACCAAGTAGTGTCTGTTGTGGCAGCATAGGCAGGGAACAAATGGGCAGACTAAGTGGGCCAAGTGGATATTATCTGCTGTCAAATTCTATAATTCTATCTAACCCTAATTCCCCCCTCAAACAGCAAAAATACAAGACCACACAAGCAACCACAGACAGCCATCATCAGGTAAGCCAAACAACATACAACTGTTCCAGTGACACAAATGCAGTAGCACTGATGTGTAACCTTCATGGATTTGTATCCTATATAATTTAGTGAGGTTTCAGTGTTTTTTTTGGGGGGGGGGTGTAATCATTTTAGATATTTTCCATGTTCTTTAGTTGAAAAAGAAAATGAAAACAAATAAAAAAACATGATGGCAACCATCACGACCCAAAGAATTGTTTTTTGGTTGATGACAACTCAGTGATGCAAACCGAAAACGGTCTCATGACCCCAAAATTTTCAGTTTATATCAGAAGGTTAACTCAAAACCCTGCTGAGCATGCTTAGAAAAGATGTTTTAAATTCTTATGACTCTGGAACCAATTAATATTTTTTCACAGAACCTTCAAAAAGACACTATCTTGGCACAGGCTGCTTCTACCCTAAAAGTCTGGGGAAAATCTTTGTACTGTCTAGGCTGTACATGTGAGCAACAAAAAGTGTATTAAACATAGTATAAAAGTTCCTTTTCATTAAAAAGTGACATGATAGGGGGATGGAGCTAGAGGACTTGTAGGAAGGATGTATTCTCCTTGAGCTCCACATGATCAGTTATTAAAAGTTGTACAGACTTAATTATATGGTTTTATTTGTGTTCAAAAAGTGACCTAATAGTACTATCAGTGTTTCTGGTTGCCTTTCACAAAGTCAGGACATGATGGAATGACCAAGGATGACTGGTAAACAAGATTTGGTGGGTGCTGGGCCTTCGAAGTTGGGAGGATTGCAGGCAGCAGATGGAGTAAGTAATCAGTCAGTAACCATAGAGGCTCTCCAATGGGTGGTCACAATGTTAATTCAGATGATACAATGTCTGAAGAAAAAGTTGGGCCAACAAGCTGAACATCTGATTCTAGTTGAACTATGGACAGAAACTATGGTAGGGCCAATGAATGAGGTTAGCAAAGTGCAGGGAAGAGCACTGGTTCCAGCTGCCACGATGGTGAGAAATCATGCAGCTGTTCGGAATTGACTTCAACAGTTGCAGAATGCCACAAAGGCTGCCAGTACTAGGCTGCTTGGCATACCTCAGGGCACAGAAGAGGGGGACACACGTGTGCTATAGAAGGAAATTTACCTACTGAACTGGGGTAATTAGATAATAATGCCATAAGCCTGAAAAGCACGTAACTTTATTATCTAACTGTCCTTCCTGAGGTGGGTATATGACCTTGTATGCCACACATACCCATCATGTGTTTTTTGTTGCTTTCACCTGCTCTGTGGGGCAGGTTTTTTGTGAGCTGATTGGGGCCATTTTTTGGGTTTGCATTGTCCCTTTCTGGCCCTGTGTGTTTCCATAGTGAGGTAGCATTTTGGTAATGGCCTCTTATTTGGCAGTTCTTATTTTGATAGTGTAGGATTCCCCATAAAAGGGGGTGTATTCAGGCCAGTTGCACTTTAGATTGTGGGTGGGGTCATGGATTGTGGTAGTTTAGTTTAGTTTATTTAATCTCATAATTGCAAGTACCCAAAAAGATATGTTGAAGTTCAAAGCACAAATCCAGACATGTTTCAAACATATACTGCCATGATGTACGTACATGTTATTATACATCATAAACTAAAACTACTACAAATTCATCATATTATCTACAACCTTAAAATATAATTACATTTAAAATATTATTGAATAAATGCATAAAATTTAAAATACACAATATTTTATGCAGAACATTCTTAAAATAACCATAACACCCCCACATCTTTTTAACTTATTTTCCCAAATTCTTTATTAGAGGGCAAACAAATTACTCTAAAGGGGGCAGTGCAGTGGTATGGACTGTCGACGTAGGTGTGGGGTACCGTCGGCGGCCAAGAGGATGGCTTGTAGTCGGGAGTATTGTGTGGCTTTTCTTGGTAATTGTTACTGGTCGGGAATGGCATTGGTTATTGGTCTGGAGCAGTATGGAGAGGGTGACAGTCACATGGAGGGCAAGGAAAGTCCTGGAGCACCAAGGGAAAAGGCCATTGATATTATTGGGGGGGGGGGCTCAGGTGTGTTCCCTGCAGCCGGCTTCCTATTATTTTCAATTTTAGGTTTTGGAAGCTGCAGGTCAGTGTGGGAGGGAGAGGAAGATAGAGAGAGGGTTGCCAGGTTTTAGGAGCTCCAGATTGGGGGGTCGGAGAGAGGGAGAGGGTTGTCTTCCCACAGTTTGTATCTGCAGATTTTGAGTAGAAGTGGGCAAGCCAGAGCAGGCTTGAGCCTACCTCGGCTTGGCTCAACCTCTATAAGCAATTGAGAGCCAAGGTCAGGCTAAGCCAGTCATGCTCAAGGTAAGCATTTTTTGCCACCCTGAGTAGTTAGTGAAGTGTTTGAAACATTCAACTCCTATGTAGAAAGCAGCCTGTAGTAGCCAGTGCTTGGCTTGTGTTTGGCTCGTAGAGTCAAGCCAGACCCCTGGCTTGGCTCTGGCTTTGCTCTAGGTGAACCATTTCTGGCTTGCTCACCACTAGTTTTGAGTGCTCCTGGATTTGAGGGGGGATTTTCCCTTGGTATACAGGTATCCCTCCTGACATATATGGCCTCAGCTGGGAGGTATACAGCTGTATTTAGAGGTATACAGCTGTAATTAGAGAGGTGTATAGGGCAATAAGTGATAATGGTTCGTATAGGGGGAAGAGGCAACCATGTATTTTAAATATACAGTATATGTTTCTGGAATATGGGACAGTCACTAGTAAACCAAATACTAACAATTTATAAATATATGGAAGTCTGAAATATTCCCACCTCACTAAGTAGTGTTAAAACTAGTTATGCAGCCCCATGCTGAATTCTGTACCTCCTGCACACTCTCACTACTTCCCTTCCTCATCCCTGTTCCTCTTACTTGCACCCACATATCCCCCTCAGCCTTCAAGTTTCCCTGTCTCTCTTTCTCCTTCTCTCCTACCACCCAGGCTGCCACTCTCACTTCCTTACTCCCTCAACCTGTCCAGAAGCCATAGTCCTGACAGTATTGACTCTAACCTCCTCTACCTCTCTGCTCTTGTTATTGTTGCCCCACCTCTTCCACCCACAGTCTCTCATTTCACTTAGGCAAGATACCTTGAGTGACAAAGAGCAACAAAGATCTCTCGGTGCACAAGGAGAGGGACCCATCCTCTCTAAGGAACTACTACCCTATCTACTTCCTCCCAGCTCTGTCAAAGTGCAAAAAACATGTACTTTCTCCACCCTACTCCTTTCTGGACTCCTCTTTCTCTGCCTTTTCCAGCCTAACTTCTACAAATTGCATTTCACTGTCTTCTACTTTCTACAATTCACTGATACTGTTCTGAAGAGGATGAATCATGGCTTTTATATCTCAGGTATCTTTGCTGATATCACCAAGGCTTTCCACCATCTTGCTGACCCAGTTCTGGATGCACTCACAGGAGATGGGCTATCCAACCTCTCAGTCAGTTGGTCCCACTCTTACCTACCCAGCAAGCATCAGTCACTTTTTTGTAGAGTATGTGACCCCCTACCCCCAATCAGATTAGCTGTACCCCTGGATTCAATGCTGAGTTTCATTCCATTCTATTGTAGTACATCCTAAATGACTTCTCCTCAGTCAGAGCCTCTTGGCACATCCACAGGTACAAGGATGACTGTAGTTTTTGCTTCTGGTTCCTATGCCACTGGTTTGGCATCAGAGCTCCAGTACAATTTTGGCAACACTGAGTGCTGATTGCTTTTCAACAATTTTTTTAAACGTTAAAAAATAGTTTCTGTGACCTCTGGTAGCAAGCCAAGACTCATTAGGCTCCATTCTGCCCAGTCTTTGAATCTGCCCCAGTTGTTGAGACTCTGGATGGCTCCCCCCTTTTGAAGATGTCTTCTCCTTCATATACCTTACTATTTGGCTGGATCAACACTACAGCTGTCACATTGAGACTATCCATAGTAAACTTCTCTACAAGCCTGGCACACTGTATCACAATAAATCTTGCATCCCTCTACTCTTCCACCACAAGATCATCCACAAACTTGGTGCACTGTATTGCTACAAATCATCTACTCTTTCTACCACGATCATCTGCAGAATGATCCTTCTGGTGTTGTACTAGGAAGACACAGTTCATGGTGCTGCACCCATTGTTTTTCCTTCTGTTACTTTGCTTTAAATTGCCCCCCTCTCACTTACCATTACACCCCTTTTGCAAGTCTATCCCTTCCCCTTAATAGAAAAGAGGTATCTTTCCCACCATGCTGCACGTTGGGATGTGTCATCCTTTGTATGAGATGTTAAAACTGAGGACCCTTTGGACTATCTCTGGACACTGTCCAACTGGAAATTTAAGATCCCATGGCACTTATCATAAGAGATGAGCAGTTTCTCCAAACATCATAGCCAATATTCCCTTATCAATAAAACAGCTCCATGCAACCAGCCACTGGCATACCTGGAAACAAGCTGTCACAGTTCAATGTGCCTTTCCTGGTTAATTATTACAAAAAAAGTAAAACAAGTCCCAAGTAATCCTCTCACCAGGGACACACCTGGAAAACTAGCTGTCACAGCTCAGTGTGCCTTTTGTGGTCAAACATTACAAACAAATAGATACAACAGGTCCCAATATAACCCTCCCTACAGGACACACCTGGGAATGAGCTTTCTCATCTGATTGCACCTTTCCTGGTCCAACATTATAAATAAGTAAAACAGGTCCCATGTAACCTCCCTCGCCCCCAGACCATACCTGGAAATCAGCTGTCACAGCTCAGTTTGTCTTTCCTGGTCAAACATTACCAAAAATAAATAAAACATACCTCAGATAACTTTTATCTCCTGAACACACCTGGAAATAAACTGTCAGAGCCCAGTGTATCTTTCCTGGTCAAACATTACTCATATATGAATAATTAATTAATTAATAGCTAAAGGAGGTACCATGTAACTGACATACCTGGAAGCGAGCTGTCACAGCTCAATGTGCCTTTCCTGGTCACAACTACAAATAAATAAATAAAACACATCCCATGTAAACCACCTCCAGGACACACCTGGAAACAAGCTGTTACAGCTCAGTGTGCCTTTCCTGGTCAAACATTACACATAGAATTATATATGAGGTAGTGGGCCAGATATTCAAACTGCGCCATTCTGTGGCGCAAGCCCTTGCGCCGCTCAAAAAAGTTGCGTAGGGGTGTAGCCTGGGCGATATTCAACGGAGTTGCACTATTGAGCAACTCCTTTGAATATCGCCCCGCCATAAGCCACTGTGCATGGCGCAGTGGATCTTGTGCCATCACAAGTGGTCAGAGTGGAGCATTCAGATGCGGTGGCACAAGTCCCATTGCGCCATGTGCAAACCTCCGATGTTCAAAGGTGACATTTAAATGGGGCCATAATTTATGCAAGGTGCGGGGCCATTTGCATCTAATTACGGCCCATTTGCATGCTATTGGCATGCAGGTGTGCCGATCCATGACGACTTGCACCTTGGCGCCTGCCAGGTAGCAGCCGTTGGGGACCGATGCTCCCCTGCAGCCCGGGATCGCTGGCATCATGTAATGTAACCCCCCGACTAGCCCGATCATGGGCAGAACTCACCCCCACCTCCAACTTGCCCGATCGCTGGCAGAACTCACCCCCACCCCGACAAGCCCAATCAAGGGCAGAACTCACTCCCCACCCCTGACTGGCCGATGGCGGGCATACCGTGAGTTCAACCCCCAAAAGACCAATATTTCTGGTGCCCCAGTGGACCGCGAAGCCCAATCATGAGCATAAGTTCAAACCCACCCCCAAAGTCCAATATCCTCGTGATCTAGTGGCCCCCCCACCCTCCCACAGAGCCCCACCATCCCGCCCCCTCAGCCAGCAGGCGGCAGCACCCATCCACCTGCCACCCCGCCACACCTGCCGACTGACAGCTCGGTGGGGCTGCACGCCATTGGTTCAGAGCAGAGCCAATGGGCGCAGCCCACGCCGTGACAAGGCAATTCAGATATGTGAATGAATTCATTCGGTATGTCCCTTGTAACCCCCACCCACCCATCTAGAACGGAACATGAGTTCTCAAAGCTCAGTGTGTCCTTCCTTGTCAAACATTACAAATAAATAAATGAAAGAGGTCCCATGTGACCCCTCCCCCTAGGGACACACCTGGAAATGAGCTGTCACAACTCAGTATGACTTTCTTGGTGAAACATCACAAATAAATAAAACAGATCTCATGTAACGCCTCCCCCAAACACCTGGAAGCATGGAGTCACAACTCAGTGGACCTTTCCTGGGGAAACATTACAAATAACACATTACAAATAAATAATTTGAACAGGGCTCATGTAACCCCTCTCCCTAGGGACATACCTAGAAATGACCTGTCACAGCTTCTGGTCTTTTTTTTTGTTTAATTCTTTGTTAACCAGGTAAGGCCCGCTAGGCACAACTGCCTGTTTTCAGGGGAGACCCGGGAGTTTTTGGCTGGCTAAGTGACTTATTCAGAGTCACACATTATGCAAGTGGAGGTTGGGAGAATCAAACCCTGGTCTGCTGAACCAAGCTCATTCACAGCTTGTTACTCTAACTTCTAGGCTATACTGCCAGCCAACATTACAGATAAATAAATAAAACAGGTGCCATGTAACCCCACCACCCCCCATGGGACACATCTTGAGATGAGCTGTCACAGCTAAATATGCCTTTCCTGGTCAAACACTGTAAATAAATAAATAACTAAATACATGCATAAATAACGACATACATAACTACATACATACATAAATAACTACATACATACATAACTACATACATACATAACTAACTACATACATACATGCATAACTACATACATACATGCAGAACTATGCATAACTACATAAATACATAAATAACTACATACATAACTACATACATACCTAAATTACATACATACATAACTACATACATACATATATAACTACATACATATATGCATGGCTACATACATGCATACATACATAATTACATACATACATACATAACTACATACATACATACATAAATAACTACACACATAAAACAGGTCTCACGTAACCCCTTCCCCAAGGCACACCTGGAAACAACTTGTAACCACTCAGTGTGTGTCTTTCCTTTGTCAGACATTACAGATGAAAAAATAAATAGAACAGGGCCCATGTAACTCTGTCCCCGGAGCTGCTACAACTCAGTGTTCCTTTCCTGGCCAAATGTTATAAACAAATAAATAAATCAAACAGGCCCTTTGTAATCATGCCACCCTTCGACACAGCTGGAAATCAATTAATCAATAGATAGATATACAGATAAACAGAACAAATAACTAACTAACTAAATAAATAAATAAATGAAAGTGAGCTTCTCCCAGATGCAAAATAACTACACAGACAAGTAACTAGACAGATGAATGCATAACCTCAACAGTTAAAATAATATATGGCTGTCAGGGCAAAACACTTAGAGGAACAAATGCAGAACTGTCATCATTATACAGCACATCTGTAATTTCATTTTGAAGAACAACTCTCTACTGTAATAAAATCTCAACACCACTATATTTACACCAATTATGAGTTAACTTTGGTGTTTGTCATTTTCTCACAATTTTCTTTTACTTCTCCCTGTTGTTATTCTACTAACTATTGTAGATAATACAGTACTTGCTTCACTAAGTCTTTCAAAACGAATCTGGCTCTCCCCTGCTGAGCTCACAGTTATGGTGCACATTATCGCAGTCTACCGTCATGGCGAGCATTATAATGTTATAAATAAAAGCACTGCGAGGTTAACTGGGGAGAGGCAAATGCTCTTTTAAACAGACTTTTTGGATGGACTACCAAGATGTGCTGTAAACCCTGGAAACGAACATGGAAAATGAATACAAATACTCTCTAGTAAATTGTAACAGCTGTAATAGCTGAAACATCATATTTATGAAGGTATATGCTGAAGTGCAGAGTTGCTCTTTATGTTCTTCACTGCTGATGCCATCCATATTTTATGAAATGGCTCTCCAAGAAGAAAACGGGGCAATGTGCATGACATCCTTCATGTATGAAGTTCTCAGCAAGAAAAATCTAACGGGCTACATTTATTTAATAATTTATTTAAAATATCTGACCAGGCAAGAACACACTGAGCTGTGCGTAGTTCAGTTCCATGTGTGACCTGGGGGGTGGGGTACAGAGAAGGCAAAGAGACATTATAAACAGAAAGCTAGCACAACAAATAGACTGTCAGTCCTAGAAGGCTGTGAGACTGGGGTTCAGGTCCAGGTCCAGATCAAAGCCTCCCAGGTTATCTCTAAATATACCCTAATCAAACACAGTTCTAGGCGCTCACTACAAGAATGTTGTAACCACAGTGTACTGTACAGGAATCAATTATTCCAACAAAGTGCTGTGATTTACAGTGCATATGTCAGAAAAGCACAGTGACTGCTAGCATCCCATTACCCAAGTAGATTTATGGAAATCCCTGTATTCCCCTATATAGGAAACTGCACATGCAAAGCCTGATGAGCAGAAAGAACCAATTACTCCTGAGGTGCTGTCTTTCAGAGGAGACATTAAACTGAGGTTCCATCTACCTGTTCAGGTGGATGTTAAAGATCCCATGGCGCTTCTCAAAAAGAGTAGGGGAATGTTTTATTGAAGGAATAAGTACATAAAAAAGGAAATGCATACATTGTTTCAGGAACAACAAGAAAAAGAACAGAATATAAGGCAACATATAGCACTAGGGATAGCAACATACAAAAAAGGAACAAGCAAAGAAACCAAGAATAAGCTTTCTACAGAACTCAATAAACAACAAGCATTTGTCAATGCAGAATGCTGTCTCGCTGGCATTGGCATTGGTAGTGCAGGAGTTAGAGATGCATAATAGGAATGGCAATGAAGTACTGAAGTGACGCCAACCCCACCCCCACCCTGTAGAGACCGACAGGCATTGGGGTGTGCCTTTGGGTCATCAGCTATAATGCTCATGCCATTTTACCTCACCCTACCCTGTAGATACTGACAAGTGTTGTGGTGTGCTTTGGGGTCTTTGGGCATTATACTTACCCCATTCCATAAGGAAATGTGCTAAGGTGGGTGCAGTATAGGAGAATGGGGTGAACTTTGTGGCTGAACACTGCAAGGCACACCACGATGCCTGTCACTGGCTGCAGGGTGGGGGTGGAGGTGGAATGGCGTGAGCATTTCAGCCGATAATCCCAAGTCACACCCCTGTTGCCTGTCAGTCTCTACAGAGTGGGGTACTACAGTTGGAAACCCTAACACCTTAGGCGAGTGTTGGTATTTTCACTCCAAATTTTCAAACATGGGCTTTTTGTGACCCCACCTCATGAAGAGTGGCACAATCAGTTTGTTAGTTGAAAGGTGGTTTTGCACAGCAGCTATGCCATTTGGCAACACAGGGATGAAAATACATTTTGGGCAGGATGTGGAAAATGACAACTGTATTGTTCATGAAGAGACGCAAAAAAATGGCAATGCTGAAAATCTGGAGTGAAAATATGAAAAATTGGTGAAGTCATGAGCATGCATAGAAACTGTGCAACACACGTCCATAACCCAATTATTTTTGGGAGTTTTTAGCCACATTTTCAACGTAGGTGTTTTGGGACCTCCCCTCATGAACAGTGGCACTGTTATTTTGTTAACCTGTCCAAAAGTTAATTTCCCACAGCAACCACGCATTGTGCACCACAGCTGTGGAAACACATTTTAGGTAGGCTGTAAAAATGATAGCTGTACTGTTGATAAGGAGATGTGAAAAAATGCCAGTGTTGAAAATCTGGCATGAAAATATTACAAATTTGCAAAGCTACAAGGGGCGTGGAAACTGCACAATGCATACTTACAACACAGTCATTTTATGGACTTTCGGCACAAATTTTCAACATAGGCATTTTAGAACCTCTGCTCATAAACAGTGTCACCATCATTTTCTCAAACTGTCCCAAAACTGATTTACTAAGCGACTCAGCTATTCTGCTCTTGACGCGAAAACACATTTTGGCCAGGACATGTAAAATGACAGCTGTACTGTTCATCAGGAGGTATGGAAAAATGCCAATTTGAAAATCTGGGTAAAATATTACAAATTCAAAATTCTGACGTGCGTGGAAAAGAATTACAATGCATGCCGTAAAACAACCATTTTTTGGATTTTTTCACAAATTTGCAACATAGGCTTTTTTGAGAGCCCCTCATGAACAGTGGCACTGTCGTTAGTCATTGTCCCAAAGGTGATTCCGCCGCAGTGACTGCTGTAAATCACCTTGGGACCAAATAATGCCATGACAGTGACTGAATTCATGAGGAGGGGTCCCAATAACTCCATGTTGAAAATGTGGTACAAAAATTCCCAAAATGCCGAGATATGCACCAAAGTTGAAAAACCCTATTTATGCCATTATATAGTTTACGGCATTTCTTCAGTTCACGGTCGGCTTTGAAGAGTAGAGACGTGTTCCGGTCCACTGAAGATCATCGCCCCAGCTCCAGAGGTAAGTATGGGGTGAGGGTGTGTGGAGAGGCAGGGGCAGGGGTGGGTGCAGGTTGTGGAGGGGCAGAGATTGCGAGGGACCGCTTTCTCTCACAGGGTTAAAAGAAACAAAAAAATCGCTGGGACAGTTTTATTCTCCAGGGATTTGGTATGTGTACCTCCTAAGTGTTTTTGGGGGGATGCTGTGTCAATGGGATTGGGCACCCCTGTTAGCACACAACAAAAAGTTGAGGCAAAAGCTGAGGGGATTGGGAACCCCCTTGGCACATAATAAATGGGTGGTGCATTATGCCGATGGGAAGTGGGCTCCCCATCGGCACATACATTGGGGCAGGGCATGTTGACAGGGGATTGGGCACCCCGGTTGGCATTATGGTAGGCAGTGTGCTGCCATGTCAATTTTTTTTTCACCAGGGAAAGCACATTGGGAGGTCTGCTGCATATGACGAGCTTTGCTCACATTGCAGCGGACCTTTCCTTAGATGTGCTTGCCACATTATGTATGCATGGTGTGGCGCCGGCATGCAGGCGTATTGGGGAATGAGGGATGAACCTACTGATGCGTGCCCTGCATTTGCCCAACACTGACAGCACCTCCAAATCTGCTACTACCATAATATGTTGACTGCACATGCACGAGCCAACATAAAAAGGTAGCATACATCATTGCTTCACCCTATTTTTTCTTTCAAAAAAGGTAAATTATTCAATTTGTGACACTGCACTGTGAAGGGTGTATGTTTTTTCTCACACAAGCATTGTGTCAGCAGATTTCTCTCCATAGTCAAGACCATTTGCTCAGGATCTAGTTCTAGTTATTGAAAAATAAGTTCACACCTTGCTTGCCATAATGCAAACTTAACGATAGTCAAAATAAGCCTGATAGTGCCTGCTTTAATAATGATATTCCCAAGAAACACCTCATTACTTCTTCATATGTGATATGTCTCCATCTATGTTCCTGCCATCTATGTGCTAGTACAGCCCAGAAAGTCTGTGTAAATGGGCATATTATAAAAAAATGTTCCATAGTTCCTTCCTGAATCACACATGATTATCTAAGACACATACGTTCATCCTGCCTTTTGTGTTTGGCATTGCCTTTTACATTTAATCTCCCATGGCAATAGAGCCATGAAACATCCCACGTTCACGGTGGGGCCCAGGCATCTTGTAATAGTAATGGTATCTTAGTTCCACACTGATCAGTTATTCCCTTAAAAACTGGTGTAAAAGAGAAGGCCTGACTCTGCATGGTTTTATATATAAGAGATGTGGGAATGGAAAAAAATCTGAGACGGTTCTAGTTTCCATTTCCTAATTTTGGATAATATAGGTTTAAAATATACAGGTGCTTTGTTATATGTAGTTAATACTAGATGTGACTGCCAGAGAGTAATAAAAGGAGAGAGCCAATGTGCAGCGCAGACCATCCACATGGCAGGGGAAAGTTTGGCTGGATCTAATAAATTATAATGGACGAACATGCTAAAATAGAATGCTACAGAGTTAATGAGGTTCGGGCCCCCTTGTTTTATAGGTAGATATAAAACATCCCTTTTAATGGGATTAAGTTGACTGCCCCAAATGACCTGAAAAACAAGACTTAACAGGGTCACTTCATATGCCTGAGGTATAGGGTACACTATACTTAAATATGTGAAAAGAGGCAGCAAAAATGTTTTTATTAGCAATACTTTTTTTTTTCTTAGTTTGCTGCCAGTGTTTCCATATATCTATTTTCCTTTTACCCACCTCCAGCTGCTCCTCCCAGTTCAATAAACTATTGTCTCCACGACCATATTTGATGCCCAATATCTGAACAGGTTCTACTGAAATGGGGATATCTGCTGTGTTACCTATAGGTATTGTAGAGTTACTTAAAAGGTACCCTTGACATTTATTAATATTAACTTCAGGAGGGCTGACTTTGGCAAGGTGGGAGAGTGCCTCAGAAAAGCACTAGCAAACAGTCTAGAAGGAGGTGTGGAGCAACAATGGGGAATCATCAAAACTGCCATCACAGAGGCAACAACAAGCCTTTGTGTGAAGCAAATAAACAAATCAAAATGAAAGAAAAAGCCATTATGGTTCTCAAAAGAGGTGGCTATGAAAGTCAGGAAGAAAAAGATAGCATTCTGGAAGTATAAGGAAACACAGAAGAAGCAGGACAGAGAGCTGTACCAGTTAAGGCAGAAGGAAGCAGGAAGGGAAGTCAGAGTAGCAAAGGCCCAAACTGAGGAAAAGATAGCCAACTCGGTTAAGAAGGGGATAAAACCTTTTATAGGTACGTCAGCGAGCATAGAAAGACAAAGGGAGGATAGTGAGGCTGAATAAGTGAACAGTGGGTGGGCAGAGGGGACAGTGAAAACTAAGGATACTGAACGAATATTTCTGCTCAGCATTCATAAAGGAGGGGAAGTGCCTAATCCAATTAACAGAAGCACTCTTGATAGGGAGGTCGATCCCAGTCCTTTCACAGAAGAAAGGGTTCTGCAAGAACTCCTAAAATTGAAGGTGGACAAAGCAATGGGGCCTGATGGAATTCACCCCAGAATTCTAAAAGAATTAAGGGGGGAACTAGTGAAACCACTGGCTACTCTTCTTAATAAATCATGGGAGGATGGTGTGGTACCCAAGGACTGGAGGAAAGCGGATGTGATTCCCCTTCATAAAAGTGGGACTAAGACAGAGGCAGGAAACTACAGACCTGTCAGTTTGACTTCTGTGGTAGAGAAAGTGATGGAGTCACTTCTGAAGGAAAGAATTGTTGAGTACCTAGAGGCCAGTGGGGCACAGGACCCAAGGCAGCATGGGTTCACAGTGGGACGGTCATGTCAGACGAATCTAATAGATTTCTTTGACTGGGTGACCAAAGTAGTAGACCAGGGAGGGGCTGTGGACATGGTCTACCTAGACTTTAGCAAGGCATTTGACACAGTCCCACACAAAAGATTAATAGTCAAATTAACCAGCCTGGGAGTGGGTCCCAGGGTGGTAGCCTGGGTAAAACATTGGCTGGACAACGGGACACAGAAGGTAATTGTAAATGGAGTCCACTCTGAAGAAAGAGGGGTTACTAGTGGGTACCGCAGGGTTCAGTACTGGGTCCAGTCCTTTTAATGTCTTCATAAGTGACATTGCAGAGGGACTGGAAGGAAAGTATGCCTCTTTGCAGATGACGCAAAGATCTGCAACAGGGTTGATACACAAGGAGGCGTGGAAAAGATGAGAAGGACTTGGCAAGGTTGGAGGAATGGTCAGAAGTATGGCAGCTTGGATTCAATGCAAAAAGTGCAAAATAATGCACTGGGAAACAAGAACCCAGGGAAGAATACACAATGGGAAGGAGGTAGTAACAACAACAAAAGGAAAGGGACCTGGGGTAATCATATCAGATGACCTTAAGGTTAGCAAGCAATGTAAGAAGGCAGTAGGGAGGGCTGGGGGTATACTGGGATGCATGGGAGAGGCATCACCAGCAGAAAACAGGAAGTTGTTATCCCTCTGTACAGACAATTGGTGAGACCCCATCTGGAGTATCATGTCCAGTTCTGGAGACCCCATCTCTGCAAGGACATAGACAGGATAGAGGCAGTCAGAGGAGGCAACTAAAATGGTGCAGGGTCTGCAAGAGAAGCTGTCAGGAGAGACTAAAGGAGCTTAATATGTACCCTTGAGGAAAGAAGGGAGGGGGACATGATAGAAACGTTTAAGTACATCAGTGGAATCAACAAAGTCCAAGAGGATAGCATCTTTCAGAAAAAGAGACATGCAAGAACAAGGGGACACAATTTTAAGACGGGGGGGGAGGTTCAGGGGCAATGTGAGGAAGTATTATTTCACAGAGAGAGTAGTGGATACATGGAACAGCCTTCCTGAGGAGGTTGTGGGGTCTAAAACTGTGGGAGAATTCAAAAATGCATGGGACAGACATAATACAATTCTTGTGGGGGGTAGGAAGAAATAGGCTGTTGGTTAACTAGGATCTGCGCCCTATCCTGTAGGTAGGGAAATGGGCAGACTAGATGGGCCAGCGGTCCTTATCTGCCGTCAAAGTCTATGTAGAGATGCTCCTGCTGCTGCTGAATACTGCTGAAATTGCAACACTGCCCGAGTTCCAGAAGATGGATTTGTGAAGAATAAGAACACATTTTCTGCATATGCTATTTTAACCTCCAGAGAGACCCTTCTGAAGCTTTATTCCCTGAATTGAATTATCAACCTGTATTTTTTCAAGACAGGATCTAAGCAAACTATACACAGCAAGGGACTCATGGGATATCCCTGTCTTACCCTCACGGATCGCATTGTAAGACCTAAATACCCATTTGCCAATGGAAGGGCCGTGGGAACTTCATAGCTGGACAAGATCCATTTGAAAAATGGCATGGGTGTACCATAAACCTGTAAAATTAGTGCCATGTCTGTGTGAGTGACTTTATCAAAAGCCTTCTCCCGATCAAAAGAAAGCAGGTATCCATGAAGCTTATCTTCTTTCCCTTGTTCCACCAGTTCTCTGATCAGGAGAAGATTCTCTGACATTTGACGATCTGACACTGAACAAGTTTGGGAAGTGGAAATAAGACAAGGGGCTGCTTTTGCAAGATGTAATGTTAGAATTTTCATAAGAAGCTTTAAATCAGTGTTTAAAAGGCTCAGAGGTCTCCAGTGATTCAACTCTGTCCTCACATTTTTTTTTATGTACAAAAATTTGTACTGCAATACAAAAATGAAAATCAGAAGTGGCTGCAGACAAAATCCAATTGAAAACAACTACTAGAATCTCAATGAACTCACAAGTAAACTTTTAATAACATTCTGTAGTAAGGCCATGCAGCCCAGGAGCGATATCATTTTTAAAGTTTTAATGGCCTGTTCAATTTCTGCTTTTGTGATAAAGGTGATCATTTCTGCAAATAACTTCCCATGGCAGGGTAGGTACCTGCAAAGATTCCAATATTGTGAGTAAAGGCTGCATTGTTCGGTGGTTTCTTATGCGTCTAAGATGGTGTGCACTACTTCTAAGATCTATGGGCTAGTATTAACTAATGTGCCCTCAGGTGTTACCAAGGAGTCAATAGTTCTATCCTGAACTCGATGTCTGCAGCAAGAAAAAACATCTCCACAGGCGAGTTTCCCTGGAGTGCATAGTCTATGTTCCAGTAGAAGGGAGGCTGCCCTATCATATTGTAGGGTCTCCATCTCTTTCTTTATTTGTGCAATTTGGGAGGAAAAGCCCACATGGCCTCAACTGAGTAAAGAATATAAGTTGGCCAAATGACCTCTGAAAGCAAGATATCTTTTATATGAGGTTGAAGCCACTGAGGCAGAGAGCTGTAGAATATGGATTTAACTGAGTTTTTGTTTCTATCCACCATGTACTAACATCTTCAGCAAGGCCAGCTATGGACATTCTTGCTCGTAAAACTTCCCTAATTTGTTGACATACTGCTGTGTTCTTTAGTAGTAATTTATTCAGTTTCCAGTACCCATGACCTACTGGGGATTTTTCTGTAAGCCCAAACTGACAAGATAAAATAACATGATCCGAGATCTCTATGGGATAGGTTTCTGCTTTCTGGACATGCACATACTGAGAAGTAAAAAGAACGTCTATTCATGTAGATAAATGTCCCCTGAAGTATGTATGACCTCCTTGTTTGTGTAAAACTCTGTAAGAGTCCTGTAAACTGGCAGTGTGTATAATTTGCTGTAAACAATGAGTATCACAGAATTCTTTAGAAGTTTTAAACCCCCTGTCATCCTGTGATAAGACACAACTGAAGTCGTCTGCCCATATAATTTGTTTGGTAGTGTGTAAATAGGGTTTGATACTAGTAAATAAATCCACCCTGTCTTTTTTCATCTGTGGGGCATAGATGTTAATCGCTCTCCAGGCCGTCTGGTATCTATAAAAATCTATTTATAAAGCATGGTCTGATAATATATCTGTGACTCTAGATACTATGTAGTCAGTCCCCCTAAAAAGAATCTCTAACCCATCACAAGCTTCAGTGTCAAAAGTAAAATAAGAGGGCCCCCAACACCGCAATTTTGTAGCCGCAGTAACTAAGGATGTAGTATTCAGTCTGGTATCCTACAAAAAGCATTTATCAAAGTTAAAGTCTTTTATCAAAGACATAATCTTCTGGCATTTTTTATATATTTACAATAATTGTGGCTACTGACAGAGCTGGAATGGAGGTCATAAGACTGAAAAGAGTTTATGAAGGTTTTCCTAATCTAGCAATGTGGTGAGGCCTAGTGCCTAACCGGCATTTTCTCCCTTTGTTTACATCGGGGGGTCCTCATGTGAATCTGAAGTATACAGATGCTGAGAGGAAACGGTGGAGGAGGATTCAGAGCCTCCTCCTTGATCCGATTCCCTGGGTCTCGGGGCCAGAATGTCAGATCTATTCGACAAGGGAAGACTACAGGGAGAAACAGCAGATTTGGGTATTTTTGATTTTGGGTTTGTTGGTCATAGAGGCCTCTTTTTGGATACAACTGTCATTTCTGGAGGGGGCATGTTGGATTGTTGGACTTGTGAGGAGGTATCCGACTGTACAAGACCCTCTATGTCCATAGGATGGGAAGAAGGGATAACCACAGTGTCTGGTGGGGAGGTATCCGTATTTACCTCTGGAGCACGTGTCTGTTGTCCCATGGGGGGGTATGGACACTAGCTGATATGCCAGAGGTGCTAGGAGGATATTGAGGTGTACTGTCTGCTCCTAGGGTAGGGAGAGTGAGCGGGGCATCTGCTGCAGGAGTCTCTTGTGACTGCCTAGTGGCAGCAATATCTCTTTTTTGAACTTCTAGCAGCAAGGCCTCTTGGTCACATCAGTCAGTCCTATTACGAGTGGCCCGGGGGCAGGAGCGATAGGAATGCCCTGTCTCACCACAGAGATTACACTTCATACCATTGGGACAATCAGCAGTAAGATGCCCATACAAAAAACAAGAATTGCATTTTAAACAATCACAGGCTGAACTTAAATGTGCATAAGACCCACACTTAAAGCAGGTTTTAGGCTGCCCTGGATAGAAACAGTGGCCTCAGTCATGACCCAAAAATAAACTGCTAGGCAGGTGCTGAGGCCCAGAATAAGTACTACTCCATTTAACCTTATACCTCCACCCACCCGTCCAAATATGCTCTGTATCAAAGATAGGTTGAGGAGCCCCCATTAAGCCACATTGTTGTTGTAACCAATGCGTAATATCATGGACTACCACACTTTCATTGTGGAATAAGATAGTAACATTCTTAATAGCAGGCCTAGTCAGGGATAGCCCTGAATGTGTAACCACAAAGCAGAGTAACGCAATGTTTCATATTTTCCCCAGAACCTGTCTAGGCCTTATTTTTTTTTAAACTGACATCATACAAAGTGTCCCCTGAAGCATGTATCAGTGCATAGATCTCATTAATGAAAAACCCCATGGATTCTTTAATCTAGTTTTTCCCAGTGTAGATTCTGTCCAGAGTCAGATCCAAACCACCAAGATGTTGTAGTCTGACCACATTTCTTCGCTGGGCAGGAAGTGGTTGCTGAAAAAAACAGTCTCTCTGATGAAAATTGGCCCAGGTCGTTTGTGGTGTTTCTGTTGCCGGGTGGGGTGGGGGGGGGGTAGACTCAGTCTCCATTCTCTCACCCCAGTTAGGTGGCCTGGGTTCCACAGTTTCTGAGTCTGAAGAAGAAATTATCCTTCTATGCGACGTGTCCGTTGGCATATCATGGACAACATCATTCGCATGCAAATTCACATCAGAGTCAGTCACAAAGTTAACTGGGAGGTGCACCGGAATTGGGCCTTCTTGATTGTGTAGCGGTACACTAGGAGTAGAAGTCCTTGGTATGGGACTATGTGAAGGATCAGGCAACCAGTTCCCCGCATTAGTTTGTTTCCAATCTGCATATTTTGGGAGTTTTCCAGAGCCAAAAGTAGTGTTTATTGTTGCAGTGCAAGAATAGTTGGTGAGAAAGGCCCCTCCTTGTCATATGCCCAAAGAACACCTGCTGTAGTCTGAGTAGCAGTGGACAAAGAAGGCTCCAAAACAGCACTTACACTGGGTCTGGTAAAGCAGAGACCAAGGGTGTAACGCTCACTGAAACCTCTGAAAATACAGGCGCTGTGGCCAGCAGCACAGGAGTCAGCGCTATCTTTGATGACTCTACATCACAGACAGCTGAGAGCTGTCTCCGCAGGGAATTCAAGCCGTCAAAGTTGAGGGAGCATTCAGGCGGTTCTCCACATAGCTGCGGCAAAGTGAAAAGCAGAGTCCGTTTCTACAGGTATCGGCTATTCAGGTACATTTTCCATTGTGTCGACTGATCCCATATCCATTGACACCGTAGTACTGGGCGGTACCTGTGACCATTTCAAGACAGATAGCACAAACGAATGATTCTCTAACAGCATTTTCTACAGCCATGCATCTTCTGAACGCTGTGTCCCAGGGTCAGTAAATCCAGATTCACTCTCAGGGTGGTCGGTCACTGCACAAGGCACTACAGTGTTGATCTCTATAGCTGGACCAGTATGGAGGGAGATCTGCTCACCTGCAGGTATGCCAGCAGTCTGCTCACTCACAGGAATAGTGGCCATAGGGACAGCAGCTCCCTCTACTGACAAGAGTAGGGGAATTTCCACGGTGCTGTGGCCAAGTTTCCCCCATTCACTAAAAATACCATCAACAGCTTAATCTGGTTCAAAGTCAGCTGGCATTCATCTGTATCCCCTCCCCTGGGTCTTGCCTGAAAATAGGCAGAATTTCTCTAGTGCACTTACCCGGTCAACAAAAACTAAATAAAATAAATAAATAAATTATGGGCCAATTTCCATGTGTGCATCAAGCCCCATACTGTACTCATGTCTACCGACACTTTACATCTCCCTAGCAGTATAGAGGACCGCTCCACCTGATCGCCCCTATAATAATAATAATAATAATAATAGACACTCTTCCCTCCCTCCTGATTACCCCTGTAATAATAACAGACACTTTTCTATGGTGGTATAATGTTCTCTGCTCCCCCTGATCACCCTGTAATAAAAATAGACACTGTTTCCTGGCAGTACAGGGACCCCCCCCTCAACTGCCCTTATCAATAATGAAACTCTTCCCTGGTGGTATAGTGGACCCTCATCTCCCAACCATGTGCCGCACACACCTGCCCACACACTGCTGACCTCTCCACCACACATCCCCTCACCCCATTCGATGGTTCATTGCAAACAGATTGTGTCCAGCACAGACCATCGCTCACCTTCTGGGGGTCTCTAAATATCAAGGAGTGTGATCACACATATTGTAAGTGCATGCAATCATGCTCATTGACATTCAGATGGCAGTCAGCCAATGAGAAGAGTGGTGGGCAGTGCTAGACACTATCTGTTTATCATGAAATGGAGACCATGTTGAATGGGGAGTGTGGGGCAGGGTGGTGCAGACATGCAGTTGAGTGGGGGTCCTCTATACCACCAGGAATGGTTTCTGTTAGTGATATGGGGTGATTGGGGAGGGGGTCTACTATACCACCAGGGAAAGGTGTCTATCATTATTACTGGGGTGATTGGAGGGGGGGGACACTAGACCACCAGGGATGGGTGCCTGCAGTACAGCTGTCCTGTGTTTGAAGGATGAGAGCGCAGCCTTAGTGCTGGGCACAGAGTGGGTTTTCAGCGGCAGAAAACAGCACCAGTCTGGGAGCTGTTTAGCACCACAGCAAACCTTTGAATATACCGCTGTAGCATTATGCATGAGGGACTCCCTCATTTGCATAGATGCAGTGGCATGGTAAGTGTGATCATGTGGCTGGGTTTAGGCAGCACTCTGGGGGCCTCTGAATATGACCCCACCTGGAGCCCAGGTTATCACATGATATCGGATTGCTTGTCATTACTGACACTCAGTATCTGATCACTTGTGCATTACATATAGAATAATGCAGGGGGTATTGACTATTATTAGTTTTTTTACATACCCAAGGTGACTGATGCCACATAAACCACAAATCTGAAGCACATGTGGTCTGTGATGTCATCACACACTGAGCGTATGTACAGAAATCAACAATGCCAACATCCTATAAATTATTTTATATAACTGCTGCTTTTAAAACATACTTATTTAGCTGCGTTTTGGGGATTGTTGAAGCTGTATTATTGCATTCTATTGATTTTTAGTATTTAATGTTATTAGTGTTTTAATCTTTGTACAGCACTTTGATATATGTTGAATTGCGCTATGTAAATACATTTTATTATTATTATTGCTTTAACAAAAAGGAGCTGTAAAATCATTGTGAAAGTTAGTAAAATTTATTCACTTTGCCATTTATTTTCTTTAATGATGAACATATTGCACAAACACAAACATTTACGCATTGTGTGAAAAGTCTTTGAAAAAAACACATACATTTGCAAACTTTGTTTTGGGAGGGACTCATTCTGAAAATGTGACTGATAATGCAGAGAGTACCAAGAGCATAGTGAAAAGAAAAGTTAGGTCTGCTAAGAGATATTTTTGCTTTCTAGTCTGGAACTTCACAAATTTTGTGACAATTGTTTGTTTAAAGGCCTTCTGTACTGAGAATAGAGGTTATGTAGTGCACATTTACGTGATGTAAAAGCACACACGGTAAAAGTGTTTTCTCTTTGCTTGAATGGGTTTGATTGATAGCTATGTCATAATAACCAGCCATGTATTATGGCAAAAGCCAGTTATTATGGCATTTGAAAGTGGTGCCAGCCCAGCTATTAAATTACCTAAACAGTAATTATAAACACATACTGTATATACCTGCCTATGATTTGACCTCACATATGGTCAAATCCCCCCCTTCCTTGCCAATTTTATCAAAATTGGAGACATTATTGTGTGGCCCAGAACTGGATGGAAAAGGGCAGGTCCACTGGTGCCTTAGTAGCACTACCACTTGCGAAGCCAGTGACCCAGGTTTTGTAGTGAGCCCGGGTCATCAGAGGGCTGGCCAGGGGGAGAAGGACTGAACACCCGATGGGCTGCTCTCCTTCTCCGGGAGGGGTGGGCTGCTGTCCTTGCTTCCATACAACCATCTGGGTGACCGTGAGTGGTGGTGCAGCAGAGGAGGCAGAATGGCAGGGGAGGGGCGGACGTCAGCCAAAGACCGGAGCTGAGGTATGTCTCTATGCACCTCTGTCTCATTGGTCCTCCCTGAGTGCTGACGTCTGCAGGAGGTGGGGATCAGAACACAGGAAAACACCCATGTCTGGGCCAGGCGATGGGTTCCCGCATCAAGCGACCAAGAGGAGCTGTGGGGTGCAATTTCAGGTACACGCTCCCCTGAAGTTTGGAGGGGGGGGGAACAGGGGGCCTTCTCCTCCACCTCACCTGGGGGGTGGTCATCCGGGTCTCTAGAAGTGCTGGAGCAGGGCACTAAGGAGCAAGCCCTCCAGTCCCCTCGCGTAGCCTGGATGGTGAGTGGAAGCCCTGAGAGGAAGGACCAGACATGGTGAGGACAGGGGCTTAAATAAAGTAAAAAAAAAAGAAAAAAAATTGGAATGAAAATGTATTTTGGGACCAACATCAGGCACAGAATCTGCCTTTGTGGCCGGAAATGGACAAAATATTAGGTTACACAGCAGCAAGAAAAGGTTTGTCATAGTAAAGCCCGTCAGACAGATTGACCTCTGAGATAAACTGAGTCATCCTTCTTGGGGGCCTATGTTTAGTGCCAAAAACTAGACTCATACGTGAGTATATACAATAATATCTGATCACTGTGCATTGGCAACAAACAATATCAGATCACTTTTATGCCCAGAAAATACTGTGCCTCAGCAAGTCTGCAGTGTATACTTGTATACATTTATTTTGGAATAGTCCTACTGTTCCTTGTTTAGGGTACCTTGTTACGGTTGCCTTTTTCTCACCCAATATTCGTTTCGTAATTATTTACGGAGTTCCTGAATCCAGTGACATGAGATAAATGAAAGCCAGAAGTGAAGCTTTCTGTGCAGAGCTTCCAGTCAACTGAAGTCACTGGGTTGCAAAACAGACAAGCACAGTACTGAACTTAAAAACATAATACTGGCCTGAGAAACCTCAGTATGACCACGGGGCCCTTAAAGGAGAACTGCGCTGAATCTACAGTTATTTTTACTGGTCAATAGTTACTGTTTTTTTTTTTGAAATACTGATTCAATGCTGCTACTCTTCCTTTTTTTTTTTTTCATTCTGGGCTCCTTTCCCCCAGGCTGGAGGGTTCAGCCCCTGTCCCTCCACTGCCCATGCCCAGGTTTACCCCCGGGGAGGAGTCAGAGGCAGGACCCCTGGTGGTCATTAGTCGCAGTGGGAGCAGAGGTGGGGATGTCATGAATGGAAATGGAATTTTCCGGTATGCTGAGATCCTTGGGAGTGGGACATGCAATGACGCCAGCATCCGCCCTGCCTCCTTGCATGAGGCATCAGCAATGGTGGTACCCCAGCCTCCACCAGAGGTCTGCATAGCACCAGACACTCTTCCCCCCTTCCCCCGAAGAAGGAGAGTAGTCCCTGGGATGCTCAATCCTTCTCCCCCCGGCCAGCCCTCCGACTCCTGAGTCCATCACTGAACCCAGGATGTTGGCACTGCAAGCGGACACTTTGCTACTGCACTGGTGGGCTGGTGCTACTCTTCCTTCTTTACTGGCCTTTTAGTAAATTCAGTGAGTGTTTTTCAATTTACATACTGGTGGTAAGCACCATTTTAGAACTGATGTAGTTTATGTCCTTCTCAACTAAACAGTTCTGTCATAGAATACAACTGCATTGTGACAACATTGTAAGACATTAGGACTTGAGCCTCAAAAAGGTTCCCAGCCCCTCCACACATACAGAGGGCTGGAAAACAGCTGTGGAGTGCACCCTATGTACAGGATATGCACCATTGGGGCACCCTAGGGCATCAGCAATGGTGTCGATGCCCTTTCACACCCATTTCCAACTTCGCCTTGCTACATGGGTGGGTGGTATGGGTGTGGACCAGCAGCACAGGCTGCTTGGAACCCAGTTCACAAACCAATCGCTGGTGTGCAAAGGGTAGTAGAGATGGTAGCTGCTACACCTGCCAAGGGCAGCAGTAGAAGTTATGCACCCCCTCTGCTAGGCCTGACACCATGATTCAAGGTTTAATTAGTCCTCATTCCTAGGAGCCTTCCCAGTGGGCTAAGGGTACTGCGTGCTATGGCTGGTGCATTCTTGAATTGTGATGTTTGTGCCAGTGGGGATATGGTAGTCCCAGAAGACTGCCATATCCCACCATGCCCTGCATCTTGAGCAGGCAGCGATCCACTTTTGAAAAGGCATAGGCATCGCATTGGATGCCAGTAGTCTAGACCCACTCCACCGAACCCTACTGCCCTCACCTCTGCCCCAATGTATGGCTCCATACCAGGCAGGGGACAGGAGCGTGACTTCCACTGGTGTGCTGGCACATGCAGCTGCAGGGCGGTGCACCCCAGATATCACGAGTCATGAGCATTTGGGGTATCCCATGAAAAGGGTGACCGTTATTGAGGACTTATCAAAGGATGATTGAATAGCGGTGCCTGTTCTCTGGGCTAGTGGACGGGGGGATACAGGTATAGCAACATCCTATCACTATCATTATATGCACCTGCAGGGAAGGGTGAGCATGTACCATGCAACGGGCAGAAGGGGTGGGAGGGTTTGTGAGGTGTAGCATGATGGTGGGTTGCAGAGCTGATGGTGTGGTGTAGTGGGTTCATGGCAGGCTATGGTTGGGAGGTGCCAGGTTCAGTGCTGGCGCGTTGGGGTTTTGCACGGTCCATGAAATGTACTTTTTTTCATCCCGATATGCACCCCTGGGGTTGAGAATCTTTAGTATGGAGGTGCAGGGGCACAGCCCCTGTATAAACAAAAATTGCAGATCCCCAGTTCCTTTTGTTTGTGCACTGGGGTGTACGATGGCAAACTGGATTTTCGCCGATGCATTCGCCATTATGGCGATTTCCTTCCGCGATCACTGTTATCACATAGATCCGTATTTGGGCAGCTCTGAGGAACAAGCCCTTATGAAGGGCATGAACTAGAATCATACAGTTCAGAACTGATCTTTAGTACCAGAGTGTAAGTCTGAAACACCCAGTGACTTTATAGCAAGGCCAGTTCAGAAGGAATAATGACAGAATATTAAGCAGTATTGAAAAGCAGCTTTTATAGAAAATACAGACTGGCAGGTTAACAGCAATTCCTTCAAAAGGAACAAATAAGGACTTACTCAAAACAAACACAGAAAAATGTGCACATGGGAGGTTAAATGGACAACACAGATGTCCAGATTTTCAATTAGGATTATTGAAGAACATAAAACATGAGACTGACATTCCCTTTAAAAGGTCAGGTCCAAACCACTAGGATTGCTCAACTGTGGGCAGGACTTTATTGGTGGTGGCTCCACTTATTTTTGAGCTTCCTGTCTTGCTATCTTAGAAGTTTCCCCACAGTGGTGCTGTTTAACAATGGTCTAAAATGACATCTATTTACATAAGTGTTCAGTCTGGTGAATTAATAAGGCTACTGTGTCATTGCTGTGGAATTGTGTTTATTGTAAATAACAATGCACCCCCTCTGTCAGGCCAGACACCATGATTCAAGGCTCAATTAGTCTCCATCCCTAGGAGCCTTCCCAGTGGGCTAAGGGTATTGTGTGCACTGGCTGGTGCATTCTTAATTGTAATCTTTGTGCCAGTGGGGATATGGTAGTCCTGGAAGAGCAACTGACGGCTGACCAAGGGGGGCACACTATGGGGCTACTGGGGGATGAGGTAAATGCTGGGGATGGCAGAGAGATGGGGCTGGAGGTGCCAGTTGAAGGGGACACCTGCCAGAGTAACAGGGCAAAATGTTATTTAAAAAAAATCTATGTAATTTATACTGTGTTCTGTTATAATGCATTTTGGTTTTTGATTTTTAGATTTCTGAGCCTTGAGGTTGGACACTACATAAAATAAGCCTTACTCTTGCCTTGCCTAATCATGTGACACACCGTGCTGCAGGATGCAGTCATAATAATAAAATTGTTTCTAGTTATGGATAATCAACCTTGTTGAACCCCTCAGAACACACTACCATAACCTTAACTAGACATCACCATCAATGCAGTGAGACAGTCCATGAGTTGCAAGCCTCAGAATCTCACACAGGGGATGGTTGGGGGGCAGTGGAGAAATGCCCCCATGTGGGAAAGAGGGCATGCATCACCCACCATTTACAATTCTCCTGCCATTTAACCAAGAAGCAACATTAGCACTAGCTCTAAAGGTTGCCCGTGCCCAACCCTCTTGGCTAAAGAAATGGTGCAGCCATGATAACACTGGTTGCCCCCGATGAAACCCCAATTCAGAGGCACTACTTAGGGAGTTTACTCTGGAACCATTCAGTTTGTCTGTGAATAAAATTTTTAATAGCTATACAGTGTGTGTGCTACTTTTTAACCTTAGTATCTGTGAGCCTAGCAGCAGCGCCTTCAGAGGTTGTTAGTGTATGCGGGGTTTCTTTGTTGACCGACAACCCTGATTGTCAGGGATGGGGTGGGGTGGGGAAAAAATGAGGATAAGAAAACAAAGAAAATCCCTGCTCATCTTTACAGTTCAAGCAGAAATATTTACAGGACAGTCTGAATAAAATTCTTTAGCTTTCAAAAAGACTTAGTCCAAGATCACACCTGCAGACATCTTACCCTGCATTTTCTCCCGTCTACTGTCTCTTCTTGAAACTCCTCACCAATTTTGAAATTTATCTCTGTGGTCCTGACTGTGGTGGAGGTTTTGATGTAGAACTGGTCTCCATCCTGTCGGATTTCCACATGGGGTTTGGATGCTGCAGCTACTGCCACTTTCCTTAGCATGGCGTTCACACCTGCACAGAGAGTTGTGTAATGCGTTAGCATTATTTTTCTTTATTTTAAATTTGGTAACCACGAAAGGCACACTAAGCCAAGGCTCATTTCCAGGTGCAACCAGTGGAGGTGGAGCAAGCAGCAGACAATTGCACAGTAACAGATATCTGAATGAACAAACAATGTGATACAGCAATAGAATAAACACTGAACAATTTGCATGTGTAGGTAATGCAATGCAGGGAACATTAGCAGTGCACAGAATCATGAACAATAATATGTGTGGATTAAGATTCATCCTTCAAGGGTAACTGGAGAAAGGGTAACAGGAGCAAATGGTGGGGCTGAAGTTTCAGCTGGCATTTGAAGGAGCCAGGGGATGGGGAGTAACAGGGAGGAGAGGTTTGTTTCAAGTGAGGGAAGTCGATAGGAGAGGCAAATTGCCCAGCAGAGGAGCAGGGCTGAGGAGTGCCAAAAGTGCAATGGTTCCTAGAGCAGAGGAGCAGAGGAGACAGGGGCAGTTGGTGAGTTGATGTAGGAGTGAGGAGAGGTAGAAGGGAAGGGTGTTGAACCAATATTTGGAGGTGAAGGTAGTGCAGTGGGCCTGGCAGCAAGAGGGCAGTGGGAGGGTGGATAGTAAGGAATATAGTGAGCAACGGTGCATGTGTGGTAGAGAGTTTGATGCAAAATGGCAGAAGGAATTAAGGAGGGTATCCAGTCTGGTGTGGGAGGAAGGAAAGGGCAGAACCACAGACCACATCTGCTTAGTTAAAGACAGGGAGCATCATTTTGGTAACAAGTTCCCTGCGGACATGTGGAGACAAGCAGTCTTTGTTATGCTAGAGAGCAGCAAGCTTTGGATGGAGCTTGGCATGGATGGCAACAATGTGGGCTGAGAAGTCAAGCTTACTGTCTAGCCACACCCCAGGTACTTAAAGGCTGAACCACTTCAAATGGGGTGCCATCCAAGGTGATGAAGATGAGCGGGATAGTGCTTCTGACTAGTTTCTGACTGGTAACAAAGATCATGGAGACTGTCTTTTTAATGTTAACTCTAAGTTGGTTGGATTGGAACCAGTGTAGGACATTGCTGAAGTCCCTCTGGAGCAGGTCTTCCACAGCTGCAGTGGAAGGAAGGACCAGAGGTGAAGATAACTGTGTCATCTGCATACATGTGGATATGCGAGTTGACACAGGTGATGGGGAGGTCACTGAGGAAGATGGAGAAAAGGATGAGACCTAGGATGGAGCCCTGTGGAACTCCAGACTGGATAGGGAGGGGAGGTGACATGGAATCACCAACCTGAGCCAACTGTTGTTGGCTGGTTCGGTAAGAATGAAACTAATCAACAGCAGGGGCAGAGAGGCCCACAGATCTCAACTTGTCCAGGAAGAATGGGCGGGACACTGAGTCGAATGCTTTGGCCAGATCAATGAAAATTGCTGTGGTAATGAGCCTCTGATCCATCCCTGAGAAGATAGCATCAGTGACACAGACCAGGGAAGAAACTGTAGAGTAGTGCTTCTGTAAACCAGACTGGAAAAGTGGATAGGAAACTATATGAGAGACTAGTGTAGGACAGTGCAAATGCGCACTGGTTCACACACAGACAGAGAAGAAAGCATGCAGACACAGAGAAGCAAGGTGCCTCCATGATTAGTGCACTTAACTGTGAACTAGGAGGTCCCATGTTTGAATCCACCACTGCCACAGGCTCACTGTGTGATCCTGAGCCAGTCACATGACCCCAGTGCCTGTTTTTTCCCCTCATAAACTATAGATATAAAAATGTAATGCCATTTGGAATATGATTTATACCACTTGAAACATATTTCATACTTGGAACATATTTCAGACTTGGAACATATTTCACACTTGGAACATATTTTACAATGCTGATTACATCACAATTACCTAGAGCAGCACTGAAGTCTGAAGTTGAAATTAAAGAGAAGCAATTCAATCTTCAAACAAACAGAAGGTTTAAAACCTATAAGTAGTAAACTTACATTATGTGGATCAAACATGCAATGGTCTACTTACATTATATGAATCAAACATGCAATGGTCTGATTCAAAATACTCAACCTATCATCACCTGTACTTTTATAACTCACTATTGGCTCTTCGACTTGTATGGTCCTGTCCACTCACACTTGAAGGAAAAAATGCATACTATACTTTGAGTCAGGCCATTGCATATATCCTCTATACAGTATATATCATATACCATACTAGTAGTGAATCAATTGGGTACATTAATCATGTTATTTAGGGATAAATAGGAGTATGACATGGCCTGACTGAAGATATCATATTTATCTTCATAAGAGACCAATGATATTATGATATCTAAGTGAGATATATTAATATCAGTGGCCTCGAATGAAGATAAATCTGATATCTTCAGTCAGCCCATGTCATGTTCTGTTTACACAGACATGGTTAGGGATAAATGTGTAAAAGTTCTTATGACTTTGCAGAGTGTAGCTATCTTTCTGCATCTTTTATAGTTGCTGCAGGGCTTGGGACTGGGGAGTAGAATTCAGAAGCTAGCCAATTAAAGCATTTTATTTGTGCTTGTTTAGGACTGGCTATTTCTGAGATCTACTATTACTTCTATTTAAGACTGCACTAAAACATAGTGGTACAAGGAAAGATATCATGATGACAGAATGCATCAAGAAAATATATCAGTATATTTTCATGTTCGAGACTTTCACTTTTTGTCTGGCTAGTTATTTCAAAACATGTACTTTATAAATATTTTATAGTATACGGTATGGAGCTTATTCTGTATAAAAATCAGTGGCTGTGAAAATGTTGTTGTAGGACAGTTCAAAGGTAAAAAGCTGCTGTACTATCGTTCTGATGTCACATTGATAGTACAACAACCTGTTAGCTGTTCACTGTTTCTGATTGGCTGAAACATCACACTTTACAAAAAATACAGATCAACATGGTTGTGTCACTAGCAAGCAGTTGGGAGAGTGTTTCAAAGATTGTTTGGACATGGACTGCCATAGTTGTCTCTGTGTTTCCAAATAAGCAGTTTGCCAGTTTTATTGTTTTAAAATTACTGCCCCTATTAATCTTCATGGTTGGGAGTACAGCGGAACAACAGAGAGAACTGAGATATTTGGTGTCGGCAGCAGAGTGGCACAGCAGCAAGGACTGGGAGAAAGTGGCATTGTGAACACAAGATATGAAACTGGGTTCCACCCTCGGGATGCACTAGCTGTAGTGAAGCCCATCATTAGGGCACCAGTTGGCAAATTTGCCAATCAATGTTTATCGAGGCTAGCTGCCCCTAATGAGGGGCAATGCACCATACCCCAACTTAGGATTCCAACTCTGGGGGCGAACCTTGGGGAGGGTGGTGAATTTTGGATTTTGGTGCCTAATAGCGGGCACACTAATGCAAACACCTGAACAGGTGCAGTGATGAAACTACCCGATCCGAAACTACGAAATTAAACCTGCCAAATTTGGAGGGAACCATCTGTTATATAAAATAATAGATATGGAACTGTACACCAACAAGGCCGTGTCCATTTCGGGGTTGATGACATCAGAGGGACCTCTCTGCTTCACTCTCCGGGTCTATTATGTCATCAACCCACTGATAAATACAGCCTTGTTGTGCACAGTTCTCACCCATTATTCTTTCCTATCTTATCCAATATTTTTCACTTAGAACACCTTATTACACCCAGAACATGCTATTTCCACTAGAATCTGGAAACAGAACACAGAGCACAATGGGCCAGATATAGAGTCTACAATGGAAAGAAAGTCTGTTTTAGACTAAAAAAGGTAAAACACAAATAGAAGAATTAACCTTCATAATTAGCTTGCAACTTTGCCACTCCTGAGTTATGGGCTATACCATTCGCTAGTGGAGATAAATATGTTAATTGCAATGCAATCCATGATACAGTCCCTTATATCACATATATATATACATATATATATATATATATATATATATATATATATATATATATATATATATATAAATCTTTATAAAATGGGTAGGAAATAGGAAAAATCTGTGAAATTCCGACTGGATAAAACACATCACATAACCATGCATTATCTCACAATGACTGCACACCTTCAACCACGACGCCCACCTGCACTGCTTTCCATCCTCTGAACCTTTTCATCAGCAGTGAGATCCATCCACACCTGGCACAGACTGGCCACTACACACACTCACATACCTGGCACATACAGGCTGCTGCCCACAACCATGAGTAAATCTACATAGCTGTCCCACTCTAAATACGATTATCTGGTTGATCCTGTCATAAATGTTATAGGTCAAAAGTAATAAAAAAAATAAAAGTATCTGGTTAATCCTGCCATTTTCAGACTATCTTATATTTAATCATTTTTATTTTCTTGTTTCACTGTAGCATGACTGAGCGGTGTTCATCACAGTAAAGGACATGCTGGCAAAGCTTATTAAAATAAGGCACAGTTTGCTCAAAACTATGTAAAGTCCATTTTAATGGTAAGGTTACTGAGGTTTTGTAAAAAAAAAAATGAATGGATGAGGACCATGGCAGGTCAATGGATTCAGCAGTGTACACACAAGCCAGAGTGAGCGTTGCTATAGCAGTAGTCACTCAAGCTTGCCTCTACTGTTCTGAAGCCGCTGACTAGCTCACTCTCCTCACTCTACAGTCAGTGGCTTTTACAAAAACCTCAATAACTTTACCTTGTTTTGAGCAAAACATGCCTTATTTTAAAGCTTTGCCAGTGCCCTTTTACCATGATGAGCAGTGCGGTCACACTACAGTAAAACAAGAACATAAACGTGATTACATGTAAGACAGTCTGAAAATGCAGATCAACCAGATATATTTTTAAATCACAATTTTTTTTACTCATAAAAATCATGGCAGGATCAACCAGATAACTGTCAGCTATCACTTTTATCCTGTAAGAATCATGTCAGAATCAACCAGGTCACATACTGTAAGGAATCACTAATTTGTGCTAGGCAGGGACTATTTTTGTCCTCCCACAATATCTGTGGCAATTTTATAAGATAGATAATCACTACAGGGTGTGCAGTCATGCTCTGATATCGCTTGTCTTGGGTGGTTGAATGCACCGGCCTACAGCCTCATGTGTCACAACATACACCAAGGCGTGTGTCTATCAGAGCATGACCACTCTGTAGTAGATTATCTATTACATATACACACATATAGTAAAATAAACATACTCTAATACCCTTCCAATTACTTATACCGTGTTTACATGTATTACAAAACACACATGCACCTTTTCTGCCTCTCAATATATATCTTTATAGGAATTCTCTGTAGGAATTCTGGACATTATACGTAACAATACAGCTGTATTTTTCTCTCAGTATTTACATATACAAGTGTATACATGCACACAGAAATGTTCAGCCTGAACAATAATTTTGCTGACAGAGACAAAATGAACATGGGTGCATTTAATTGAACTCCTGAAGGACGGGGGTGGGGGTGGGGTGGGGGGTAGCATTCTCAATTCATCCTCCTCAGTAGCTCTTCATGCCAGCTGTGGGAGCTCTCAGTCTCAGCTCTGTTTCACTTTGCTGACATCACACACACACACACACACACACACACACACACACACAGTACCTGCAGCAGTGGGAACTTCACTTCCATAGACCACCAACTCACCTAAATTCAGCCTTGTCTGGGATTAAGCAAAGTAACACGGACACACAGAACACAGACACACACACACCATATTACATGCAGCAATGCCCCCACCCCCCATACACCTAGACCACCACCTGAGTTCAGCCTTGTCAGGGGCTAGGTATGAAATAAAACACACACACACACACACACACACACACACACCTGCAGCAACATGCCACCCCTCCTAGAATATACAATAAAATTGCAAACTTTGTATTAAATTGTGTATTCTCGACCCACTGTTGTCAAGCATTGTAGAATTTTAAACTGACAACCCTCAAGTGTTAAAGGAGAAAGCTAAATTTAATTGAGATTTATATTTTAAAATCTGAGCTAAATTATCCCTTGAAAAAATATTGGTGCCTGATTCTGTGATTGCTCCTCCTTGCCAGAAGATAGGGTTATGATACACAGGATCAGAAAACCCAAAAAACTAATACTAGATATAACAACATGGTCCTAGGTTCTGGGTAGCAAGATCCTGGAATCAGATCTCAGTAGAAACCAGAGCTGAACCCACAGTGAAGACATTTCAGAGTGCTCTGGGAATGAAAAGTAGCCTTGTGATTGTGCTTAAGGTGACTTGTGCAACTGTAGTATTTCTGGGTTGTCTGTCCCATTAGCTTATGTTACAATATCCTCATTTTATAGCGTTTTATGCAACTGGAATATTCTTGAAATAGTAGTGTTTGTAATATATAATCCTATATAAAAATAAAATGACCTTACACCCAGACCACTAACTCATCTCAGCTTAGCCTTGTGTGGGACTAGCCTGAAATAACACACACACACACACACACACACACACTCTCTCTCTCTCTCTCTGTCTAAATATATACTATAGTAAAGAGCTCGGTTCAGGATACATAACCATGTGCACTCTCGGCAATACATCAGGAACAATTTGATCCGAAATAACGTAAAAATATCTGCATATGTAACCCAAATCCGTGACATCTCCGGCAGACCTGTCTCAATCCCCATGTGCAGTACTCCGGCCGGGAACGAAATACTACAGCTGGTTGGTGCGAGAGTCCTGAAAGAGTGGGGGGCAGCAGGCTGGCTGCTGGCGAGCCCCCAGTGGGTGCAGACGATGCGATGCTGCCGGGTGTTGTCCCTTTCATCGTAATGCGATGGGGATGTGAAGGGAGCATCTATGCTTCCGAGTTTCACACCGACACAAGTTGCTCATTTATCTTCGCGAATGGCATAGCCTGTGGTACCCACCCAGCGTCTTGAGAAGTTCGTCGAAATTCTCGCTGCTCTTCATTTTCCAGGTGCCGGCGAAGTTAGGCATGTCTGTCTGTCGCTTCTCGCTGCTGCTAAGGGATGCGGTGCTGAGGCAAGACTCGAACTGAGGGGATTGATGGGTCAGTTGCTGCTCCTGCTGCTGTAGCTTGTCGGAGGGTCTCAGAGCTCTTCTCTCTGTTTCCCTCACGCTCTCCTTTCCCTCTGTCTTTCTCTTACTCTTCCCTCACACTGGCTTCTCTCTGTCTCTGTTTCTTTCTCTCTCTCTCTCTCTCTCTCTTCCCCCTCCCCCTTTTCTCCCTCCCTCTATCTCTCCCTCTCCAGCTGACTGGCTCCCTCTCTGTGCAGTTGTCTCTGCTTCTTATTGTGAGTAGCACTGACACAGTGAGTGCCAGGTCTCAGGCACAGACTACACAATCACATCGTTCCCCATGCTCCATTAGTCCCCCAGCCCCCACCCCCACAGACACACAGGCATACTACTCACTACATTGGTAGTCATCCTCCATGAGCCGGAATTTTTTTATTCACCCCACACACACATACTTACCCACTATACTACTACACTCACACTGCATCAGTTCCCATCCTCCTCCAGCCCAAATCTTTACCCCCCCCACACACATACATCCTCTAGCATCCCACATACACACCCACTGCAACTTCCAGTTATCCTCCACCAACCCTAATCTTCACCTCCACACAGATCCTCCACCAGCCCAAACACACACACACACACACTCTCCACCACCACCAACTGTGGTTAAATTGCAGATGCTTAGGTGATGGAACTTTCAACTCTAGCTAGATTTGTAGATGTGAAATGAATAGCTAAGCGGCATGAACTTTTCCATAATAATTATTGAAGAAGGATGATAGAGGTGTAGGAACTCTCATACAGTTGTGGGGCGCAAGTTCCTGTGAGTTTCATCTCAGTTTAACATCTGATTCCCAATCATCACACAGAAACACACACACACACACACACACTAGAACATTCTAGTCACTTTCCGCCACCAGTTTCAACTAATGAGGAAGTGGGACTGTCATGTCTAGTGTAATACATTTATTATAGCTTGCAGGAGCATCCCTGATCAATCACAGCACTTCCTTCAGTTGTGCATGAGGTAGTCTTATTATAATAAGAGCATCTCAGATGCTGAGCCACTGTAACAGACTTCTCGCTGACTGCTTGCACCCTCAGCATTTTAAATAAAAATAGGATTTTTTATTTTAAAAAGTCAGCAATTAAGGCCATCCCAGTGGCTCAGTGAGTTGAGGCATCCATGCCTCCCTGCTGCCACACTGGTGACCCGGGTTTGGGAATGGATTTGGATTGCTTAAGGGCTCGGCCCAGGAGGGAAGATGGAGCATCTGTATGACAGCTCTCTTCTTTTGGGGAGGGTGGTTCTCATGACTTGCCATTTGACTGCCACCTGGTAGCATGGGTGAGTCCCATTAGTGTAAAGGTGGGCATACACCATGCTTGGAATGCTTCCTCAGAGGAGGAGGAGTGCACTTGTGCCACATTGCACTATGCCATACCTTGGGGAGAAAACCAGAGGAAAAAATGGAGGCTTGGCTTCATGAAGCCCTCTCTGCAAGCACTGGCAGCCCGCCCAGTCTAGGAGAGATGCCAGAGATGCAGGACAGCTATGGTGTAATGGGACAGGGCTGATACAGCTGCCTAGCAAGCCAAAGGAGCTAGTAAGTGAAAATATGGAAAAAAGCCACTAATCTATAGCAATTGTTTGGGTCCCTCAGGAAGTCCTCTTATGGATCTTAGAGTGTCACCTCTTGCATCCTTAGGACCACAGAACTGCTCACCTTTGGTTTGCAGTCCTCTGTTCCTAAGAACGTGGGATGTGACACTATTATATCCATAAGAGGTCTTTTCCAATCCGAGCCATAAACTTATATAATTGAAGGGATTCCCGGGATTATGTGGGGGAAGAGCTCCTCCCCCACTGCCTATTTAATTAGAGCAGCTAACTCCTGCTTTGCTTAGAGTGAGTCGCACTTGCTAGTGGTGCTGCTGGTGCTCAGCTGCTCTTTCCTTCATTCCTTCTGTGTCCCCCCACACTCCAGTGGCTTCTTGTTTGTCCTGTCCATTGCGGTTGCTTGTCTCCCCTTCCCTGCTCCTCTCCATTGTTGTTTCTTTCTTCCTGCCCTGTTCTTGAGGATTCCTTGCCTGCTGTTTTCCTAGCTGTCTATGCCCGCCTCCTTCTCTTCCCTACTCCTTCTTTGTAATTATTTTTCAGCAGCTGTTGCCGTGCTTCTGCCGTTTCTGTTCAGCCCATACTGCTCCCTTCCCTTGGAGCTTTGGACCTTCATTTCTCCTGCTCTGCTTCCTTCCATTGCAGTTGGATGCTGCCTCTCCTCGAAGAGTTCCACTCCTGCTTCACCACAGCCTCCTTCATCATTGAGTTGGTGCTCATCCTGTGTTATCAAGGTCTGTCTGCCTTGCTCCTTCCTCCAACAACCTGCACTGCCATTGCCCATGCTCCGCTCCATGCGGCTGTGCGCTGCCTTCCGAACTGGGCTCCTGTCTCTTCTCCACTGGAGACTTCTGCACTGCTTAGCGCCTGCTGCACGATGTCTTGGCTTTCAGCCCTCATTGCCATGTATGCAGTCTTCACCTTCAACTTTGCATTGCTCCTGCAATATGAGGACTTGGCTCAGACTTTTGCTTTGGTGTCTGTGCTCTGCTTACACGTCCATTTCTGGTGGCAGCTTGATACCGCCTAAAAGGTATTACACTCCATTGAAGGCATTGTTTACAATAGCATCAGTGTTTCTCCTGACTACTGCATTTTTGTATTAGACTTGACTCATGTAGTGTTTTCTGGACTCCTCGTTAGCCTACTCATGTCCCTTACCGCTACAGTGGCACACTGCCTTATTTCAGTTTCACACTTCTCTGCATGGTGACCACTGGTGCATGGTGCAGCCACTTGCTGACTGCCATTCCAGCCTTGGAGCGCTTCTCACGGTAAAACAATTCTTGTATTCAGTATGAATCAAAGCAGTCTCCTTATGCCATACTAACCCCTGTCCAGTGCTCCCAGGTCACTGCAGGCACTGTTTCCTTTCTCCGACTTGGGCGTCTTCATGACTTGGATACTAGGATGGCCTTCTCCTGTCCTCTGGGCGCATTGCACCAGTGCTGCCTCCCCCTTTCGGCTAGTTCCTGCCTGCATATTGAACCCTTGCAAGCCCACTGTTTAACTGTGGACACCCACTGTTTAAAGGGGACATGGTACATTTGGAGGCACTTCGGAGATATCCCTGAAAATCAGGGATGGTCGTGAGGTATGCATGCCCCTCACCTGTTCCACCTGTGCTTGGTGCTCCATATCGTATTTGGCTAGCTGTTGCCTTTGCTTGCTCATTTCCTGGTTCGTCATTGTGCTACTCTTGGATATATGGATTGTTTCCATTGATGAATCCCTTCCCTGTACCTACCTATCTGGGTCCCATTTCGTGGACTTGTTCTGTTTCCACATCAGGCTTACTCAACCATATGGCCATTCCTATGAATTACAGGCTATGCTGTGGCTCAATGCTGGGATATCCGAAGGTGTGATTCTTCCTTTCATGGCTATTCCAATGCTCTATGGCTCCTCAGCTCCTACGCCACTTCATACCTGTATTAGCCTCCTCAGTTCTTCCTTCTAGCTTCTTCATGGCTTGTATGGTTCCTCAGGCCTTATCCTTCAGTGTGCTTCTGGATGTTCCATTCGGCTCCTTGGCCATGCTTGTCTGCACTGCTTCCATGATCATACCTTTGCCTCAATCATAAACTGCCAGATTAAGGAAGTTTGTTGCCTCGACAGCTTGCCTACTACTCTGCCAAGATATTCACTATGATCCCTACCATCCTCGATCTGCGGATCCATAGGTCTCAGCATCATTTTACTTTCCTACGTCTGCTTTACAGTTACAATACTCCTTAGCACTTATCTGGCTCAGGATGCTACCTCCATTTCAATCCTACTTTTCCTCTATGCGCCTCGCTCAGCTCGGGGCCTGGAGCTTTACAGCTGCTAGACCTGCCTTCACCCGCCGGGCTGGGAGATTTATCTACTTCTACTCTATACCTGCCTCATTCAGCTCGGGCTTTGAGATTCATAGCTTCTACAACCTGTCTTTGCCCATCGGGCTGGGAGGTTTACCTACTACTCACCTGCTTCTGCGACCTGCCTTCACCCATAGGGCTGGGAGGATTACCTACTAATTCCTGCTTCTATGTCCTTCCTTCGCCCATCGGGCTGGGAGGTTTACCTACTACTCATCTGCTTCTCTGACCTGCCTTCATCCTTCTGGCTGGGAGGTTCACCTACTTCTGTTCTACTTCTGCCTCGCCCAGCTCGGGACCTGTTGATTCCCATTCTACTTATGCATACCTGCTTCTGCTGCCTTAGCCATGGACTCACTGATGCTTCACCTTTCGGGACATTAGTTACCATCTCGACTTTGCTCCCCTACATGCCTGGTCACTCCTACTTCTATGACTAAGTGGCTGGTCCTCATACTCAAATGCTTTCGGATTGCCTCAGTGCTCATTCAGCGGCTTCCAGGGTTGCTATCTTGAATGTTTCTCCCTGTGCCTCAGCCATGAAATTACAGCTGCTTCTTTCCAGGACTTGGTTGGCGTCTCCTGCAGACTTTCATTATCCTGCTTGTGCTCTACCATCTTCAGCCTGTGACTCTGCTGCTTCATTGGACTCCGCTTCTTCAGTTATCTCCATCTCAGACTATTCGGGTCTTGTCTGCTTCATGCCTTCAGTTCCCCATGTTATTCCTCTCATGCAGTTGCCATGTCTCCATCTCAGTCTCTTCCAGGTGATTACGTACCTATCCAGCTGATGGATTCATGCGCATTGTCGAGGGACTATATCGCTTGATTTCTGCCAGCGGTCATTCCTGGGTCTAGCTGGGTTTCCCATACTGTAATCAGCCGCCTCTCTCCTATCCTGCCAGCTGTCTATTAGTTACGTTTTCTTCAGGGGCTGGTTGCCACATCCTGTTCCTTCTCATTTGCCTCGTTGATGCAATTCTGCTCCTACTGCCTCTCGCTTTGGATTCAGTTCGAATGACTTATTTCGTTTGGGCTCACCTCATTCTACTACTTGGATGCTTCATAAATCGCACCATTGTCTCCGATTATCATATACTGCATGCCATTATTCCAGCTCAGCTCTACAGCCATTGCTTCATATCAGTTCCTAAAGATTATATTTCTTATCAGAACTGAATTTGTCACTCGATAGCCTGGCCTCAAGCCTTCTCTTATTCCTCATAATATACAAGCCGTATTAGAAACCTGGACATTGTACTACTTTTATTTCACCCTGCCTCATAGACATCAAGCTTGGGAAACATACAATTATTTTCTGGTCTCTTGTATTGAGTTTGTCAATCATCAACTTCCTCTCCACCATCATTCAATTCCTTGGATTATGCCCTCTATCAACTGAAGTACGGAAGATGGTTCTTCAGTATATCTACTCTCCATCATTTGAATTATACATGGATTCTCGGACTCGGACTCTATTAGAAGGAAATTATTTCACTGGACATTTACAATTCAGCTTTTCTTAAGCTCCATTAATCTGGATTGTGTTCTATAAATTTGAATTCAGATTTAGCTGATTAATCTAGTTTAATTAGGATTTCTCTCCTTTAGTATGCCCAGAAAGATGGGCAGGTCAGTTGCCATGGGTCCTCAGAGGTTCCCCCCAAGGGTTTTTTTCCTCTCCTGAGTGCTACTGGTCACACTCTCCAGAGTTGGAGGAGGTGATTGTCTATTCTTATCATTAAGTTGTTATGCACGACTTCTTCAGCATTCAGTTACTGAACAATCGTTGATATTTATTCTTTTTGGGGCACCATAATTCTAAACTAAGCCTTCTTCCTACAGATGGGATACAGAGGAAGGCCAAAACCGTCACATATTATCAAACAACTCAATTCAAGCATCCAAGTACCTAAGCACAAATCATTCTATGCTGACCTCTGTATCCAACAACCATCTACATCATTCCAATATGTTACATAAGGACTGAGCTATGAAGCACACATAATTGAAGGGATTCCTGGGATTATGTGGGGGAAGAGCTCTTCCCCCACTGCCTATTTAATTAAAGCAGCTAACTCCCGCTCTGCTTAGAGCGAGTCACACTCACCCTCCATCCTCCCCGACACCTCTTCCTTCTGCGGCACTCTTATCCCACTGGAGGGGCTTCCATAATTCTAAACCAAGCCTCCTTCCTACAGGTGGGATACAAAAAAAGGCCAAAACCATCACATATTATCCAATTACTCAATTCAAGCATCCAAATACCTAAGCACAAATCATTCTATGCTGGTCTCTGTATCCAACAACCATCTACATCATTCCAATATATTACATAAGCACTGAGCTATGAACCACACATAAATGTCCTTCAGAAATGTCCCACAGTAAGGACTGTGTGTGTAGGCCTGAACACTTGTGTATGAAAACACAACTGGTCCAATAAGAGGTATCAATTCACCTACTTCCTCTGTCTTTGATGTCTGGGATACTATGAAAAAGCATTTATTGCTCTAAGAACAAACATGAAAGGGATAATATCAACCCTTTGGATCTGATATTGTTCCTAGTCTACAGGAAATGTGTATCCTTGAAGCTGCTCCTTTTAAATTTCAGGTCCTTGCTGTCCTATTTACCTCTGCAGCTGTCAATCCATCAATTAATATAGCTTATGCTAAATTAATATTTTAAACTTTTAGAGACTGTGCTACACCCAAAGCACAATGCCATTTTTCTCTGTGTTTTACTCACATTCTGCAATGTACCATCTCAGCACATGATGTTCAGGGTGACAACTGTTGCTGTCCCTCCATTATGCTACTTCTAACTCCCTCACCTCTCTCCCCACTACTGACCATCCTTGCCTTCCCTCTTCCATCTCTTCTCCCTCCACCCACTCTCCCCACCTCCAGCCTCCTTTCCCTATGTCATTCTCCCTGGCTTCCAGTGTACAGTCTCCTCCCATCTCCCTGGCTTCACCTTGAAGCCCTTAGGTACCTTCTTCCCTCCTACACCTCTCATCTTCTTCACACGAACCCTCACTCCTCCTCTCTCCACAAGTGACTTACAGGTTCCTTCAATTGTACTGTCTCCCTGTTGCTTATAGTAGCAGGTGACATTGATCTTAATCCTGACCCTACCCAGTCATCTCCCTCTCATCTCCCCAAAGGACTGAGAGTGACTCAACTCAATAACCAAAGCTTCCTCCCCAAGACTGATCAGTTGCAAATGCTCATGGTCAGTCTTGTACCTGAAGTGCTGGTGATCTCGGACTTTTGGCTCTCCCCCAAGATTCTGGATTCAGCTGTTACCATCCACAGATACACAATCATCTGGCAGGATTGTACTATGAGGGGTCATGGTGTTGCTATCTATCACTCCTCTAGCATCCCATTCAAGACTGTGCTCTCTGTTTTCTCCCCCTCTGCCTATGAGTTGTTCCTCCTCAAGCTATACCTCCCCTTTGTACCTATATTCATACCTTGTACCTACTGCTGCCCTGGTTTGTCTCCAGCTTCAGCCACTGAGCTTATCACTACTATTTCCTCCCATAACTCCTCTGGTGAGCTTCTCATTCTTAGCAACATTAACCTCAATTGGCTCTCCCCCTCTCTAAGTAGATTGTGCCAAAACATAAAGTCCCCCCACCCTCCCAGCTATTCACTGACCCACCTGGCACAATCACAAATCTCTCAATCCTCCCTCCTGCACTGGGTTCTCACCTCCCATCCCCACCATACTCGGGTGCTGGTACCCTCCTGATGCCCTCAGTGGTGACTATATGACCTACTGTGTGCACAAAATTCATCATCTCTAAGATCCCTTAAATTCTTCCATTTCTGCTCCTTCAGGTGACTGAACGTGTCCTCTCCTTATGCTGATCTGTTGGCTACTGACTGGTCACCCATCCCTACAGCAAGCAACATAAATTCCGCCATCCAATATTTCAACTTCAAATTATTTTTTTTTTCAATTGTTTAACCAGGAGTTGCACACTAAGCTGAAAGCTGGTTTACAGGTGTGACCTGGGAGCACAGGGAAGTTAAGTGACTTGCTCAGGATTTTATTTATTTTTTATTTATTTATTTAGTTAGTTTTTGTTGACTGGGTAAGTGCACCAGACAAATTCTGCCTATTTTCAGGCACGACCCAGGGGAAGGGAATACAGATGAATGCCAACTGACTTTGAACCAGATTAAGCTGTTGGTGGTATTTTTTTAGTGAATGAATCACACAGTACACAAGTGGGGTCTGTGGGATTTAAACCCAGGTATCCAGATTTCCGGCTCAGCACCTTAAACCACAGTGCTATACTGCCTCCCTAAATTCTCCCTGGGATCTACATGCCCTCCTCTTAGAACAAACAGGGTCCGAAGTTACCACACCCAGAGATCACAGCAGAGCTGCTGACCTGTCTCTGTGCATGACATCTTGCCTGGTGGACTCACAAGTCCTCTGGCTCCCCTGTTGACCTAATCAAGTATCATACCCTTCATAATTTTTTTTACCAGAGCTACCAGGCTTGCCAACTCAGAATACTTTACATCCACACTCCAGAGCAATCTTAATCACCCCTGCAAGTTCTGGAAGATCATTCATGCCCTTTTCTGCCCCCAACTTAATCGCCTCTCCCCTCCTGAAGGTGAGTGGCATTCCTATTTCTGACCCTTCTACTATTGCCTCAGTTTTCAACTCCTCCTTCACCTCCTGTGCCCACTCATGCAGCTCCCCTCCTTTCAACCCCCTGCCCATCCCCTTCTGCCATTTCCCCACCCCTCCTGCTCTCCTACCATTTCTGTTGCATCCCTTAATATCCTCCTGCCTCTAAACCCCACTAAGGGTATGAACCCTGATGGTCTAGACCCCAACCTCCGCCCCTGTTATTATACTTAAGCAATAATGTGCGACCGTGCATGTGTTGAGCTGGGATAACATCATACCTCAGGTGGTTGGGTATGAGACACAGATATGAGTGCATTCAACACTCAAGAAATGCCGTCATCACCATGACACACACTCGGGTGCATTATTGCAGTTATAAAATGGTGAGTTTGTTAAAAAATGGTGAAAGACGAAATTTTAAAACACATTTTAGTTGATTTTTGAATAGATGTGATGTTGTGCTGGGATAACATTACTGTTGAATGTCAGAACTGACCAATCAGAGCACAATAATTTTTCTTGCCATTTTATAATACTGTACCTATTAACTCCCTTATCAACCTCTCCTTCTCCTTAGCCTGTGTCCTCGATTCTTGGAAACAGGCTATACAGTAGTTGATCCCATCCCAAAGGGGGCGATTCCACCTCTCCTGGCAAGTACCATTCTATTTCCCTCCTCCACATCCTGGCCAAGCTTCTGGAACACCTTGTGCTATCCCAGCTGTCCCCTTCCTTGATTCTTTTACCTTCTTCCTCCTTTAAAGTCTGACTTTCAAGTTCCTCCACCTCCCCTCCAGCTTACTGACTTAACATAGAAACATAAAAACATAGATTTTTTTTTGGCAAAAGGACCTAGGCCCATCCAGTCTGCCCGTGTGCCCATCTTGACTTCATTCTATCTGGTATAGATCAGTACCTGGCCACTTCCACCATCTTCGTCAATTTGTGCAAAGCCTTCAACACTGTTGCTGACCCTCTTCTCATGGACAAGCTTAAGGCAGCAGGTCTGTCTGACTCTTCAGTTTGGTTGTTCCACTCCTGCCTTGAGGGTAGGTCTCAAGCTGTCCAGATTGGAGAATCCATATCTCCCAACATGTCCTATCAGCTCAGGCATGCCCCAAGGGTCCAATCTTGGCCCCATACTCTTCTCCATCTTCCTTAATGATCTCCCCACAGCCTGCACCTCTGCATCCATCCATATGTAAACAGATGATATGGTATTCTGTGCTTCTGGCTCCTCTGCCCCTGACCTCACTGCCAGGCTCTAAGTGGACTTTATTAACATTCAGCACAGGTTCCTGGCAAATCAGGTGTCCCTCAATGCCAAAAAAGGTCTCTGTGACATTTGGTATTATGCAGAGGTTTGCTAAGTTTACTCCCTCCTCCCTCCCTCTTTTAACATCCTTGATAGTGCAGTGTTGAGGATGTTTCCTCATTCAAAGGGACACTGTCAACCTGTTTTTCATCCAATTATTTCTAGTTAAAGGGACACTGTCAACCTGTTTTGCATCATATTATTTCTAGTTAAAAACCCACATTTTATGGTTGCTTACCTTCTCTGAAATTCATTAATGTTGCTGTTTGCTTTGTCTGTCTGCTTGTTTAGTAGAACTGAAATGCGGGTAATGTATATTTATAAACAACTTTGCTTTGTTTCAAATCCTGAATCGGTTCTTCTTGAATAGTTCCTAAACATTAGAAGCACCTCCAAGCAGTGCATTCACTCATGAGGCAGTAGCCCCCTAAACTCCCACTACATCATGAGTGGCTAGACTGTGTTGGAGGTGTTCCCAAGTCCAGGAAAAATGCACAGAGAGCTGATCAAAAAATGTAAACAAACCTGTTTTGGTGTGGTAACACCAGTATGGTGGGAAGTCTGTTTTTCACTTTAAAAAAAAAAAAAGAAGAATCAGAATCAAACTGCTAGCTACATCAGCAGTCTTTACAGAATGATAGCAATCATAAAATGTGTTTTTTAAACAAAGAACACTTTGAGGCCTAAGGGGGTTGACAGTGTCCTTTAAAACTTACATTTATGTTTGCTTACCTTCTCTAACATTTGGTGATGTTGCTGTTTGTTTTGTCTGTCTCCTTGTTTAGTAGAACTGAAATGCATGCTAATGTATACTTATAAACAACTTTGTTTTCTTTACAATCTGGATCTGTTCTTACTGCATACTTCCTTAGCATTACAAATACACCCAAACAGTGCAGTCACTCGTGAGGCAGTAGCCTCCTACACTCCCACTGCATCATGAGGGGCTAGACTATGTTGTGGGTGTTCCAAGTCCAGGAACAATGCAGCTGAGCTGATCAAGAAATGTAAACAAACCTGTGTTTTGTGTGGTGACACCAATATGGTGGGCGGTATGTTTTTCACTTTTCTAAAGAAAAAAAGAGCCAGAATCAAATTACCAGCTACGTCAGCAATCTTTACAAAATGTTGGCAACCGTAAAATGTGTTTTTTTAAACTAGGGACACTTTGAGACCTAAGGGAGTTGACAGTGTCCCTTTAAGTAGCTTGGGTTCTGGCTGGACAGGCACTTTGATTTTTCTACACATGTAGCTGCTATCCACCAGAAGCTTCACCCCAAACTTGGTTTGTTTTACAGGATTAAGGATGTATCCCACTTTCTACTCATAGAGAAATCATCTCAAAGATGATACTCTCCATCTTCAACTATATTGACTTAGTATTCAGTGTTGCTCCCAAGTCCACCCTGGCCAGACTAGATCTTTCTTCACTCCTTTGCCCTGAACTCTCCCCATGACTCCCACCTGCTCCCTGTACTCCTCCCTTTCTTCCTTTCCCTTGGGTCCAGATATCGTGTCCATTGTGCTTCCTTTATCTCTAAATACTGGCTTGAATCCTTCCCCTCCAACCTTGCTTCCTTCTTCACCTCCCCTCCACCACTTCCTATTGCCTTCGCAACTCTGGCTTTCGCTCTCTCACACTCCCCTCTAGGAAATCCACTGCTGATCAAGCTACCGTCTCCTGCCAGTTGCCAAAACTTTGGGCTTCTCTTCCCAAATTATTATTGTATTGTATTGTGTATTTTCCTTACACAGAAATCTGTGTCCTTGAACAGTTGTTATTTATAACGCTTACTTATTATTGTATTTTTATTTATTGTTCTTAGTGTACCTCTGTTCTTCCCTTCCCCTTCTCCCAGGATGCATCTGTAAACAGCTTTCAAAAGGGGTGGGATACAGCAAGGACTACAAGGGGAACTGGGGGGTGGCTAGCAGTAAAAAAGCAGGGTAAAAAGCAATATGGCTAGATCCCAGGACCCATATCAGGTCTTGGGAAACCGGGGCAGATTTGATGCACCTTTCATCTCCTTCTGCCATCACTTTTCTATGTTTCTATGTTTCTCTGCCATCCACTAACCCCCTTCCTACACTTACCTCTCTTCTCTGTGACTTTACTGTTCACTCCTGCAGTTGCCCTGATGCTGGACCCAGGGCTGCTGCCCTCCAACCTCCTACCACTGCTCCCTTCTGTCGCTCCACCTATACTAGTGCATTCCCCTTGTCCAGCCTCTCTTTCCCACGACCACTGGCCCCCTCCCTAAACTCAGTATTGCCATCTTCAAATCACAAATGTTGTTACCCTCCAGATTATTGTATTGTGTATTTTCTTTACACAGAAATCTGTGCCCTTGAACAGTTGTTGTTTATAATGCTTACTTACTTATTATTGTATTTTTATTTATTGTTCTTAGTGTACCTCTGTTCCTCCCTTTCCCTCCCCCCAGGGATGTACCTGTAAATGAACTGTTACCAGTTCAGTGTGCTTCTCTCCTTGTGTAACCCGGACGCCACTTCCCTACTGGCTACAACCCCTGCCTGCTTCCCTAACTGCAGGTTGAGGGGCTTGGGTTCAGATTTAACTAACACAAGGGGCTTGGTTCTGTCAATAATGTTATTAGTGTGGTGTCTCCACCCAGATAGTTATTTAACTGAGTTAGATGTTAAGCTAACACAACCCTCTGGGAAGTTGTACATACCCACAGTCCCACCCAGTGGTCCCACATATGGAACTGTCCAAAACGCTTCACTTTCCATTCAATGACACAATTAATGGAGAGTGCTAATAATATGCTCACAGTGACCACAGTTACCAATAGGGTCTGGAACTCTTGCATGCATCCTGTACACCTGTAAGAAATGGTTAGCAGAGATAACAGCATAGTACCCAGCACTCACTAATGATATGCTCATGGACCGAGTTAACCTTCAAACATCAAACAGATTTATTTAGGGGTGCAAACAAGGGCAGGAGATGCAAATGAAAATTTGATTAGTTAGTACTTTGGATTTCAGTAATATTGTGTTATTGCATAGCATTTAAACATAATACATTCAGCCCTGGAATGACCCAGTTAACCTCACTGAGTACACAGGATAAGCTACATTGCAGGCCTGAAACATTGTGCACAGGTTGGCGGCATTGCAGCTGGTTGGGGACTTAGATAAAGAAATGATTATTAACTCTTTCCTTTGACTGTTGTAAGTAAGCAGTATTTTAACCACAAGCAATTTGTAAATCACAGGCCTGATGGGCTGCAAAAGCAGTCTAAACCATAATAAGAATTTGAAAGGCAAATCAGTTGCTGAAACACTTTTAATGCTGTTGCAGGGTTAAACCCTATTGTACTCACTGAACCTTGGAGCTCTGGATCTGGGCTGATTCCCAGGATGACTCCCCTCGAGGCAGAATTCGTCTCTCAGGCATGTAGCTGCAGCTGCAGGACTTCTTCCCTTCTGGCAAGGACCAGGATACAGGAACCAGGGCTGACACGACTCACCCCCACATCAATGCGTAACTCCCAAGGGCGGCTGCAACCTGCTATGACCTTCTCCACAGGAGCTGACTCCCTTCTCTGGTCTTCGGGCAGCATTGGATGGGCAGGCAGCAACAGTCTCTCAGGCCAATTTATTGGCATCATAGGTTCAGCTTTTGGTACAGTTCTAGCATAGGCAGCACAGCTTACCCACTTACGAGTTGCAGTCTTTGACATGTAAACTGGCAGGCGAAGTTTAGGTCTCTCTCTTTTAGTGACAGTTTGGAGACAATTCTGGTGACCCCAGGCTTGCAATTTAGGCTACAGTCTCTGAGGCAAAACATTTTTCAACGAGATGCAGATTTGGGATCTTTCAGACCCCCCCGACCCCCTTTTCAGTCTCCTTTCCTGACCTTGCTTGGTCACCAATTAGCCATAGCATCTAATTGACAGGGGAGGAGCACAAATGTAGTAACTTCTTTGCCCAATATACCTTTACTTGTATATGCTTCTGTTACCACAGGTTTTTGTTAATGTCTCACTTTTGCTGTAACTGTTTTATTCTATTATCAATGTCTGTAACCCTATTGCATTGCACGCTACTGGTCGCCAATATTTTGTGCCATTTACACATTTGTCACTCTGCCGTTTGTATTCTGCTCCTGCCACGTTGACCTAGGAATTGCCGATTTGTACTTACCATGCACTGTTGTGTCTGCCTATTCCTATTGCTAGTACATTTGCTGTTGCCAATTGTTGTCTCAATCATTGCTGTCTGTTATTTGTACCTGCTCATGCCTATTAGGCACGGGTCGTGCCTGAAAACGGTCCTTTGGATCAGTGCACTCTACCCAGTTAACAAAGTCATAAATAAATAAATACAGGAAATAAATGAATAAATTTGCTCTAAGGGAATCCCTTTTCTCCCTTCTGGAGAATTGCAATTTGATCTGCAGACTTGTCAGTCCCAACACTTAATGCAGGCATTTAGGTGAGGGGAGGCTAGCAGGCCTCTCCCCAAATTTCCCTGAGCTGCAGGGAGCCTCCTCACAGCACAGAAACTCCAGCCAGACTGACTCATTCAAAGAGTCCCTCCAAACTGGCAGGGTTCCTGTAATCCGATTGGCTGCCCAAGCTGTCATTCACAGTTCAAGTCTTTTAATTGGACAATATTTAGGTGCCTAGAATTGTCCCTGCTTTCTCCCCCAAACATCTTTGGCACAGTCCCAAGAGTCTCTCTGGCAATTTCTAGCTTGTGATGGGTTGATGGCTACAAAGATGGCTGCTGTTGAAACAAATTTTGAGCAGTCTATTAATGTCCCCAATTATAAAGTTCTGGTGCAGCCAGTACAAATGTTATTTATTTACACGAATGCCACAGATCTAGTGCCCCTTCAATGCCTTATTGAATGCTGCCACTCTTTAACATTTATATGCATTACTCTCCCTGTTGTTGCCGCTGAAACACAGACCCTTAGGCAAGCAGGCAACTTCTCATTAATATGCATGAGAGCTCATACATATCCATTGGCTCTCAAAATGCTCTGATTTAAAACTACATTTTACACTTCAGTGAGGCTTCTCTACCACCTCATTCTGGTCACCAGTCCTCAGTTAGGCTAGCAGGGGCACTGGGACCACCGGAATACTTCCAGTTTGATCACAAAAACAGCAGTCAGCAGACAAAGCGCCTTTGTGCATGCGCGATTGCCAGCTGCTCGGGAAGATGCTGACGACTCGCAATTTAACTCTCAAAAATCCCTAAAATAGGCTGAAGCAGAGTACTTGGGGATGAAGGGCACACTGTGGACTTGGGCTAGGCTGTGCACTCAACAGGAGAAATGAGTGGACACTAGCGGCGGATGGGAGAAAATGGGAGACATTAAGGTAAGCCCCTAAATGGGGGGGTGATACATTCGTAAAACATTTGAATTAACTAACTAACTCACTCACTCACTAACTAACCAACTAACTAAGTAAATCTAAACAAATGAATGAAATACTTTACATGGCCCACCATGCCTGCCCAATAGCAAGACCGATGTTCAGTGCAGATAGACACCACGCCTGCATACGTTAAATGATTTGTTCACAGTATAAGCATTTAATGTATGTTTCATTTTCATTTTCATTTTTCATTTTTATTTTTTATACTTTTAAATCCAAATGAGCAAAACTGCCCGTTTTCAGTGGAGACAAGTTCAAAACTTAAAAGATAAATACAAAAAATCCAAGCAAACAACATAGAAACAGACAATACAATCAATCAATAAAGTGCAATACATGGAAATACATTATGTTTGAGAAAATAGCCAATGTTTTAACCTTTTCTTAAAGCCCTGAATGGAACTATTCTCAACAATTTCTAACAATTTTTTATAGCCCTGAGTAGGACTGTTCTCAACAATTTCTAGGTATTTTGTTGAAAAAAGTGGGTGCTCTGAATGATAAAGATCTTTGCCCAAAATTAGTCTTAAAAAATGTTTTTTTAAATGTATAATTATACTGAGACATAGTAGACAATGCATTAGTTGATCTGGAAAACATTATAGAAGTAAACGGAGGAAGAAGATTACATTTTACTTTAAATAGGAAAATACCCATTTTGTAAAGAACTTGATTTTCAAAGGATAAAGAATAAGACTGTTTGTACAAATCAGCACAGTGGGTTTGTAAAGGTAAGTTTAGCCAAAATCTCAAAGCTGAATGATAAATTACTCTAAGTGGGCTCAAAACATTGGTACATGAGGAGGTGTAAATCAGTATTCCATAATCAAGTATTGAAAGCAGAAAGCTATGAGCTAAAAGCTTTCTAGGTTCAAGAGTCAAAAGAAATTTAGCTCAATAAAGGATGCCCAATCACTGGTGAAGAGTTTTCCTAAGATTCTGCATATGAGGTTCAAAAGAAAAATGATTGTCCAGAGTTATACCTAAATATTTGAAAATGGAGACATTTTAAATTCTATTACCAATGTTAATAACCAACACTACTCTTATAGTTGTAAGAGTGGTCTCCCATGCATTTATAGGGTATGAGAACCACTTACTGAAGGTGAGCAGTTATGATACCTTAAGAATGTGAGACCATGTCTACAACTGTAAGAGTCGTCTCGGGGGTGGTATTAATATATGATTGATCAAGCTCAAGATTAATGTTTTTTAAAAAACTTTACTTGAACATGCGCAGTTCCAGGGCTATTGCACATGAGACACTCCTCACAGAATAGACTATCTCTCATGCAGAGGAAAAGAGCATTTCAACGGGTCACTAGTGCTCCCTTGGTCTGTAATACTAGTAAAAGTATTGCAGACTGCTAATTTTATTTTTACATTTGGTTTTTAAAAGCCATTTTAAAGCACTGTGTACCTAAACTTTTCACCAACAGCTTAATCTGGTTGTAGGTCAGTTGGTATTCATCTGTGTCCCACTTCCCTGGGTCGTGCCTGAAAATAAGCAGAATTTGTCTAGTGCACTTACCCGGCCAACAAAAAATAAATAAATAAACATACTCAAATGAAGTGGCTCCACAGTGAGAAAGCACACCTCTTCATTGAACTAACTGGGTTTGTGGTGTTTAGAAAAAGCCTAGTATAAGTATTGCACTCAAAACTAAATATTAGTTCAATGGGCTTACACAAGTTAGTGTAGTGGTATGCATGTTCATACCAAGGTTCATACTAAGAGGTATTTAGGAGCTAAAGGCATTTGCCCATATTTGCTCCTATATATTTGTTATTGGTTATAAGTAATAGTTTAAATTTCCTCCCTCTAGTATGTATTTATCAATTTCCATTTAAATTGTGTCTTTGTCTTACTTATGATAATGTCAATTGGCAACCTATTCCAAATGTTCACCACTCTCACTGTGTAAAAATATTTCCTCGACTTGCTCACAAATTTTGAACCCTTAATTTGCAGGACGGGTGACCTCTTGTCTGCATATTTCCATCCTTGAGCTCTAAGTTCAATTCATTAATTAATGTTGGGTCCTGCATTATGTCAAACATAAGTAACATATCTCCTCTGACACATCTGGTGGTCAATGACATTATTTTAAGTGATTGTAATGTTTCCTTATAACATTTACTGACTAGCCCATTAATGGATTTAGTAAAATTCCTTTGGACTTTTTCAATCTTGGTAATTTATTTTTTCCTATATGGATTCCACAATTGTGAAGCAAATTCTAGATGTGGGCGAATGTGCAACTTGCTGAAAAATGTTTTGGCCATACACTCTGTTTCATGGGAATACAACTCTGTAGGGGTACTGAAGACAAGGAACCCTTGAGGAGTGTTCCACCCCTAGAGGTGCAGAGGAAGGTTTCCCTTAAGCTAAATGTACCTTAGAAAGGAGCCCTGAGGAGAGAGGTGAGACATTGGAGGAGGAGGGGAGGATGGCATGGTGAAGAAAAAGTGCTTCTGAGTGAAGCTGGAAGGACTGACTTGTGTAGCTCAGGCAAGGGGCATGGCTGGTTGCTCCAGCCCATTGAACTGCAGGCAGAGCCTTTCAAACTCATTGGGCTTATGCAACTTAGTGTAGTGTTATGCTTGTACAACTTGCTGATAAACCGTTTTGGCTATTTGCACTCTCTGTTCCATCGGGAAATACCACCCTGTAGGGGTACCGAAGGTAAAGCACCCTTGAGGAGGGTTCCACCCCCAGAGGTGCCACAGGAAGGACTTCCTTAGGCTAAAGGTACTTTTGGAAGGAGCACCAAAAAGAGTGTGGAGCAGCAAGCATTGACTACGAAGGCTGAGGAGCACAGATTGACAGCAACCGGTGACGACTGGAAATGGACAGAGACTAAGAGCTGATAGCTATTGAAACTGAGCAGAGGGGCATGACTTCCTAAGGAGAGAAGGGACGGCAAAAGGATAGCCACCATTCAACTCTAACTGGTTGGGGACTGATGTCCTTAAATTAATGAGTATGCTGGCACTTACAGATTTGGTTCAATTTATCAGTTTACCTACAAAATTAAATTTAAAAACAGAAAGCCATACAGTCCTCATCTGGATATTGACCAACAGGGTAAAACATATTATGAGAAGTGGAATAATCACTGATGCACTTAGTGATCATTCTCCACATTTGCATCTGTAAACACTCAAATAAACTAAAATTTAAACCTAAAGTGGTGGAATTTAGGAATTTCTAAAGATCTAATGAACAGCAATTTAGGAGAAGCTATAGTATTGACTGGTCTTATTTGGAGTTGATTCCAGATGCTAATTGTGGATTATTTCATATATGAATATACCAAAGTTGTGGATGCATATGCTCCTTACATTAAAAGGCACATTAGAGGGCAGGACTTAAAGTGATTAACCCCCTGTTTGCTTAAGATGATAAGAGAGCGAGACAAGGCATGGAAAAAGTATAAAATAACTAATACTGAGTGTGATTTGCAATATTACAGACATTTGAGAAATGTCTGTTAAAATAAGATTAAATTGGCAGAAATAGAATACTTAAAACAACAACAGAGGGGCTGACTAACAAGAAATTTTGGTGCTGGCCCGGTGGCACTGAGGGTTGAGGTGCTGGACGCCACACCTTGCACCACACTGGTGACCCGGGTTCAGGAATGAGCTCAGGTTGTCAGTGGTTGGCAGAGGAAGGAGAGGGTTGAGCATCTGTAGGACTGTTCTCCTCTCCTGGGGAGGGAGGGTTGTGTCATCCACCACTCTAGTGGCTTCCAGTAGATACTGGAGGCATTACAGTGTGTAGAGACCTACTGAGGGGTAGGGAGGTGATGGCGGACATCCTGGGGCAGGTTCAGGAGCATGCCCATTGCGTTCTGGATGTCATTGCATGTCCTTGCCTCTGGGACCAAGAAAAACAGAAACACCCTGGCACCTGGGAAGGTGATGACAGGAACAATAGAGGACCCAACATGCACACACTGGACCTATCTAGCTGGCCTCTGGTTTTTCCCTGAACTCTGACTGCACTCTAGATTATAGACAGAATACCAGTCAGGAGTTAGCAGCCCCACCTCGGGGGGTTCAGAGCTGGGGAGATGGTGAGTCAGAGATGCAGAGGAGGAACAACTGAGGACAGAGACAAGGTGCGGAGGTCTCAGGTGAGAGGTTACAGGGTCAGTGCCAAGTGTCCTGTCTGAGAGAGTCCTATGGGGCCAGTGCAGGAGTATAAAAAACAGAAATGACAAACAAAAAAAAGACATTTTGGAAAACAATCAATGGATTGATTAATCCTAGTGTTAGCTCTGAAACTGTTATGTCAAAAGAAGATGAAAAAATATCCAGCCCACTTCAAATAATAAACTAATTGAATGGAATGTTTACAAATCTGGATAATATAGAAATGATTTGCCTTCAGAATACTCAAAAATGGGATCTAATGAGCCCAAGGGGAGGCCAAAGATCTATTTGAGGGCTGTAAAAAGATTTTAAGTACATCAATTATTAAAACAACTAAAACCTGACAAATCATGCAGATTTGATTGACTGGCACCAAAACTTTTAAGAACTGCAGCTACAGAAATAGCTTATCCAGCCAGTCTTATTTTTAATTTGTCCTTCTTTTTGGGTGAAGTGCCTGACATATGGAAACATTTATTTGTAACCCCTGTACATAAATCATGGCCTATCCAAGAGTTTTCCAACTATAGACATATTTCAATATTATCAGCCCTTTCAAAGATACAAGAAAAACTAGTGCATGGTCAGTTAATCGAATATTTGGATACATATGACTGTCTCACAAAATCAGCATGGTTTCAGAAAGGGAAGGGGAACAGAGACCGGCTTGGTTGAGTACACAAGTGTGGAGCATGAGGGCATGGAGAGGGGTTGCCTGACCAGAGCTGCATTCGTGGACTTGACCAAAGGCATTTGACATGGTAGATCATGCTTCTCTGGTTGAGAAATTGAATGAGCTTGGGGTAGGATCCTTAGCAATAGGTTGGTTTGAAAATTACTTAATGGGAAGATTTCAGATGGTTAGATATGGGGGTTGCATCTCGGAGAAGGCTAAGGTCAAATGTGAAGTCCCACAGGACTCCATATTAGGGCCAGTTTTGTTTTCCATTTTCTTTGATTCTGTCTCAACAGTAATTAAGGATGCACACATAATACTGTATGCAGACAATGCCATGATCTACTCACAGGAGTCACGTTTGCCTAAAATAAATAGAACATTAACAGGATAGTTAAATACTGTGCAGAATTGACTTGTAAAAATAAACTGGTATTAAATAAACAAAAAAGTAAACTAATGCTTTTTGGTACATGGGCCAGACTGAGAGATAATAGCATTTGTCTACAAGCGACATCCGTAAGTGGCACTGCTTATGAAACAGTAGAAAATATGAAATATCTAGGAGTGACATTAGTTCAAACATTACATTATGCTTTACATACTTAAACAGTGATAGCAAAAATTCATGCAAAATAAGCCCTATTATACAGACTCCGTGCTTTTCTGACTGAAGATACTAGATTAGCAATTGTAAATCAAGAGTTACTACCAATAACTAACTATGCATCCGCTTGTACTTGATAATGCTCCTGTGAGTACTCAGTGGAAGTCTGTACTACTGAACAAAGTTGGTAGGTTTACTCTTCTTGCATCACATAATACACATCACTGTGAAATACTGAATAAATTGAGGTGGTCATCTACCAATCTATTTTTAAACTATCAATAGCTAGATTTACCCATAGGATCAGAAGTACTGGTACCTCAACAAGTTTATATGATCAGTTAAAGGAACACAATATTATTGTTAAAACAAGATCAGCTTATGATCAGACTCTCTTAGACATTGCATACAAACGAACACAAAGTGGACAACGTACTTTCGCATATGCTGCACCACAATTTTGAATGATAGTTCAGTAAATATAAGGGGTTTAAATTGTTAGAAAACCTTTTCTAGTACTTTATTAAAGAATTACAAGAATCAAATGATATGTGGCTGTTTTTAAGTGTGCTTTTATCTATAAGATGTGGAATATGTTTTTGTTAAATGTTTTCATAATGTGTTTTTGTAATTGTCTGTATGTTTTCAAGACTATAGGTTGCACCTGTAAATGGAATTGTATTCCAGTCTGCCTATCCATTTAGAAATAAAAATCAAATCAAAATTAAATCAATTCAATCTCATTCAATGCAGAAACCTACCTAGGTAACCTAAAGAATATACTACAATATGAACTAACTCACTATTATGACCTTCGGCACAGAGGAGAGGAAAAAACCCTATGAGCAGGAAGCCTCTGGGGATCCAAGGCCTAGGTCGCCTTCCCTCCAGGCTTGGGATACATTTAGTAATGGCTCTGCAACTGCCATTTAGAGACCCAATTCAGGAAAATTCTGTTTGGAGAAGGTTCTCACTCTATCCCTCTAACTAAATGCCATGAAGGGCTGTGAGCAAACTCTGCAGCAAATGAAGACTCACACATGGGAGGCCCTTCCCCAAGGTGGGAGGAGGAGAACAACAACCACTGAAAACCAGTCACCCAGGCTTCACAAAGGAGGCCTAGAGAGAAAGCCAAATAATTGAACTGGCAGGGAAGGGAGGCTGTGTAGACCAGGTGAACCTTAGTCGGTTGTAGGGAGAATAGGTTTCAAAGATGCCACCTAACCCTGTCAGCACAACTAAAGGAGCCCTCTTGGGCTTAAAGGCCCCACCCTTCAGCAGCTGAAGTCTTAAATTCTGCATTCAGAGGTGCTGCCAATACGTCTGCATGGCTAAAGCTCTGCCTGGAGTGAGGACATTTGGACTAGGGGCAAGATGAGAAGGACCCCACACCAAGGTTTTCATGTTCAAGATGCAGACTTTATGGGTGCAGTGTGAGACTGTTAGTTGTGGGGCAGGCCCTGAGCCATAGAAATTTATGGTTGGGGTCAGCATGCATCTGTTTTTGGAAGCAGGAGTAATGGTTAGCGTATACCAGACTGCCACATAGGGCAGCAGGTGACAATCAGGTATTGCATATATAGGACCTTCACGTAGGTCAGCAGGAGATAAACAGGTAATGTGTAATCAGACCTCAACATAGATCTGAGTGACTAGACAATATGGTAGATGAGACCTCCATGTAGGTCGGGCTTGAATGTTGATACCTTCACGTGGGTATGTCCCAAGCATGGACTGAATGAGGGATGCATGCCAACCAGTTTCATAAGGGAGGTTAGTGGTAGTTGCTGATGCATTGCAGAGCAGTAGGCTGAAATGGTATAAACAATTTAAACTGCTAAGGAAGCAGGAGTAAATGGCAGTAGAGCAACAGTGAAACTGCTAGAAAAGCAAGCACATGGTAATTAAAAAGTTGGGAGCTGTAGCTGCTGAGTAGAGCCAGGCACTGAGTGAAGCTGGGTGCAAACAATTAAAGGTGGATGTGCACAGGGAGACTGCTACAGGCAGGGAAAACAACAAGTGGAACAGAACAGCACACAGATAATTGCAGTTATGATAAAAGTAAATGGGAGCCTGAATAGCACAAAGTACCTGAATAGCACAACTTAAGCAAAGGTGAGCAGCAGGATGCTAGGAAAACCAGAAAGCCCCTTAAAAAAGTGAAACTGAAGAAACCCAAGCTCAGGAGAATAAAAGAGCAGACACAGATGACAGAGAGAAGCACAAGCAGCAGCCGCTGGAGGCAAAGCAAAATATTGACCTAGATAGGCAGGAGAGACACAAACCAGCAGAAAGTCCAACACAAACCAAGCAGAAAATCTAAAAGCACAAGAAGAGGGAGACAACATGCTGAAAAAAAGGGTTGGGGGCAGAGCCCTGGAAGAGCCTCCAGTTGCAAAGACAAAGTGTTTCTGAGTGAAGCTGATTGACTTATATAGCTCAAGCAGGGGACGTGTCTGGTTGCTAAAGCCCATTGAATTGCAGGCATATCCTTTCAAAGTATTACATTCTGGCATTTAAAGATGTGTATGTAGCTGTAGAAGTGTTTCGTGAGCTAAAACAAGCATTGCAATGGACTAAACTAGCAGTTTCAAAATGTTAACCAAGACAGTGAGCACACATTATTTAGAAGCACAAAGATACATGTGTCACAAAATCATTCTTGGGGGTCAGGTCCACTGAGCTCATAGTGCCCACCCCTAAGTGCAATCCAGGATGGGGGGAACAGGGATACCTTCCTCATGTCCTTTTAGACTGCTTGGGGAGGTCTCGACTGTACCTCTGCCATGAGGACCCAGGGCATCCCTTTAATTCTGGATAAAGGTACAATACCAGTCTCTAGTCTTGTGGCCAAATATGAATCCTTCTTGGTTATTACACAGGGGAGACCCCGGTGTCACACTCTCTTTGGGGGTAGCAGAGTGTTCCTGATTTGGCCTTCTCCCCACAGGACATGCAACAACCTGGTTCAGAATCCCTGCAGACTCTTCCTGGAGACTTTTGTATTCTCTCTATCTTTCCAGATCCCTTACAGACCTCTTGTTCAATCTGGTTGCTGATGGTGACACCCCTTAGCAATAGCAGTTTGTCACAGATTATTAATACTGGTCCACAATTCATGCACAAATTATAAATCTCACTCAGGCAGGATTTCTTTAGAAAAGCAAATGTTTTACTAAAATACTTAAATAATAATCATACAGTTACAACTAAAAAAACACCCACTAATTTGGTCGCAGAATACAGAAATACAAAAAAATGGAAAAAATATACATGAAAACACATTATCACTGTTAGCTAAAGTCTACCTGATATGTGTAGTAACTTGAAGTCCAGAACAATAAATGAAAGTTTCAGTTTCTTTGGTCTTGGCAGCAATTTTGTTCCTTGTGTGTCAGGCAAAATCCAAATTAAAAGTGTGTCTGCAGCTGCTGAGTCTGAGCAGTTTGGCTTCTTGTGTATCAGGTGGAGTACAAATGAAAAGTATGTCCAAATGCCCTGAGCTGGGGCTTAAAATACCTTCTGTAACTTGCAGTATCATCGATTATCCCAGTCTAAAGAAACAGGTCTATTTCCCCAGAGCAACTGAACTACTCCGTTTGGCCAAGAGATGTCACTGTTCCGCTATTTCAGAAATCCCAAGAATATCAAAATCCTGAGACTTATAATTAACATGGATATGACATGTAGAGTTTAAGCCTTTTGAAGTCCCCTGCAGACAATTGACATCCGTAAGATAAAATTCACAGCATCCTGGTCACTTGCTGCTCAAATCCTGGTTAAAACATCCTGGGCTTTTAACTGGCTTCCTCCAATTAAGTTACAGAGGAGATCCTGTAAGGTTTATGACTATACAAGCTGATTTTATTACCTATGTTTCTCTTGATTAGTTAACGTAGGAGAATACCCTTTGATCAGCTATCCCCAAGCCTTTGACAATAACTGGTCAGTTTCCTGGCAAGCAAGCTGGCCTTCAGGTCAAAGGAAGGTCAAAACCCTTTTAAAAGTAATCCAGTCTCTCTCTCCCCCTAGGTGCTTTTGTATTAACACTGGCATTTCTTGTGGCATGTACATATACACAGAATTACACCCCCCCCAAAAAAAATTTATATGTAACAGAATTATATCTACAAATAAGGACTGGCAGTTGGGTAGCTCACCACAACATGCTGTCAGTTATTTTTTTCAAACTGCTTCTTTAGGTTATTGAAATCTTGGTTTAGCTCCAAAAACTCTTCCACAGCTTTAGCTATGCATCCTTTTTAAATGCCAGTTGTTAATACATAATGTTCATATTTGTCACTGCTTGTGGCATCACATTCTGTTGACATGGTGAACATTATAATGTCATAAACAGTCATTATGAGTTCAGTTTGGGACAGTCAAATGATTTTCAGACTGAGTTATTGGATGGGCTACCAAGATGTGTTATAAACCCTGGAAATAAAAAGCATTTGTTAATGCCAAATGTTGTCTTGCTGACATTGGCATCGGTAGTGTAGGAGTTAGACAGATGCATAATAGGAATGGCATTATACAATGGCAAGAAAAAATCCTGGACTCTGATTGGTCAGTCTTGGGCTGGACCCGTGCTGTTATCCCAGTACAACATCACGGGTCTAGTCTCAGCCTCACTGTGAACCTGCAGATGATTTTTTGGATGATGAGCTAGATTAGCTCTTTTTTTGCATCTCCTCTTAAGAAACAAAAATATTTTTCCACACTAATAAAAACATCTTTAAAATTATTTTTTTATTTTATATATAACAATGAGCCATTGTATAATAGCAATAATGCCCTCCAGGGTGTGTGTCATCTGGGATAACGTCATGCCTCAGTTGTTGGATGCACTCGGCCTGCGGCCTCATGCCCAGCCACCTGAGGCCTGATGTTATCCCAGCACGACACACACCCTGTCGGGCATTATTACTTAAGTGAAGTATGGAAGTAACTCGGCATCAACCCCACACCACACTACAGAGACTTGACAGTGTGTCTTTGGGCATCGGCCATAATGTTCATGTCATTTCAGCTCACCCTACACTGCAGACTGCGACAAGTATCGTGTTGTGCCTTGGGATCCTCAGGCCTTACGCTCACCCCATTCAGCCATAACACTCATGGTATTTCACCTCAACCTATCCTGCAGACACCAACAAGTGCTGAGATGTGCCTTGGGGTGTTTGGCTTTACAGTCACCCCATTTCATAACGACATACACTGAAAAGGGTGCAGCATAGGAGAATGGGGTGAACTCTGGGGCTGAAGAGTCCAAGGCACACCTCAATGCCTGTCAGTGGCTTGAGGGTGGGGGGGTGATATGGCATGAGCATGACAGCTGGCAATGCAAAGGCACACTCCTGATGCCTGTCAGTCTGTACAGGGTGGGATGTTATGGTTAGAAACCCTAATGCCCCAGGCGTTTGTTGGTATTTGCACTACAAATCTGCAGCACAGCTTTTTTGTGACCCCCACCTCATGAAAGTGTTTGGGACCTCTGCTCATGAATAGCGGCACTGTGATTTTGTTAATCAGTCCTGAACGTTGATTTCTCATAGCGACTGCGCCATTCTGCGCCAGATGTGGGAAAACACATTTTGGCCAGGATGTGAAAAATGACAGCTGTACCATTCATAGGTAGGTGTGAAGACATGGCAGTGTTGAAAATCTTGAGTGAAAATATAAAAAATTCTCGAATTTACAAGTGCAAGTGGAAACTGTGCAATGCACACTCGTAACACAGTCATTTAGTGGAACTGTTTTGCCAAAGTTTCAACATAGGCATTTTGGGACCTCTGCTCATGAACACTGTCACTATGATTTTATCCATCTGTCCTAAACATTGATTTCCCACAGCATCTATTGTGTGCCAGTTGTGCACAAACACATTTTCGGCAGGATGTGAAAAATTATAGCTGTACTGTTCATAAGGAGGTGTGAAAAAATGGCAATGTTGAAAATCTGGAGTGAAAATATTACAAATTTGTGAAGCTACGAGTGTGTGTGGAAACTGTGCAACGTATGCTCGTAACACAGTCATTTTTTGGAATTTTTTCACCAAATTTGCAACATAGGCTTTTTGGGAGGCCACCTCATGAACAGTGACACTGTCATTTTGTTACTCTGTCCTGAAAGGTGAGTCCACGCAGTGACCACGAAATCACCTTTCGGGACCGAATAACGCCATGACAGTGACTGAATTCAAGAAGGGGGTCCCAAGAACCCCATGTTGAAAATTTGGGGCCAAAAGTCAAAACAATGGCAGAGATATGCACATAAGTTAAACCCCCCCCCCATTAATATCACTATACAGCTTACTGGCATTTCTTCAGCTCACGGTTAGCTTTGAAGAGTGCAGGCGTGTTCCTGGTCCACCGAAGATCATCGCGTTGGGCTCCAGAGGTAAGTATGGGGTGAGGAGGGGGGTGTGGGAGGTGGGGTGTGCGTAGAGTGGGCACAGGTTGGGGGAGGGGGCACCAAACTCAACGAGGGACTGTTTTTTAAATTTTACAGGTAAAGCAAAACAAAAAAACACGGTGAAGGAATGTTTTCTTTTTTTGTAGGTACTTTTGCATGCTGGGATGGGTTCCCAGCATGCCACCTGAGTATTTGATGGGGGAGTCTGTAGCCGATAGGGATTGGGCACCCCAGTCAGCACATACAGAGTGTGGGGGGTGCGCATGAGATGAGGGGGATTGGGCACCCCCCTCGGCACACAAGAAATGGGGGGGCATTATGCCAACAGGGATTGG